>JACCHW010000018.1:0-659947 GCA_018907185.1 Platyscapa corneri | reverse complement strand
TTTCAATTTCTAAATTTCGAATTAAAATTTTTACATTAAATTCTCTAACTTTTTTACCAATGTACATCCGGAAAAATAAAATATATTTTTAATATTGTATTAAATATTATTATAATAGAAAAGTCGACGAGCAATAAAAATTGTCAAAGATTTTTTCCAGCCAAATAAACTTTTAGTGCATTATCATTTTCATAAAGAGGAATTGTATTTAAGAATAAATATTATTAACGATTTTATCAAACCATTTTCATTAAAAACGTAAAAATTATAAATACGGATTTTCCCCTTACATAACTAACACGTATGCTGAGTATTTATTTCTTTACATTTGAGAATGAAATCAGCCAGATGAAAAAAGTTTGCGAGCAAAAGGAACTTCAGAAATATACGTATCAATAAATAGGTGAGTAGCGCAAACTATTTTTTTGAAACTCATTAACTCAACAGAGTGGTGCATTATTATTTAAAACAAAAATTTGTAATTTGTCAATACAAGCTATTTATTTTAACGGTCAGACTAGTTTGACGGCAAACTCATTTTACATTCGCCTTATCATCCTGTGACGTAGAACGGGCTACTCCACTGTTAGAGCTTCAGCTCTATTCAGAAACGTAAATGTATTCAGAAATACTGTGAAACCCAAAGTGACTTTGAAAGCATTAGTTGCCAAATCATTGCTCTGCGCGAGGAAGTACACGAGTATTGTGAAAATTCATCAAGGAAGTTAAACATTCACGATTTCCAAATCGTTTTCCAGCCGTATCCGTAAAATACAACACGTATTGATATCTCGTCGTCCGACTTTTCATTAGCCGTGATTGACATTTATTTGCTCTCCCAATGGGAAATATATATACAAAACAAATGAAAGCCGGAATTGCCGTTATGAAATGTTTTCCCGATATTGGCAAAGAGGCTCTTTTAAACTCTTCGTGACACCAATCGTCGACTCGTTGGGTGACACAGCGATAGCACAGAGTCTCCGCAGAATGTAGTTCGGATCCACGACTATCTGTTGGGAGCGCGAGGATCCCAAGAGGGCGGTATTCGATAATACGGTGCTCCGGCGAATTTACCTCGTAGGAGTACCAACACTTGCTGTGGCGAGATCGCAAGCTTCAGCTTCTCTCTCCTGCCAGGCAGGAGCGTCTCCTGGTCTACCGGGAAGGCGTTCGCCGATAAAACTGGAGTTGATGCTGTTGGTGCGCGGGCTGACCGGTCGACATCGGGCGCTTTGAACTTACCGATGCACTCGCGCTTTCGTTCGATCGCTCGATCTCAACTGTGCTGCTGTCGGTCTCGGGCCGCTCGCGCGACGAGGTGCGCGCACCTTCTTAAAACGATCTGGTGCGACTGCGGAATGTCAGGAGAGGTCCGGGGACTCACCTGTCGCACCGAGTTGTTAGTAATCGGGGAACCCTCGCGAAAGGAGGGAGTAGTTCATGACGGTCTTGTAGCTGTCTACCCTCTCTCCGTCCATCTCTCTTTCTATCTCTCTCTCCCTCTCTGTCTTTAACTTTACTTCTATCTCACTGTTTGTCTTGCTTTTTTCTCCAATCTATAATAACATATTGGAATTTTGGCCGTTTTACAGGACTTCGACAATAAATCTTATGCTTTTTCCAATTACAGAATTTCTCACGATTTACGTACATGTATTGCCACGGGGGAATGCGATTTGAACCGCTTCTCGTATACTTGGTATATTTAAGATTATTAAACTTTTATCTATTTTTTAATGCAAATCGATCCTTTTAATTTTATAATTTTACTAAAAGAGTAAAAGCAATTTTTATGAAATAATGTTTCTGATTATTTAACTTGCATTTTACTAAATCTTTAAATACGATAATTTTAGTCTATTTTATTAGAATTAAACATGTGTTTCCTTATTTATAAAATTCTTGGTGTAATTATACGTGAGGATATTATAGAAAAACGAAACTGTGTTTGGCGTTTGATATTTGAAAAGCTTCTCAAAGCTAAAAATACAAAGAAATAATTTTCGAAGAATTACATGAAACTGAAAGATGATTTCTAAATGTTTTTTTATATCAAGCAAACGTGAGATAATTGCTTTTAAATTTATCATTAGCTCGAGAAACGTTCTATTAAATCAACATTTAAAGTTATCAAATTCAAACGAATATCATCAGCTTATTTTGATTACATTGGATTTGCTCTTTTAATTATATTCACTTTCTTAGAAATGAAACAAATTAAAAATAAATTATTATTTAATGTTATTTTAGATGTAATTGTAGAGTTTATTATGCGAATGATAATATCAAAGAAAAAATATTGTATTTTTATTTAAACACTGAATATTACATACACATTTTTAGGCTAAATTATTTAAGTGTCACTGATCATTATTCTGGTAATTTTGATAAATCGGAAAGGATGATAATATTTATTCGAACCACTTTTGCTTTAATAACTTTTCCTTTAATTTCTAATTAAAGTATAAATTAATATAAAAAATGACTATAGATATTTGATCAATCGTAAGACAAGGATTCCATTTTACCATTTTACAGGTTTTATGTATTGTCCTGAAGCATCTATTTAAAATTTCCTCCTTTATTAAATGTGTATTATAACCATAGAATCGTGTCATTGGTTTTCTTTATTTCTTTAATTATTTATCGTCTAAGAATACTTTATTTTTAATTTATTCTTGTGATTATAGGTGATTAATAAATTGGGTTATCTTAAAAAAACTTAAATTTAAAATTTTTTAATTTTTTAAGTAAATTTTTTTAAATAAAAACTTTTTTATAACTTATACTAGATTATTAGAATTAAGAAATTTCACTAACTGCTTCCATTTTTTGAAAAATAATCTATAAAATTATATGTAGCGATCAAACCTCAGAAATTCGAATATAGGAAATTATTGTAATCATTAAATTGTAAATTTGTAGTTAAACAATAATTTGGTTTTGACAATTTGTAACGATATTTCAATCAGAATTTTTATTTTCTCATGAATTAAATTGATGTTAAAAAATTAATGATAATGCTAATAATAAATGGTGGTAAAGTGTGATATGATAAAGTATATAATATGATGGTAAAGTAAAAATAATAATTTTCATTCAGTTTTTGTTAATTATTATAAATAATAATAATAATTCAAGATTAAAATCCGATATTTCCTAAATATATAATAAATAATAATCAAAATTTTTTGAAATTTTATAAAATATTCAAAAATTAAATTCATCGTAAATGTAGATTTTTACAAGTTTTTCGATAGATTTTATTTTACACGTAGCAAACAAGATTTTTAAAAAGATAGTCAATAAAATTGTCAATGTTAATTTTATTTATACTAATAATTATATAAAGTTCTTTTGTTTATTATTTCCTAATAAATATTCTTTATATTTATACACACCTGTATAATAATGCATACATAATTTTCGCATTTTATAAAATTCAGTAAAATATAATATTTTATTAACAAAATGAACTTATTTTATTTATAGAATAATTTTCACACTGCAATTCAGTTGCTAAAACCGTATAATATTTTAATTAATTTATTGTAATAGTCAGATAGTAGATTGTTATTTTTTCTATCTTTGGTATTAAATAAAAAAAATGTCTAAAAAATCGAATTTATTAACAAATAAAATTTATATAATAATAAATTTTTTATTCATTTGAATGTAAGAGAGTTTAATCTAATATATACAAACATTTTTACAATGAGTTGTATATACGTGCATAAGATTATTTCATAATACTATAATTATTAATTAGTTTCATTAACGTTAAAAAAATCAATAAAAAAATCTGAACTACTACAAATGTTTTTTAGACTTATTCTAAGTCAAAAAATCACTCAATTTATTAACTTACAGATATCTAATTTATAAACATATTTAAACTTTTGTTAAGTTCAAAAATTAATTTACAATGAAATTTGATCTAGATTTATAAAAAAATTTTATTAATAACAATAAAAAATATTATAAAGTATATTTTTCGGAAATATTTAATACTTTTAGTTATAAATAATATTATAACAATAGACAACGTTTTATGTAAATAAATTTATCTAAATATTTTTCTGATTTTTTGGAATATTATTGCTACAAATTTATTTTTATATCTTTTTATGAGATTTTAAACTGATTTTAAGATAAAATTTATAATATTAAAAATTAAAAATTTAAGATGTATTTGTAGATTTTTTGTAAAACTTATTAAAAATCATTTCCTCATAAGATTTGTAATGTATAATGCGATCTTCGAGACATACGTGAATTCTGTATTGCAAAAAATAAAATAAAATTTTTAATGTATTTTAATTATCGTTGTGTTTTTATACATATTTATCAGTAAATTCTTATGCAGTAAAATTTTTTATCCTAAAAAGCATTCTCATTGACAGCCAACTATCGATCAAATTCATGCCACAAAAATACTTATCGTTTCATATTCTAGCATAATTTCCGAAACTAGCTCGTCATTTTCGAGATACTTAGGTATACAATATCCTTTGGTAATTTTTTTTGCACGCACTTGTGTATAAATATCATCGATTACAATTCAAATTTTGCTTCAGTTTTGCACTTTCTGTATGCGTTTTTAGAATAAATTGCATCTACAAGAAGAGAATGATCTGAGTCGAAACATGTTTATAATTCTTTGGAAATATTTATTTTATAAATTAAAAACGACAGAGGATAAAATATTTTTAATATCACCGTGCACCCTCATTTGCATAAGATTGAAAGTTCCTGAAATTGGTTAAAATAAGCATGTCCAGTACCCGATGGCGCACAAACTTAATACTAAAAGTTTTAAACCGGTTCTTTGATAATTTGAATGGTTTATATATAAATTTTGTTTAAACGGATAATATTCTCTTTTATTAGAGTAAAAATAAGAGGAAATCGCCACATTGCCCAACGAGATTTGATTTTGTCTGAAAAAATCTATTGCCTTATTCACAGAAAACAGGTATTTCTTTGAATTATGTAAAATCGAGTAATATCTTTTTGTAAAGTTAATCCCAGAATTTTGACCTCTCTATCCCGCATTTAGCTTCTTTATGTTGTATCTTTTTTCAAAGCTCTAGACCTATTAATTCAACATCTTTTATGGTGAAAGCAGATTGAAAGCTTCATTTATATTTAAAATTGAAGTAAAGGATATTTTCTCACTTTTTCCAAAAAAAGTTTGGCTAAAAGATGTACTTTGTTTGATAATTTATACATTTTTTATGACAAATAATTTTCATTTAATCTCTAAGATATCGCTCAAAAAAGAAATCTTGAAATTAGTAAGTTAAAGAAAAATATTTCGTTTTTCATTCATCTATCAGCTTATTTATTTATTTATTTTCGTGCATCCTTAAGGTCTGAATTACATTGATATCCCGAAGAATGGTTTGATAAAGAAACGGACTTTGTAAAAACATTTTATTTTATAGACATAAATGTAAACTTCTTGGAAAAATGTGATGATACACGCGTAATGATAATTTAATCTCGCATCAATTGATCGTGCATTTAGTAAAAAATTATACAAATTATTTGACAATGCTAATCAATTGTCAAGATTTATAGCGATATAAAGTGATAAATAAATCAATACATTATTAAGTGAAAAAGATATCGCTATCTTCTTACGATGACTGAGAAACCCTTTGTGAATTTATTGATTTTATTAATATTATTTAGTAGCATTGAAATAAATCTATATAAAGTTAAAACTTTTTATCAATTTATAAGAAAGTTCATTTATCTTTTTTTTTTAATAAAATCAATAATTGCATTCCTAAAAATCACACTTGCATATTCAAAATAAATAGTAGTCTATACATTACAATTAATTATCTTACGTATTGATATTTGAATTAACACGCTTTTTGTTACGTCGAAAATGCAGATTTTCAATATATATTATATCTATTAATTAATTATCCTAGAATTAATAAACATAAAAGAACTTGTCAAATTTCACTTTATAACGATCATTTTAAATCTTTTTGTTATGATCTTTTTGTATCTCGTTAAATTTTATAATATTTGTACACTGTTTTCTCTGACAAACATTAACGCTTTTATAAATAATAAAATAAAAGAAGAATTTAAGAATCCTTTATTTATCATAAACTGTGTAAGCTTGCAATTTTTTTTAAATATCTGGAATTACGAACAAAATTTTTTAAAAATAGATCGATGTATATAAAATTACTGTTTATTCGTTGAATATAATGCCTTTGAAATATCGAATGAGACTTAAAAATTGTTTTAATTATTGAATTCAAAGTTATAATTAGTAACTTTAATAATAATAATAATTAATATATTGTATATACGGATAATCAAATAAATCTATAAATAAAAAAAATATTTGATAACCGATTCACTTGCACTACATAACATTTATATTCTAAAAATCTTATTCATGCTTGCTAGTACACTGAAAAGTTAAGTTTCAAGGTAACCAAGTTTTGAATTTCAAGTCACGAGTTTGATGACGTAAATTAAATATGTAACTCACTTGTAACCGTTTTATGACAATTAAAAAAAAATAAAAATAGAAAATGTCATTTCCTTAATTATATACATGATTAAAAGAATCCAGATGAATACTCGAATAATTAGTGCACAGTATAGTTTTATGAAAGAAGTTAGCATATAATTTTTAGATTATCAATGTCGATGAGTTTTTAAAAAATTCCTCTAGAAAATTTTTAAAAAACTCATTTTCATTTAAGTCATAAAATTTATGCTTACACTTGAAAAACCTAAATATCTGTTAGTAATTGAAGGGCGAGACATGATCGGCTAATCTGCGAGGGATAATAAAATCCAGAAAATAATTTTTACAATAATTTCGTTAATATATAAAATTAGCTTGATATTAAAAAAATTTATAAACGAAGTGTAAATTTGGAATGATAAATTGTGATGTAAAAATATCAACTCGATACAAAGCTCCGAGTGGCGCAACGAATGCGATGACATTGAATTTTAGTACCAGTCTCGTGCTCGTGTCTCCAAGAATTCTCCGTTTCTCCGAGTACTTAAATTGGCATTAAATTTTTTTTTAACCATAAAAAGTGCGCATTAATTTACTGCATTATACGAATCTTCTGTGAGGTGCGATGAACTTTCTGTTTCCATGTGAGTAGTCATGTCTCGGGTCAAAATCGCAATTTCAGGTCATAGTATGTGCACGTTCACTCTATATACGACAACACGCGTGGATTGTGTATAAAAATAATAATGAGAATAATTAGAGTGTATATCGTCGCATCTACTTACGCTTTTGACAGTATTGCTACCAAAGTATAGAAGCAATCGGTTCACGTGTTATGGCATGATTGCTGATACCGGGAGAAAGAAATACAAACAGTTCACGAGTGTAACCGCACGATGCTTATACATCTGCACATTAGAATTCTCGAATTAATGATTATCCTGACTGCATTTTATGTAGGAGGTATAACTTCTTCCTCAATATTTACATAGCAACTGCTGGTTGATTAAAAATCATAGAAGAAAGTACATATTATCATTTTATTAAGATGATATTTAATGAAGAGCATGCATTTTACTACACAAATATGAGATTTGCGATAACTTATAAAAAAAACCAATGAAATAATAAAAAAATACGATAAAGAAATTAATTTTTATTTATGACAGTATAGATGTATGATGTAATAACTCATTATTTATTTAATGGAATGGTAAGAAGAAAATTAAAATTATTAATATTGCTAGCATAATAAATGCGTTATAATAAATAAGTAAAAATTAGTTTTTAATGTGATGGATACGTTGAAATTTTTATAAAATTTTGACGAAACAGATTAATAAAACGTGCGATCGAATAAATAGTAATCGAATTAATTAAGAATGAGCTTTGTTATGATCTATAAGGATAAGTTAATGCTCCGATGTTACTTTGAAATTTTATGCATGTTTTTTCCGCAATATGTGATTGAAATTCTTAATTGTAAGTCATTATTCGCTAAATCAAAATTTTTGTACCACATTTAAATTGTTGAAATTATTGAAATTATCCATTATAAATAAAACTCCGCCCTTTTTCACAATTCAAATAGAATTTAATTTGTATCTATTCTTACTATCTAGTGATATATAAAAGTTAAAATTTTATAAATTTCACCTATTATCTTTTTAATTTATAATCGAACCAATTGCGTGCACTGCTTTTAATACGTAGCTATTGCGTAAGAGATATTTAGAATTAAAATTCAATCATATCGAATTATACAAAACGGATAAAAAATTTCTTTCATATTAAAGTTATAATAAAAATTCATCTGTTAATTAATTTTATGTTATGAAATTCTTTCCTTAGTGTTCATAATTAATTTTATTGTAATTATATATGAAAAATTCTACTTTTCAAATTATTATAACAAAATTATAGACCATTCAGGCACATTTTCTATTGTTATGCCGGATAATGACGTTTATATATCATACCGAATTTTCATAATTGTGATTCATGTTTATTAATTGTATAGAATTGATGCTTATAAATAACTAGGTATTTAATACAATAATTAATTTATCGCTAATTATTGTATACACGAATAATTAGGTACAAAATCTAACTCGACGAAACAAAATAACTAAAATATAAATGAGGAACATAAAATTATAAAAAAAGAGTATTAAAAATGTTTCAGTAAAAATTTAAAGCACTAATTTGAAATACATTCAAGAAATGTATTATAGATTTGTTGAAATATAATGTTGAGAAAGCGATTTGAGTATCTGGTTGGATAGTAGAAAGATAAAACGATACGTCTTTTATTTTAAATTGGTTTTTTTTTATCTTTTGGCATTATGGCACAACTGATTAATTTGTGACAGAAACGAAAAAAGGCTGCGAGGCACGCACCGAAATGATAGTAATGAAATTTGACTGCGAAAAAGCGAGATTAAAATTAATCTTTGAAAAGTATTAAAGACTGATAGTAAAATCGCGGAACAAGAACAAAAACACGTGCTAGTACTACTACCCTTGTTACTCCGTTTGCGCTTTTCTAACCTTTCCTGTTAGCTTTCGCTTGCGGTTACATTTTCAATATTGTGCGTGTTGTTACGTTGTGTGTTTACAACGGTATGTACTCGTGCGTTAACATTTTCATATGTGCGTGTTCATATCGCTTGTGAATTTAGATTGAGATATCAATATTGCGATAACATTTCAGTATCGCACATTTTCATATTATTCGTTTATTTATATTTAGATATCATGTTACGTTAATATGTTCATCTCGTATAACATGGAATCAGTGCGTCATATTTTCTTTTAGCCCTAGAATTGGGACTTGGATACCGTGCGACTTAAATTACCGTAATTCGACAAAAGATCGAGTTCTTTATCTTTGATTACCGACTGAAACTCTGACTCTAATCAAAATAATTTCAGCAACATCCTGGGCATAAGAAACACCCTCATGACAAAAGATGGAAAAAGCTTTTCAAAAGCTAACTATGCGAGCAGAAATGCGCTTGGACTTTCCAATTACCGATGAACAAAAAAAAAAAATCTAATGTAGGGTAAACTTCCAGGATATTCCTCCGCCTCTATCGAATTCGCGGCCAAAATTCCGGATTGTGCGTGCCAACACCAGAATTCTGCCGAACCTTGATCATATGACGTCGTCCTGGTCCGGCTTCCTTGCAGGGCGGCCTCCGTCGACAGATGGTGGTCTCGAGCGCAATTTTTCGGGTGAACCTCGGAATCTCGCGAGGTGCACGACCCACGCAATGAAGTGGGAGGAAAGAAAAGAAAAAGAGAGACAGAGATTTTTGTATATTTTGTATGATATTTATTCAATATTTATAAAAGCAAGAAAACTGACTTAAATTAAAATTCTTTTATTTTTATAATTTACAAGTCATCATACTTTAATATAATTTAATAGAAAATTAAATTTTTTTATTTTTATAATATTATTTAATGCTCTGGAGTTTTAGTTATCTGTTAACCTAACCTAGACATGTATTCAATTATTAAACACAAATTCTAGTTGATATAAAAAAAAAGTTTTTATTACATTGAAATATCCTTCTTTAAAAATAGATGACTATTGTAAAAACTTGAGTGATAGATTTTCTTGATATACTTTAACTGTCCAATAAGAAAGTAGATATAAATAAAAACGAAGATTTTGAGAAAAATTAAATTATTTATATTAAGGGGGAGAAAAAAAATAAAAAATAATAATTTTATTATTTTTATTATTAAAAATAATCATATATTTAATAGAGAAATATGCTTTATAAAATTATGAACCATATAATTCAACTTTTATATTATCATTTAAAATCATTCTTTATATTACTGAATTCAGAGGAAAGTTAATATAATACAGATATAATATATTTTTAAAATATTAAAATAAAATAGTATACAATAGTAGAATATTTACTTATATTATATATTACACATTTAAATGAATATACCAGAAAAAAGTTTATAAAAGCCTATTTAAATTAAGTAAGCAAGCGACTTTAATCATTTTGAATATAGTGATAATTTTAATAATTTAAGTCAGCCATATTGCAAATCAAATCTTAAATAGATGCTAATATAAACTACTAACAAATATTTCTATGAAGAATTTTCATTCATTTAATTATGCTGGACCTCGTGCTTATTACACGGATGATTTTGTAAGAGAAGTAAAGTTGCAAAATATTAAGCGTTCTCTCACCAATCAACTGCGTCGTTCCGATGATCAAATGTATCTCATTTTCATTGGTGTTTGAATTCGTTTGATGCTTATTTAACAGAAACAAGTAAACATTTTATTTCACTGTTCATATAATTAAAAATTCACTTTGAATGAAGAAATCATTAATTCATAAAAATATATTTTAACAGATTACGTGTTATGAAAACATTTAAATTTCCTCATTGCTTACGTAAAATATTTAGATGTAGGTAGAAATGTTAGTTTAACGATATTTAATATCGAATAAGATAATTAGAATAAGATTTATTATTTGTTTATCTTGAATAAGATATTTATAAAAAATCTTATTGTTGTATAAATATATTTTTTAAGAGACTTAACTTATTCGCTATATTTTTTCTTAAATAAAAAATATATGTGTATTTAAAGAAAAGTTTACCTCATTTGTAATATGGAAAACTATATATACTACAAATGAAACTTAATTTAATAATATCAAGAATTTATCTACGTATAAAGTTATAATATTGTGTACCTATATAAATATTATCGAAATTAATTTTTAATATTTGTCTCCAATCATGAACATTTATTTTCCATTAAATATTTTTAATAAAATATAAGTATAAAAAGATGCAAATAATCTGTATGCATAAATGTAAATTATAAAAGTTTTATAGAAATTATAAGCCTTGAAATGTAACTTATATAAAATCTAATTATTTTAAGACTATGACTTCCCATTATGACATGATACTCTTGTAGGCACAAAATCTCTACTTATAAAGAGATACTTAAGTGTCTACTTTATTTTATGATAGAAATCCGAGTTCGTCGTTTTAAGTTTAGTTTAACAAAACATAGCAAGATACATATTTAAAAAAAAATAATTTTGGTAATTATTAAATGATTGATAAATTATTTATATTTTAATTATATATTATTGTTATAATATACTATGTGTATGTATAAAAAGTGATTTGTATATATATTATGTGATTTTAAATTAAATTTATCGTTATCATACTAAAATAACTGTTACTGTCAAATTGTATTTGAAACGGTTACTGGTTTTTTTGTTTATGAAGTTATTAGATTGCGTCAGTAAAAATGGCAATCTTAAAATAAAATTTGATATTAATGTCTATAAGTTTTTTTAAAATTATAAATTAAATCATGCTTAACATATACTCGTGATAAATATTAATTAATTTAATATTGTGGTAGTACTTACAATCAAAATATGGTAAACAATATTATCATATTTTATATAAAAGTAAGAACTTTTAATTATACATGCGTATTAAGTTTAAAATATATTTTTTTTATATCTATACATTTGATAGTGAAAAATTAATATTACGGTATATAATAAAATAAAACTTAATCTATTGATTTTTATAATATATTCAAGTAACAATAACCAATAAAATCTCTTAATTCGATTTTATACTTTTAAACAAAGTATTTTTAAATAATTTAGTCTTAATAGATTTCATAAAACACACATTTATACATACAGACACTCACTCAACTTCATAACAAATATAGAATGTTTTTTATTCTGTAAATTTTACTTTACAATTTTCGCAAGTTCTGAATACATTGATATTGGGTTCTCAAACGTAAATATTATTATTTCAACTCATTCTTAATTAAAAAGTATTATTTACTAAAACTATCTAATAATAGTACATATTTTATTTATAATTTTATTCACATAACGATAACTTTTATTATTTCTATGTACATTTTTTCATTATAATTTATTTCCATAAAATATTAAATTTTAGAAATCAAAGATAAAACCAAAATAATTTTTTGTACCTCTTTAAATGTGCATTGAATATTCAAATATTTAAAAAAATTTGCAAACTTGGATTAAATCTTATCCAACTATTGATTTATTACATGTAACGAATCAACGATTACATTTTAAATTTAAATACAAAACTGAAATCGTTTGAAGTAATTAAAATTTATAATACATTTAGGTTTGAAAATTAAATACTATACTTACATTCAGATCGAACTGTCTAATTTAACAAATTCATATTACGCAAAGGAAACATATACATACTTTAAATTCCAAAAAAAAAAAAATAATAAGCTTAGATTAAATATTACGTTTTTGTTTATGTTAAAAATATAAAACAATGATCAATTAATACTCTCTACTTTATACAGATTAGAATAAAAAAAGTAGTATTTCAAGGGAAAAAACGGAACTCTATGTGAATAAAAGAGATGAAATTTTTTATGAATAAACGATTACAACAAAGAACTTTCAGTGATGTGGTATAGAACTGAAACAGCGTTTAACTTGCGCCGTAAGTGTTGAGTACATGTTCAGCACTAAAGGCGAAAAATTTTTCCTCTGAATTAATTAGAGTCATAACGAACATTTAACCATTTGTATGGTCTGCTGCAAGGGGTGTATGAAAATACAGTACATATCAATTATACTGAATCATTTACTTATATTAATATGTTAAATAACTTTAAATAGTTTCCGAAATTGTACCGTATTTTTTACATAAGTATATTTATAGGCCATTAAATTTTATCACCTATAAGATTTATGAAGGACTAAAATAAAATTATTTTTTAATTTGAACTTCGATGTGTACAAATTAGACATAATTGTAATTCATAATTATATGAAATAAAATTAAAGTAATTTTTATTTGTTGCGTAATCAATATGATATTTATATGATTTATTACCAAAATAAATATAGATTTTATTATACAAACTTTAATTAACAATTAACATTAATCAGTCAATTTATTCTTGTTAGTTTTAATATTTTTAAAATAAAAATGATTCTGATTGTATATAATATATTTAATATTATACTGTAAGGTGTTAATTATAAAAAGATATCTTGTGATATATTGTATATATCACATTATAATATTGTTTATATATATATTTATACGTTTATAACTGTCATGTTTACTATTTATATAAAAACTTGAAAAATTTATTTTAGTAGAAAATATAATTACACAAAGGAAGAATTTTTTTAACCTAAAGTAATATGTTTACAAATGCTGCATTATATATACATCAAAGCATTTACTTTTCTATTTAAAAAATCAAAATTGTTTTCATTTTTTGCTTCTTTGTTCAATTTTAAATGGAATAATGTTTACATAAATAGTCATATAAAAAGTAAAGAATTTTTTAAAAAATAATTATAAAATGATTAAATTATTTTAAAAAATTTTTACAAAGTTTTATCTTTTTTGTGTAATTTTTTTTTGGAAAATTCGTGAATTAATTTTCTTTGAAATTGTGTAAATTATATAAATAATAAACTATGTAGCTTTATTAAAATAACATGTATAAACATAAGTATTTAACAGATGCTATATTAATAAAGGTCATTAATTAAGATTTTAAAGAATTACTTATAAAAATTGACTTATCTTTTTTTAGGAGTCTTTTTAACCCCTAATAATCAAAAGCGGAAACATAATAAAATATTTCATAGTTATTAGACAAAAACTAGTCCGTCGTTAAAAAGATAATTAAAATTTATTATTATTTTTTGTGTAATATATGTTGCTGAAAATATTCAATTTTTATGATTCTGAATTTCTATAGCTACGTAAGAATATCCAAAGCATACGTGTAAATGAATTTAAAATATTCATTGAAAGTAATTAGATACTAGAGTCTTACTTATTTAAAATACTTTTAAAAATATTCATAAAAAATTTGCAATTGTAAAACTTAGTTCAGGTTTTCGCTACATCGCGGTGAATAAAGTATAAGTTAGTAACTAGTATCAATATATATTTATAAAAATTATAAATATAAATCAAATAACTTATATTTAATAATAAATTTATAAATTATTTTTTATTTTAAAACAGATAGCATAACTCTCTAGTAATTCTTTCATGCGAGTTCTTGTATGCAGCATGATTATAAAATTATATGAATACTTGCAAATGATGTACACGATTTAAAAGATGAATTTGCCGTGTTAACTTTATACAGTACATTTGAATTAATTTTTTAATTTGTCTTCGTTTTTAAATATAGTACTATTTTACAACTTGAACTATAAATTTTATAACTTTACTAATTTAATTACATCACACAAATTATTACAAATAAAAATTTATAAAAACAAGGCATATAAGATTTAGTGTAATCATCAATTTAAATATACAATATATATTATTGTTATATAAAATTACTTATTTATTCTATATTAAACAAAAAAACAATTAAATGGTACCTTTTAAAATCGTTTAATTAAAAAATAAGTAGTAACCATACTATTTTATTATTTTAAAAACCTGCAGATTTAATAAAAAATATTACTTAATCAATTTAAATAATGTATACAAACTTTTTTATTGTTTTATCTATAAAAAATAAAGAACAATAATATTTTCTATTGAAAAAAAAATTCATTTTGATGGATCAATAATCATTTATATGGGATTAATATTTTAACTAAAAACAAATAAACCCTTATATTTATAAATATTTAATACAAACATGATTGAGGAAAGTCGATATTATAATAATACAGGATGAAAAAATATGTTAATCAATATTTTTCCTGAAAAAAGTGATCGTCTAAGCTTACTTCCTTTTGAAGATGACGTGAGTCTATACACTAGTACTAATGGCAATTAAACACGCTTAAAAACATTAGATTACATAAAGATGACATATGTCCTTCGGCATTTTTAGTTTTAATAAAGTGTTTGACATTATTATATTGAAAAACTTATTTAACACTCATTGAGCAATTGTGTTATGCTTTATGCCATTATTCAAATACTATTACTCATGTTAATTTATAACAGAATACTGGTTTCTTTGGATTCTTATGCGCAACTAAAAAATTTTTTTATATAATTTCAAAAAGATAGATTTCATAAAATTATTATATTTTTATTGATAATATTACTTTTTAAACAGTTTTACAAAATTGAATAAATGATTTCACAAAACTACAAATTTAGCTTAAAAATTATTAGACTATTTAAAAAAATTCCAACCAAATTAATTCTAAGAAAATTTAAGAAAGGAGAAATACAATTCTACATAATTCTCTATCGAATTAGACATCTACCTCTGCAAGATTACATAACAAGATGGATGTTCAATGAATTGAATCTATGAACGCTCAACGTAATTTTAATTTCTATCAAAGAAATTCGAGCTTCAACTTTGTTATTATCATGCATTAAAACAAATCTACAAATCTTTGGCCTGTACTTACATAAAAAATATGAAATTTAAAATTTGCAAATATATCTCATACTTTGTTTAAATAACAATAAATATTATTTAAAAACGTGTAAAAATATTATTATTTTTTATTTAAATATATTGGGTCATTTTATAATAAATACTAAAAGTTTTGCATTACATATTATAAATTATTATATATTTAATCACGAAATATTTATAAACCGAGTTGAAATTTTTGCTACTAATTATTACATCGAAAACGGGAAAATGAAATAGATTTTATAGATTTTTTCTTGTATTTAGTGTAACTTAGTATTTTTTATTATTTGAAAAATAGCATTGAATCAAAATATAATAAAAACTGATAAACGTCCATAAATTTTATCCTTTATCATTAATATTTTTCAACTTAAATTTCCTTATAAAACATTTAATCATTTTTTAAACTTAAAATTGTTTCTTTTTTTCAAAAAATAAGTCATTTTAAATAAATGAAACTATTTTATATGTGAATTAAAAAAACGGATAGATTGATAAAAAATTGTAAAATAAGTTCTTTGTTTTATTGTATACAAATTAAAATCCATATTTCATTGAATTTTTATATTTAATTGATTTGATATTAATTTAAATAAAGTAAAATAAAGTAATATAAAGAGAAGAAAATATTCATATAGAATTAGCACCATAAAACAAAATTTTTAATATGTGACAATAAATAACTACAAAACACATTTGTATTTCCATCTAGTTATAAAAATATATATCTATATTCCCATTCTAAAATATTAAAAAATTTTTTTTTATGTAAATATTTGAGTATATGTGATGCGTTAATTTTCATATAAACTTTTAAGAGAAGAAGCCCTATTAAAATGAATCTTCTTATATTATTTTTTGTAAATATAATTAAATAAATAAATAACTTAATAACTTTATTATTGATAAATACATTATAATTATTTTAATTAAATTCTCTTTAAAATTCAATTAAATGATACGTGGAACAAATAAATGTGAAATGAATTTAATAATTTTTTTTAGTGAAAAAATCTATTAAAAAATATGTAATTATTAAATAGTAAGTATTATAAACTTTATCAATTCATTTTTTAAGCATTTTTATCATAATAACTGTATATGAACTGATCGGAAAATACTACCATATAAAACTAATTATAACATATTATAAAAATACTAATCCATGTTTAAATAAAAAAAATTCATTTTTTGAAAATTTTCTACTTATATAATTTCTGAAACGATTGTTTATAATAAGATAATTTTTAGAGATAAGGTATTTAAATTTTTTTATTAGTTATATATCTAAAAATTATAATTATCATTATAATTTGTCAAACTGTTGAAATATAAAAAAAATTTTAATTATTTTTATTTCGAATACCATTTGATTATATATTTTTTTCTCATATTTCAGGGTGTGAAACATAACCAAAAACATAAATGTCATAATAATAAACTTTCGTATTCAATATCATTCAATTCAGACCGATAATTGAACTCTATTCTCAGCAAAATTTAATATTTTTCGATCATTTTAAAAATTATAACTCTTGCTTATAAATATTAACATAAGCTAAAAAGATTTATTGACATGAAATTTAATTTCAATCTTATCATCATAATATAATGTTCGACAAGTTATTAATTGATAAATTAGAGAAGAGCTGTCGATATATCACCTCTGAGTAATACATTTTGTAGTTTTTACTTAATTTTTTATTATATTTTTACTATTTCGCTGTTCTTCTTACTTAAATAATTATTCTATGTCTTTTAACGTAACAAACTATTTCAATAATTTAAAAAAAATTAAAACACCAAAATTAATAGAACAGATTTTTTAAACTAGTTAAAAATAAATTATAATGCAAAAAAATTTGTATTTCTAAATAAAAATATAATGAATCTGTAAGTAAATAGTAAAATATATGTTTAATTATATAAAATATTTAATATTTAGTATATATTGCTTATATACAAAAATTATTAGTTCAAAATTATAAAATACTATTGAATATTGATACATATTTTTATTTGTAAAATACACAATTAAGAATATGTACTAAATATCTATTATTAAAATATAAAAAATTTATATATAAGTCATAGAAATTCTTAAAAATAAATAATAAATAATAATGCAAGTAAAAGTTCCAAAAGTCTTGTAAATAAATATAGAATTTTGGAAAATGATTTTTATACATTATGGAATACTACCAATATTCAATAATTAATAATATAAACTTTGAATTTGATTTTAATTTTTATTGTGTGACATGAATTTATTATACAATACATAGAAAAATTATAAAAAAATTTAATATAAAATATAAAGTTCTATAGTAATTACTATTGTAATTCATTACTCGATATAAAGTATACAATTCTAGATTTATATTACAATAGTTGTGATATTTAAGAAAATATTATATTTAAACTTAAAATTATTTAAATATATTTTTTTTCGTTTTCTAATGTTTTTCTATCGTCGATTATATATAAACCATAAATAAATAATAACACGACCACTATTCTGAAATATAATCTGTAATAGTAAAATTTGGAGAATTTTTTATTTAATTAAGTTTTACTTGAAACTATTTAAAAATTTTTTGATAAGTTAGATATGCTATTTAATATAATTTTTATTATAAAATATGTTAATCTTTTAAAGATCCAAGAGATTGTTTTCATTTTTTACATATTTTAAAAAAATAAGAGATTTCTAGCTATTAATAAATTATACTATAAGCTAATAATTTTTAAAGCACTTGGTTTGTAAAACATTAAAAACATTTGTTTTCTATAGAAGCATCTATATTACATCAGTTTACGTCATAGGTCTATGAAACATATACAAGTAATAACTGAGATAAAAATCATCTCGTGGAAATAATTTTATCCCTCGACGATTGGTAGAATGTATAACCGTTACGCTTACTTGTGATACTTTACAGCGAATATATTTAATAAAATCTTAAGGTCGACTTTGTATCGATCATGATGCTCAGACACATAAAAAACAGTTAACATATGATTTCATGGTCAGTTGATATGAAAGTGAGATTTCATCTGCTCTTTAATTGTAGTTTATAAGACTATTTACGTGACTTTCACAGGTATAACATAAGTTAAACCTGATTGAAACTATTATATGCTATTCAATGTACATGTCTTTCCACAGATATATTTTTCGAGTATTTCGATCAGGTCATTTTGAATTAGGTGTTCTTAATTATTATAAATTTCAATATTTATACCAATTTTTTATAAACTAAGATTTTTACATGAATTTATATCAATATATGTATATTTACAACGGAAATTTTAGAATATTATTTTTGTGTGATTTTTAATAACATAAAATTATACATGAAGATATAAATATAATAAATTGTATAATTAAAAATTATACAAAAATTGTATCTTTAAAAATAAAATATAAAATCATTATATATGTGAAAATATTTAAAAAATTAAGTATAAATTTTTGAGTTAGATTGTGTTAAAATGTGGGTAAGATATTATTCAGAATATTATTTGAAAATATAATATAAAATTATAAATACGCTAAAAGCTTTTCATGTATGAATTATAAATATAACATTTATTTACTTTATGAAATATTTTATTTATTAAGTACCACAAATTTTTACTTTATGTATGTATTGAAAAGAATAAATTTTTTTTTTTATAAAAAAAAAATTTAATGACAAATGAACATAATCGTAAAAAACACTTTTAAACAAAATATTTGCGATATTTGCCGCTCGAATAAATTTTTATCCTTTATTTTGTAATATATAAAATGATTGAACTAAAATTAATCAAAACTTTTAAATATTTTATTGCTAGTTATTTTTTAAACTTTCTATTGTTATTATATTATTTTCCAAAATGTATAAAAAAATGATTTAATTTTTAGATTCAATGATTTTAATAAACTGATTTTTTCAAGAAACTAATGAATTAAAATGAACATGCACAATAAAATATACGAACAAAAGATTTTTGTATTCATATTTTAAATAATACATGATATTGTGAATTAAATAAATTATATATATTCTTTTATAATAAATTTTATAATAAAATATAAATTGTACATATTCTAAGAAAATCTATTATTCAAAAAATATTTAAAATAATGTCAAATTAATAATCCAAAAAATTCTCTGATTATCATTTTTTAAAAGATATTAAAAATGTTTCACTAATTTGAATAAATCTGTGTATATAAAAATATAATTATAATTTTAATAATGCACTGCACTATCAGCTAAAGGGCATTTATACTTTAATCTATATTATCATACTATTTCATATCATATTATCTTATTTTCATGCATGATGGACACTTAAATAAATTTGATAAATTAATCGAGTCATAATTATATATTTGAAAATAGTACTTTTTAATTTTTTTAATTAAGTTGATAATTTGTCACTGAAATTACTAAAGTATGGCAATCTATAAATTTTTAATATTTTATATTATCATTTAATACCTATTGCTTTTAACTTTTAACAAGAACTTACTTCAAATTTATCATTTATATTTTCAACTTTTTGAAACAAATTTTTCGAAATAAATATCCATTAACTGTCAACTACATTTCAAAAACTTGAATTTTTTACTTTTTTGATATCCCGATTAAAATTTAATAACATTTTTATTTAAATCATAGCTGAACAGTATTGTAATTAAAAAAAAGATACTGACTTTAAATAGCTAAATAATGGTAGGTTATTACATAATTAACTTGTTATGACCAATATAATTAATTGTAAAATAATTTTCAAATATTTAATTTTGGATTCGTAAGACAAACGAAATGTTTGATTTTCGAAGAAATGTCTTCGTTTGGAGCAATTTCAGGAGACTTTGTATTACATATAAGTTATATATAAGAGCAAATAAAAATCTGAAGTGGCCACACGCAATGTACACAGCTTCTCTAAAGTAAGCATTTATAAAGTTAAATTTCTATATGTATAAATTGGCTAGCAGTAGATCGTCGATGTCAAAATAATATTAGCTTATAAAATATTTGAAATACTGATAAATTTAAATATCATGATTACAAATACTAAAGTAGAAGATACATTTTTCATTTAATAATGTCTCTATTTTCATAAAACTTACTATAATAAAATTTTAAATCAAATATCATATATCGAAAAGAAAAAGAAATTTTAATTTAGACAATTCTTAAAGATAATTATTAGAAAAATATTTGCCTAAAAAGCAATATAATAGTTAACAAGATCAATAAAGCGTTTTATTATCTACGATTATAAACATAAATTGTATAATATAATATAAATAAATATATAATATCATATAATTATATATAAACATATATTGTACCGGTATTTCCTTATACAAAAATAAGAATACAAAAAATATTCTAGATGGATTTAAAGATAGATAAAGTTACATTCAAGTATCAATATAATAAACTTTAATTTTGATTGTTCAAGTCGAAATTCAGTTAATTCGTTCTTCGAAAATTATAAACGGATTTAAGTAAATAAAAATTAAAAATGATCATGTCAAGATAATTATAAAATTATAATACTATATGACGCACATAATAATTAATTAAATATCAAAACAAATCCAATTAGATACGAAATTAATTGGTTTCACGCTTATGCAATATAGTTTATAACAAAGTTAAAACATAATTCTAAGTGTATATTGTTATCGTATTGCAAATTTTATCTTAAATGTATGTAGACTTGATTGATGTTGAGATTTAATAGACCATAATTTGACTTGATCATTATCACCATCAATAAAATAATAGAATTACTGTTGTTCAAAATGTTTGGTTCATTAGATAATTTTTATTATACTTAAAAACTAGAAATTATATTTTTTTCTCATTACATTTCTAATTAGATTTTGGTACATATTTGTTTTAAAATATATATTAGATATTGAATCTCATTCAACATTTGCGACACTTCCAAGTCCATTATTTTTGTTTTAAAAATAAAACACTGAATAGTTTATTGTAAGATACATTGTTAATGAGAACAGACCTCGAAATAATATTTTTATGTAAAATGATACCTTTATTTAAATGATTAAGTTGTAAGGGTGATAATTTTCAGTATTTTTTATCAAATATGAAGTAAAATTATATGTACGTCAATTCATTTGAGAACAGAGAGCAAAAACTTGATTTTCCAGTTATTTTATCATTTTATCTTTAACGTTTTATGACCTTAAAAAACTTTCACTTTACCACAACTAAAAATATATGCCTTATATAATAGATATTAATAGCTCATTTTTTTTAAAAACTATGTGTTTTAAAGCTTCGTCATTTCTTTAATAAAAAGTAATTACAAAGACTTATTATTACTAGTGTTATTATTGTTGTTATTATTAATATTATTATTATTTTCATTTTTATTATTATGATTACACAGTTTTGATATTATATTATGTATACATAATATGAATTTTTTCTATTATAATAATTTAATATAAATCTTTAGTATTGAAATAATATTCAATGTTTACAATACTACAATAAGGAAGTAGATATAACTTACAAACGGCAAAGCTTTATTATAAACAAACAGAATATGCGTTCTGTATATATATAATCAAGCGTATTTTATCAGTTTATTTTATTCAGGAAATTTTTTTCCAGAATAATTATATAAGCAATTTTGAAAATAATGAAACTGTCAAGCTAACAGCCAAATAATTAAATTTAGTTATTTATTTCTAAATAATAAAAAATTTTACAAGTAAACATTTAGAATATTTCTATTAACTATTTTTCTAATTCATTATTATTTCATTCTTCGTTTTGTCAATTTATTAGATTAAAAAAACATATAGATATAAACAATATACAATTCGTTATTAATTATCATTACAGAGATTTATAATAGGCAAGAGAATTAATTATAATAAAAAAATTGAACAGCAAATGTATTTGAAATGTATTATTAATTATAAGAATGATTTTTGAATAATTAATGGTTATTGACGTAAATCGATTAAAAAAAAAATTTGAAGCAGTACAACTAATAGTCTTTAGATTGAAAGATAGTGTCACGTATGCCGGTGACGCATCTTTATCACTGTGCAATGACGCAACTTCGTTTGACGGTCCGCGGGTCATCTGGGAATGGACGATAGTGGGAGAATAAGACCACGGAATCTATAAAAGATCGCGGGACTATACTTCGCGACAACTACTACTGAATACCTTGGGGCTCATCTTTCGAATAATAGCTCTCGACACTCTTTCGGACAATGCATTAAGGACACACGAATTTTAAGCTCTTCAACATATATGCAACACAATCATCACTTGAATTGTTTAATAAATTTACTTTCTCACAACGTCGTCTATTCGTTTTCGAATCAGTACCAATATTCCCAATAGATCCAGAGTTTCACGCGAATAAACGACAACTTCTACGTGACGTCTGTTACTGTGATTAAAAAATCATTTCTAAATTAATTGAACCAACAGATAATTAACTATAAAAATGTCAGAGGTTTTTTTACAAATTATAAATTCTATTTCTTTACGTATAATTTTTTAGGTAACGTACTCAATATCTTTTGCTGGCTGATTGAAGAGAAATAGTTGATTTATTTTTCATATTCTTAAGTATTATATTTTTTACGATAAGTAAAAATGACGATTTGAATCTTTAAAGTAAAAGCATTGACATTTGTAGAAATGGAACACATATTAATTTAATGGATTCAGGTACTGTGTATAATTTATTCCTTGTTAACGTATTAATTTTTATGATATAGAAAAGGAAGAACATTAAATTCAATACATAAAAAGACACAGTACAGTTTATCAAATTAATTAACGGCCATAACGTCGAGCACAAAATGATAAATAGAAAATGCAACTTATAATACGTTCATTTTAACGAAATAATCACAACGAATGTTTTAAATTTTATATAATTCTATGTATTAATTTAGTTCGTTGGCAGACGGTATTTTCTAAAATATTAAAGACTCAATTTTTCATTCGACCAACCAATCGATAATTTTAAGTCTTCACTCTTTTGGTTCTTTCTCAGACTGAACAAAATGAATTTTTATGCGCAGCCGTGTGCTTTTTTGTAACTAAAACGCAGATAATGGAGCTTTTTCCAAGAACATCAATCGAATGATTTATTCCAAAAGACTTGATGAAAATAAATGAATTCACATTAGTTTGTAAGTCAAAGAATAAAAATTCATAAAAAAAAAGAAAAAAGTTGCCAATGATTTATATGGTCTAGAGCAATATACTGCCCAGACCATGCATATGCATGTTTGCACTATTACATTGCCCTTACATCCGCGCACAGTTGGAGATAATACAAGATTCTGAAAAAATTCAGAAGGCTCTACTGGACTACGTGTATAGTCAACTCACGTAACAGGGAATCCCAACCACGAGGACGGAAAGTCTATGTACGAGAATAAAATTTGACTGAATGAATTTTTCTCTGCGTTATTTGCAGTTTGAGTTGAACGCGCAGTACTGGAAGCTTGTACGATAACAACTATCTGTCGTTGCTATGCGCAAAGCTCATCAAACTTCCTAGGGTGTCTGGGGTGTAGGAAGTGAGCGTAAACAACTTATTCAGAGTTAAAGATTTTACAATAACCTAACGAGATTTTACAATGACATAACGAGATTCTACAATGGCATGCAAGACAAAAGAAGTGCGCAAACAATATATTTCAGAGATAGATTTTACTTCGTGAGAGAGATAAAGAAAACAATTAATAGGACAAGGGTAGCAGACAGTTAAATTGAGAACATCTGAAATATTCCCCAGCTGTCCCTATCCTTGTATTGTACACTGTATTAAACATCGTACATTCGATTGAATAATTAGTTTTTTACGACGACTACATATTTTTAAAGTGTTCGATATTTTTAGAAACTATTAAGTCTTAATTAGCTTTGTTTTAACATTACATATTTTACTGATTTTTTTTTAATTTTTAAATTTAAATATTTTGAAGAATATACTAATGAAAGAATAATTAATTTTATACGTGCAGTCTGAACGTGTAGCATTCATTGATAAAATGAACTATTAATAGCATACAATTTAGGACAAAGAAAATAGACAACCGTTTTAAGTTAAGTTCTGGACGAACTTATTTTATATATATTCAATGCTGATCATCTTGTGGAAGTGTAACATTTTTTTAGACAAAACGTAGATACTCTCAGTACTAAATATCATTCAAAATTTAAAAACAAGTTACATCGTTTTTAGACGATTAAAATAACTAATAAAATTTTTTAAACGAGTATAAAATAAATAAGGCATAAATTTAACTAATAGAAGCTGATTTAAACAATACAAAAATATGTTTTTCATAAATAATATATTAATGAAAAGTTATATAATGAAATTGTAATTATTACTAAAATCTAATCAAATCACGAGTTTATAAATATTAAAGTTAAGTTCTACTTTATTACGCTAATATATTGATTGGAAATTTTTTATATTATTAGAAACGAATAGACTTTGATGAGAAAGAATAATTGAGAAAAAGTCGATATGTTGATTTTATTAAAGGAATTATGTAACCTAAAGTCTATTTTTATATTAAGTATGCGAACTAATTTACAATAAGCACATAATAACATTGATCAAATTTTTTTCATACATTGCTTCAATATGTTAAATAATTGAAGTCATCTAGACTACACTGCTTTTGATATTTCATAATTTTAACACACGTAAATATTACTTAAAATTTAAGAAAAGAAAAATTTTAATGATGTAATTTGTTTGTCTCTTCAAATAAAATGTTTCTTGGTCCATAACTAAATATGTATTCATTTAAGATGAAAATTAAGAACAGATTTTCTTTAAACAATATTTAACAATATTTGAAAATGTAATAGAACAGTCTTGCGCAATATATTCAAATCAATATAATGAAATATAATAAGATGTATAATAATTGATAAAATACTTGAGAAAATTAATATTTCTCGGAGATACGTTGATTAGGCATAAACCACAATTCCTAATGAGATTTATATTTCTGTTTTTATGTAAAGTCACTAAACTTATGAATATAAAAGTTGAAAATTTCTTCCTAAGTATGCATCAATGATTACTTTTTTATATATTTGTTAATGGTGTGAAAAAATAATAAAGAATAATGGATGTTTTATAAACTTTAATTACATAATCATTTTAAACACATAAAATATGCATATTTCTCAGATGTTAATCCCTGTGACTAATTTATTAGATGCAATAAAATTAATATTTAAGCTATAAATAGTAATTATTATAGTTAATTATCATAATAAAAATATCTAATTAGTTGTAAATTTAATCGACTTTCGACGTTTAAAGACAAATTGTTTGTAAAATAACGTTTCGTACATTTTTTAAAGGTTTTTTAACATGGTTTAACAAGTCGGGAGCAGTTTAAATATATAAAAGTGTATTTAATTTTTTTTTTAATACAAAGTTGAAATTTCGAAGATTAGAATACATTAAATGTCAAATAATGAATCCGATAATGTAAATAATGATGAATTCTATGAACACGTAAAATTATAGTAATGAATTATATTTCCAGTCGATGATTAGTATTTCATTAGTGGTTTTTTGGTAAAATAAGAAATTTATTATAAAAAATTTTAGATTTATTCTACAAGAAATATTAACCAAGAGACAATTAAAAATATTTTAATAAGAATTGTTAATTATTCATGTATTCTATACATTTATAAGCGAAATACTTCATAATTCAAATTTTAAAAACCTTAAGAAAAAACTGAAAGTATGTATAAAGTTCATAAATTAAAAATTAGTATTATACGCACGTATACATGAATAGACACTCGTGCTTAACTGTTCTACACACACGCACGTGCTTTGACAAAAATGATCAAAAAGTATAAAAAAAGCATAATTTAATTGTGCTTAAAATATGACATGTACAAAACGAGGAGTGCTAAATGCTATTGTTAAAGGAAGATGTCAGTCGCAAGAAAAATCCAGTATACGTTATCGCTAACTGCTATAATAAGACGTTGTATGCTTATCCCTTAAAAACTTTAAAAGCGGAGAGGAAAAAATATAGCAAGCATTAACATCCGTGCGTGACAATTATTGATAGCGATAGCTGGTGGTGTACGTGCCGAGAAACACAGGAAATCTCCCGCAGGCGCGAAGAGACATTAACCTTGCAGTCGTGAGTAGATGTCAAATTATAGCGCCTCGTGTTTTTTTTTCATTTCATACGATTTGATCACGTGGACATACGACATACTTCATCCATACAAGTTTCTTATAGACATTCTGCCGTACTTTTCTCAAATCAGCGTGACTTGAGAGCTTCAAAATTTTCGTTGGATCGTACCTTGGGTTTCCTTATATATTTTTTGTCATTCGCCGTTATTAACGTTCGATAACTCGGAACGATTTAAGCTGTTAATAAAGTGTTTTCATTTTAAGAAAAGATGTAGAGAGCCTATAGTTAGTTCTGTAAAATGAAATTATTTTATACTATTAAATGTTATTGTATTTGTGGTATATTACTTTGTATTAAACAAATAGAATTTTTTCCTTAATTTGAAGCTATGATTTTAAATTTTTGTAAAGCAAAATGCTAAAATTTATTATTTTAGTGGTGTATTTATTCAGAATGAATTAAAATTTATGAATTTTTAATTGTTATTATGAAGTAAGTTTTTCAGAAAATAATTTTAAAAGAATAAAATTTATTTAAAGATTCACTCTGCGATATCAGTGATACCTGTCATGATACTAAAATTTTATCACTGCCAGAAAATATAAATTATTATATTTAAATTTATCTATTGGTTTACTGATCGCAAAAACGGTTTCAAATATTTTAAAAATGTATTTATCCTTAACTTGATAATTTATGAAATTAAGTAATAAATTAATTATTCCTAAGTAGAAAATATAGTATAAAATATTATCAAATTTAAAGTCAAATAAACATGCGTATTTGCCTTTAAAATAATCTGATGACATAAACAAAAATAACTTAATTGAATTATTATAAAATTATAAAATTAAATTCTAATATAAAATAAATTGGACAGAAAAACACTTAAAGAAAAATTATTTTACCTTCACATTATTCTGCTATATGATAATATTTTTATTACAATAAGAAATACTAAAGTGGTTTAAATTATAATTTTCCCCAAATAAAAATTGAAACATTAAAATTATGCATGCAATAAAAACATACTCTAAAAAAGGAAAAATTATATTTATATAAGTATAAAGATTTTGTAATAGTTATTTGTACTTATTAGCTGATTTTAAATTGTGTTTATTGTATTTATTAAATGTTTAATTACAAAAGGATTCAATTATCTTAATCTATAAATTATTTTTCATATAAATAATAAGTATGAAATTTTACTATGTAATGGTCACATTTGTAATCAATTCATTTTTTTACTACGAAATTATTTATTTCGAATTTTCCTATTTAATCTTAATTATATAATAGTTCTTAAACTTTTATATTTAAATATATTATAAATAATATATATAAATAAAATTTTATACTTAAATATTAAAAATTTATTAACTTTTATTTAAAATACGTAATTTTATAAAGACTCAATAATAAATCTGTTTTAGTAAACTAAGATAGTCTTCGTCGATAATGGAATGTATTATTCTGTCTAGTTGATGACGTGCTGACCAGCAAAGAGGTGTTAATTACATTCAACTATTTTAAAAATTAAGAATAAATTGCGATCGATCAATAACAATCAAGAGATATTTTTTAATCAAATGGTAAAAAATCAATGTAACTTTTATAACTGCGCGTGAATTTAACTAATAAATATTATGAAACTTTTATTTTATCAAAAAATTAATAAAGCTATTTATTTTTTAGTAAGAACAAGTAATTTTATACATTTATTATAATTTACAAAAATTTTTGAATGTTAATTACTGTAATAATCTGCATTAAGCAATATATGATTATTGAAACTTTATATTTTATGTATAATGAAATGAATTCAACCTAGAATATTATAATAGCGTATAAATAATCGTAATTTCATGCATAAAGTTAGCAGTTTAATACGTAAATTTTTACCTGTCATTAAATATAATAAAATTTTTATGATGATTATTATTATGTAAATGTATTAATAAATAGTAGATTATTGTTATTTATTTCAAATATTTCGGATGAAATAAGTTAATTTATGTATTTGACATTCTTGTTCAATAATGAGAAAAATTTAACTCCCGTTAAAAAAAAAAATTATCCAATATTCATATAATTATTTTAATGTTTATATAAAGTGAATGCTATTTAGGCACAGTATTAAATTTAAAATGATTCTGAAATTTAGATGATTTATAAACGATATATTTTAAAACACTAATTTTATTCAAAATATTAATATAAAAATCAGATTTTAAAAAATTATGTTAAAATTAATTCACAAACTTCACAAGTCTATAAATGAATGTTAAGGCATTTTATAATTAAATTAAATAAGAGTTAATTGTTGTAATGGATAATCAGTTATTTTCAAAAAGTGGAGTTAAATAAATGAAATTAATTAAAGGACAAGTAATTTAATCACAATTTGCTTGTATTAGATTTTTTAATGTTAAACTAATTGCCCTATCATGTATTTTTCCATTTCACTGGCCTCTTCGAATTTTATTGCAAGCCATTGAAATGAACTTTTTTATTATGTTAATGCGTAAAATATGATTGAATGAATATAAACTACAGTGCAAATTATACGAGACTTACATTATTTCCATTGTAAATTGTAGAAGGAAAGTAATTTGAAATTTACTTTTATTTATAACAGCAGAATAATTTGAAAGAATTCTTAATACATGAGGAGGTATTGTCTTCGTTTTAATACAAAAGATCTGAAATGAAGATTGACTCCGATGTAACATTATTGAAATTTTTATTTTCTCGGTTTATTATTATTACATTTTCCTTTATAATGAACTAGGTATTTATGTTCAGTTGAGGAAGTTAAACAAATGCTGCTTTTCATACATAAGCTTAAAAATTAGAGTATATATTTTTTAAATTATGTAGTAAATCTATATTTTTCTTATTATTAAAAGTATTCTTCTGTTATTTTAAACTTTGCTTTCTTTTATGACCTAGAACATAAATTTTTTATTCAATTATTCATGGAGATAATGTTCGATAAAGTACACTATGTTACTTGCAATAAATGCGTATACATATTATCTAGAATACTAGTATTACTTATTTGTAGCAAAAAAACCTGAACATGTTTTTTCAAAATCACTTACTAGCGGCAGAAAAAATAAATAGATATTTTTTAATTTATAATAAAAATTCGCGAAATACTTAAGACCAAACAAGTTATATTAAATTATTTATATACGCATACTAGAAAGAATAATAAATTATTAATAATAAAGATGATATTTATCCCAAGTGGATTAAATTAGATCACTAACGATAACAAATATAGACCGATTCTGTACTTGATAGATAGTAAGATTGTATTATGTATACATAAAAATTAACAACTCTATTATCTCTGTACCCGAATCAACGTGAATACACATAAGTTTCCAAATTTAGATCTTTCAAATTAATTAAGTTGCAATATGTATCGTAGTTTGAAACAGACATATTTTATAAGCACAACTATTTAATAGGCTTTTATTACTTACGTAAATAATGTACAAAGTTTAATAATACAGAATTTATAGCATCAGTATAAAAGGGATATGACCAATATTTAGCTTAACAAAATTAATTCATCTTTGAAATGATTATGTTTATGAGTAAACATAGAAGAATTCCTCTATTATCTTTTATTTTGTACGTTATACACTAAAAAACCTTGGTAAAAATGTAAAAAAAAAATGAATGGCTCTATAGAGCAACTTTTAAAGAGGATAGTTTTATAAGCGTCTGATGTAATATGGCGTAACTGAATTATTATTATATATAGTATATATCATATGAATTATATTAAAATTCATATTGTAAAAACACTTTATAATAATTTTGACCATATAATTCTCTTAATAAAAATATTGTCTAAAATGTACACGCAAAAAAAAGTTTTTTAAGGGCAGTTTCTTTAATTCAACAATGTCTGTATATATTTTCTGCAAGTGACAAAAAAGTCGTTGAATTAAAGGCAACAAATTTCTTTAAAAAATCTAAGATATAATTTGAATAAATTTGAAGGCAGATAGATATATATATATATATATTATATTTAAATCTACAATGCTATTCGATATTTATTAATACTTCAGTTAATATTTTAATAATACGGGCACATAAATATATGTTTATATATATTACTAAATTTGTTGTTGAATTCAGTATTTTTTTTTCTGTTCAATTTGATCGTTTCAAACAATTATAGAAATTTATTTGAAAGTTGGTCTAGGAAAAAACGATTTTTGTTTTTTTATGCTTTTCAAAAAAATTATTCCATCGCATAAATTAGCTGAGGTGTCAAAAACAATATTGCTTACTGTATTATTAATATTTTACAAATTAAATAAATTATTATAATAATATTTATTTTTAGATTATTACATAATTAATTGAGAGTATTTTGCAGATCTTTATGAGACCGACGTTATTCATTAAATGCAAAAATAGTAGACTAAAGTTCATTACTACTTCTATTTACTTCATCATTATTAATATTTGAAATGAAAGTAAATTCAAATATTATCTATATTCCTCACATATAATGAAAAAATGTATGTATATTTTTTCAGACGCTACAATAAATTCAAGAAAACTCTCATAATATAATAAATACACAAAAATTCATCTATTCATTTTTGTTCAATTTAGCTCTCTAAACTCAACACAAGAGCCTACAGAGAACGAATCAAATTTGAAAGTATGGAACACTTGTTTAATTGATGAACTTCATTTTTTGTTTAGATTTATATAATAATAAAATAAACTTCATTTATTGTATTATTTTCTATGTTAATCTCATTCATCTCTAAACCTCGTGTAGTTTTACTGTTATTTTTTTGTGTTACTTATGTTGATAAAGTTAAGGTTTTTTTTTAATATATACGTCTGTTGGATTAATTGCCATTTCTGGTCAAATCTTTTTTTTTAGAAATTGGCCTTCTGTATCTAAAGCTTTTAAATCGGGTTCAATTAAAAATTCTTTTCTCCTACCCTTTTCTACCTGTTTCATATATTCGTTCGATTTTAATTTTAGTTTTATTTTAACCTCTACTGTAATTACGTTTTAAAAAATGTGAATTAAAATATAAGTAATGCTCATATTTTAATCGATTTATCAATTTTATAATTTATATTTATTATTTATTATTCAGTTTATTAATATTTTGTAGTATATCATTTTTAACTGCAGTATTACGAGATAACGTGTCCGCCTTAAAATTATTATTATTCAGAGTACATTGCAGAGCTTATTTAGTATGTTCTATTACTATATTTTGGTTTATAAATATATAGTGAAGACGAACAGCGTAAAATAGCGTTACTCGCTACATTAATGGTGTATCTATGTGTGCATTTATCACGTATTATTGCGTACACTGCATGCGTTTGCTACTTCACATGAACATTTAAAAAAAATATAGACCCGTAATAAGTCTGTTATCTTCGCAACAAATTCTAGTTCTGTAATATTGTAATAATTTTTAGAATACTTGTGAGTTTCGAAAATTATAGGACATTTGCTCGTATTAATATTTTACAGCTATAAACTAATTATAACTCATATTGAATATTCGAAAATTAAAGTCTTAAGAAGTTAAAAATAATATGGATTTATCTTTGATCATTTACTTTTTTAAGGTATAACAAGATTCATTATTAAAAAAAAAACGAATAAAAATGTGAAATGACAATAAATTTTCGATGACGTGTAATGTAATAAGAGTCAATCCTCTTGTTGTGCCGTTCACGATTCTTACTGGACAGCAAGAGCTTCAACAGTCAAGGCGAATTCGATAGAAGCGAGCAATCAAACGTCGATAGCGAAACCCGATAATATGAGAGTGATATCGTGCCGAAGGCTTGCGCTAATAAGAATCATATAGTGTATGCTACTGCAAGATACTTCAGAATGTAGAGCAGTATTTCCTTGAAGAGATAGGTCCTCTATGGAAAAGAGGCCTAAACTGAGAGAGAGAGAGAGAGAGAGAACGAAAAGCGCGCTATAAAACAGAGCAGTGTCCGCGAAATAATTCCCCCAGACACCTCAACTGAAAGATCATCCTATGAACAAGTGCCTTCGAGGTCTTCAAACCGTCTGTTAAAAAATGTGAGAGTAAAATCTAAATGCGATGCAACGTTAATTCTATTAATATATATTATTTGTTCGTAATCATAGTTACATTCCAATTTATTTTCGTTTTATTAGAACTTTTAGTTGCATATACTCCTTTTTTTACTCTTTCAATTTGTAAAATTCAAGTACTCGAAGCACCAAGTACGCGGGTATGTAGATGAGAATCTAAATGACTAAGTGCATACAGCTAAGTAGCTGAAGCATCTCATACACGCAATCTGGCGTATACGACACTTGCTCAAAGCGTAAGTGCCGCAATCCCAGTACAATTGCATCCTAAGTATTGTAACGAGGCAACGCGGGGTAGGAGCTGCGTGCCTCCAGTTATCTTTGTCGAGATGCACAAAGAAATTTCTCCTGTAATAGTAATAAGAAATCTAGTTAATTCTCAAATCTATTTAAACGGCAACAGTACTTTAGTTAATTTAGTGACACCAAAACCGTACGAAAATTTTGTGAGAAAATTAAATAATATAAGTTGAAAAATTGTAATCTATTCAGTGGTTTCTAATAATATGATATATGTTTCAAAAATTCTTCAATTTTGCGAACGAAATTCTATTTCTACTATAAATTATAATTATACTATGTTGACTCGCGAATGTAGGAATGGGAATTTTAGGGTGATAGAAATTACGCGTGAATAATTAAAAAATCTTTTTATTTAAAAAACATAAAAAAGAGCACTGCTCAATTTCTACAGACTTTATATTTAAAAGAAAGGAAGATTACAATGCGCATCTATGCTTCTCTAATCGATGCCAAAAACAAAGGTTCTCTGCGTCCTTCGCGCTTTCCTTTTAAAAACGCCTCCTTTTTCTTTACAGTAGCTTAATTATTAAATTTTATTACTTAATTGTTTTTTTTATTGGTTTCGGAATGATCTCCTTAAATCTCGAAATTATCCCTTTCAGGTGCTCACCCTGGCAGGTTTGTCTACCTATTTCCTGGTACTCAAGCGTGGTACATGCGGAGCCATCTTGGGTCATTCTGTTGTGAAAACTATATACGATGTAAAGAAATTTTACGCCTTAATAAATAAATAAAATTAAAAATTTTAATATATAAAGGTGCTCTGAAAAGTCTTATATCCTCTTGAAAGAAAACAAAAATAAAATTTGTGATATTGCTTATTTAATAAACGCACTGAAACATAAAAAATATTCTACCAATGTCAAACACTTGAATGCGTGGAACAAAAATCAAAAAGTATTTAATGATGGGAACCCTTCATAAATTGTTTTCATGTTATTCTACAAATATAAAGAAGCGTTTACTTCTAATTTATGCAAGGTGATGTCTATTAATGAAATATTTGGGCGAATAGATGTAAAATTTTATCGAAATTCAAATCGATAGCGTAGTGTATCATTTTAAACCATTTGAGTGGGGGAGATAAAATCATTAAAATTAAAGTACACACGGCTACCAGCACATTTAACCAGACTTATATCATAATTTTTATTATGATAAGTTTGCTTCAGTTGAATATTATCTAGTAATATAAGATGTTTGTCAACTTAAATAACACGTATCGAATTATACAGAAGATGGTTTTTCTAATTAAATAGCGCTAAGGAGATTCGTAGAGCTTGAGCCATCGAAAAATGTAAAAAATAAGGTTTTTATTAATCTAAATAGCTCCCCCGTAGATAAGATATATTAAACTAGCATTAAATTACTGCAACTTACCAATAATTGCTGTTTTCACGAAAAAAATAAAAGTACGTTTCATCGAATTTTACTTCGTTCCTCTTTTCTAAGCAGCACTCACACGAGTCAAAGAAATGTTTTATCTAATGACTTACGCGAAAACTTATTTTATAATATTTTTAATTATTCGTTACAAATAAAATAAATAGTTGAAAAATGTTTTTAAATTATTATCATTGCACAAAATAGACGATTTGTTTTTTTGAAAAATTTGTTAGTTTTCAAAACACCTATTAAAATATGTCTGAAGGTTTCGAAAATTTTCTGCCTTACTTACCTTTTCCAAAATTGTCGAACAAAACATTTTGCATGTTTAAGTCAAGATGGTTTCTTCAAACTAATAAAAATACAATAAATTTTCGACGTATAAAATATAAGTACATAATAATTTACAATTAATTTAAATATCAGGATGGAAAAAGTAGTGGAAATACACGGTTAATTGTTTGTTAAATTATTCATTCCTATGAAAGTAGTTAAAAATAACTTATAGTAAAATTTTAGGCACTGGTGAGAATCCGAATTTATAATATCCATTTAAAGCAATACATGTTAATCACGAAGTTATAAGATTTAATACATTATTTTATTCATATAAAATAATAGTTGTATTTTTATTTTTTATTCTCGTTTAAAAATAAAAAATTTTAAAATTTCAAATACATTGGATTTAACGATTAGAGAAGAGAATGTTAATAATTGAAAACTTTTTTTTATTCATAAACGTTAAAAGAAAAAACGTGTATATAAATATATGTAAAAACGTGCTTAAATTGTTTGTAAATTATCTTTATAAATTTAAAAAAATCTATATTATTATTGAGTGCATGAGAAATAATTCTATAATTTGGATATAATGTAAATAAAATGAATGCTTTATAAAATTAAATAATATGCAATAAATTAAAAGGATTAATTTATAGAAAATATAGGAATACGTGTTTTTACCTTATTGTATTGTAAGTTACAGTAGTTATTTGTATAGTCTATATTTTGATTAAGAATTTTTAAAGTATTATTATAAATTGTTAATTTAAAAGCACTAATATTAGTTTTTTTTACAATAAATAGTATTTTGCCAAAATAATAAAAAAAAGATCGATATATAAGTTGGTATAAATTTATTAATTAGCTGGATAAAATTAAAATAATTTCTGAACATTTTTTATACGTAGATGAAAGAATATTTAGTAATTATATAATATGAGTTATTTTTATCGATGTATACTTTTTTTAATAATCATAAAGCTCTTTGTGGATCAGTCTCTGCGTTAATATTCATCCGTCTATCGACCTCTTTATACGTCATAATTTTCTTTGTGTCACGCATACGCTAGTTTTATAAATATCAGCTATTTCGATAATTGCGATCTATTTTCAAAAAATATGAATCTTGTGGCTGAAAGTGCAACAAAAATAAAAAATTTTATTAATTTTATACGTAAAATTCTTAAATATAAATACGCATTGTAAAATTTTTAAAACTAATTGAATAATAAAATATTCAAGCTACTTATATCGATCATCACTTTATTTATTTGCACAGTAATAAATTATATTATATAATACAGTAATAATAAATTTTCGATTTTCAAATATTCAAAATTGATTTTTTCATTTTATGTGTAATTCACATTATATTTTATTATAGAAAAAATAAAATTATAGTTTTTTTTTTAAATTTTATTTTTGTGGTTTCGATTTTGACTATTTGAAAAAATATTTGTTACGAAAATTTATGAATATTGTTTTAAATTATAATTTAAGACGATTATAAAAAATCGGAATTCAAAATATAAGTGTTTTAATACACTGAGAGAAAAAAATAAAAAATTTTTAGAACAGAATTAGATATGTAAGATATCTCACACTATCACAGAAACTACGTAAATAAATTAAGTTATCGATGCGTTTTTAGGTATAAAACGTTTTGTTGAGTATTTCGGTGCGTATTTTATAATTTCTGTTATAGTTTACTTAAATAACGTACGCATGCTTATTTTTAGAACCTAATACTTTAATTTTTGAATAATTACAGTTTTTGAATTGACAGAATGGTTGGCTACGAAATGAGGAATAACGAAATGCGCTTATTCATACATCGATTGTAGCTCGTTCGTTACAAATTGATTGGTGATTAAGAAACGCACTTTCGTTGATTAAAGATTTGGGGTGAAATTGTGATTCGTCATTATCTTTGTAATTGACCAGTCAATTTTACTTAAAAAAGTAGATTTATACCTAAAATTACAAAGATGATTTCAAAGATTTTAATTAGTAATGTTATAACCACGAACAGATCTCTTCAAAGTTTAAATATATTATGTGTAAATATCAGGTTCATTAAATTGAGAGAGAAAAATAAAATTTCTTCAAATTCTTTGCACGTATAAGCGATTTACTCAGCTCTTTGCATTATTTTAAAACATTCTTCAAGTATAAATTTATAAATATATATATGTGTGTGTGTGTGTGTGAGCGTGGAGAGATGAGAGTGGTTTAGATAAGAATGGAGAGGCTCATAGGGGAAAGTCTTGAAGTTTTTGTAGGTGGCGATTGAAAATAAATCAAATTTATATTTAAGATCGTGTAATAATACAAACATAAATAAGAATTTATGAGTTTAAAAACTGTATTTTTCCAAAATGAAAAAATATGACGAATATTAAGTGAGACGCAAGTGATATGCAAGATGTGTTAAACTATATATATGTGTGTGTACATATATACAAACAAAATCAAAATTATATTTATTCAAAAATAATTTTGACTTTCATGCAATCGCACAAGTTTCGTTTGCTTTAAACATTACTCATTGCTATATTCTTAGAGCAGTAATATAAATTATATAACAGGAGTGTTAAATATTTGAAATAGCAAATGAAGTATCGAGTACAATCTTTAAAAGTGCCTGTGTGTCAGCTCGTAGAAAACTTAATAGAACTTTATAGTATATCACCTTTGGCATTAATGAGATAAGTTTTTAAACTCTAATTTACTATAAATCTATGCATAAAATTAATAATGTTTCGATAACTTTTTTAATTCGTTTCGCAAAAATGATATGTAAAAAGTTTTCCAACCTAATTTTAAAAGAAAGATTATATAAGCAGACAATTTATTTTAGTTTGTGTTAATTTATTTATAGGTTACATTATATAAGGTGCTTTCTCAAAACATAAAAAAAAATTTTACTTTTAATGTTTACAGGATTCATTACTTAAGAAATTGTATATTTAAAGTTACGATTGATGTTTGTGAAAAAATTCAATTAAAAGTCACCTAAATTTATATCTATGTATCTCATTATTATTTAAAGTTTACTAATAATAAATATAATGCGTTTTTACAATAATCCAAAATTTCTTTTAAAGCAAAGATGTTTTAACTGAATTTATATTTCAATACTTATTCAAAGTTCACAAAAAATGTTTTCTTTTATAATTTTTATCTAAAGTTCAAAAATTCTACAACTTATTACCAATGCGAATTAAGCTTTTGTAAAAATTATCAGAAAAATATAGAAATTGAATTTTTCTAATCTCGGATATTCCACTATGTAATTTAAAAATTATTTATTTAATATCTTTATATATTTATCGAAACTAGCAATTTTTTAATTATTTAGAAAATAAAAGAATTTATTCAAGGATTCTTAAAAGACATTTTGATTTACATTTATGATTTAATCTTGATGGTCAAAATCTAGTCCCAAAAAATGCATTAGGAAAAAATATTTTTTATTATCACTTTAACATTTATTGTCGGCTTATTAGCTTTTTTTTAGATATATAGAAATTTTGTCTATAAATTCTGCGACTGATTGGCATTATGATGCCGATTGCTTTTTTGATGAAATTGTTTCCGTTTTTTATTTGGCATGCAGACAGTGTAACAGGTGCAGGGGATGAGTACAATATGCGACAACAGTTTAGCGAATACTTCATTTTATATCAAGTTCATTGTGCGTGCGTTACTTTACGCATCTCGTTTTACTAGAGAATATTTATATACGTTTCATCAAATAACCGAGCGATATATTTGAAGTTTCATATCAATCCAGTTTAAACATAATGAAATTAATAAAGTTTGCGATACTCTGGGGATGACGATAAAATCTTCAAAAACTCATTATCTTCATCTTTGACGTTAATCAGCTCTGTCAAAGAAGAAGTCTCATTTATTCATTTTTTCACGTTTTACGCGTCGTGTTTAGGTTTCTGTTGCAACCCTCGACGAGTCTTATAGGAAGCGTCGGCTCTTAGATGACGCCGGCGTCAACACCTGCGCACCCCTCCAATTGATCGACCCAACCTCGGGGCTGATCGCGCTGCGTCTTTCGCGTGCTCGGTTATATCGATCTCGGGCGAAGTTTGCTCCCACCCCCAGCCCCCGGCACCACGCGTCGAGAGAGTGCCACTGCGCCGACACGAGAGCGCGCCAGTAGCTCTCGAAGCGGCACCGAGCGTCTGTGGCGCTCAGTACAGCGACGGCACGACTACGGCGCGGCTCTTAAGCCTAGTGGATGATAAACGAGTGCAGGGGAGCACCAGAGTAATTTCGCGATAAGCACGCGCTGCCTGGCGGTGTCAACGTCATCGTCGACCATCTTCCGCCTCCAACAGCACGTGAGCAGGAGGAAACGCCGCAAAGTGTCGATTGGAAAAATAGAGAGAGAGAGAGAGAGAGGGACCTGTCTTTGTTCGTCACGCAATATCAATGGTGAGTTTGCCGCATGTGACGGCGCGCCTGTGACGACAGATTTTGAGTGTGTGCATGCGCGAGCGATGCGTGTGGCTGTTACGCACTGCTTGTTCGTTCGCTGTCACATCGCACAACTGCGGTTGACGGCGTAAGAGGGAGAGATAGAAAAAAAACCCAACCGGCAAAGAGCGCGATCCGCGATTCCGGACGCAGATTTCCCACAATTTATCGTGATTAGAGGGGCGTCGTTGATGCTGACGAGATTGGATACAAGATTTTTGCTGATATTTTGCATGCACCAGGGAGAAGATCGGTATTTCAACAAACTATCGACGAATGAATTATATTTGCAGGTTAGGTGAGAGACCATTTTCGAATGCGCGCGCCCGCCATACCGGCACGCGAGTATTGTTGCCGCGACTTCTCCTCGAACGTAATGGTCCGTGTGTCGTTTGTTTAGAAAGGTCGACCTCACGAATATCTGGTTTCGCCTCACATTTAAACAATTAATAGTCTTTATGAACTTGGGTTGTCACCAACGTTGAGATATTGAAATAGATTTCCACAGGAAACTATGAGTTAATATTGAATCCCAGCATAAATCGCATTGCATGCGAATGCTTACTTTTTAATCTCAGCAGAAAATCCGTGAATTTACGCTTTCTAACACTATTATTTCTTTGTACATTTTTTAATCGCATTTCGCGACAAACATAATGCATTACCGCATCAGTTTTCTTGTACTTGAGAATTAAACGATTAATGTAAATTATTGAGAAAAACGTGGCGAGTTATGAAAGACTATGATCAATATTTAAACATCCTTGATTTTTTATTTATATATTTATTAGAAAAATTAACAAGAATTAAGATCGTTCTGAATGATTAATTGCGAAACACTGTTAAACTGACGAATTTTATGAATATGTCAGAACTATGTTTGTACTACATTATCAGCATTTATCTTCTACTTTTGTATATTCCGTTCTAATCAAATTATTTAATTATACACAAGTTTTTGTTTTATATGTACATAGTGTTCATACGATGATATTAATTTTTTCTAACATTTAAAAAAATATAACAGTTTTAATGACTTTCAGTCGGACTTTTATAATTAATTTTATATAATTTTTAAGCCCAATTGCTCCAAAATTAAAAATATTGCATTTTCTTTAAAATAATTAAATTCGGTATATTCTTCGCTAAGATATACATTTTACTTGTATGTACACCAATATAATCTAATAAAACAAAACACAGAAAAAAGATTTTCGAAAAAATCTTTATAATTGTTAATACTTTACAAGTTTGTTACATTTGAGGTGGAATAATACCTGTGACAAATAAATAGAGTAAATAGCATGTAAAAGTCGTTCCAAGAATCTAAAAACTATGTAAGTGTTATTTTCCTTTTAGCTTGCCACAGAAATGCAAAATTCCCTTAAAGGAGCATATGAGTACGTGAATAGCGTTAGCTAATACCTGAGAAAGCACTGCCGTATTAAAGGGAATTGTGTAAAGCAAGGAAAAATATACGTCAAAAATTATTGATAAACTGACGAAGGGAGTGCAAGAATAAAAACTAGTGAAGGTAACGAAAAACGTAGGTGAATTAGTACTGAACACAAACGTCTTTGAGCATTTGATGTTTATGGATGAATATATAAGATAAATAAATACGAGCCAATAAAATAGAGATAATGTAAAAAAGCAAATAATGTGGAGCACATTTTCTTTTTAATATTCTAGAAATTTTTTATATAAATGAACAAAGACGAGCGAGTGATTGTTTGTTAGCACTTTTAGTAACATAAGTTCGCAAGCTTCTATAACTTGGTACAATAAAAATAGAATTAACTTTGACCCAGTATACCTTCAGTATGTTGAATTTTCTAGTTCTATCCTATTTAGTTTACTTATCTAAAAAATTTATTATCATGAGTATCGACTTTATATTATTTTTATATTATAATTTTCACCCTATTAAAAGACTAGGTACTTACTTATTTGTTTTTTCATTTTTTCCAAACTTAATAATTTAATATGATGAATTACAAATTGATATCTAATTATTACTTGTTTTAAAAATTTTTAAATAATTTATTTTTCATATAATTTTGCATATTTCATAAATACTATTAATTGCTTTTTTATGAAAACTATTGATTATATATGAAACGATGCACATATTTATTTTCAAGTTCAATAAGGAGATTTTAAATTATACATTTTTATCTAATTTATATATAACCATATTTCTGTTTTAATCGGGATACTATAATTGGCAATTCGAATTTATAATGTAATTAATATTTTTTATTATTAAATTTAATTTTTAACTTAAGCGTCAAAGGTTTAATAAATCAAAAAGAACGTCCAATGAGTATGGAGGCTATTATATAATACTAGTCTTTTATTATAATTATAATATCTATTTTTATCCTAATATAATACACTTTTAGTTTTAAGCAGTACTCTCAGCGATAAGTAACAACAAGAAACTTAATTATTCTTCTTTGTAAGTTTCTAAATTAGTAAATTGATATCGTATTCGTTTTACTTACCTTTATACCGTTAGGGGAACTAAGTTTATTTATTTGGTATTTATTCGAATCAATATAAGCAGAGAAAAATATATTATTGTTTGTTATAACTGCATAATAATATTTTAGAACATCTATCAATTTAAAAATTAATAATTACAAAAGATAAAGAATTATAATTTATGTTATTCGAATGTATTTATGAGACGTTATAAGTTATGTATATGCAAAAAATATAATTCCAAAAAAAGGAATAATATAAAAAATTAAATACACGTATTATTAAATATATATATACATGCATACGAGTTTTGGTTATTTTATTACTCTCATATTTGTTAATTTCTTATAAATATTTCAATTTTTAAATGTGGTAAAAAGATGAAAATTATAGAAAATTCTGCTGTTTCTTCAAATTTATAATAAATGACTCCTAGTAATAATAGCTACAATAAAGTAATGATTATAATACATCGAAAAAAATTAGTCCTCCATTTTAAAACTTATTAATAATAAAAACAAACATTTTTTTATAATTAAGTAATCTTATAAATTATAAGATTCTCCTAAAAATGTTATTCTTTTAAAATAAAATAGATTCTTGGTCATAAGCATTAAAAACTAAGAAATACTTCAATAGTATTTTTAACATTTTGTGAATTAAAGTCGAATCGTAAGAAATCCTTACACAACAAACGTGGCTTACAGATAAACGAAAAACTTTTATTGATTTAATTATTGTATATAAAGAAAGTTAAGGTCAAATAAATTATATTTTTTCCATCAAATATTAGCAAAACCTATATAATAATATTGTCGTATATATTCTGACCTTGATAAAAAATCTAAAACTTGTATATTTAGTTCATTAAAAAAGAATAATTGAATTTTTATTTCACAAATAAAATTTTGTATATGATGATGAAAAACTCAGATTACTTATTTAATCTTGAGGATAATAATTTTATAAAATTTTATAAAAGTACGTGAAAAAAATTGAACACTGTATAAACAAATTTTACACTTTATATATACTTATAATCTATATTATTTTTTTTAACAAGATAATTTATTCAGATATAAATCAATTAAGCTAAAAATGTCCTAAAAATTAATTAAAAACAAAATAGATTTATCATAAGGTCATGAAAACAAAGATAATAAAATGATACTATTTTGAGGAACGTATAATTAAAAGCAGTATTAACTAGAATAAAAATATCGTACTAGATCTGATTTATTTTAAACTAGTTTACCACTTTATTATATGACATTTGTAAAATTAACTTAAAAGGCATTTTCTTTACAATATAAGTAACAGAGTGTATCGTCATTTCACATATGCTATTGCACATTTTTCAAAAATATATTATTTTCTTTGTTCTATCGATATACTTATTTCGTATAGAACCTTTTCTTAAATGAAAAAAATACGGAATTTAAACGTAATGAAAATTTATCACTATAATCTTAATAATACAGAATAAAATGAATTATTTTCACTAAATTACTTTAATTCTCTTTGTTTTCAAGAAAAACTTTTCAATAATTATCACGATTATTTAATTTTATAATATAAGTTTATAATATATAAGTAATTATAATTTTCAAAGGAGTTATTTTTCAGGTATAGTTTAATATATATTTTTTTAATTGAGAAAGGTATTATTTTTAGTATCAAACTTTCAATATACTAGCAATCATAAAGAAACTAATTGTGAATATTTTCCTATATTAAAAATTAAATAGTTAGCAATGTAATTTTGTTTATTTAATAAAATATAATATAATATAATTGTAATTAAATATATTTATAAGATATTAAACGATTAGAATATAGTATTCTCCTATTGATTTAAGAGCTATTTGTATTAAATGATGTTGAAAAAGCTACTGAAATAAAATGTACAAATATTAATTATTTTCAATTATTTTTCGTTTTTATTACTTTTATAATGAAATTGTTATACTCTCTGATTGTATTTATTTTTCATACGAGCACTTTTATGTATTATTTATTAAATAAATATAAATGAGAAAAATATGAATCGATAGGTTAAATTAACAATAAACAATAACCATAAATATATTTAAATCTAAAGTTGAATTTGATTATTGTATTGTGTATTATAAAGGATTTATTTTTAAGATTATTTTATCAAGTTAAATGATTTCTATTGAAAATAACTATTTTAAAAACGCAAAATTTTAATTATTTGAAAGTAAAAATTTTTACTTATTGTATTCGTAGAAAATTATTTTTTAGTTAATTTTGAATAGGTGAAATAAAAATTATAGAAATGAGAATTATTATTTTTGAGTATTTTTTATTCCTAATTTAGATTAAATTTTGTTTGCAAGTTACGTTTAAAAGTAAGTTAGTATATACTATACGGTTATTTTTATTTAAGATTTACGTAAGTTCGTTTTCTTATTCGTATCAAACTTTCTTCATGTCGTCCAGAATAAGAACGAATCCTGCAAGTGGAATGAATCTTAAGAAATCTTCAGGAGTATAAACGTCCGTTATTGTTACCGGATCGGGTTTAAGAATGATGCTAATCTACCACTGAGCTCGTTGTTACATTTTCTTATACAATATCCTATATTGAGGTTCGCTATTGTAGGTACTTAATCCCCGAATTCCATGTCAGCGAGTTCTATTTGACTCGCGGTCTAAACTTGTGATTATATTTATCATGTTGAGTCTTTGATGTCAGTAATATATGTTGATTCACTAAGTAGGCGAAACATCCAAAGACGTGGTTTCGGCATCGTGTGACGAAAAGGTGGTAGTGATGTATATGTGTGCCTGATTACATTTCATTTCAAGCATACGTGAAAATGTAAATAAAAACAGCTTCCAAATGGTTGAATTTATTTCGCTTCGTAATATTCGCAAACGTTCACATTATAAGCAAATAATATTTTGATACAATTTATCGTTGAAAAGCTATCTTGTTATTTTATATTGCTATTTTTGTCTTATTTACTATCTATCTACTTTTTTTTTTAAACTTTATAAAAAAAGCAGAAGTAGTAATTTCAATTCTTTTTAGAATATAAAAACTACAACAAGACGATAAAAGTTTGTTCGTTAATCATGTATGCTGACTAATTTTTGATAGTAAAATAGAAGAAAAAAGTTTTATTTCTTTGTTTGCGAAAGTAAAGTTTGAATAATTAACTTAAGTATGTAAAACTCGAGTACTACCTTTTGCGAAAAGCTAAGGATAAACTTGATAGCCGTTGGCCAAAGGACAAATCCAATAAAAAATCACCGCAACTGAAGTTGTAAGCGCGCACATTTACATCCTCTAGAAAAATGCGATTCGACGTTCATTTGTGGAGATGTCTCCCTGATGCTGGGAAATCGATTAATCTGTTACAGACATGAACTAACGTATAGCGAAATTGAGACTCGATCGTAGTGTAGTCCATGGAGCAAGGACACTTTCGTTTCTCGTTTGAATAGATTTAAAATAGATGTGTGCACATACTTCAAGGTTGACGGTCGAGACGAATAATAAAGCTGAAAAAGGTGTACCGAGAGAAATAATGACGTCGGGGTCGCGGATACCTGTATTCGAGGCAGAAAAATACTTGCTCCGTGCGCAACCTAAAATATCCAATTAACATATAATCCATCAAGTTTTGAGTTTGGCGGAGTACGGTGAAGAAAAAGCAAGAGCTGACGAAGCTATTTAAGGGCGTCTGCCGTCATTGTTTTAAGCGCAGAATCGTGCTTCTGATCGGAATTTATGTTACGAGTAGTGCTACGTATCTTTTTCGAGAAGCTCCGCTCAGACAAACAAATGCTCTTGAATAAACGTTGCACCTATAATTATTTTTAAAATTTAAGAGCAACTTGTGCTCGTCTCAAATGGAGAGAGAATGCATTAGAAGTTAAATTGCATTGGTGTTTGGAAAATATTTACAAATCTAAACAATCGAGATTTTCTTGTTTGTAATTATGCGAAAAACGACAAAACCAAATCATTATTTGGGTCTAAACTTAATAATATAAAAAATATTTTTTCACTTCCGCCATTCGTTATTCCACATAAAGATTCCAATATAATATGTATTTTAGTCGTTAAGTTCAACAATAATTTTTATCTATGATTCTCTTTTTTATTAAAACTGATTTTGGATAAAAGTTAAGCTATAATTGTTCTTACACTTTTATATCGTCCATTTCTTATTTTTTATAAATTATTCAACGGTCTGTAGAAACTGGTATTAATCTGTAAGTCATGTTTAAAAAGTTTTTCATACTTATAAACTTATAAGATATATAAATAAATAAAGTTTTTGTACGAAGAATTGAACAAACATATATATTTAAAAAATGCATTCAAAAAATATTTTCGTAATTCCAGGCTAATTTATTTATTTAATTTTGTTAAGGGGAATGATAAATATTGCATAAAGTAAAATTTCGAATAATAAAAGTGAAGTCAAAGATTAAATTAAATTAACATACAATAATTACTTGGAAACAATATTAAATTTAATAGAACCCGTATTAAGTGTGTACGTGTGCGTATTTAATTCAAAAAATGAAAAAGTAAAAATAGTGATTTCTATCTAATATAACAATAGACGTGATTGGCATAATTTCATGACATTTCACGAATTTCACAATAAGCATTTATGCATTTCTAATTAAGAAATAGAATTATGTGGAAAGACTAATGTACAATACAAACATTTACTAGATACTGCAAGTTGGATATGTATAGATTTTGAAATATGTCTTTAATTATTTCACAGTGAAAATGTAAAAAAGGATAGTAGACTATGGAGATGAAGAGTAGTTGTATTTATTATTAGCATTGACTGGATGTTACTTATTGATTTGTCATACATATATTTATTCATAATTATTTATCGATTCTATAATTTCATCATGAAATATAGTTTTTTTTATTATATTATTTATCGATTCTATAATTTCATCATGAAATATAGTTTTTATTTAAAATTATTTTACTTCTATTAATAATTATTAGATTAAAATATGCTTTTTTAGTAAAGTTTTGACAGTCTAGCTTATTATTTATTACATTTGTTAAATTTTTTTTTAGAAAGACTAATACTTTTAAATACGATTTATAAAAATTTATATTAATATTTTTAATTGTGTACTTAACTTGAACTAAAACAAGTTCTATAATTTTCAAAAATATTAAGAAATAGTATTTATCTTAATAATATTTTTATTAAGAATATAACAATATGCTTAGATCTGTAGTTTATTAGCCAACGCGCTTGTTAAAATTAAAGTTATACTGCTTTGTGGTAAAAACGAGTTTCATCTTGTATCTTCCTCTTCATGAAGTAAAAAAATTTTTTAGATATTGTTTAATTAAAAAATGTTTATATAAGTAAATTTTTTTTATTTGTAAAAAAATAAAGTTTAAGAAAAAAACTTATAAATTGCTTAAGTACTTTAATTTTAATCATGATTAACATATTTTATTTGGTTGTATGTTAAAACGTTGCTACTCTATTATGTTCTATCAATTTCCTGTTAATGACTTTAAAATATGATATTTAATAACACTTCAGTATATTTTCATTATTAAGATTTCATTATACGTAAAGTTTATGGTAAACCTTTTTTTAATTATTAATTTATTATATTTTAATTTATTGATTTTTTATCATTATTATACTCTTTCGAGTATTTTCTTAAGGTATTTTATAAAAAAATTAATGAATGTTACCTTATTTCAAACGACATTTTTTTATCCTTACGAAGAAAAAAATATTTATTTTATGTTTATAAGATTCTAGGAAATTTTAGTATTCATATAAAATTTATTTAACGCATATTTATGAAAAATACACACCTATATGTATATAGGATATATATACACACTACTATACAAAGTATAGTACATTATAAACGTAAAAAATCAAATACTTGCTGTTGTATTCTCATTATAATATACAATTAATATCTTAACAAATGATAATATAGGTAAGGAGTATATTTCAACATTTTTCCTGAATGTAAAATAATTTTAGTAATTGTAAAAGTAATTATAGTCTCAAATTTATGTATAAAACTTTTTGTTTTATAAAAAGTTTTTGTTTGAACTGTAATATTCTACATTTAATTTTCAAAGATCTTATTAGTTTATTATACTTAAGTAATGTAAAGAGGTAAATTTATAAATCAGACTTCATTTTCCCTTGTATAAGGCATTCTTTAACAGTTCGATAATTAAATAGAATTTCTCATTAATCCAAAAAATATAATTAATTTTCTTTGTTTTTTTACGTATATGTATGTGGCGTGCATGTTAGAATATAGAATAATAGAATATATAATAATAGAGTTATATTCGGATGAGTTATTAATGTAAAGACAAAAGGTTTAACATATTATATTATATTTTATTTCATTTTTGGTTCTCATTATAATTATTAAAACTAACATTTTAATAATTAAATATATAATACCAAATCATTATAAATTTATTTTTTATTTTATTTATTTATCTTGTAAAACATGTTAATTTGATTTATGAAAAACAAGTTATAAACATAAAAGCTTTTGATGTATACTCCTGTTTTTAATCATCTTTTTTATTTGCATCAAATCCATTATTTAAATAATAAAATATTGTTTTGTTGTCAAAAAAAGCTTCATAAAAAATCATTTAAAAAATATTTAATATTTTCCTTCTTTAAAATCTTGATATTTTTATGTGGTGTTTCAGTCGGTAATTAATATTTCAATTAACGGAGTTACTTTAAGTGCAAGAGAGCATTTGTACAGAATTATAAGAAATATTATCTTTTTATAAATACTTTAACGCAATTAAATGATAATTAATTGATTGGTAAAAAAGTCATCCTTAGAATAATTGTCGAATGTCGAATGACTTTAGGATGTTCCATGAATATCGTGTTCTATTTCCTAGCCCTTATACTAGAAAACCCTACCACTATCTCGTTATATATACGCTGTATTGGAATCTCTTACTGAATACATTTTTAAATTCTTTGTAGAATTTATAAACTTAGATACATCAAATTTCCTTTCAATATATAAACATTTTTTTGAAATAATCACTGGAATATTTATATTTTTGTACATATCTATACAAATATTAATTTATGTATTATTCAAATGTTTAAAAAATTTGTTATCTATCTAGTTATTTTCGTTACAAATTAAAAATTGATTTCTAGTTTTCTACATTCTTGCTATTTGTAAATGATTTAAAAGTGTTAAATTATATAAAACTCTCACACAAAGTAAAGATTTAATAGATTATTGCAAAGAAGATTTAAATTTTTCTATATTGTATGAAATTAGTGAAATAAAATAAAACTTTTATTATCTCGATAGATTTATTATTAGTTTTACTGAAAAAAATTCACTATCAATAAAATCTTTTGATCAAATATGAAAATTTCTTTCTAATAGTATGAAATTTAATATAACTAGAATTTTAATGAAAAAACATTAGTAGTAATTTTGTCATAATTATACTACGTTTATAAGTATAATAATATTATATAAATTAAAAGAACAAATTTCATAGAATAATAAAAAGAAAACTAAAAACTAATATATTTGCCGCTGTAACGAAATTAAACCTTGAAGTACACAATACATGTTTTCTCTGCGTAAACTCTATTAAGCTTAGGGAAACCATTATAAATTAATTGCTAAATTTAAACTTGCTTATGTTCACCGTACTTAAACCTTAAATTCATCACGGTTTTTTTTTGTTAACAAATACTTTATATCAGTACTAATTTTTTTGTAATTTCATATTTAAGTCAATCAAATATTCTGAAGAATACTACTGGCTGTCAAAGCACCAATTAAGTTTTAATGTTCTTGAAAAATATGTTCTATAAATAGTTTTATATTAAGATGTATTAATGATGTATTGTCTACTTTAAACTTATTTTCAAAAATCGAAAACAATTATTATATATTTAAAAATTTTTTTCTGTAATATTCTATAAATTTTTTTAAATCAAAGAGAAATTGTTATTTGCTTTTTTTTGATGAAAATAAAAATTTGGAAAAAATAATTTTCATAAATTTTTAAATATTACGAAAAATGAATACTAAATATAAAAAAGAACAGAATTAACATTAAATGGAAAATTTAATTAAAAATAAAATTTTAAATGTTTCGAGTTCTAATTATTTGTATTCTTTATTTTTTATTTTTTATTATTATTTAATATTTATTAATCTATTCGGTATAATAGTATCATTGATTTCATTAAATGATTTTCCATGCTTTTTAGAAAAGTGATGAAAAAGTATGGTTTTAATATTATTAATAAATTCATTTTTACTTATATTTATTATAAATGTATATCTAATTCAAACAAATTGGTTTTTCACAAATATATATACATATCCATTAAACTTAAACTCATATAAAAAAATCTATTTGGAACCGTTCCATTTAAAACAAAAGTTAAAAAAAAATTTGTTGGAATAGAACTAACAATTTTATTTCTAATTTCTATAGAAATACATTTTATGCACTTATATGTATACATACATATATGAATACACGAATAAAACTCAAAACATATTATTTTTAATTATTGATATTTATTTGTATAATCATGTATAAATTACAAAGTAAGTTTACAACTAAGAAGTATTTATTATTGCTGATCTAATTGCAATAAGTATGTGTATAAAATTTCCTTTACATTAACTTTTAATTTTAATTGGATAAATTTTCGTAAGAAAAAAGAATAAAGATAGCATCATTTTTTCAAATTAAAGCTTAAAACGATGTTTAAAAGCCGTAGTTTTTTTTCTGTGGTTATAAAAATATTGATCTTTTATACTTTTTTTAATGCTTAACGGAAAAAGGAGTGCCGTTTTTTTCTTTCATGATCAAAAAATGTGCTATGCAGTAATTTATTACCGAGAAAAAGTTGGAGGTAGGTAAAACAATCCTAAGAGCTTTTTTCCCACTAATTTAGATACTGACAAAAATACGTTTAAAAATAAATTATTTTAATATCGAAAGATTTATTGAAGATTTTTGATCTTATAGATTCTATAATATTTTTAAAATACTAAAACAATGTTTCAATTTAAATAAGGTCTCAACACACATTTAATTATCAAAATTTTTAGTTATCATTTTAAATTAATTTTTAAAATAATAATATATTTATAGAAATAAAAAATTTTCTTCAAGATAACATTGGTTAAAAATATTTTATTTTGGTAATTCTATTTCATTTCTAATGCCAAATTGGTTATTCATATCTTTTTCTAGTGTTTTAACTACATAAACGACAAATATTGCAAAATATTTTTCTCTTACTGATTAGACATTCATATTGTAAGTGAATAAAGTTTTTCAATTCCGTACACAATATTTAATACTAAATATATCGAGTATCAATCATATTTCATTTATCATGCCTAGATCATCTTTCTGAAATTCTCTGATTGTTCTCTTAAATTCCAAAAGCCTTGAAGCTATTTCTATCCTTCTTTAGCACTTCTACTTTATTCGTATTTCTCATTCCAATTAAAACGTTGAGATAATCGAATATAATTTGATTGCATTTTTAAATCAAATCATATATATATTATAGCTCACTTTTGTCAATACCGTTTTTCTTAAACTATGCGTGTAATAATTTTATGCACATCTATATATTTTTTTTTATCTATATGATAATAATTAATACCAACTTTTAAACGATAATTATTCTCATAAAGAAGCTCTTTAAATGAAGAAATAAATTTTCATTCTTCTTCAATGGATTCTAATTCTATAGTTCTCCGAATCTGTGAGGTTTCTGTTGACTAATTGTCACTATGTATCACAATTAGAGTAGAGCTATTTTATTTCCTGTATGAATTATAACTATACTTACTTATTACTAATAATAGCAAAACCGCATATTTCATGCCCTCTTTCATTCTGAACACGTGTCACTTGTAATTTTTAAAATCATTATGGTTTCACAGTTCATTAACACATTATTCTCAACTTACAGCTTACTATCATTACTATAGATTGCTTCATTTGACACCACTGTATGTCAACATAAGGCGAATAACACAATCTTACACACGCCTTATATATTCCCGTGACTATACTTGATTGTAATCCTTAATTCTTTACTATTGATTCCATATTCTACCATAAAAATTCCTCCAATTGATTGTCTGCGCTTTTTGCGCTGTTCAATTCAGATAACTAATTATCGAGGAAGAATAGAAAATTCTTTATGTTATTGTTTCTTAGAGTATTTCAACTGCATCTTCTATATTTATGGAATAAATGTAGTTCGATTAAAAAAAATTTTCTTCACTTTAAGCAATAATAATAATATTCTTTCGTAATCTTGGATATGTTTATTTAGTATTTTTAAATATTTCACGAAAAGAAGAAATCATCTGACCAGATAAATTTTATTCTTATTGATGTTGTTGTCGATAAATTTGAAATTAATTTTTCAAGAGAAATTTTTATCTTTAAATATCGCGAGTAAATCTCGTAAAAGTCAAATGAATTTAACAGGAAAAACACAATTTTGTTCAAAAGTGCCTTACTTAGAAAGCGTAAATTCACAATATAACACCTGTTAAATTTCATTCTGGATATGATAATGCTGTTATTGAAAACGATTTTTTAGAGTTAATAGCGTTTCAGGGAGGGTCAACTATAAGTTATGCGAAGTACATTTGAATTATGAAATTGTACAATAAAAAATACTATGTTATTAATGGCGCGCGCTAAATTCCTAATCTTCACAAACATGTAATATAACTATAACGAGGGCGCAGGTGAAGCAGCAGAAAGTTCCAACCAGCGCCATTGGCATACCTATCTCTGGAAAATTGAGGAAGTTCCGGCGAAGAAAGCGTCTGTCCCGTATCCAAGGTACCTTGCACCGTAACTCATCCTAATCTCTCATAATTTTTTTCATTCACTTCTTTTCTTTAACTGAACTAATTTAATTTTTTTCTTCAAATTTTATACTGCCTAGCTTTCTATTTATTCCGCTGCTCGCTCTGTATATTTTAACTGAGGATGCCGTGGAGGTGCATGAGGCTTTGTGTTTATATAAAAACAAGGGAAAATGAAGTAAATCCATTCCTGCGGGGGCGTCTATTTATTTCAGGAGAGTTAATTGATTTATAGTTGATTCAGAAGAAAGAAACTTTAAAATTCAACTGTTGACTGAAAATTTATTTTGGCACTGATATATTAGCATTTTACAAGAATTGAAGATTAAAGAAACCATTGGTTTTGATTCTTAATGATAAATTTATTATAAAAATCTGTTTTTATACCGAATTAATGTAAATTACTGCGTAATTTCTCAAATAGTTAACTCATTTCTCTAAATATATCGCACAAGCAGAATGTATAATTAATTAATCTTTTAAAATATTTTTAGTTCACAGGTATAGTTATTAATATAAATTTTAGGTTCGTGTATAATCTTCGCTGCTTCTTATTCATAAATAAAAGTTGACAAAACTATAAATGATTGATTAAACGTATAAAAAATTTATTATTGTATAGTTATTATTACAGTTAATATATTACAGAAAATGAAATTATAAATATTAATGTTGGTTATTCATTGTCTTATACTCTTTAGTTTTTATTTAAAAATCAATGTAACATAAATGAAACACAATAATTTATAAAGTTAAATGACAGAATATGAGATTACTCTGTATAAATGCATGATGAAGAAAGAAAATATCCGTTTAAAAATAACATCCTCAAAATATGAAATTATTGTTTTTGCTTAATATAAGTTGTAAAAAATATTATTTAAAGGATGTTTTTGAAAGTATAAGTATCAATTTTAAAAATACGTTTTAAGAATCTTCTCTTGTATGTAAATTATTATTATATGAAATAAATCAAGGGACCTTGAGAACTTATATCTTAAGTAAAAAAATAAGTCATAAATAAATTAAGCATCCATTTACAAACATCAATCTTATTTTCTTTCCAGTCCAGTCAAGGCACCATTTTCATCTTATTTATGACTATAAATTATCGTTTTATTATTTTTTTGCATTTTTATCTTTTTTTTATGATATCATTTTTTAACATTTATCTTTTTTATATATTTTTAATTTTGTCCCTTACGCTCGCATTTTTCTCGTTTCGATCCCTTTCTCATTATATGCATTTATATGCTTTTTAAAACAGGTTTAAATAAAAATATTTTTTTATAATTATTTACATATTTCATCATTAAATTATTGTAAAAAATAATTTATTTTTTATTACAACTTATTTATAGTAATTGATTACAAATTTATAATAAAAATTATATCATAGTTTTAATCCTTGCTGTTACATAATTACTAATACTTTTCCTGATTAATATTGTTATATTTAAAGCTCAAATAATTGAACTAGTTAGGATTAAAAGATTAAAGTATTTAATAAATGCCTAATTTAGTAAAACGTAAGGCAGATAAAAATATTTTCGATATCTAAATATTTTGCATTTTTCAATTATTTGCCATCTACTTTGCAACCTTTTAGGACAATAACATTATTTATCTTTTAAATTCTTAATGTATTTTTAAACAAATTTTATTACAAATCTACTAAAACACTTTATGCTTATACTAAAAATAAAGCATTAACGTATTATGTATTTATTTTGAATGATAAAAACTTTTTTTCTATTTTAGCACGTATTTATAGTATTTATACTTAATATTTAAAATAATGGTTAGATAAAAAAACTTCTAATTAATACTAATAGAAATTTAAAAAAGAGATTTTAAATATTGATGCGTGCAGTTTTATGTAATATATTTTTTAATATTATAATCCTTTATAATAATATTTTCATAATAATAAAAATAAATTCTACTTTTAAGTTATTACAATATTAAAATAACAGAACTTTTGAAGCTTATATATAAATCATAAAAATTAATTTCAAGTAGTTTCATTACGAAATTGGTAATTGGACGTATTTAATATTAAAATGTTTGATAACGATCGATTATATTTTATTTTATTAATTCGTATATTTAAAAAATTTTATTTGTTTAGTTTTACAACTTCTTCAATTATTCTAACCATTAATATTCAATTAATCTTCAATTAACTCTGTATTGTAGTAGATTATGATGCGTAGTTCAAAGACATTAATTTCTCATTCAGATTAGGATTTAGTCTTTAGTAGGTCAGATAAATATACAACAAAAGCATAACACGAGTAAGATACTTGAACAGTAAGTTGTTAATATTAAAAAAGGCAAAGAAATCTGGAAAAATAATATTTGCTGAACGATTTTACGATTGTACATAGCAAATGAGAACACAAGATTAAGTCTGATGAGTTTTGAAAGCTGAGTCATACAATGCGAGTACATGTACAGTACGAGTGTAGTTTTCTTACTCGACGGACACAGCCATACTCAATCCTTCGATCTTCGACATCCTCATGCACATGCGCACTTATATGATTTCACAAAAGAGGAACGCAAATAAAAGAGAATGACTGATAAAGCATGAGAGCTGCTTTTACTGCATTATGTAGGCCTTCATTTCACAATTTGATACGAATTAATACGTATTCTGAAAGAACAGTCATTCTGACGCTTCATTCCGATACTTAAATTATCATTTCTAACCCTTGTCGATCGATCTCGATGGATGGAAGTTATAATTCATAATAGCATAAGAAAAAAGAGCTTTAATAAGGTGTGCTTTAGTAGTGAAAATTTTTAACTGTCACTTGAATTTTATTTATACTCAATTAATTTTTATATTTTTTTTTTATATTTTTATTAAAAATATATTGCATCTACCATGCATATTGTGTCTTAAAAGCTTTTCTAAGGTTGCCTTTCTATTCAGAATATCGAAGTCATAATTAACTCAAAATTATTAAAAAAAAACTGTTTGCGCGTTACTTTTTATCGACATTATACCGTAATTAGTTTATTTTTATACACGATTGTTTTTAATTATTTTTCTTTTATTATAATAGACACAAAAATTTAAATTCTATATTTGTATTTTTTAATTAAAATTTTTAATTATTTTTTAATTTTAAAAGTGCAATAAATTGAGATATTTTTAACATAATATTTATAATATCTTATACTATTTAGTATGTGGAATTTTCTTTAATAAGTAAATATTATAAGAAATGCATCTACTTTTATTGTTATTTATTATAGATTTTTTAATATGTTTAAAATATTTATTTTCATTGGAAATTGTGTTTAACAGAGTTAACGACAAAAAATTGAGATACTAAAACTAAAAGGGATTAGGATAAAAAAACTTGCATAAAAATTTAGAGGTTGCAGAAGTCCTTAAATTTTATGAAATTATTACGTTTAAGCACGCAAAATATGTATCATATACAACTGTTAAATATTTTATCACATACGTATAAGTATTATTCAATAGATTTTGGAAATAAATAATTTATGAACAAATACTAGACATGAAATTGTAATGAAATAAACAATATAAAAATTAATAAATAATTTATTTATAACCTTTAATTTGGTTTTTAAAAATCAATATCTAGTAATTAATAAATTAACGAATCACCTAGTATTTGTAATCGAATCAAGTCTGGAATTAGGATTCATAATCTACTATTAATGGGTGAATAAATCCACTAAAGCTTATCAATATTCTGCTTGCTTCGAATGTTCGAGTTAAAATTTTTTTATTATTAATATCTATTTCTACATGCTAAGATTATATTAACATTAAAAAAAAGAGTGTTTCTGCTCCAAGTAAAAAGCTATTAATTTGCATATGTAAAACACCGAGCTTCTCAGAACCAATACTCAATAAATTTGACCACGTGTGTACTTTAGTTAAATCAATACTAAAGCTCGATATCGACTTTCAGCCTTGGAGATGTTGTCACAAAAACAATCAGAGCCGACTCCAGTAGCTGAAACGACCGACTGCAAAAGCAACAGCGATGGAACCGTTGCAGGTGGTAGTAGTGGCAGTGTAGCAGTGACACTCGCTTGCTATGACAATACCCAGGAGTTTCTATCGACGGGTCGAACAGGGAGACGGAACGCCATACCCGATATACACGGCCGACACGCCAATACCAACACGGCCGATCTGCCTCAAAGACTCGAGGCGCTCAGCACCGGTTAGTTTTTCCCTATTTCATTTATCTTTTTCAAACTCATAATAATTTATTAAGGGGGAGAGAAAGTTAAAAGGCACTTACCAAATTACACGAGGAAGAAAAATTATGGCCTTACACTTATTATTTTCTACGAATATTTCTATTACATTTATAATGATGCTAGAATATAATTTTTGTTTATTAATTAAACATAAATCTCATTTTTAAGACCTAATGGATATAAATACAATTTAATGTTAAACGTAAATATTATATAATGTGATATTAATTAAAATATTAAATAAAATATAATAATATATTATACCTTTAATCGTGCATTTGTTTTTAGCATTTTTAATTTTAGTAGTAAAGCTAATTAAGACTAATTAATAGATTTATAATAAGTTAATTAATTTAACAATCATTTATAAGCAACAGAAATAACATACATTACATTAAATCTTATTGATTCATTTTTTTAAAAAATCCATCGAGTTTATTGTATTCGCTATTGTTTAATATAAAGTAAATAAATATTAATGGTACTTCAAGTCTATGAAAACAAATTAAAAATATAAGAAATTTTTATAATGAAATTGTAAAAAAAAAATTAAAGAAATTAAGATTAATAAGATATTCGGTTTTAATAAATTTGAATTTACTTCACATAATATTATAGGAAAAACTTTTACGCTTTAAGTTTGCTCAAGTTTGAAATATTCTTTCGTAAACTTTTTGTTTTGAAAATTTTTTTATTTAAACTCTAATAGTTGATTATATATTTTAATGAAACTATAGAAAAATCTTAATTTATATAATTTATCAATAAACAACGAATTATTTATTAAATTTTTTATGTTTGTACCCTATATAAATTAATATAGAATACAATTTTTTAAATTATTGAACACATGTTTTGCTTTAAAAATTATACCGCAAAATTATTTTCTTAATACAATAAAGATGGTTATCAATAAAGAAGTATTTTTGAACTTAGAAAGTTGTTTAAAAATAGTTTATTTATAAATTTAAAACGTGAGATTTAAAACTAATAGTACTATTTCGTATAAGAAAATTTTCAAAACTATAATGGGACTATAATGACAGTTTAACGACTGCAACGGACTACACGTTTCAGACAGTACAAGAGTCAAAATAAAATTAAAGACAAATTATTTATGTGCACGTGCATAAGATTTTTATAATACATATATAATAATTTAAAAATGACTCCGAAAGTATTTTAAATACAATTCTATTAGAATATATTGATATAAAATACGTGAGTGTATGTACTTAAAGTGTTTAAAATATTGTGTGTAAATCACAATTATTTCAAAATGAATAGTCAAATTTATTCTAAATTTATAATAATTACTGTGGGACCCACACTTATAATTATTAAATATAAAATATGTACAATGAATAAGATAACATCCTATATAAAATTAAAAGTCTTATAATTACATGCATTAAATATTTTTTGCCATTTAATTAATAATAGTATAAATAAAAACAAAGAACAAGAAATCAAAAATTCTAATTTAAATTCATAAGCTTATGATTGCATATTTGAAAATGATCATACTCACAAAATTGTAAAAATGTATGTCTTCGTGAAAAATTTTCATATTATATGTTTTTTTTAAGTAAAATGAATTTGCGATATTGCAAAGTTTACACATGAAAGAGAAAATAAGCTTAAATTTTTTTTAAACCCATGTGCTAAATAATTTGTATCTGTCTTGAGAAATCAGAAAAATTAAAAGTTACAAATATTGTTCAAAATGTACATTTAACTTGGGAATCGCTTAAAATATTTACGAAGTGACGTAAAAATATAAATTTGTGATAAACGAAAGAGCAAACAGTGAACATCAAAATCATATTCTAAAAGGTCTGAGCTGAATAAATGAATGGCTACAAAAGAGAACGTCAACTAATCGTAGTATTGACGATCGCGAACGCAACCAAGCAAATGAACGGAGACAAAAATATGTGGAAACTGTTCCAGATGCGACAAGCACGAGCGGGGCTAGGAGTCAGCCGGAACACGGGCCTACGCAAAAGAATGCCGGTTGACAGGATCGATTGTCTACGTGGAAAATCCATTGAGCGACCAAGGCCGACCCCCAGCCCAGGATGAGGCCAGGCCTGGAGCTACCTCGATGACAAGTTGAGGTGGCCATCGATACGCGAGCGCGAGCGAAATGCGTGTGTAAATAGAGCGATGATGAAGGATCTCACTTCGTTTCTTTTTCACCATATTTTAAGTTTCTCTTGCTCATCTAGGGAGACTGACAATGAACTAATACAAGCCCAAAAGTGTGATACTGTTAAACATAGGACCGGTACATTATTAAGTGCTCGAATAAATTTTCGCGTTTGACTAAATTCCTTCTGCGTGCGTGCGTGCGTACTTATAAATGTGAGTGCGCGCACATTACTCTGAAAACTAAAAAGCGCGGCCAGAATGTACGGAAAAAAATCTTTCTTAGCATTTTCCATCTCTCTGTAAATCTTAATCGTCATGACTTTTCGCCACCTTAATTCGAGTGCCGTACGCGTTTATTAGGAGTAGAGAAATTAAGTGCTTATCGATTTAGTTCAACCTCCTTTGTTCTCATTGTTTTTATCTCGTCGTGTTTGTTGCATATGACTCCGAGAAAAATGTTTTTCTGAATCTAATTAATCTGACGATAGATGAAATATTTTACGTGGACTGGGAATCGGTATGTTATTTTTCAATATTTTACTCGATCAATTAAAATTATTTATGTATTCGAAAATTTGTTTTTATCAGAAGCTGTAAATTGTCAATTTCACAGTTGTAAAATTGTTCTGATATTGTCGATGGTCTAAATCAGAATATATGTTGTGAGTCAATTAATAGATACTTCATTTTTCATTAAAATTTTTCGTATTACGTACAGTCTTTAATAAGTACTAAAAATTTTTATTTATTGCAATCGTTAATATTGATGGTTTGTGAGTTTACACAAAATTATCTTTAGTTATTGAAGTTATTGATTGAAATTTTAAAAAAATTTTTGACTGGCAATAAAGTCATTAAGAAGAAACTGCACGAAAAGTAATTTGATTCATATGTACGTTTTTCTCGATCATTTCTCTATGTATTCATTTGTACTCGTCTATGCACTAAATGCTCGATAATTTTTACGTCTATGAAACCACATAAATTTTTTACACGTTCTTTCTATTCGTAGGGATTCTTTTCACTCGATTAAACGTACCATGATTTGATGACTGTCATAGTGCCGATCTTATAAATATTTGTACAAAAATTTTATTGTAATGCGACGTAAACTAAAATTTTAGCTAGTTTTCATGAAATTTATAAAACAATTAATTATATTTCTTTCACTTTTCGACTGTACTCCTTCGTAAATAGTTTTGAATACGTATCAATATTAATTTTTTTTAAATTTACACAATAAATAAATTGGTTGTATTTAAGATTCATTTAGAAGAAATTAAGATTTTAGTTTCGAACAAATTTTCTAAATTCTTTATTATTTTTAATAATAAAAAATTGTAAAGAATTATACCAGAAATTTCATTCGCTCTTTAAGCTAATAAAACATGACAAACTCAATAAGAGTTGCAAAAATGACTTTTCAGATAAGTTTATTTGAAAAAATATAGGAACCAAAGACCGATTATGTGACATTACGAAGATATATTAAACAGTTATTATTGTGTAATATACTAACTGAGATAATTGATCTTAGTGAATTGTGTATATTTTTGAAAGGCAGCCTCTCTATTATTATATTTAATAATTGTTTTTATTTTCTAAGTATGAATGTGCTTTATAAGAGTTATATACTGTTTCTTGAAACAAATTTTATAAGAGAATTAGTCATTTATAAAGAAAAATGTGATTGATATAAAATTTGATTAACAATTTTCAATAATACCTCAATTTTTTATACAATGTTTATTGAGATTATTTGATAACCATTTTATTATATATGTTTCCTTTTAAATCTAACGTTAATTTTTTTTAAAGCTATTTTTAAATCAAAATATTTTTATTTTATTAGAAAAATGGCAACTAATTGAGAATAATTTGAGGCTCTCATGACGTGGTATTACTATGTGCTAAGTTATTTTGAGAAACTATTATGATTTTCAGGTTTATCTTGTTGTTATGTAAAATGGTTTGTGGAAAAACATTTTTGTCAGAAAATATTTGTAATTTTTTATGATCTTTTTCACGATGTAATTGCAAGGAGACAATTTATATTTACGAGTAATAGAATTTTTTCTTGAATTCTATTTTTAAAGTACACTTGATACATTTTGAAATAATTTAGTCGACAGGAAGAATCAATATATCTCTTTATTATAAGTTAGGTAGGAAGGAAAAATGTATTTTAGGTCACTATTGATTTACTACTATTTACTTTTACAGTATAATCATTCGTTCTTTCGACAAAGCTTGTTTTCAGTTGCAATAATTGATCTTACTGAAAAAACTAGTAGTTAAGATAAATTTTTAAATACCATATTTATGTAGGATGAAAAAACTTTCAAATCATTGTAATCTATGTATTAATTAAAAAATGAAAAGCAGTATCAGTTAATTATCCACCGATTTCTTTATTTAGCTTGAAAAACTATGCATTATTATATTTATGATATTTTATAACTTGATATTGTGAATACATGTGTAGGAAATCCTTCATGAAGCAGGTTTAATAAGCTTTATCTTTTTTCATTTTTAGATAATATATAAATGGTATTTTAATCTCAATTTATGGTCTCCATATCTTAAACTGAATCGTATCTATTTAACGATGATTAAATTTATATTATTAAGATTATTATCTTTAAATTTCTTAATGTTTTTAGTTCATTTTTCATTTTATTCAATAATTCATAAACTTGGCTCATTCAAACATTTACACTTCTTAACACTATCTATAAATATATTGACTTATTTACAAATCCATGTTTATTATTTAGTATCTCGTCTTTTTTCATTATATTAAAATACGTAAAACAAAGTATTGAAAATTTTGAAGTTTAACGTGTCATTTCAATCGTATTTGCAGATTCGTCTATTTCTACGGTAATTCGCATTATTTTTAACTTTTTATATAAGTACTGAAAAGCATGAATTTATATTAATATCAAATAATATATTTCTATTATAATATTTACATAGGGTTCCCTGGTTATACTCTAAAAATTATTCTATTTTGATCGTTGTATTTGAATACCATTTATTTATAATTTATTTTTATCAGATAATCTAATTAATTCTAAAAAATTCTAATCATTTTTCGAAAGATCTACAATTTTCTTGTTTTTTATCGAGCGTGAAATTTATTTACAATAAACATAATTATTTCTCACTGTAACACATTAATTCAGAAACTTTCTGTTTAAAAAAATATTTAAACTTCGATTTTGATGTACTTTATTAAGTCTCATAAATTTACTTGTACTGTAATAATACTAAGTTTATAAGGTCATGATCACTGTAACTCTAATTAAAATATTTGTATTCAGCACAATTATTTCATTATCAATGATGTAGTTTTATTTATTTTAAGTGTAATTTATCATTTACATATAAAAAATATTATTTTCGATTTTTGGTGAATTATGCACTACAAAATAATATTGACATTCTGATATAAAAAAAACATATAAATTAATAGAAAATGACTTTAAAGTACTATTGATTTATAATTATTATATGAAACGTCTTTACCTAAATTGTAAAAATATTATCTGCTTGTAAAAGTTGGTAGTGGTGTTATCAATTAATTCTTAGATCGGGATTATCGTAAAACGAAAAAATGCAGATCATTTTTATTGGAACTAATTTTATTCTACGTGTATACTATGTTTCTAAATATATAACCAAAGTATTATGCAATAATATGGTTTAAGCTAGTTTTTTTCGAATAACATGGATAATATATGGTATGAGCAGCTTAAGAATGTTAAATCAACGAAGTCTAGACAATAGCCAATGAAGAAAATTAGAATCGACCTTTTATTTATGAAATGGCTGAACTGGTCAATCCAATTTAAATTTAAACATAATTTGTGTTATTAGTACTACATCAGAAGGTATTATAAAAGGAATCAGATTATGTACATCTGGTATAAATTAAGATGTTCTAAACTAGTGCCTATGCTTCAGATAACTCTCTTAGGTTTTATGGTTGATTTTTTCACTTAACTAAAGATTTTAGCATACTATCCTGAATTTTTAGTGTCTTTTATTATTAATATATTAACGTATAGAGTTAATTATAGTCAAGCCCAGCTATAATATATATATATATATATATATATATATATATATACTTTGGACTCATCAATGGCCTTGGGTATGATTTCATCTAACAAACTTATTATTTTATTCTTCATATTTATTATTCCAATGTGGTACTTTTTATTTAAGTGTATAATAGACGTGATACGATGTGTCATGTGATAGTATATAATGGATAGACTTATTCATAAAAGTTATATTATGATTATTATTTGCTTTAATAATATATAATTTTGCTTCTGCACAAAATTTTTTGACTTTTTTTTTTTTTTTTTGTTCAATTTGTAAGTATCTTCGATGCGTAGAATTATTTCTATGATCGAATTTTTACGTGTCGCATCGCATTGCATTACTTTTTCTACATTATTACTCTTATAAATTCTGATTATAATTTCAGTTATTTAATGAAAAAAATAGAATTAATTCTATAAACTAATTAACTATGCATTTTTTAAGCATTGCATTAAACGTGTGCAACATGTGCACGTTTGTATAATGCAAAAAATTGGTTATATTCATTTTACGGTTATTCTGTCAATGATATTGAAATAAATTTTCTTCAATCATTTCTACTTGTATAATAAAATTTTTATACGAATTCAAAAAAATTGGAGCTTAAAAAATATTAGAATATAACGAGTAATCGAATTTTTCACTGCGTTATGTACAGTTTAGACTTCTGTGACAAATAAGAATATAGAAAGCTAATATTCAAAATAATCTGCTGATAATATTTTTTTAAACTTACGTAAAGTTCTTAATTTTTTTTTATAAATATCCACACCTATATTTACTAATTTTCTTATAATTTTGCTTATTCGTTGAATAGGTGATGCAGATTCTACGAATCAGTGATGTTTTAGCGACGTAACTTGATATTGATTTAGCAGATTCTAAGAAATAATGTATAACTTATGCATTTTTATGCATAGTTATATATTATTTCTTAAGATGAAAATAAAATTCATACTTCTGACATTAATTGTAATTTATTTTTAAAGAGTTTTACTATTTTATTCGAAAACTTAAATATATTTAATTAAAAATAAAAATAATTATATTAATTAATCTTTACTTTAGAAGAGTAAATTTGAATTGATTCACAAAATTTCTTTTTTCAATCCTACAGTTTACTAATTTTTAAATCAGATTTGTTTTAAGAAATATTGTTTTTTATGAAGGTAATTCCAAAAATTTTTTTATCTGACTTAGACTAAGTGAAAATTTTATAAGTATATATATGGAAATATTTGATAAAATGATGATTTTAAGAGAAAAGAAATAATCATTCACATACTAATATTAATAAGCTACAATTTTACATAAAATTATTACTAAAAAAGGCCAAATACTTATAAAAGATACCTCACTATTTTTAATTTTAAAGTAAATCCATATTTTATTCGAATTTTCAGTGCAAATAAAAATATTTTGCTACAAAATTTAAAAGAAAATTTTTATTTAAAGTAAGTTGCATATAAAATTAATGTATGTATAAATATATTTATTATAAAAAGCAGAAATTCATATAAATATTATATATTATGATACATATATATTTTTAAAAATAATAATATGAAATCACATTTTTGCAATTCATTCAAATATGTTATACAAATTGACATCCCTTGTGATTTAGAAAATATGAGTTATAAAAATTCAATGAATTTAGATATTTCATTACAGTCAAATGAAAAAGCCCTATCTGTAATTGCATTACACTGATTTAATATAAATTGAAAATTTTTACGTTTTCACTGAAACAGATAAAATTCGTATTCAAAAAAATTTAAGAAGAAATATACGTACGTATAAATTTTAATTTTAATTAATATACATTATCGTCTTGCGTAAGAAAACTTGTCAAACTAAACTAAAATGTATTATTTAGAGTTTATAGCCCCAAAAATTCACTGACGGAGAATATTATTTTATTTTGTCCTACTTTTAATTTTTCTCGTAAAAGTTTATTGATGAAATTTACTTTTATAATCATGCAGGTGCTTAATATATTTATCTATGTATATATAGAACGACGATATTACGACGATATTTAACTTAATTGTTGTTATACATATTACTAAAAAAATTTACTTAACTGCGGAACTGTTTCATTTTTATCTCTGCTGATAATAAATCCAAATAATAATTATGAAAGAAACTAAATATACGGTTTTGATATTGCTCATATGTTACAATTAATAAAATTTTAACGATCATGTAAAATTTTTTAAAATTATTCGTAATAATTTAAAATTCAGAATGATTTTAATAATGATGTAATTATTTTATTCACTTATATACAGTAAGAGTAAATTCAATTTGCTCATGGACAAGATAAATCTGAAGATAAAAATAGTATATTTTTTACGTTTAAGTATATTTAAAAAACGAAGTCACAAAATATATTTTCGTAAATCTATACGAGGAAAGAACTGAATTAGCAATATCCAAGCGTAAATTTATTTAAATTAAGCAACTGCTCTATTTTAATATCCTTAATTTTGCAAACATATTAATGATGCTTAATGTATTATATAATAGAGTACTTATCAAAAAAAGAAATAATAAAATCTTTATGGAAAGTTTCCGAATTTTTTAAAAATATTACGTGTATACTAGACGAAAATCGTTCTATTTATTTCATGTGCCGCTTCTAGTTTGTATTCTCCGATATAAACAAAATATGACAAATGAGCAGATATGCATGTATAAATAAAAACAATGAATTTAAGTAATTTAGTTTCTCACAGTGAAACTTTACGTGTTATTAAATAAATATCAATGTATACCAATTGACATCAATACTATTAAATCATTGATAAAAGTGAGGGATTTAAACACTATACGTGCGCATATAGTAAAATATCAGTTCTTTAGATTCTTTAAGATCCGCTATTTTTGATGAATTTGAGTTATGAATGGGCTAGATCGTTTATCAATTTATTTTCAAATTTAAATGGATAAATTAAATTTATTTTTTCAAAGTATTGGCGTAAACTTTATTTTTTAGTAATATGAAAAGATAATTGTAGAGATCATGTTAAAATTTTATGTATTAATTATCAATAATATGTGAAAGAAATGTGATATTAGATTGAAAAAAGTAATATATAAATGCAACAAGATTGTTGTCAAATTTGAATATAAGAATGTTTATTAAATTATTTATTAATTTATTAAATATTTTTTTAATAAATACATAATTTTATTTTTTGTCACTTTGGTTTTTAATAAATAATAAATAAATGTGTGATAATTATGTATTATAATTAATCAATCATGGATTTATTTACTTTTTGATATAGTAAAATATTTTAAATAATTAAAGCATCATATTTAATTTTAATTTTTTTAAATAACATTGATAAATGATCAATTCTTATCTCTATTCTTAAAAAAAGAATTAAAGAGTTGAAAAGATCAAAGATAAATAATAAGAGACTGTGCCAATTGTTGATAAATTACTTCAATTCTTAAAAGGCCAGCAACCGATAATATGTGTAAATTGGTCGTTAATGATAAAGGCATCCATGACATCGAAAGTTTATTCCGTATCTCAATATTATTTAAAATCTTATAGTTACTTTTACTTTTTAAATTGTTAAATCACTAATAGAAATGCCAGAATAAAAATTCTTAAACTAATTTATTATTGTGTAATAATATTATTTTAATCTTACTTCCTATCCTGTTTTTAAGCAGCCTACAATAAAAATTAATGATTTCAGGAAATAAATATATAATCTAAGTAACTTAAAATTTATCAAAATGTATAATTTATAGGTAATATAATAAAATGTAGAAACGCGAGTTTTTTTCGTATCGACCAAGGAATTTTTAAACAAAGTTGTGGTCTATGTACCATTAATAAATTATTATGTTATCCTGCCTCTTAATTTCAATTATTAAATTTTTAACATTTATTTAAATACACTGGACTACAGGTTCATTTTGTTCTAGAAGTAAAGTTCTACAAATTGAAACATAATATAATTATGTTTTTCATTCAAATTTCAATTCATATATATTTACGAAAAAATATTAATATATATATGGCAAGATTAGAGTTTAGTACACAAAAAGTAAATAATTATATTTTATGAAATACGATTTATCATTGGTTGATATTTTAATATAAGTTTCTAACTATTCGGTTCGTTCATTCATATATTATACATATAGTATTTTATATTACAATACAAAAGTATATGTTATATGATTATATATATAGTATAAATTACAAAACAATTCATAGAATAATATCTTAAATTATAATTTTATACAATATATATAACAATATATAATATATAACAAACAAACATTAGGTATATATATGAAGATCTGTAATAAAAAAATCATTTTTATAAAACGAGGTGGTACCATTTACATGAAAAAACTATAAAGACAATACCATCAATATTAAAATTTTTAATTTATGTAAAAAATACATTAAATTTTGCATTATTCTTTAAATTACCTTTAAACTATAAAAAATTTAAGAATATTTTTTAGAGCTAAAAATGTGCTCAACTAACATTTAAATACTGTTAATTCTATTATTCACAAAAAATTTAATGTATTAAACTGCTTAAGATAAAAAATGATGTTAATGTTACTTTTAGTTTTTAGATTTCTATATAATTAGAAATCTTTGGTAATATATCAATTTTTATCTAAGCTTTAGTTCTCCAGAAATATAAATAATTATTGTTACATTCATTTGTTTCAGGTTAATTATAAAAAATTCTTAATCTTATAATTTAATAAAATATTAAAAATATATGGTAACTAAATTCATTATGTATTTTATTTAAGCATATATTTTATAAAAGGGCTACTTTTACATACGGCACTTTTTTCACTAATAGCCATACAAAAGGCTATTTTAAGGGTTAAAATCAGAAAGAAGAAACGAAGTAGAATTAACAGTTTTAATACAAAACGATGAATATGGAGTTTTTCCCGAGATCGATATGTTCGCAAGAAAATAGGAAGTTGCTATTGACACAGGCGTTGGTTTGAGTGTTGGCCTCATCGCCTGTTCATGATTTCCTTGGTATGATCAATGTGGTGTCGATTTTAGTTCCTGTCTTATTCATCGAAAACCGAACAACTAGGAGGCTTAACATGTACCTCTTATTTCCTCTGCGCACACATCTATGACAGCCTCTCCATCGTCAACTTTGAAATTTGTCTATAGAAAACTGGGCTGCTCCAATGATTGTATTTAATATTTACTTTCTCTCTCTCTCTCTTTTATCTAATATCTACACGTAAAATACGCAGCAGCGCATACTGAGTACGTAAAATGAGGCAAGAAAACGAAGGTACACTGAGTCACCATTAACTGGGTAAAATTTGTTAAAAATAAATCAATATATTTATTTACTCTAGATATTCTCAAATACAAGTTGAATATTAAAAAAAATACCGTAATATGTAAATTATTATAAATTAATCTTCCCACAGTTTTTTTTTAAAAACATATAAACACAAAGTACACAATTTACCATTAAAGAAACTAAAAATTAAAATTAAATCATATCTGGTTAGATATTCTTTATTTTTGAGATACAATTAAAAATTATAAATATTACAGATAAGTTATTAATAGTAACAAAATTATTTACTGTACTATGTTACATAATTGTAATCTTAAAAAAGTTAGAACTCATGATGGCAATTCCAATCTTATTAAGTGTAAAAAAGTATTCTGATAATTCACATAATCCCTTTTTTTATTGATTGTTATAGTAAAAAATATGATTTTGTTCAAATTATAAGAATGTAGATATTAAATATTTAAAAAAACAAAAGCACGTTCTATAAAACTCATCACCTGATAGTAGAATTATCTTGATAATAATATATTTAAAAAATCATCGTGTTTTAAGTATATTAATAATTATTATAAAATAATTGATATTTGAAATTTTTTAAAGTTACCCTGAAAAGATGATGGGCAGTTCACTGTGTTCTCTGAATACCGATTGAAAAGTTGCGAAGGATATGATTGCTTATGATAGAACTCTACAATCAAATGAAAATAACTCATTTAGTTATTGAATTTGCCATTGAAAGTAAGTTAACATTAGTAAAAATAACAATAATAATAGTGCTAATAATTACTATAAATTTATTGTAATATTTCAGGTATTTCAGATTACTACTGAGGAGAAATTGTTTATGTAGGTGATCAGTAAAAGTTGAATTTTTCGAAATTGGAAAAAAAGATTATCCGTTAACTTATCTGTAGTCGGTGTAAATATGCGGTAGATTATATGATGTTCAAGGAAAATAATACGAACGACATTAAAAAATAGAAATCAGTCCTTCGGATTCTATTTATGACATGGATAGAGATATTAATATCGAATAGTACCCATCGGAGATGGAGTATTGGAAATAAAAATATGGCGATAATGAAAGAGGATTTAAATTATGTATAGTGTTCGGTAAAGAAAAAGTGTTTATTAAATATGTCAAATGACCCAAAAATTCAAAAGGATTTTGTATGAGAGAATATTTCTACTACAAAGAGTACAAATAGATTTTTTTCATCATTTGACGTAGTATGGTATGTTAAAGCTATAACTCTTAAGCCTCATTTTTAATGTTTTCAAACTCTTCTGAGCGTAATGGTGTGTCAACTCGTATTTCTGAAAAGGCTGATTTGTTTTTACAACGCTCCATGTGTCAATTTAGCAAAAAAGGAAATATCGACCAATTATAGAAATGGATCATACATAATCATAGCCAGTTACAATTTATCAATATTTATTTAAAATAAAATAGTTTAATTAAAGTTAACGATTTATGTTTAAGTAAATAAAATAAAATGATTGTAATAAAGTAAAAATTAAATGGAAATGTAGGTACACTGTAATATTGTTAAGAAAATTATAAATTTATGATGTATACTTTACAATTTTTGACACATTATCTTGTATCTTTATTTGATACCTTCTAATTGTAATTTTAAACTCAGCTTTCTTAAGTCATTAAGTGGGATATAGTCTAATCTAGTATGCCAGAACATTCTTACTCAATTCTTCGATTTTATATCATTCTTTTAAAAGAAAATGCATCACGTTCTGCTCTTCTTCCATTCCAACAACCTGATCTTTGATTATGAGCTTCTACGTATGTTGGTGACGTTTTATGATCTCTAGTTAAGTTCTTTTTATAACATTTAACTGATCTCTCTTGATTTGTAATCTTACAAACCACTTGGGTTGCTCATAAGTTGTTTTTAAAATAGTTTCTGATATCTCTATATTATATATTATCAGCGTTTCATCATCTAATATTATTCTAATATTCTCAGACATAATAGGTTGTTGCTGATTTCATCTGCTACCATTACATTCGTGAGTTAGTTTTAATTCCGGATTTTTGTAAGGGCTTAAATTTCCTTTCTATTTTTATGTCTGCAAACTTATTTCTGCTTGTACTCTTTTTAAATAGTTTAGATCATCTTAAAAAGCTATATAAAAATTCTATACGCTTGTTTTTAATATGATACATGACTTTAGAGTCATCCTAAAAAATCTATAAAATTTTCTACTGAACTAAATACTTCTAATCTACTGTTAATTAAGTTTCTCTTACCTTTGTTTGTTGATGAATACTTCTGATTGCAATTAATGCAGGGGTTATTTGATTTTCTTTAACCTTCTTTATTGACTATTCTTTATAATGTAGTTTATGCAAGGCTGATCCGTACCTATTATTTGAAAATTCATCTTTATTATGAGTTCTTGGACTCTGAACTGTTTGGCCAATCTTATGTTGAATGATATTTTAAAATAGTGATTTTTTGCTACTGGGTTGTGCTCTAAAGTATTTATCTCCCTTACGTGATTTGATTGCTTGACAATAATAGCAGGACCATTGGGTTGTACCATTAAGCGGTCAATCTTTAGAAAAATTATTAACCTCGTTGTATCTGTGGCAGCTCTCTGCACCACTTCTTCAATGTTGCTCTGAAGCAGAGATTATCATTTGCCTCAATGTGTAAAACAAAACTCTTCAGGTTTTCATAGTTCATTTTCGGTAATTGTTGAAATTTCTGAATAATTTTTGTTAAAATATTTCAACTCGGAAGTTACCGGTAATATTGTAAGAGGCATTGCGTTATCACAAGCCTCGTACTCTATTATTAACGACTCAAAATATTCGCAAAAAGAACTCATGGTATCACATTTTTTCTTCTTAAGGTTGTGGAGTTCGCTCTTCATCGAGGCATGTGAAACACTGGATTGGCAACGTTTAATTTCTATAAATTTTTTGAAGATTTTTTTTTAATCGACTTCATTAAAAACTTGCTTTTGGTAGCTATCATCAAGTTGACCAACAATTATAGTTCTGGTTAAATATTTTCTTTTAACTGCAAGTACCTCCAACAGATTAGGTGGGAGTACTTCATCATCTGACGTCCAGTAAGTTATAAAAAGACACTTTATTTCTTAGATCCATCCATAAATTTATTAATCATCTTGTAATCTTGGATTCTTATGTTCTAAGTCTGCAATTCCTGCCCTGATGTTTGATTCTCTACTATATCGACCTGGTTCACAACCTCGGTCGGTTCCATTTTGATCGATGTTGTCTGACTCGTTTCAACCGACTCTATTTTCTGAAGAGGATTTAATGGATAGGTCTATCTCATGTAACATCAATCTCAACATGCTATTGTAGCTCAATTGTTGTTCAACAACTTTGGCAAGCATTAGACTTACTGCCTTAACTATCTTGGCAACAACTTCTAATATGCTGTTATTATTATTATCTTCAAACCCCTTTAATTTAAGGAATAGACTCTTTATTCTATCTGATAAGTTCGTGTCTACCTTTTTAAATACTATTTCTGCTATGCTGTTGTCCATTTTAGTAATTCTAAATTATTTGAGGAAGAAAACAGATAAAGATATTTAATATTATAAATAAAAGTAAAAAAGTACACAATTTGGTGCTTCCTACATCTTAAAAGTTACATTAAAAGTTTGCTCTTGCGTACAAGAGTGATTAGTACATATAGAGAAAGAATAAAATAATAAAATGGAAATTTTTATTTATTAGACTTATAACTTAAGAGGTAAACGAGTATTTTGATGAACATAAAACTATTTTATCTTTTCTTTCAACTTAATTCAACAGACAAAATACAGAGAAAAAATATTATTTCTTTTCTTCTCTCCATCACAACTTATATATTTTAGCATACAATCAATAGAGATATTTAAATGGCCAAAAAAACTCAAAGTGTGCCTTGACATTTTATCATGAATTATTGAGACAAGATGAATATGGTTATTTCATTTCTAATTTTTTTAAAGCTTTTTTATTTTAAATTGAAAAAAAATTTATTTATGTATATATGTACAGGTCAACTCTACCATAAAATATTTGAACATATATAAGTATTATACGCTTCATCTATTTACTCTAATAAATAAAATCATATACACATATTTTATTTACATTTTAAAACAATTGACTATTATTGTCAATTTTTTTCCAAAATTTTGAAATTTTCAAACATCTTCTTTTCACCGCTTACTCTTATTATTCAGTTGTACCTTATGTCTCACTCAGTGATGTCTTATAGCATGAAAATGCTCAAAGCTCACTTATGCATCTGTGAAACCGTATAAATTTATATGTGTATGTATATATTAACATCCTTTTAGCAATTTATTAATATTTGCTTATTTTGCCTGTGAAACACAAAATATTGTAAAGATTATGCTGTGATGTCCATGTGTGGCAGTCATTTATTTAATGTAACAATTAAACATTTCATCTATTTTTATATGCACTTTTTTCTGCACATCACTTATGGACAAGGGATACAAATTTCAATAATATTCATCAATTTTTCAAATTCTTAAATAATTTCTTAAATCTCGATACTATTCTTAATCTAACTTCTAAGCATAATTAAAGGGAGTAACATATTGTAAAATACATTGATTTACTTACGCAATGTTTTTTTAAATTTTTATATGAACAAATATGTAGTTTTATTGTACAAAATTATATAAGTATAATACATAAGAGTCTTTATATTCAATTTATATGCTATTTAGCATAGATACATTCAATTTTTACTTTTTTCTTTTCAAACTCTACCTGTATTTATGTTTTATTCATGCCTATCTATCTCACAAATTAATGTGGAACAGCACATTTTATTTTTATAATCTGAACATAAAAAACATAAATATCGTTATAGATATTTGTGACTGTTTATCAAAACACATCTTTTAACTTCATATGATTTTATGTCAATAATGACTCATAAATTATGTTATCTGTCACATTTAAAGTACTCTACAAATTTCAAATGTATATCAATTGGACATTGACATTACTCTTTATTTGATACGGTAAAAGTTCACAAGAGTAGTGCATTTTTCACTTGTTGATGTGATTTTCACATTATTTGTACACTTTTTTTAATAATAAATAATTTTATTTTATGTTGAATATGGCAAAAATGTACAAGAATAATAGAAGTCTCACTAGTCTATATGGAACTTATGCTCTATAATGTAGTTGTTTCGCTGCATCAACCAGATACCATAAACATCCACCAAAGTAAAAGTACACAAGTAGTGCCTCCTTTACTTAATGAACAATCACTTGTAATCATACTGTTTCAATTTGAAAGAATGTATTTTTATTGTTATTTTTAAATTATATTAAATTTCCTCTGCTTATATAATTCTATTTTTACCTCTAAATTTACTGAGTTCTTTTTAATCTACTTTAAATATGTTTCTTTTACTTACTTTATTTTTGTTGTAATACCTTTCTTAATTATTATTGCATTTATTTTCTTTATATATATATTTTTTTATATTTACACAGAACACACTTTTGATTCAACTCTTTATTTTTGTCTTCTAGTTTCTTTAATTCTTTGTGTGAAGAGAAAAAATAATTTGCTCTGTGAAAACATGGCAGGGTCCATATACTATGGGAATTGTTTGAAAATTCTCTACTACATGGATAATTAATTCTAGTGCATTCGTTAATGTGTTATGGTTTATACTCTTTATTATAACGTTCTTGAACTCTGCTTCTATTAATATTATTGATTATAATAAATACAATTTGTATATAAAAATACTTATATGTAAATTGGGTATAAACACCAAAGTTTAAAAACTGTTTCTATAGCGACGCTGCGCATAAGTCGAATCGGTTGATGCGCATTGTATTTTTGTATTTGTACGTAGAGGGAGAAGATATATATATGAATCCTTGTATATCAAGCTCAATCTTCTCTATATTCGATCGATTACAAAATCTTTTTAAGTACTTATTATAATTTATTTTACGTATTTCTGTATCTTTTTATATGTATTCGTGTATTCCTTTTAACATGGAAGTTTTTTTTATATTCTTTGATTTGCAAAATCGTAAATAATAACAAAATGTCTTAATCTTTTAATTGATTTTATAAAAACTACTTATTTGCTATTTATTTCTCTAGATTATATTTAATTACCTGTTAATTTGTTAACTGTTGAAAAAATATTATATTTTATCTTATTTGATATTCATTAATTTCGTTCTATAATTATTATTATAGTATATATAAATATATTTTTTTACACAAGTATTGAAACATGTTTTGTATTATTCCAGGATAATTAACATAACAAGAGAAGCAGTAAAGACTGAGGGAAAACTTAAGATCTACTTTTTCCGTAATGCAATTATTTTTAGTACTTAAGTATTATATGCATAAACATATGTATCTCTGTTCCAGCAAAATTTTTGTAAAGCTTAAATAAACTTCATTAATTATGTAGTTTTCATTAATAAAAGACAAATAATTTATATTCTTAATTAGAAAAATCTATAATTAATCAAAGTAGTAGAAAAATACGTTTCAATGATAATACATTAATGTTTACTGCAATAATGATTTTGTATTTTTTACGTTAAATTTATATTGATTTAATAATTAGCTTATTATAGTAAATGTATACTAAATTTTTTTAAATAAGAAAAATCTTTATTTCATAATTTCTTGGATTAATATACAAATATCAGATATGTATTTACGTATTATTTACAATAAAATTAAAATTGTGTTCTCTTTAAACTAGTATATAAAAAGAATATAATCGATATTAATATTTTGTTCTGATATCTCATTGTAATTAAAATTTATTGTACTTTATATAAAGATATAATAATCGATGCAAAATAAATAATAGCATAAAATGAGTATCTCAACATTACAATTAAAATTTTGTTTTTTATAAAAAGTAATTCGTTTAATCTTTTATAATGATTCATATAAATGATTCATGATGTGTAATGCAATTTTTTATTTAGATTTATAAAAAAAATATTTCCGCTTAAAAAATAGAATTATTTAGCAATCCTTATCGAAAAAACATGTTAAAATTACAATGAAGTAAATGAGAAAGTATCATATACGTTACAAACAAATAATAATTGAATTAATAATAAAAACAAACGAATCTATTTTATAGGAAGATATTATTTATACAAATCTATTAAAATTATTAATTTTACATATATTTATAAATATATGAATATTTACTATATCTTGTATTTAATTAACTATCCGAATAAAACTCATATGTAAGTTTAAGCATATAATAATTAATCGAATGAAAACATATATATATAAAAGAAACAAATGATTATTATATATTTGTTTTATATTAATTTACATTAATGTAATATTTCCAATATTAATTAAATATATTTTTCTTAAAAAAACTCAAGATACATTAAAGGTTGCATTAGGAAAGATAATTTCATTGCATGCATATCAATTTATCAGATGCACGTTGTCTTTCAACAGATTATTATCTTGACGTACATAACAAATACACTAGGTTTATGTCATTGAGGAGGACTGAGTATTAATCGCGCTAAGTACACCATAGCGGGAACAACTACTCACAGTTATAAAACAGTGGGCTGCGTTAATCCGTCAGAATAGGTCGTTTCCCGAGCTGTGTTTTTATTTTTAATCACTAAAAAATTATTTTATATTTTATATAGCTATTATTATTATTACTCCAGAAGAATTTTTTAAAAGTACTTAAATATCGTAAAAATTACTGTTTATAATGTTTTTAAACAAAAATTTTAATCGTGCAGTAGTTAATATTGTTTTATGCATTGATGAAAATGCATGTATTTAAAATTAGTTTCTACGTCTTGCTTACAAGATTACCACAATTATGCGCCACATTCGTATCTCTGTGATTCGATATTTGAAAAACCATAAAGAAACATATTTGTTCATAATACTTATTATATTAAAAGTTTATTGTAGCGATGTATAATCTAAAATAGAAAATATTGCTAACTTTGCAAATAAACTTTTAAATAAAGTTACAATTTAAATAAAATGCGTATGACCAAATGATATTATTAGACCGATAAAGATCGATATAAAGCTAATCTTCGGTTAAATGCACGCAAGAGGTTTATGTGATCAAGAACCAATGCAATGAATAAAAGGACGGAGTAAATATAAATTATGAAGTCATATTGTGTCGAGCCAACTAAGTTTTCTAGTGGGGAACAATTTATATGGACTGTTTCAAAGAGATCTCCAACACATATAACTTTCAGGTAAACTCCATTCAAAATTTTTTTCTTAAATAGAATTGAATATATTTTTACTAAAATGTTTTGGAATTTTTACAAGATGATTACAGTTAGAAATCACATACTGTTAGTAAATATTCATAAAATTTATAGAGTTCATGTATTTAATAATCTAAGCTTTCATTTTCATATTAATATTAGATATTTTAAATAATCTACGTAATATTACATTATTGCCTGTATTATATGACATTAAATAACAAGACTTATTGAGTAATAATAAAAAAATTCAACGTTTAAAAAATATTTAAATATGTACAGACAATTCATAAATGTACTTTAAAAGATTAGACAAATATAGATCACTAAGCGCATTTAACTAAGAAGTTCAAATGTATGTTTCGATAACTAAAGTCTGTAAATTAGTGGACAATAAATTAAAGAAATACTCACGGATAACTTTAGTCTTTATTTTAATAAAAAACACAATATTTAATATGAGTAATAATATACAATTTTCCAGATATTATCTATTAAAAAATTTAAAAACCTTTTTAATAAACATACCGTCTATTATGATTTGAAAATAAGAAAGAATCCCAAGTTGGTAGAAAATATAATGATAATGTTTCAGCTATTTTATATTATAAAATTTTTGCTAATATAAAGTCATTACAGGAAAAACATTCATTTAACGTTTAATTATATTGTGTGCAGTAAAAAATTAAAGCTACAGAAAACACATTTTGTTCAAATAGAAATTTGAGCTTTTTTAATTTTACATTATGATAATTATGCTGAATACTAATAGTAGATTATGTTGTTATAAATATTGTGAACAAGTTAATGAATCCCTCGCGTCATTTTGAAAATCCAAAGAAAATGGGAATACTAACACAGGATAAGGATATCTTTGAGATTTTACCACTAAAAATCTGATCGTAACATAAATAAAAATCTTAATTGCTTTTGAAAATTAAAAAAAAAATTTTTAAACTTTCAATACATATTTTTTGAAAAATTATTTAAAATTTTTTATTCAAATATTTCAGTTTTTTATTAAATTTTTTATTATCTTGATATTTGTATGAAATTCTTAATACATTATTAAGCAGAGAAAAGCATTAGATTAATTTTATTAATTAAAAATTTTACATATAATAAATAAATTTAAAATTTTCACGTTAAAAGTCTTATTTCTCAGATACACTAATCGCCTTTTTAGGTAAAAGAATTTTTTAATTTCTTCTAGGTTAATAATTAACAGTTGCAAATGGCCAATCGTTAACAAAATTATCACGAAGTGTATTTTCTTATTAATTGATGTGCCGCCATTTTGAAGGAATGTTTACAAAAATTCATACATAACATTTATAATTTATACTATCTGATACCTGTATTTTTTTAATAACTACTGTCTATTACTTACAAAAATTATTGAATTTATTTCACATTTTAAGTCATTGAAGTGGTTCAGGACCCTTTAACATAAATTTGTAAAATAAATTATATTTATTCAATCACTGAAACTTCTCATGAAAACTGGTAATTTATGTTAATAAATTAAATTTACAATTGATATACCTTATTGCGCAGAAATAAAAATTTATTTTTAGGAAATTTAAAAATATTTAAAATATTAAATAAAATGTTAGAAATATAGTAATATAGAAAATAAAAATCTTTATTTGAGTTCGCCCGTCGAACAAATTTTATGTTTTGTAATTATATATATTTTAAAGTAATTTTAAAATAAAGTAAAGACCAAATTTACTTTACATCGTTGTGCAAAAAAAATAATTATTCCCTAGCGACCAAAATTACATCGCAATTCTTTTGCGGTAAACGAGCAAAAGTACAAAACTTAAAAATAGAAGGAAATGGAGAAAATACCGAAGCTTAAACAAGCTTTAACTCGACGGTTTCATGAAGAGTGACAATATAGGACATTAGACGAAATATGAAGAGTGCGAGTCTCTCCTTCCAACTTTTTCATCGCTACCACCAATGCCTACTTACTTGTCACTATTTACCGAGTTTCACGCGATCAAACTCTAGATTCATGAATAACGAGTTTACTTTACGTTCTATACCATTTAACTATGCAATCCTTAACAATTTTTACTTCGAAAAATGAACAAAAGAATCGTCGGCGTTTGTAAATATAAGCAAATAACTTTCTCAATTGAATTTGCCGATTAATGATAAAGGGAATATTCTGTTATTACAGAGGATCATAGTAGGAAGTTCGATGTTTCGAAAAGATTATAATAATTAAAGATTAAGTAAATATTTAAACTTCGTATTTAAGAAAGTTCGAAGATTAATCGCACTGGCAAAAGCTGTGAATCGAAATTAGATTCTACTAGTTTATACACCGATGTCTCAATTAAATTACAGATCATCGAATGCCGACTCTCTGAAGCGTGGAAAATACGAATCTCTTAAGATGGACTCAATGTCGATTGATGGTGAGTTTACGTTGATGTAATTTATAAGATTAGTTATAAATTAATTACAATTTTACGGGAAAATAATTAAAAAAAACCGAAGTTAAATTGAAATTAACCTTATTTCTAGTTTGACGATAAGGAAATTATTTTTCTTATTTTACTTTAATTAAACAACAAGGCATTGATCAAATCATTTATCTAGTAAAGTCTTTTATTGTTACTATGTATAGTTAATTTGTAAAGCTGAAAAGTATTGCTAAAATTATAATCATAATTATATTATTTGATTTATGTTTGTAAAAAGGATGATTTAAACATAATTATTTCTTTGACAACATATTTTGAACGTAAATTATCTACAGTCAACGATATGTTTTAAGAAGATTTTAGACCCAAGCCCTTCTTTGAATCAATTAAAAAATAATCCACTGTGCTACATTATATTTTGCTCTAATTATTAAATTAAGATTTTACTTCGATAAATTATAATTACTTACATATAATATTTACGCTGTAATATTTTTATTTTAACCATAAAATAAAATTATAAAAATCAAAATTTACTATATTATATATTTATACATCATGATAATATCAAACCTTAGGACTGGAATAATTTATTATTGAATTTTATGTGTGCATGTACGTAATCATATTGATGTACGTACAGATAAAAACGTAGAATAAGTCCTATGAACCCTAAATATATCAATCATTACCATATGTAACTTGTGAAATAACAATAAGTATCGTTTTGGGCAAGTTATATTCGCAAATTATTATTCTCAGAGATTTAAAAAACGAAGAATCAAATAATAAAATTTATGATTCTTCATATAAATAATTTTAATGAAATTATATTTTAAATTTCTAATTTTTAAAGTTCCCAGAGCAAACGAGTCGAATTTAGGTGCAAATTTTATCGACAGCACGAGGAGTTTCCATTGCGCTCTCAGACCAATACTCATTTTGGCCCAATGTTTTGCTGTGTTTCCGATCAGTGGCGTTAAATCACCCAATGTGGCGGATTTAAAGTCAGAAAAATAATTTTTATTTAATGAAATCAAAAAAATCAATTTGAATATTTACATATTATAACTTTATTCAAACTATAATATTTCAATGGTGATATTTCAATGGATTATTTTGTATTATTTTATGTTGTAAAATATCTTATCGCAATTATCATTTACTATTAAAACTTTAAATATTTAAGCTCGTTCTTTTATCAAAGTTTTGCAATTTTTAAATTATCTACATTTTTGCAGTCTTTTGTAATTTTTTATATTTCTTATTAAAATAATAACAATATTAATATACTTATGTGAAATATTCAAAATTTTTCATTGTTAATTGTTAAAAAAAATTACAAACTTATTTCTTATTTTTATTTACTTTATTTTTATATTATTTTAAAATATTATGATTTCAAATTTTTATTTTTTATAAGTATCAAATTAGATAAAGAATTGATTGAAACCAAAAAATAATATTTTGTAAAATATTTTTATATTGATTAATTTGAAAATAATATTTACAGATTTACTTGGCGAAGTTTTAAAATCTTGTATTGCTGCATATCTACGACAGGTTCCCTTATATTGACATTGTTTAGCGTTTATCGTTTAGCGACTAGCTCCATCACTTCTAGTAAAACAAGTAAGATTTTGAAAAATTCAACGAAAATTACATATAAATAAATATTTATATACTAATTTTGATTGTATCGTTATTTTTACATTAAACTGTTGATAGATTAAATTTCTACTTAAGTGGAAAAATAAAAAATTTAATAATAAATAATAATTCATCTAATGAAACAATATTTTAAATACTTGAGAAATATTTATGAAAATTTAGGGAATGAATCATATTTTTGATTTTATTACTTCAATGAAGTTCAAATACTTTGTTGAAAGAGTAATATTAGAAGATAGTTAATTAAATAAATGTGGAATGAATATATAAGATTAAATTTTTAATTGAAATGCACAAATAAATGTTAAATTAATTTAAAGTTGAGAGTCCTTTCCGTACAGGATGTCGCGATCTTAAAGCAAAGTACATCATTATCAAATGAAGCGATCGCGTAAAGAGAGCTTGCGAAATGCCGTAAAATATAAAAGCTTGTGTCTGGGGATTCCTAGGTAATCTAGTATTCTTCTTCACGGCGGGAATAACGACGCTGCTCTTCCTGAAGCTGGCACGCCAATGGCCCTGCTTCGCCGTCTCCTGGGGGAACATGGAGCGCGAATTGGCAGCGAGACACAATCTCCGTCGTACAACGGCCTTTAACCTTGCAATGAAATTCAAAATCTTAAGTATCGTCATTATGGTTTTGGCATTGGGTAATTGCGCACATACTTATTTTTGAGATAAAATTCTTCTTGGAGTGTTTCGGTCCTCGACAGCTGCTTGTAAATTTCATACTTTGACCTAAATTATGAGATTTATGCTAAAATATGAATCAACGATGATTCTCCAATTAAAGTTATTCTTTCTTTTGCCACAATCTTTAATGTAAATAAAAATATACACGTATCATTAATTTTATTAACCAATTTTTTTGGTTATTGAAAACTTGTATAATAACCATTATTATGCTACATAATGATAATTTAGTACTTAAATATATCGATTCAGTGGAACACACTCTGTCAATCTTGGCTGGTTATGTCAGTGCTTTGGAATGTGCAAACCTGCGAGGAGATACCAATATTATTGCTACGTATTTTTCGCTTCAATTTCCGCAAGTTTGTAAACGAATTAATAATATATATAAGAATAATAACTACTCAATTAAATAATTAAAAATTTTTTTTTAATTTCTTAGATGTTCACGAATGACAATTATGCATTTTGGAAGGGATTTGTTGTCCAAATGGTAAATCTTCTCAGTACTTTCTCTTGGAATTTTATGGACCTATTTCTCATCCTTGTTAGTGTAGCTCTAACAGACCAGTTCAGACAATTGAATAGTAGATTGCATTCAGTCAGAGACAAGGTACTTCTCTCTTATTAAATCAAAATTGCAGTCTATATTTATTGATTAAAAATACATTTAGTTGTTTCTTCGATGTATAGAATTAATTTTAATAATAATAATAAATAATCGTAAAATCAACGTACATAAATTTTTTCATTACATTAAAAATAATTTTTTAGTATGCAAATATTTTATTATATCGTTTTCATAAATATATATGTACATATATTTTTTAAGTATATATATATATTTTTTTTTTAAGTTTATGTATATAAGAATTTTAAGTATATATATATATACTTAAAATTCATTTCCGATGTCCCTTCAGATTTTGATCTTGAGCATATAATATAAATTACCGATTTGTTTTGAACTACGATATTGGCTATCGAAATATAAAGCAATGATAAATCTTGATTGAAATAATAAAAAAATGAGAAATCAGTTAAGCATAATACATTAATATGATAACAGTAATGCTTTAATGAAAACCCATTAGTTCTAATTACATTTCTAGATCAATAGTTGCTTACATAAGCACATTCATTAATTTACCACTCATTTTTTCGTACTATTACTCTATATTTATCTTTATATAAAAATTGATATTTATGAACATTATGTAATCAAGGAAGCATTATAAGTAATAGATATTATCATAATTTTCTTCAATGTAAATATAAAATGAATAATTATAAAAGTAAAGTAAAAACAAAATCATTATTTTTAAATTATTCATTATCGTTAATGAAAAATTAGAATTAGTTTTCATTTATCAATAATAAAATTTGTATTAATTTTAAAAATAAAATTTACATCGGTATGTTTTTATGAAGTTATCATTATATCAAATTTTGAATTTTTGAATTATTCAAGAATTTCAATTTTTACTATTTATTTTCAAAGTGGGATAAAAACAAAATATTAGTTAAAAAATATTATTCAGTATATTTAATAAAAACGTATGAATACATATTACCTTTAGAATTTTAAACTTTTTTAATTTATCATCTAACATTTTTTTTAATGTGAAATTATATTCATCTAAAAAAAAAATAAAATTATAATTTAAAGTATAGTTAATACACTTGTAATAGAAGTAAGAGATAGAATAAATAGCGTGAACAATTTTCATTTGTATTCGTTATATTTATTATTTTATATAATTCCACTAATTCTAAATAATTTCAAGAAATAATATTTTTGATAAAATTAGTTAATAATATAACTAATAGTAAAAAGTATTAGTTACAATTATTAAAATGAAGAAAATAAGAAAACTAAAATTTTTTTTTTAATTAATGTTTTACTTATATTACCTTAAAATATATTCAGATACTTTTTAGTTATAGAACAGGAATACTATTTGTATGGACTAATATTATCAATCGTTACATGTACATATCATTATAAAAGATCAATATCAACTTTTCTGGAAATATTTTTACTTAAAAAATTTTATTAAAATATTATTTAATCACTTTTCATATAGTTTTCTAAGTAATAACTACCTATTAAATTTTAATATATTATAATAGTTGTAATTTAGACAATAATTTTTACTATAATTTATATAATTAATGTAACTAATTTTACGTACTTCTATTTAATTAATTATGCAAAATAGATTTAAATTTTTGTTTCTTCATACAAAATATACATCGATTAAATAATTGTATATTCCCTATTTAATGAATTGAGATAATTAACAGCAAAAGTGGTATTATTTTATTATGAAGGTAATGCCGGACTGGTGGTGGGCTGAAGCTCGAATTGACTTCAATCGCTTAGCCACGATGACTAGGCGCATCGATTCCCAAATCTCTGACATCGTTTTGTTATCCTTTGCTACAAATCTCTACTTTATTTGCATTCAGCTACTCAACTCCTTCAAGTAATTTCCAATATTTTATTGTTATATAATTAATAAAAAAGATAAAATTGTGTTGACAAAATGTCTGATATAAATTTTTATTTTTATATATTCTATTAGATTGTTTTATAATTTTATTTGAATGCTCAGAGTAATTATGAAAATTCTATCAATTTTTAAAAAAAGATGAAAATTACAAAAAAATTTTAGATGCTTTTTAAAACGATAACATAATTTTTATAAATGTTAATAAGAAAAATTATGATTGAAATAATTACACAAAGCATATTATATTTATTTAAATACTTTTTAAAATTTCTTATATACTGACACAACAAAACATATTTTAATAATTATGAATAACATATAACGAATTTAAATAATATTATGTTTTGTGATTAATATTAATAAAAAAGATGTGAAATGCAAGATTTATACTGAATAAACAAGTAATTAATATTATTTTATTTAAATAATAAGCTATCATATATTTATCGATTAATTGTACAATTAAAATTTTATTTTTATATTTTGAATTTATAATTATTTAGTTTAAAATATTTTTCTATAATTTTAAATCTTATATCTATTGCATGTCAAAATTTAAATATCATTAAATTTTTTAATAATTTTTAATTATTCAAAATTTTGAAATAATTAATTCTTTCTTAATAAAATAATTTAATTTTTCAGACCAATGCTGAACGCTATTCAGACAGTATATTTCTGCTTTTCTTTTGGCTTCCTTGTCGCGAGAGCAACAGCGGTCTCTCTATACGCAGCTACAGTTCATGATGAATCCGTTTTGCCAGCTCCAATATTATACGGTGTTTCCAGTGCCAGTTACTCCACAGAAGTAAAAACTTTTTTTAAGCAATCTATTTATTTATCGATGGCAATCTATATTTTGTATTCGAGCTTTTATAAAAAATTTAATAGTAAAATTTGTTTAATAAGTTAATTTTTCAGTCGATAGATGCGATTTTTATTAGGAAAAATTTATTGTTCAGTAAAAGATTTTAGTTATTTTATTATCCATGATAAACTTTATTTTAAAAAAATATTAAATCTAAACATTTAATTAGGTGCTTCAAAAATTCATAATAATATTCACAATTTAAGAAACCGATTAATGAGTGATAAAATTTAATTTGTAATAAAACTAAAAGAGATGATCAAACTATATAATGAAAAAAGCAACTTAATTTGATTCAAGTAAATATGAAAAAATAACAATAAAAATTTAATTAACAACATACAATTAATTAAAATTATATTTTCTGAATATATGAAAACATTAGCTGGCAAAAATTATATGAAATTGAGAGACTTTGAAAATCGATACAATGAATACAAGAATAGAATCGTAAAATATAAAACAGAATAAGTACAACACTTTCACTCATAGTAATTAAGCATTTAAAATTTTATTTTTAAAAAAAAGGTACGAAGATTTCTGACGCAGGTAACAACGGATACCATAAGTCTCACAGGAATGAAGTTTTTCTCCATTACACGTAGCTTGATATTGACAGTAAGTGCATTCATAAATACCCTCATACTTTCAAGAAAATTAAGATTTATATAGCTATATTAAATGGTACTACCAAATACATATGTACGTATATCGTGGTATAATGTTATGTATAGTTTAAATTTTTGATATTAAAGATATTTCATAAAAGAACATATTTTATAAAAAAATATTTTTTAAGCATTCAATTACAAATATATTATAAGAAAACATTTCGAAGTATGAGTATATTTCTGTCTCCTGTAAAAATATTTTATAAAAAAAATGATCTCGCAAGAAACAACTTATCTTATAGTTGATATTGGTATTCTAGGTTGCTGGTACAATTGTCACGTACGAGCTCGTTCTCGTACAATTTAATGCCGTCCAAGCCGATCACCAATCGGGTGACTCTAATTTTACTAAAGTTTGCGAGGTAACACTTTATATTTAAAACGTAGGATTTCCAAATACTGTATTTATTAATATAATATATATAATTTATATCAATTTTAACATTTTTTTTTAACATAGCATTTCATCCAGCCATGACAACTTCTCCCGACAGAATTCCATACAGTTGATTTCATTTTTATATCAAAACAGAATAATTAAAACAAAAGAAATTAAATTTGAAGTGTTTATTAACTTTATATTATAAATCAATTTCGGATATGATATGAGATATGAGAAAAATCCTACTTTACGTAAATTTAATGCATCAACTTAAAGTATTTTTTGTTTTTATTAATGCTTTCAAACGAAATTACGAAATTTTAAATAGTGATTACAGACTAATTCTATCATTTATTGTTTAGATTATAAATATATTAGTGTATCATGAACTTTTTTGCACTTATATAATCTCACGAAATGGCGAGATAAATATCATATTATATATGGAGCAATTAAAATTAGTGATTATATGTGTATGTTTCCTAAAATCACATAATACATTTTTCATAGATGTTTAAATTAAATTATTTTTTAAAAAACGTATAATTTTTTTTAATTTAATAATTAATTGTGTTTACAAATTTGAGTCAATGAAACACTTATTTTCAAACACTTATGATCGATATATAGATAAATAATTTTAATTTTTTTTTTAATTCGAATAAGAATTATTACACACTGGAACTACATTAAATGTCATGAATCAAAAGACATATAATCAGGAGGATGTAAAATTCGGATTTTTCAACTTGAAACTATATTTTATATCATGATTAAAAGATAATTAAAATTATCTATTATAAGAACAATTTTTTTAAATTACAATGATAATATTAATTTATTAGATGAATTTTTTAACTGTGTTCATCTGTGATGATTGTTTAGATTATTAATGACGCAAAAAACTATTCCATAAAAAATTAAAAATTATTTTTTTATGTAGATTTGATATTTTTTTTTATTGTTAAGACTTGTTTTAAAAATTCTGATAATTGATAATTTCTTCAAAATTATCTATGCTATTCGTTGATTTTATTTTAAAAATATTTTTATATTTATTTTCAGTCGTTAAATGTATCATATAATAATAATATTAATTTTAATAAAAAAAATTGATCAAGTTTTATTTTCAATTTTATATTAAATAATTAAATCGAAAAAAATTAAGAAAATGTTTTTGGTTTTTCCGTAATTAAAAAAAAACAATTTAGTATGAGATGTAACTGATTAAATAGAATGTAAGTTAATGTCTCATTTCATCAATCTAAAATTTTTCGCCAGCAGCTTTTCATTACATATATATTCATATAAAAATCATCAATTTGTAATTATACTTTTCATATATAATAAATAATCTATTTATCGAATAAATAGGAGCCAAATGGGGGTTAAGGGCTTATTCTGGACAAGGCTACGTTCTAATACATGTACTAGATTGGATATGGTCTTTTAAACAATTCTGCAAAGTATGTCTGAAATTATATCCGGCTATCGAAGAATAAAATTCAAAATTTGTTATCAAGAGTTTTTAATAAACCTAAAAGTATTGAAGTTTGTACTAAACTGATAATATACGTTTTTCCAGATCGAAATAATTTTATTTATATAATATTATAACGTTTTATACAAAAAATAATAAGAGCTCAATATTTATTTCACATTAAAACTTCAATATTTATAAAGTTTGAAAAATCCACTATTTTCGTTAAAAATACAAATAAACTCGTAATGAATTGGAGAAAATTGTAATTAAAAAAATCTATAATATAAAAGGATATTCATTGTTATGCAATTGAATAATCCCGTAAAATCAATAATTTTTTTTATATCTTTACCTAATATTATAAAATTGGAATTTATTTTTCTTTATCTACAATATAAATAATGCAAACGAAATTTTATTGAAATTTTTACAATATTAAAATTTCGAAGATTTATAGAATTTTTTTAATAATTTTTTTAGATTTTTTAATTTCGATTATTTATGAAAATATAAAAATTTATTGAGAAAGATTATACAGCTTGCATATAATTGCAATATAAATATGTAATAATTTGTTTATACATATTTTAATTCTTAAAATTGAATACAATTATATTTTAAGAATTTATACTACTATAGGCATGTAATAACAATTTTAATAATTGTGAAATACAAGAATATATTAACTTGAAGATGTAGTATGATTAACTTATGATTTAAACCTGACAATATATCAATCATTATTATGTTCGTGCTTATATACATTTTTCTTCTACATTCGTATATTTTTGTGTATATAAAGTAAGACTCCAGGATCATTTAATTAAAAATACTGAAGAATCCATAAATATCTTAGTAAATAAGTACAATTGTAAATTGTATATATTAAGTTTTTGTAATTAAAAAGTAATTTAATCTTTAATACCCTACAATAAGTCAAGCTACAGAATTTTAATAAATTTACGAAACAGTGTAATTAAAAAACTTTAAAATTTAATTATATTTCAAAACAAAAATTAAAGTCATTTGTTTAAAAATCAAAATTCCAAGAATTAGATGTAGTGCATATGTATGAGTAATTTAATTATTAATCTATGATATGTATCAAAATAAGACCTTGACCATTTTACTTTAAAAGTTAGCGAATTGAATTTTTATTAATTAATAATATTCTAGGCTTATTTAAAAAAATATTTAAACATTCATTTCATTTGAGTATAAAAAAATACAGTAACCGAATAATCGAAAATTTTTAATAATGTACTATTATGTGAATTTATTACATGAAATATACTTTCTTTAATTACTTTAGAATAGATAAGTAATTTATACATATATATAATAAACAGATAAAATTATAGAACTTAAGAATTAATGATTAAATTCTTCAAAAGAAAAGTAAAACATACACATAATATTATGAAGGTTTCAAACGTAATATGATTAATTCTTTATTTAATACTTGAATCAATTAATCATATAAATATAATTGATATAGTCAACTTTAAACTGAATATATAAATTTTGATAAAATCTACATGTAATCGTTATAATTTTATTACGTTAGTTTCAAATTTTGTGATTTAAATAACTGTTTAAGAACGTTTCAAAAATCATATTGCTAAACTTAAAAAATAATTAAATATAAGTATCCCATATAACTTTAATGTAAAATTAAATGTATAATTAGTAATATTTCTTTGTTAACTTCAGAATAAATTTATATGTCTAATATGTATAAGTGATATATATATAACAAGATAGAGTGTTAATTCAATCTCATCTACAAATAACTGACGCAATAATTAAGAAATAAAAAGTTTTAATGAATATCTATGAAAATATATTTTAAATAAACACAACCACGCAATCTTTAATAGACTATATTAGTAGAAAAATATTAGTCTTATTAGCCTTTTTCTTATGTCACTATTTGCTCCTATTGAACTATCAGTCTCGTTGCAGAGCAATGTTAAACTGTAACAAGACGACTTCGTACGTTACAATTGCACCGGCAACCTGAAAACATAATTAAGATAAATACGATATTTGTATTTATAAATTTAATGACTGTACGCACTGCAAGCATAAAATTTCGAGTTATGGAGAAAAAACGATGTCCAGTTAATGCTACGTCATCAGTACAAATTTGATGTTGCAATCGCTGTGCCTGTAAATTCCAAATGGAAAAAGAAATATCAGACAATGGTCTCATTTTATTTGAATATTTTATACAGTCTAAGTTTAATGTTTTTTTATTTTTTATTATATTATTTTGTAAAATTTCAAATAATTTTATTTTTTAAATATAGTACAATATCTTCATTTAACGAATTTGATCGTCAAATATAAGTTTTTTTATTCCCCTGAGTTTAATCTTAAAATTTTTATTTAATGAAAACTTAAACACTATTTTACCTCGAGGCAATAATTAATTGATGGACAATTATATAGAACCGGTAAAATAAGTTTACACTGATCGTTGATACGAGCAGTTAACAGTGTTACAGCGGTTGTTCGTCCAATTAAAAAGATAAATGATCCAAAGAAGTAGATAGAATTCATTACTGGATTCTCGGAGCTACTCGGCCTTATAAATAAATACATAAAAATTAAACATTATTTTTATAATTGACTAAATAATTTTTTGAATAATTAAACAGTATATTTTTAAATCTATTCAAATCTATTTTAATATCATTGAAGCTTCTAATAAATAAGAGAATGAAACTGCAAAAGTATTTTAAATTTCTTAAGAAAACTTATACTCCACAGTCAGAAAAGGAAATAATTTATTTAAATATATTGAAATCACTTATAGAAGAATTTTACTAAAAAAAATAGAAGTATCATGCTGTATCTATTATAGTATTGCTATCTTCATTCATTTATATAATTTTTATTTATATTTGATTTTGTCACTTGTGTTTTTTTCTAGTAAAAGTTAATGTCTACACCTTGATTAATGACTTTTATTCATACATGAGTTTGTAAATTGAAGTATTTAATTCGAGTTAACTTCAAACTATCTTATTTTTAATATAATCATATTATAATTTTTAAAATAAAATTAATATTAAAGTTTTAAAAATATAAAAGAAAAAATCAAATGCCATTGTAATATACCTAACTGAAGATATTTATAAAATATATAAAATATTTTTTAAAAACTCTTTTGATAAAATATAAAAAATATTGTTGAAAGTAATTTTAATATTTCATATATTATACTTACGACAAGCCGTTTAAAAGTTGAAGGCAGATAAAATAAATATTATTAGTGAAAGACAATAGTACAATGCCGGAAATTTCTTGATCAATTTTCTTCACAAGAGAACTTAAGATGGCATAACTTTCGCGAAATTTGTACCAATCTGTAATGGTAAAATCGGCTACTGTTGTTTCAATAATACGCTCGTTTAAACACTTATATCTCTCCGCTATGGCTGTTGAGATCTACAATGAAAGATCTTATAGTGAACGAATTCTCAAATTTTAAAGTAAAAATTTATTTTACCATCATTATAAACAAATCTGTGAAATTCCATGTGAATGTAGCTATTTTACTCACAACAAAGATAAACAAACCTAATGCAAAATTATACTGGACTGAAAAAGACAGATAATTTTTAGAATATAAGGAAATATTAGATGATCCTATTCATTATATTACATTATTCCAAGCAACATTAAAAAAGATTAATTTTGTGTGGGTGTATGTGTCTTTTTACTCGCGCGTGTGATATAGGTTCTTTTATTACATATCACTATCACTGATGTTATATTCGGTTAAATTATTAATTAAAAATTATTTTAAGTTAAAAATTCAAAATTATATAAAAAAAATCAAACTTTAAAGTTTTATTAATTAAAAATAAAATTAATATAGCTACTTAACTAATTGTGGAAAGAATAACACTATTTTTATAACAGGAAATTTTATTTTTACTTATAAAATAAAAAACATATTGTATACGTGAAAAAAGTATGCATGTATATATATATAGTATATAAATTAAAAAATTTTATAGAAATTTTCAAATAAAATAATAAATTTAATGAAAGCAAACAAAATTATTAGCGAAAGAAAAGAATTTCGTATAACCAAAAAAAAAACAATCTAAGTATACTATTTTGAATGATGAAGCGATGGGATTTATTGGTATAGATGAGAAGAAAATCTTTAAAACTATGGTTGCCCCATTCCTCTAAAGGTACGTTGCTGACCATACTAAGAATGTGCTCTAACACAGCAAGACTCAAGATTGTCCAAGTGATTATTTTAAACCTCCATCGAAGTGTGGGTTTTTTCCATTTTCCCTCTTTTCCACAACTGCTCATAAAATATCATAAAGAAAGGAAAAGTTATTATAATAATGTAGGGCAGAGAATTCCTAATCAAGTCACGTGTTTCATTTTACTGTTTGATAGCATTTCGCGAACACGCGAGTTATAAGCCATAAATCACAAGCTACACTTGCAAATGCAACTATAAAGGATATGATACAACGTGACATGTTCAATAATAATATTTATAAATAAGAATAACGTCACCATCTGGTGATGTATTATCACTTTACTTTATATTACAAGTATGCTGTTTTATATGTAGTTACATCTTAAAATTCCATATCATGAGAAATAAATATTAAGAGAAATTTTCACTCAAATATTATGAAATATTAAAATTTTTTTTAAGTTGTTAAAAATATTATTTATTAATGAACTACTTGTAAATTAATAAATAATTATAATTAAGTTGTGCATTGTAGTTTTAAATTATTGGTTAAACTTTTCAAAAATTAAAAAATTATTCAAATTTTTTATTTAGAGATTTTATAACTAAACTTCATAAATTAGTTAATTATATAAAATATTAATTGATATACAGATATTATATGATACTTTTATAATCAGATTATAAAAAATGAGTTTTTAAAATAAGATTTTAAAATCCATATAAATAAGATTTAAAATAATTGCAAATAGAATATCTTTTTGTATTTGTTTAAAATTAATAATTAATAAAATATAAACTTATATATATATATATATACTTAGTTCTGATAAGTAAAAACTATTTAACTTTATTTTGGTATTTATGTAAAAAATATTCTTAATGTATTTAATTGATCTAACATAATACAACATTTTCTAAAAATAAAAATTTGGAATATGGTACTTTTTAATTTTTTTTTACGTGCACCAATAATTAACAATGTTTTAATAAATTATGTAATTATATATTTTCTAAAATCTATTTTGTAAACTAAAAAATTTATTTATGTATGAAAACTTTCAAAATCAGTGAACATACGCGATTGATTGTTTAATTCTTTTAAAAACTTTTAAGTGAGTATAATATATAAAAAATTATAGTGTAATTTTAAATTTTATTAGCGACATAAAATAAATTTATTTAAAGCTGTACGCGCTTAAAATTAATTGTATATGTGTTAATGATTCAAAGAATATTAATTATGTTTCAAATCTCACTACTTGAAGTTGAATAAGAAAAAACTAAAAAAATATATTATAGTAAAATTAATTTTTTTTTTTAATTATCTTTTCAAAAAGTATTAATCAAAAATTTTTACATATTCTATAAATATTAAATTAAAATTTATAAAATTAAGAACTATAACAAATATTATTTACTCATCAAGAATTCGTTCCATTACTTTCCAATCGTACTGAATAGAAATCCATCTAGGACAGAGCCGTAAAAACATAATATTACCAAAGAGGCTATTTCCGTAAAATACCGCTCCTACAGTAGCATCAGATATACCTCCTGAAAATTATTAAATAAAATTTCAATATACTTTAAATATCTCTTACAATTAAGTGAATGAAATTAAATATGTATTTCATTACAATGATTTCTATATTTATACGAATAATCGTTGATGAAATTATTAATTGAAGGTGAATGAACTTGGTATTAAAAGATTTTCCTGATTCGTAACAAATTTTTCGAATCTTTCAATTAATCAAATATCAATTAGAATTCATCAAATTTTGGAAATATATTATTGTTTTGGTGTAATTATAATCTATCATTATAACTATCAAGTATTTCTTAAAAAATTAACTTATAGTTGACATTCGTGCGTTACATACATTCTAGATACACGTTCATTTCACCATCGCTTTACACTACCGTCACGTACATTTATAAATATACGCGCACATACGTGATGGTTCCAGCTTTTCCCAAATAATATTAGACAGAAAGATAGATAGAAAGAAAGATAGAGAGCGAGAGAGAGAGAGAGAGAGAGATAGAGAGATGAAAAATCTTTGTAATGCCTCAGGATATGATTCAATTAGCCCAGCTACTTTGAAACATTTAATAAAATAGAATAAAATTTTCAGCCACATTCCATTAATAAATGAATGGATCACAAAGAAGAATAAAAAAATTGGCTCTCTGATTGATACTACGAGGGAACCATGTAACTGTTGCTACCACTTATCATTGGTTCTCTCGACTTTGACTTCTTGATCCCATAACATGTCGAAATTTTTCAAATTATTTAATGATATTTCCTCTTTATCTCTTTCGTTTCATTATTTGTTCATTTAACAAATCTTGTTAAGAGAGACTTCCTAAAGAAGGATGTTTTAAATTACAATTCACCTTATTCAGGACGCTCTGTGAACTCACTGTAGTTAATTATAGATAGTGAACGAATCAATGTTAGAAAGGAGACTTTCCATCACTCGCTTAAACTCTATTAAACTTACAAAAATTGAATAAAGTAAATTTTATTATGATAAAGTTCCAAAATTATAATTGATGTATTCTCACACGAAAATTTATGTGAAAAACTTTAATTAAAATTTGTTTTTATATATAAATTAATTCTCAGGTCTATGTATATTTTTCTTAAGTTATTATATTTTAACACTATTTAAAAATAATATATTTATACGGTAAAGGATTCATTTAAATATAAGAAATTTGCGATGAATTTTTTTCATTTAAAATTTAAAACTGATTTTGAGATAAATTTTTTATATTTCATTTAATGAAGTGTTAAATTCCATAACTTTCATTTTTAGAAATTTAATGATAAAAGTTTAGTTCTATCGAAATAACTTGAGTAGAATTGAAATTTAAATTCAAATAATTGAAACTGAAATTCTATTGAATAACTCCACGAATCAAATTCTAGAAAATACAATTATAAAGTATAATGTGTATTAGATAATAAATAACATATAATAATGTATTTAATAATCTATTGTGAAGGAATTGTATATTAATATTTAATTTAAAAATATGAAAAAAATTATTTAGATCTATGATATCTTATAAGATTTTTTGATCAGTCAACATTTTTACAACATTGAAAAACTTATTAAAAGAACAAATTAAAAATAATAATTTCACAAAATTTATTTTTAATAATAGTCAATCTAAAATTTTATGTAAAGTTTCATCTATCAGTATTGATCTAGACTTTTTACAAAACTTAATTTTATTTCATGCATCGATAATTTTATCCAAATTTTAAAAAATTCTAAATTTGCAAACAAATGTATGTATAATTTAATAAAAGAATTAGAAAATTTTATACGAACCTTTTGTCTGGAAACTGTTAGCATTAAGAGTTTTTAATAGGTGTACAACAGATATCGATGTCATAACAATTATTGCAAGAAGTATAAAGTACGAATAAATGGTACATAGAGCAGATCTTCTAAATGCGAATTTTTTAATAGAACAAGCACGGATATGTTCAATAGGAAGGATACCAAAGAATTGAGCCAATAATAAAATTGGACCGATTGCTCGATGAAAACATTCCGGATCCTGTAATTTTATATGAAATATTTATTATAGTCATTTAAGAAATCTGTTCACTGATTAAATTTTGTTTAACATCAAATCAATTTCTCTTCATTTGGCAGAATACAACCTCTCATTTTAATTATACAAAACAATAAATTCTAAATTATTTTTATAAATTATTACATTATTGTTATTAAAGATAGTGTCAAGAATATTATATAAACATTGTATAAGAATTTTTTAAATTTTCATAATAATTTATTATTAAAATTTTCTCCGTTGAAACTTAATAAAATTTTGAAAAAGACAATGTGGTTATTTAATTTTACTATATGATCGACTTACGTCATCATTAAACAATTCTCTTCCATTGTACTGCTTGATTGGATGAATTTTCATTAGAATGGGTAACTTGACAAGCCGTGAATTCTTTTTTCTACCTTTAGAGCTGCCGAATAATGAAAACATTTTTCGACGAAAATCAGGTTGAGTTTCTTTGGAAGCATTACTATAGTTTAGATTCAATTCATCCATCATTACCTTTTGGTTTTGAATATTAAAATAAAAAAACAGACGTATTATATTACCTAAATTATTTTATATCAAATTATTAAAATACTCTTTGAAACTACACGAAATTCTACTTTAGGGGATTTACAAGTCAGCAATGAATAAGTTTTGCACTTACTACTTCTACAATATGAAAAATAAGCTTTGATGTTTTATCTTAATTAATTATCTTTTGCCGTCAGATGCCATGACATAGTTGAGTTACATAGCTGTGAATAACATGCGACGTGAAACATGAATATTAATGGCTGACAGTACTAAATTATCAATTTGTTACGTGTCAAACTTTTATTATTTAAATAAATTTCATCAATAAACATACATCAAATTGATATTAAAATAATTGTGAAAAATTTTCAGACAATTAATACATTTCTTCATATAAGTAATTTTAATCAGTAAATTTTTATTAAAATAATAATACCAACTAAATATATACATGTTGAAGTTATTTTATATATTCATCGATTGTTATTTAAAAAATTAATGATTTTTAGAAAACACAAACTGAAACCAAAAAGCCGGACATATCCCTGGAGATGAAGTAAATTAAGTCTAATTACTTAATAGTAAAATTAGTTAGTGTCAACCCTTAGAAACTTATGTAATTGTTACAGAAATTAAAAAAATAGGTCTCATTAATAATTATATAATTTCAAATAATTGCATACCACAAAAATAGACACTGTTTTCTTATCAAATAAATAATTTTATGAATACATAAAATATATTTGTTAAGTATATATAAATACCAAGAGGCAATGACCTAGTAATATTATATTTTCACTAAAATCTTTGAATTGAAGATTAAATTTTGTTTAATAGAAAATATATGTTAATCCATATAAATACGAGTTAAAATAAATATGAGATGATTAATATGTAAGAAAATTTTAATATAGTCTATTTGTGAACTAAAAAAGAAATTAATTGTTTAGAATAAAATTTTCAACTGAAATATATAAATGGAATATGGATAATGTACACAATAAACTTAATAATAAATAAAGCTTACAGATAATGTAAAAATGTTCCAAATATATATTTTAAATATAAAAAAGATATTTTACACAAATCGTTTATTAAATATTGTAAATAAAATTTATTGAATTAAAAAAAAATAATTATAGAAATTCATTTATGAAAAATTATAATTTTCTATTGATTTTCAGAAGAACATTTAATAAAATATTATATGGTTTGTGTTAAATGACTGAAAGTTTTATTTTATTTAAATAAAATTTAAAAAAGTTCCGTAAGTAAAATAACATTGGATTATTTTTAATATTATATATATTTTATTAATAATATACTATTACTTTGTACATATAAAAGTATCTTTTTATATAAAGTAAATTCGCAAATATTTTAATGTAATTTTAATAATATTAAATATTATAATATGTACCTAAATTTAACAGAAATATCATTTTTAGAATTATAAGCACAAAATTAAAAAATTTAAGTAAATACTCAATGTCAACATAAAGTCACCACTTTCAACTTTATAAAATACATTTGACCGAAAATCTAGTTTAGTTTTATTAAATTATATTAAATAAATTATTTATAAATATTACGGTAATAAATAAAAATAATTAATTACTATTATTTTTAAAATGAAATAAAGTATTAGTTCATACTCTTTTTATACATGTTTTACGAAAATAAAATAAAATTTGTATCTTATAATCTTTTTACATGATATGATCTGTATCAATTTTGTCGCCATTGCAGAGCTTCCCCTATTAGTGTATAAAATTACTAGGTCTTGTAATTATACCTTTTGTACATAATTACATATAATTAACATTATCTTGATTGGTAATATTATAGAATGTTTGTAATACTATTATTATGAATTTGCAAATGATGGGAACTGTGCTGCGAGGTAAAAGCGTACATCATTATAAATTCGGTCACGAAAGTATTTATCACAAAAGTTGAACATTTGATGATTTAACAATATTATTACATATTAATATATAACATAAATAAAAAAATTTAATTAACTTAATTTTATTATATTCGAGATTATTAATAAGCAATATTATCCTAATTAAATTTGTTAAATAGTTATTACAATAATGTGATTATAAAAACCAAATAACTTTTGTTATGTCAATGACATATTTTTTGAAAAATTAGAAAATTTATAAATATTTATCGTGTTACTGTCAAAAATTAATGTAATTATTTAGCAATATTGATGAGGCTCAATAATAAGTGTAAATATAAATAAAACGATAGCTTTGACAAGATCGTAAAATAATTTAAAATTTAGTCTGTAGAACATACTTATGTGTAATGCCAACAAATTTCAGTAGTTGATTCAAATATAATATAAAAGAATACATAAAAATATGCTAAAAAACTTTTTAGTTTATAAAATTTTGTACACTCCTTATTCTTACATTTGAATTGAAATTATTACGTAGAGACTGAATTAGTTTGACGTGTTAAAAAATTAATGAGTAATTATAAATATAAAAATAAAAAAAAAGTAAAAATTTATGAAAATATTTATTAATAAATTTTAGATTTCAAATTCATCAATAAATTTAAATGGAATTTGCATCTGAAAAAATTATTCATATAAAAATGTTAAATTTCATATTTTACTCTTTGAAATATATACACACTGTTCCGTTTAGATTATATTAAAATTATATATATAAACTTATATATACGTATCAGTTTAAAATATATTTAATACTCTTATTTATATTTTACAATAATGTACACATTTATTAATTTAATGATTTTGTATTAATTTTTAAGTTTTTAATTTATTTTATATTTAACGAAGTTCAATATTTTTACATATAAATACTAAATATGTTTATAAGTTCATGTATATTTCTATCTTAAAGAATCAGAATAAAAATATGAAATTTATTATGACCAAAGTATTATCGCTCTATTTTTAATTAAAATTTATATTTATTTTATTTTTTATTATATCTTAATTAATATTTGAAAAAATCTTATGAAATGTTGTAATTTTGAAAATTGTAAAATTATCTAAAATTTCAAATACGTTAGTATCCTTCTAGTGGCACTATTATAAATTGCGTATGTATGTATTAGGAAATTTGATAACGCTAAAGTCAGTTAATAATCAACAACTGGTATATTATCAAAATTATGAAAAAATGGATGTGAATAACAATAATGATAACGATGATTATTGTTAGTTGATAATAATGAATTATTATATTATATTTGTAACTATAATTAATCATAAACATAATAATAATACTTATCAGTACGTAACTTTACAATCAATTTTATTAAAAGTTTTTTAATTATTTTTGACTATTATCATGTATTCGTGATATTTTATATTCATAATAGGCTATATGTTTGGTTATATTATTCAATTTTAGGAAAATCTAACAAATGTATGTTCTTTTGATCATCTAAAAATTACGCATTTCTTTTTATTGACAAATGATATTATTCAACATTGATCATATTTATAATAATATTTTCAAAAATAGATGAATTTAAATTATTATTATTAAAATATTTGTTTTAATTTTAACATTTTATGTTGTAAAACATTTTTATTAAAAATAATATAGAATAATAAAAAAAAATTTTTAATTTTTACTATTATATACATCAAAATTGGAAAAGTTGGAGCTACTTTATTATTTGTAAGGTTTCAACTACTAAATATTTAGTAAAATATTAAGTTTATACGTGCCAGTCAAGTTTCAATAACTTTTAGTTCGCGGATGATGAGACGTATACCTATACTACTTAAAATTGTATTTCACGAAGGTACGAACAAAATAATAGAAACTCATTTTGAAAAAGAAAAATATATATTACTTTCTACATTTAACACCGAAAAAACTTGAAATTTATATTCAAAATTTATTTAAAATTATGATTAAATTATATTAGATTCAAACGAGGAACGCATATTTTAGATAAATTTTTGTAAATCATACAATTTGATGTCCTGAATTTAAAATTCTTTAAATCATTTTGTTTACATTACATAATAAAAATTTCTTTTTTTAATTATTACAATTCTTATAACATTATTATATTAATAATTAATTCTACTACACAAAATTAAAAAAAAATTTTATTGATTTTAATTCAATTCAGTTTTTCTGAAATTAATGCTTAATTTCAAAACTACTTTTACATTTGAGGTGGTAAGACTTAAATATAAATGGATATATTTTAAATTGCTTAAATTTGCTGAAAATCACTAAATAAAAATATACAATCATTATTACATTTACTGATTTTACTATAAATATATATAATTGTATTTGAATATAGATTTTTAATGCATTGGTCAATAGGTAATAAATATTACTCGTGTAATTATTACATGCTTTTCTAAAAATATGCGTAAGTAATTATTACAAAATATATTTCATATTATTTTTATTTTACTATTTTTTAAAAATAGTTTTGCTAATTTGATCAACTTATTTAATGATATAACATGCTTTTTTCCTGCTGGAGTATGCTATTTCAAGTACCCTGTGAGTTTAATTTTTTTCTTGTCATTCTCAAGATCCTAAAAATGAGACTACAGCAATATAGTATGTACAAAAATACTCTTTTAAATCTATATATAGAGTTTTGAATTATTGTTATACCATAATATCATCTATGCAAACTGTTAACATGACTAAGTAATTCTAAACTTTGACTATTAATATTATTTAAAACATTGTGTTATTAAAATTACTAAATTATTTTACATTAAAAAATGATATTTCTATTATCTTAATCTTTTAAAAGATTAAAAAAAGTAATAATAATAAATTTTAATTTTTATAATATAAAATTGCACCACTGGAGAAAAAATATGTAACAGATAATGGAATTAAATATTGTAAAATTTCATTGACATTCTTTTATATTATTTATTATACAAAATACGTACTATTTATCAATACTTTATAAGAAGTCAAAGCTTATTTTAATATGTAATAAAAAGTTAATTCAGTTTTGAATTATTACAATAATAACAAATAATAAATGAAGAAGTAAAATACAATGACTTCAAATAAATTCTTCAGTTTGAATAATTAAAATTAATTTAACTAAATACACATTTTCTTTTAATATTTCATTAAATTTTCATAAACATTTTTTAAAAGGTATTTTCTCCTGCGTGTTTGTTACTCAAATTACTTTATAATATTGAAAATCAAGGAAAAAACATTGTGATTTCAATTGTTGTATAAAAACTCTTCTTAAAGAAAATTTTTTAAAATTAACAATTTATTAAATAGAAATAAGTTACAACAGAATTAAACTACCATATTGCTCTTTGAACACCAGATAATTCATTATAATCAGCTAAATGTCGAAAAATAAGTCTGGAAACGCTCCACCTCTTAACAGTGCCATAACCTCTTGAAGTTACAACACAACGAGGTGTTAATTGCCTGACAGAGGATTGTCGTGGAATATCATTATTAAAAGCTTCACTAGCTAGATCCTATCAATAAATTTTTAAAGTAAAATTAGAATTTGTTTATATTACAAATAATTGTATAATATATAATTGTAAATTTTTCTTACTTTTATTTCTGGAGGTAAAATGTTGTTCCTTTTCATAGCAACAAATCGCAACCTTATAGGAGCATAATCTTTAACAAGTTTCCTTCTTTTCATATCTCTGATAGTTTTTGGTTTTGTAAATAAACTTCTGAACTATGAATAAAATATTAAAAGTAGAAATCACTATTTTCATAATACTTTTGTAATAAATAACATAATATAATGATATTTTTAATTATTATGATTCTCTTTAAGATATATATAAAAAACATTAGATATTAAATGTAGATTTTTCTTTATTATTATAATTCTAACCTATAAGTAATCTTTAAACAATGAGTTAATAATTCATACTTAATTTATTATTCAATAAAAATGTATAATTATTTTTTAGATTAGATAATTTTGCTTACTTCGAGCTTTGTCGATGTAAAATTCCTTCCAATTATGTTAGATAGAGTAGATACTACTGCAGTTAACGACGCCATATTCAGTATGACTTAATGATTAACACTGATCATGCGTTAAGATAGCAAGTTTTTTGAACAGTAACCTTATTTAACGAAGTGGCGTGTATAAATATATATATATATATATACAAAATCTAAACTTGTCCAATTTTATGTATAAAAATCTTTATATATTAATATGGATTGGATATGAAAAACAGAATATAATTGTTTCCAGTTTCTTTATTTCGCGCTCAATCGTTATTACCATTATTTGTATGTACAGAGAACTGTCACAAATAAAAATCATATTTAAATTGTACTTCACTAATATAAAAGTACATGGATGTAATTAAGAAACATCGGGTTTTCCTAGATATCAGACTTGAGGGTTGGAAGATAAATGAAACATAGAAGTACTCGGTTGTAAAAAGATAATTAAAATTTTTTTTTGTTTAGCAGTCACACTCTCTCCATAGTCAAAATGATCGAAGAACATGAATTAAAAAAACGTTGGCGAGATAAGATTTCCGACGTGCCGGCGCATATTTAATTCGCTTACTTTTTATATTATTCAAGAATTAATTATTAAAAAGTAACATTATAAAAATTGCTTGTCAGTATACAATCATCTAGAGAATAAGATGGAAAATTTGAAACAACGGAAGATTACAAAAAGGAAAAAAAATTAAATTGTCAGATACCCAATTTATGTTATTATATATATTTATATAATATTCCTTTATGTATGTGTGTTAAAAATGACAGCGACGACATTTAAAGTAAAAAAGTAACAACAAACAATAAAAAAAAATGAGATGTTTCTCAAATATCGCTGATAATAGGATTTATTATTTCCGTATAATTAGAAAATATAATTAAGCTGAGCTAAATTATGATGTCTGTTGATGCCTTCCTTTCTCCATAGTTTTTTTGTGAAACAGGTGTACACAAATGATATATATATAGCATCGGCGGCGCGCAGTTAACAACAGCACGTATATCCTCCAATCCGTCCATGCTTCCGTCGCTCCCAGCCTTCCAGCAATATAATAACGCGAGGCGAGCGAGTCCTTTCCTGCGGAACTCTTTCCGATGGAAGAAGTGTCGTCGAAGCCGTCTCGGTAGATGGATAAACCGATCAGTAGCAACGGGGTTGTCGTTGCACCCACTGCGACTGTGGCAGCTCCGCAAGAAAGAAGAGAAGACGCGGCGTAGTGGTGGCGGCGATGGTTGTAAAAGTGCTGCTGGCGGCGACGCCGCCGCCGCCTCTTGAATCCGGGACAGCAGAGTGTCTTCCGGTGGCTCGATTGCGCGGAAACTAAGACTACTTCTTTTTCTGGGCCTTCTCGGCGGCCTTGGTGACCTTGCCGGTGACGTCCTTAAAGTTGACGGCCTTGATAACACCGACAGCGACGGTTTGACGCATATCACGTACAGCGAAACGTCCTAACGGTGGGAACTCCTGGAAGGCCTCCACACACAAAGGTTTAGTGGGAGCTAAATTAACGATAGCCGCGTCACCAGATTTGATAGCCTTAGGGTTTTCCTCAGTAGTCTTGCCAGTACGACGATCGCACTTCTCCTTGATTTCGGCGAATTTGCAGGCAATATGAGCCGTGTGACAATCGAGCACAGGCGTGTAACCATTGCTAATTTGACCAGGATGGTTCAACACAATGACCTGTAAATAAAAGAATTTTTTGCTTTATATATCTCATTTTTAAATTTCTTTTCAGAAAAATATTAAAAATAATTTATTAACTTTTAGTTTGATATGATTTCAAAAATTAATTTTCATACAAATGATTTTTAAGCACGAGATATACTTTAGATTTAATGTTAATTTACATTTCTAATATCATCCAAGTATTTTTTAAATGGAAAATTGAAATGAGCTAGCTTTTCTATACTTTAAATATATATTTAATATTTATTAAGATTGAACCAAAGGTAAAATTAATCATATTTAAAAGATATAGATTATGTATGATTTATTAAATACATACAATTAGATTTTCTAAAGCATAGTATTTATAAAGCCACTATTATTGTATCTTATAATATATTTTTAATTATATTTAAGTATATTATTGAATTGAGAGGTTAATGTACGTAATTTAATAAAAAATTAGAAGAGAATCTGTTGTTTGAATAAAATATTAATGGTATAATTAAGTCCTGTAATAAATTTGTTTATTTAAAATTAATTATACATTATCTTGTATAATTTCAAATAGGTAAATTGATTCGAAAAAAGAAATCTATATATAGTTTAGAAAAATCATTTTATTGCCTCAGTTATATATTATCATAAAAATAATTTTCCTTATAAAACTTACTTTAATAAAATTACAGATTTCATATCCAAGTTAACATTTAATATTAATATTATAACTACAATAATGGTTTTATATATTTGTTTTCATTTTTAAACTAAATTATATTTTAACATAATTGCAGTAAATTTTATGGTAGCAACAAATTTTAAATACAATTTAATCAATCGTTAGTAGATTAAATCTTTTGTAAAATGTAAATGATTGAAATCTATCAAAATTATGTATAGAATCAAAGTTAATTTTTCAAATTATATAAAAAGACTGTACCTGTGCAGTGAAATCAGCAGCGCCTTTCGGTGGGTTATTCTTCGAGTCACCAGCTACATAACCTCGACGTAAATCTTTAACGGAGACGTTTTTAACGTTAAAACCAACGTTGTCTCCAGGCACAGCTTCTGTTAGAGCTTCATGATGCATTTCAACAGATTTAACTTCAGTGGTAAGTCCAGCTGGAGCAAAAGTTACAACCATACCAGGCTTCAACACACCAGTTTCTACACGACCAACAGGTACCGTTCCAATACCACCAATCTTGTACACGTCCTGCAAGTGAAAATATATCATGAGTATACTTTCGTTCATCAGTAAATTTAAATATTTATGAATTATTAAGTCAGACGCTTCTGGCCATCAACGGATGCAAATCCTCTGGTGGAAACCACGAATGAATTAAATTTTGTATCATCATTTTGTTTTTCAATACTATACAGTAACTTTTGGGATTTCGTTTACTTTTAAATCTAAGAATAATTAGCCAAAAATATTTGATGCTCATTTAAAATGATTTTTATAACAAACCAATAAACTTAAATAAGATTATATATGAAAAATTCAAGTAAATTAAAAAGAATACTATAGAATTAATACTACATACTTGAAGTGGAAGACGGAGAGCTTTGTCGGTTGGCCTACTTGGTGGCAAGATGGCATCAAGAGCTTCAATTAGGCACTTGCCATCAGCTTTGCCTTCTTTACGTTCAACAGCCCATCCCTTGAACCAAGGCATTTTGCTCGATGGTTCCAACATGTTATCTCCATGCCATCCAGATATGGGAACAAAAGCAACAGCAGCTGGATTATAACCAATTTTCTTAATGTATGAAGATACTTCTTTCTTGATTTCCTCAAAACGACTCTCAGAGTATGGGGGCTCAGTGGAATCCATCTTGTTGACCCCAACAATTAATTGTTTTACACCAAGAGTAAAAGCGAGCAAAGCGTGCTCGCGAGTTTGGCCGTTCTTCGAGATACCGGCCTCGAATTCACCAGTACCAGCGGCGACGATAAGTACAGCGCAATCGGCCTGCGACGTACCCGTTATCATGTTCTTAATGAAATCTCTGTGTCCAGGGGCATCAATGATAGTGACATAGTATTTTGATGTTTCAAACTTCCACAAAGCAATATCAATGGTAATACCACGCTCACGCTCTGCTTTAAGTTTGTCCAATACCCAGGCATATTTGAAGGAACCTTTACCCATCTTTAAAAGAAATATAATAGATTATTATTTTTTCAGTGTTCATTGTTTAAAAAATTTTTTTTACTTCATTATAATTTCAGACACATTCAACCATCAATGGATTTAAATCCTCTGGTGGAAACCGCGAATGAATAAAAAAATTTATCATCATTAATATACAAAAATTTTTAATTTAGCGATTAATCAGACAAATTTTATATTTTAAAAATATATAATTACCTCCTGGGCTTCCTTCTCAAACTTCTCAATGGTACGTTTGTCGATACCACCACATTTATAGATTAAGTGACCAGTAGTAGTTGATTTTCCAGAATCCACATGTCCAATGACAACAATGTTAATATGAACCTTCTCCTTACCCATTATGAATGCCTTTTTTTATATCGGTCTGGTTAAATCTAAAACATATTTTGATTATTGGTATTATATTAAATATCTCTTGTAAAATAAAAATAAATAGAGCACGGACAAATTTATAATTTGGTTATCTCATAATGTTCCGAATTTACTTATATTATAAAACATATTTTACATTACAAATCAAATAATTAATATTCAGCCAATGATTTTCTATAATTTTTATGAAAACCGGTAAAATTATATAAAATATTGTTTATAAAATTAAACAATATATTCTATTTTTAGAATGTATGTCTTATATATTCGAAATAGAAATAAACTGAAAGATTATTTTAAATATTTACTTTGTTAAATATATCGTTAAAATTCAGTTTATGAATATTTAGAAGATTTCTTTTGTAACATACAAAAAGAAAGTAAAGTAATAATTTACTTTTTCTAAATTAAAAAATAAAATATAGATCTATGTTTCAATAAGTTAATTTACAGTTCACAAATTTTATAAAAGTATAACTGAAATTAGAAACTATATCCACGTGGCGCTTGCAAATCCTATGAACATTCTCGAAACGGTAGCGGAATACGCCATTTTGTATGTTGCGTGAAAGAACGGAGGACACAGCGTTGCCGTAATATTCACTGCTTTTTTGGAGGTGACGCGCTTTGCTTAGTTGCCACGTTTTTATACTGAATAAATCCTCCCCACCCTGAGTATAAAGAAAACATCTGCTACTAATTTTTCTGTTCAGTTTCACATAAATAAATGAAAAAATTGTGCAAAGTTGAAAAATGTACTAGGAGACAAACATAAGTGGAACGTTCCTAGAATGGAATTCAAATCCTGCTCGAGAGAGATAGATTTATAGACAACGGTTTAACCGCGTGAACCGGAAATTTTGCACATTAAAATTTAAATGTGTTAGAAACATTATTTTATGTAATGAAAATTTAGATATCAATAAAAATACACTCAAGAGTAAAAATAATAAATCTTTTGATCAGAACGTATGTAAAAATGATAATTTACCATAAGGTTTGCGAAGAATAGAATGGAAATTTATAATCTTTCTTTGAAGATGCCACGGAAAATTTCAATTAACGCGACAATGGCAATGACGAAAGAAACAAGGAAATCGACAAATAAAACAATCAATGAAAGAGAGAAGTCGCTCAAAGACAAGATGTTCTTTTGAGAGCGCGTGCGAGTATCGCGAAAAATGATTCTTGACAAGCGGCAAGCGCCATTATTACATTTCCGGTTTCTTTGACGTTTTTTTCATTTTTTATATTATAATATCGTTAAATTGGCTATTTTTATCATCGATTCTTTTTAAATATTTCATTACCGTACACGTCATTTCACTTTATGGCAATTACTCGTATAAATTTTCTTTAAACCGTATTGTATGTTCATGTAATCTTTCTCCTCTTTCCCTCCCACTCTCTTTCTCTATCGTTAACACACCCAAAAATTGAACCGCATATTTTAATGTAAAACACACGATGTACTTATTTATCTTTAAATAAATATGTTAAGCTAAATTCTTGCAACAAAACACTATAAAAGATTGCAACGAGCGGCATGATATGCGAGTGAAACAGCACGATCCTCGTTAAATATAGCGCAACAAGAACCTCTCATTCGACGAGCCATGCGCGACGTCCCAAAAAAGCGGCTAATATATGGACAATGACCAATGACTGCGAAAAATATCGTTGAATGCGCGACTTACGTACTTTCAATATGGGCTATTTAGGATAAAGATGTTCGGATGGCGCGTCTATGGATCTCTGCGGGCGGATTACACCGACAGTTCGATGAGGCAACGATGAGGGGGTAATGAACACGCACGCACGCCACGACCACTCACCTCCAGATGCCACAACAGAAAGAGACCGTGCGAGCGGAATGAACATGCGCACGGGGGGATCGCCCGGCCGCTGTGCCTCCGCCGGCGACGCTCGCGCCATGATCGATTAACGCGAACGAGTCGCCAAGTCATGAGAGATTAAAATTGCGAAAATTCTTACCTTGAAAATTAATAATCTAATGTAGACTCATGCTTGCTCCGACGCTGATGTAAAAGAATTTGTGATTTTTGAGATTTTTCCGATTTTCCGGAATGAACAATGCAATTACGAGAGCGCACGGGAGATGGCGTGAGAGAGGACGAGGATGTGCTTGCTCGCATTGCGCATGCACGCTGTATGCACGATGTATCTACAAAGGCGGTTATGAGATGGTCGCGTAGGTGAGAAAAAGAGGAGAGACAGACTCCCGGTGAACATTGGTATCTGTAATACTTATAGGGCTGTAATTGATTTCATAGACTTTACGTTTATCATAACAATTTTTCGTGTATTATAAGGTCGATTTCTGTTTTCTTGTTGTCTACTGTGACACATTAATGAACAGCTACCCCTTTTAGGAAAAATGTTAGAAAGTACAGTGGACATGTACGTTGCTTATAATAACAAATTGTGAAATAAATGAACTATACCATCGTTACTTTTGAATATTTTTGTTTTTTCTTGAGACGAATCCAAATGGATAACTGAAATAAATCCAGTCTATTCATATTTTCTCAAAATCTTCATTGGTATTTTATTGTATATTTTTGCGCAGATGTTTATTTTAATTTATTTTCTTCAGTAAAGATTAAAAAACATAATTATGAATCAGGGACAAGTAATTAAAAAGATTTTTTTTTGTTTTAATAAAATTGTTACCAAAAATGTGTGCCAAATATGTTTTGTACACATCATTTTCATATTGTAATACTTAATTTAATTATATTTTTTTTTTTAATTTTGCCTCGAATACATTTTATGTGGTTCTTATTTCACTTTATTAAGCGTATTTCTGTATAAAAATTTTTGAATTGATATTTGTTGCAACTTTTTGGTATTTTCTATACAAATAACTATCGATGATATTAAATAAATAATTCTTAATAAATATGATATTAAGAATTGGAAATTAGAGGAATAAAGTACAATTAGACATAAAATAAAAAATAGATCAAAGAATCTGAAAATTGAGAATAATGAAATTACAACAGAAAACAATGGATTATGAATAAAATTAGTAAATACAAGTATGCCATAAAAGTTATGAGGAAATCAGTCATAATTGAAAACTAAAAAAAAACAAAAGACGTTGCACGTGAAAAATATGAAATATAATGGTAATACCTAAAACTTTTTTCGCTTCTCTTTATCTCCTTTATTCATATTTAGTATTTTTATTCAAACTTCATGTTTATTAAAAAATTACTTTCATTTCATTATTTAGCTTCAGAAATATAAAATATTAATATTTGAATTTCTGATCTTTTGATTTTGTTTAAAGTTTTTTTTCTTTGTCTTTTTTATAATTTTAGTAAGGTCTAGATCCATAAATATTTTGAAATAATATTTAATATTAATAATCTCATATGTTTTTACAAATAGAAATTTACATTAGATCTGTCTGCTGAATTTAATTTCAGTATCTTATGTATATTACAATACATTTTTATACATTTATAGCTAAAATTTTTAATGCATGTATTTTATTTATTAAAAATGATGTTGAAATGACAGTAAAAAAATTTAATTTGTCTCATTTACAAATTTAATTAGTTGATTGAGTATTTTTTAAATACTAAAAATGACTAGTTAATTTAAAATTTATTATGTGCACGTGTTATTAAATATTGATTTTTTACAATTTTATATTTTCAAACGTGCCAGTTTCGATCAGTTTTTTTCTATGCTTAAATTTACGAATTGATAAATATTACGTTTTTCATTTTTATTTTAATTTTTCAAATTTTTTGAATCTTTGCAGTATATATAGAAAATTTAATGAATTTTCTATTCATAAAGTAGAATATTTTTTTGTTTTTTCCATCATGATTTCTAAAATATTGGGAATACTTTACAATATATGTAATATAAGATTATTAAACAGTATATAAATAAAAAAATTATATTTTTTCGCACTTAATATAAGTGAAATATATAATTGAAATATAAATTATAGATTGATAAGAATCATTTATAATTATCTTGCTAAAAGTTTAGAAAAATAACAAGAATCATAATCTAATGAACTTTTTTGAAACTATATCAATTTATATTAATATTATTATAAAACAATACAATATTTTTCTATTGTAATTATCTTATTACAATTTTATAAAATTGATATTTTTTTATCAACTTCTATTGTGTATAACATAAATTATTACATTAAAAATTCTTAATTTTTAACAAAATATATTCGAATATTATATTAATTGTTTATTTGTGAGTATAAATAAACATTTAAATAAAATGAATACTTCCATACTATTAATTAGCACGTAATCTCTCAGCACACAATCAGTGTTTTAAAAAATATTTAAGATAATTTAAATCATTAAAATTTAAATGAATAAAAAACTTAAGAAATGTTAAGATTAATAAAATACTTAACATTAAAATATCTGATTGTCAAATAAAATTTTAATTTAATTCCATTGAATCAATTATAAAACAAATAAGCTCTCAAAGATACTTTGTACGTGAAAAATGACTTAATAATAAAAAGATTTAATAAATCGTTTAAAACAGAAAAAAATGTTTTCAAAGTTTTGAATATGATTCTTATAAAACTTGAATATATTTTAAAATGTTGTAAAAAACAAATGAATAGATTATTTTATCAGGTGAAAACATATACAAATTCTACGACGTGTTTTCTCATTCATGTTTAGTTAATACGATGAAAAAGTTTTAGTGTCTTATTCAACGGATATTTGAATCAAAACTAAAAGTTAAAAAATCCAAAACTTCATTAATATTTTTCAGAAAATGATACATATTCCTATAATTGTATTAGAAAAGTAATATAAGAGGTTAGATAACGTTAACAGCTTAAAAATAAGGTATAAATATAATAATCTTTTAAGCAAAAGTATTTTTAAGAAAAAAATTTATTTTACCAAGTAAAATGTATAATTGAAAAGATAATGTAGTAATACTATTTAATGAAAATTTTTATCAATGAGTTTAAATGTGAATAGAAATTATCGGGCATATATTACGCCAAAATATTATTCTTGTGTAGACATAAATATTACTTGGATTTTTGGACAAATAAGTATCAAAGTAGACCAATTATCTAATAAATATTTTTAAAAAAGTATAATTTATATATACGAAGCACCCATTTGTTCATACAATCAAAAAAATATGTATATTTTTCTAATACACAAATTTTAAAATATAATAGTTTGATCGAACTATTTTTTAAAATCATATTCGATTAATAAATGCTCTTTATCAAAATAAATTAGTTTTCTGAAAATGATATAAAAAAGTATATATATAATTATAACAACTAATTTTACTAGTGAACATTTAAGGATAAGGTAGTTTAATATATATAATTTTAATTGGAAATTTATTTTTATTAAATAAGATTTTCAAGAATAAATAAATAATCTATAATTTCTCAAGGTATATTTTCATTAGCATGAATCCAGTTTCATCTCTTGACAATCACCTCCAAGCGCCGATAATCACCCGAGATGACTAAAACGGTAGTTAATAAAAATTGAAAACATTTCTCTTTTATGAAATGGCAAGGTCTCATCGTGCCCCAATTACAGTCATAAACATATTTGTTATAAAATGTCTTTAATCAGAACTGTTACTGCTACAAAATTTGAATGAGTTAAGAAACTTACTAATTTAAAGAGCCTATTCAAGGTAAATATTAGATTTTCACATTGATCAATGGTCAAAAAAGTATTGTATAAGTAAAGGTATAGTGTAATATATAATGCTTGAATGAATATTAATTGAAAAAGCGATCGAAATTGGAACAATTTACTCGCATTTTTTAAATGTAAATTAGATGACAAAGAAAAAGAGTAGATTACATTGAATATATTAAAGTAATGTAATAAAATAAATAATTATTTTATATATATTACAAAATAGAATAATTACTTCAAAGAGATGATAAAAAGTTTAATGAGAATTTCAATTATTTATGCCTTCATATGAAAATAATGAAAATTAGTTTTTACTTTTTGATATGATGTGCAAAAGTGATGATTTTTTAAATTAAATATTAAAAATATTCTAGAGCACTCAAATAAAGTAGAATGGTATAAAAAAAATACTTATTTTAAGCATTCGAGATGTACTGTTGGACAGTTGATACATTGAAGATAATAATTTTATGCAACGAATGTACAGTTGATGCAGAAAGTTCAAGAGAAAGGTCTAAATGTAAGGCCTAAATTCATCGAAAAGGCTAGTGTCTTGTAGGGCAACAACAGGACTCAGATATGCTCCTATTGCTATGAGAATATTTAAAAATCAAGTCAATGTCTTTTTTTTCTTAATATTTTATTTGTTAACGAATCTATTGTATATGCTTATAATTTACAAAATATCCCGTCAACTCACTCCTAATTGCTATTGATTTTAGAATTTATTTGAAGTTAATGATGGAATACATTTCATTAATAGATTGCATCAAATGAATTTATTTCATTATTGTTATTGTAAATATCATATTTAATTTAGGTATTGTAGCGTGTATAATTTATTGTCATTTTTGATAAATTTCTTTCATGTTATCTTTTTATTTTATTAAATATACTTGGATAATTTACATTTAACAGTATTAATGTATTAATGTGACTAAAACAGTATTTGTGAACTTAAGGTTCACAATTTAATTTCATTGATTTTTTGTGTTATAATAAATAATATTTATGCCAAACGAGTAACTTTTATAGCATGTAATAACAAAAAAATAATACGTTGCTTATAAATGTATCAAAATTTATTTTCATATTCTTATATTATTCATTAAAAATAAAAATGATAATTATATAAAATGTTTGCTTTTATTTCATAATATTGCAAATCATTTTACTATAAGAAAAGATTACACATCAATAAAATTTGTGTTTTTTTTTTATTTTTAAGCATAATGTTATATATAAAGGTCTAATTATCTAAAAAAACAAAAATTAATTTTATAATGCACTATATATATATTCTTGAAATAAAACATACCTATTAATGTATTATTGTAAAATAAATTATTATATTGCTTTATTATAATTTATAATGATTTAGTGATTACAGTCATCTCTTGAGAATAAATAGTTCACGTGTAATAAATAAATACGAAATTAATTTAAATAATAGAAATAGTTTATTATTGATGTAGAGTAATTGAATATTCATGTTGGAATTCCGTATCATTCCAGATGTGTTATAAAGGTTTACTTAATCCATTATAAATAACTAAAATTTGAGTCAACGAAGTAAGCGACAAGTGGTTATTCATAATGGGTTCGCTTTAATTTTAACGGTTTTTTTCATAGATAGCTGATATGGCCCTTTTGTTTGTCGAATATAGTAATAAGTGCGACGTGTCTAAGACTCATAGTCTTTTATTCGATACTAGTGCAAATAGTCGTACAGCTAAAGCTTAGCATATAACTTTTATATTTTATTATTTTGTAAAATTAATAAAATCAGTTATACAAAAAACAAAACTCTGTGTCATTTAAATAAATAATTCAACAATTTAGATTAACAAATTTTATTCATTATCCTTTTTTAACAAAAGAATATGTATTAATTATGTATTTCTTATTTTTATATTATTCAAAATCATCGCATTTAAATTGTGTTTATTAGTTCAAATTATATACAATTTTTTTAAATATAATTTGTATAAAAATAAATCTCCTTTGTATCTCAAATAGAATTAAGTATCTATTTATTCGATATTATACGTGCTTATACATTGCTAATAGGCATTAAGTGTAAAAATGAATTTAATTTTTAAAATATTTATCGTGTAGAATTATTTGAAACAGAAATAAATTTAATATTTGCATAGATAAAAATATGGGCAGTAAACGCTAATTTTTACAAATATTACACAATATGTCAGCACTTGTAATTTAAAATGTCTTTTTAAAAATACTCATTCTTAGATATATAGTGCGAAAAACTGTGTCGACATTCTAAAAACATGAGTTGATTAAGCAAAACTCTTTTCCGCCTACGTTACGATTCAGTAAACTTATCGCATGATCTTCCAGCTGTACTTTAATTCTTCTTGGGTAAAAGCCGAATATCTATGGTTGGCTGTGTGCATCAATATACATCAGTAGATGTGCGTGCGTGTTTTGCTTCCAGTCACCACCGCGGATTAAAGCTGCATTTTTTCACACTTGTAAATGCATATTCAAACGTGTGGGAAGTGAAATATGTTCTAAAACATAAATTTATTATTCTTTGAGAGAGATAAATAGATAGATTGAGCGAGAAAGATATATATATTTGTATATGTAATTAATGTAACCTAGTTTAATGTAATAACAAATTTTGTTATATGTAAGAAAATAAAAAAGTATTTTAACAACTGCTTTATTTCAGTTTCGTATTATAATTATTATGAAGGATCGAAAGTGTATATAGATATAACTACATATTTTTTTAAATTTTCCTATTAAAAATGAAAAAAGCAGCATTTTTTTATTTTGATAGTCACTTATTTGTTGTATTACGTATAAATCGGATATATAAAATTCAAAGAAATGGATTTGATATTTTGAATCGAGAAATTTATGATATTTTGAATTAAGTTAATTTATAAAAAATTATTAAAAATTTAAAATAAAAGAACAAATTTTCCCAGATTTAAACAAATTTTTTGTTAAAAAGTTATTTTATTTACTATATTTTATCAATATTTTTATATCTCCAATATGTACTTTTTAAATATGTTAAATTTTGACTCTAAATGAATACACAACAGTTATAATAAATACTACAAGTAAATTATTATATCAATTCATTTTTATAAATTTATTTAGAAAATTAATTTAAATACTTAAATATGTTTGAGGGATAAAATTACCTTAGCATAATAAATATGTACATTAATATATGTAAACATTAAATTTATTTTAAGTAAATAAAAAAAAGGATACATTTAGCAGATAAAATCATTATTTATCTTTATTATAATTTTTTTATAATTTATTATAAAACCAGTTCCATTTTATTGAACTTTTTTTGGTCTAAACAGCTAATTTTTAACTACAAAATTGATATTAAATATTACATTTAGTTTGAAAAACTTTATTATCCATTTTTATAGCGATTTTATTTTTTATATGAATATTTAGATATTATAAGAAACGTGATATAAACTTATTTCAATTTATTGATGTGCTCTTCTTAATATATACTGTGGTTAAATTTGTATATGTATAGAAAATATTTAATAAATGTAATTATATAATACATACTGCTAATGAAAAATTACTACAAATTATCATTTTAATTGTATATTAAAATTGTAATTATACATAACTTCAAAAATAATATTATTTATTAAATTAAAATGTTTTGTACGTACGAATAATATTTTAACAAATTTGTGACCTTAATTATAAGCTATAAATTAACTAAAAATCCTAATATGTACTAATTCATTGAGATGTTTTTACATTATTTTACCTTCAGTAGGTAAATAGATCTTCATCCGTATTTGTGGCTCAGTTATTGATTTTCCAATAGATGACACTAACATTTCAGTAATATAAGACTTTATTTAAAGAAAAAAAATTATATTCGATACACATTGATTTCGATGTTTTTAATTATGTAAGGTATTTTTTTATTATTTCAATTTATTTTTATTTTAAAATCTTATATAATTATATTTTTTGTAAGCTATGAGGTCGTCTGCACAAAAAATCAAATAAAAGACATATTTTATGTTGTTTTACCTTTATTTAAAGTTTGTTATAAATTTACTCGATGTCCGTGCATCACGAGTGAAAAAAAATTGTTTTCTTTGGTACCTAAACAGATCTTCATGTACATAAATAAGGACAATACAGTTATAAGTATTTACGGTATGGAATGTGGAGGAAAAGTATCGAATTTGTTGTTTGTTTTCAAATTTATAATTTATCCGCCGTAGAGTCCGTCGATGGGCTTCCCGGGAGCTCGTCATAAATTTTATAGACGAGGCTTTTTTGATTATTTATCTCATCTTTCTGTCGCTAAAAGTCATAAATAAAAAATATTAAAGTTTAATTATTTTTATATATCAAAAATATGTTTTCGTTGATTTAAGGATTATTTTTTTATTATGTTTAAGAGATTATTAAATTTTTAACTTTTTTCTAAATATATTTCTTTTGTTTGTAAGAATAAAGTTAACTTATATAGTTTTAAAATTTTTTACTACTGAAAGAATAAAAATTTAATCAGCTACTAAGTTTAGATAGTTATAACTAACGAAATGCAATAGAAAATCTAAAATTAGCAAAATGAGTAAACAACAACAACAACAACAATAAAATACAATACAATATAATATTTGTTAAATGAAGATAATGTTATAAACAGAATTTTTAATTCTATTTCTTAAGGAGAATCTTTACTATTTATCAAAAATTAATTTTTTTTTATAAAAATAATGTTTGCTATATTGCGAGGTTTCTAAGATCATATTTTTATAAAATCGAAAAATTATATATAACTAAATAACTATGCGTGTAAAATATTTTTGTAAATAATATATAGTTTTTTTTTTAAACAAATAAAATGTTTCTGTTATAAAAATTTCTCATAAATTATTTTATGAGCTTAAAAAATTTCATTCCACGAAATATTCAGTACATTATATTACAAAAACATTTAAAAGTGTTTAATAAAATATTATTAATTTATCATATACCATTAATAAAGTCGTTGGAAATTTTATTACCTGTTTTCTGTTGGTAAATAACAAAAATTATTATTCAAATAAATTAAAAAAATTTTATTAATAATCAAACAGTTAAGAAATATAAATATTGACACTGATATTGTTTAAAAACATTATATCTTAATAATCGAATAAAAAAGATATTTATTTTTTCCATATATTGTGCATTACGTTAAAAAATATGAATATTTTCAAAATACTGCGTTGTAAATTAAAAATATCTACATATTTATCGAATTCATTAAAATTTGGTTTTAAAATTTGCATTAATGCAGAATAAGACTTATATTTTTCAATTTGAATGTTCAACTTAAACTCTTTGAAAGAAGGAGTTATCATTAATTTTTTATACAAATGTTAAATTACAAATGAAGAATATTATAAATTTTTTATAAAAGGTCAGCAGCAAGAAGAAGGGAAAGGTAAGAAAAAAATCACAAATATTCGTTAGAATCAGTTCCATGTATATTTTTCAGGTTTTCTATTTCATTCTATTATGAGATATTCGATCGTACAAGGGCAATCGCGCACACATGAATGAGACAAACGTGATTATAGATAATATCAACATTTTATCTTTTTTCTCATCAAACTTAAATTTACTATGTCTAGTTGTTAAAATTTTGGAACATTTCAAAATTAAGTTTATAGATATTGGGAACACCAAAAAAGACATGTAAATTTACATCTTGTCGTGCACATACTACAATGGCTAAAGAAATTAAAAAAAAAAACAAAAAGAATAATTCTTATAGATACTTATATATAAACTTCATATTTTATCTTTTGTATAAGTTGTGTGTCATTTGTGGTTAAAACTTATCCATTATCCTTAAAATTTACTCGCAGTATATTAGTATATATTTTACAAACGAATCTATATAATATTTATAATGGCGAAAAAAGTCGAATACGACGATCGTGTAAAATACACTTCATTTGCATGTGCATATCCATACTCTCTCTTCATTCTCTCATTCATACTACTAAATTTTCATTTTGTTTATTCATTAATTTTTAAATAAGATCGATTATGCATATAATGTAATGTTTATTATCCATACAAATTATAGTTTCTTTTCATACTTTAACACATCTTTTATTTATTTTCATTTTTTTTTGTATCACTTCATTGATACAATTGCACTTTCGATTGTGCATTTATCTGGAATGTGTATGTCTAACAATCTATATGATTATATTTACAAAAGGTTGTTATTTTAATCACAAACGTTTATTATATTTAATATCGCAAATTGTTAATTATAAGTTTATTCCTGAGTGACCGTTTAATAATAACTCTACATAGTGTGTCCTATCTTATGTAGTTTTTTTAGTTTTAAAATCGCTTTTGCATTTATCTTTATATTTCATAATTTATCGTTATGTTTTGTATCTTTTTATATTTATATTTCATTATAAGACATGAGTTTATTTGTAAAATAATGAATACTATTCTTTTATAATAATGTTGTAATATTTTTTGATATTATTGATGAGATTTTAAAACTGGTTCAATGATTAAACAAATTGTTTTTATAAAGTATTGAAAAAATAGAAATAAAATGATGCGATTGAAATTAATTAATGTGTATTATTGGCTCGAGTTTTTCTTATTGCGTTTAAATCCATATTATTGTTTTAATTTAGTTTTTATACATAATTTTTAAAATATATTGAAATATAATGCTTGAAAGAATATAATATCTTTATGAAAAAAAAAACTAGAGCGTATTGTCTAAATCAAACTCTGTATTATAATCAATTGATTCGTTTAATTAACATTTATTTAAAAAACAATTAAATTTTATAGTTTTAAAAATTAAAAAATGTGAGTATAAATTCAATATTATTGTTATTATATCCCTGTACGTGTTTGAGTACATAATATTCATGTATGCAGACCTAGAATTTTTTAAAATAACTTTTGATATGATATCAAGAATATTCGAAAAATTAAAACACTTTTCTAATATATTAAATATATAATTGTAAAATTAAGTATATTTTGTCAAAAAAATTAATAAATTAATTTTAATCTATTAAATGATGAATTGCTATTCCATGATAATATATATATAAAACTTAAGTTTTCATTATTCATGTTCATTAAACACTTAATAATAACCATAAGTTATATTATTTCAGCAGTTATTAAATAAATATTGTTTTTTATTTGTTTCAAAATATTGTTTATGTGTTAATCAATTTAGATTTTATTATTTCATTTTTATCATGATGTAGTATTTAATAATGGAAAATTATAAACGAAGACTAAAATATGTTGAAAGAAATTTAATAATAATTTACAACCAAAGAATTATAAACATCAGATTTGTTGTTATAATATTTGTAAGATAACAGATACATTTTTGGTTTTTTTAATTCAACAATATAATGAAAACTTTATCATGAAAACCCTTCAAAATGAATAGTGCTTATTTCTTATTATTTACATAATCTTCATGAATTGATGATAATTTAACAATAATTAATAGTAACTCATAAAGATATAAGAACTATGTCTTTCATACTTTCAGGGTGCAAATTCATATCATAATATAACGAATGTTATATTACAATAATTCACAATTAATATTTATAACGAATAAATTTTAAGATTCAATGATTGTAATCAAAATGTTACAATTATTTTTTAATATATTGTATTTATATACTAGATTCTTGTAGTAGTCGCTTAGGTTGCGAAGATTCGAAATATTTTTCTACAAATTATCAATACATGATAAAATTCTGTAAATTCGTGTATATTTTTTTTAAAACTTCAAATAAATTAAACTAGTAGTTGTTTAATTTTGGTACATTTTCTTGGCAATTATTTTATAGCATATTTTATCACGTTTATTGATGATTAATTAATACTTTATAAATTATGTGTGATGCGCAAGGAGTTATCACTTGAGCGAAAAGATTTCTTCTTTTCGCTCCAATAATATTTAAGTAATATATTATTAGTATGTAGTTACTTAATGTTTATACATTATTTTAAAAAGTATATATTCTTAGAAATGATATTATTATATAGTACAAAAAATTTGTCTACATCATATATTTTGATGTATTAATCTGGTTATGACAAAAATGATATATTAATAACAAATCGCTTAAGAAATTATTTAATTCTTAAAATTTATTATTTATATCGAATATTTGTATATTATTCGATATAATTATATATAATCATATATAGTGTTGAATTGAAATAAAATTTTCTAAAAGTATCGCTAACTTGAACAAACATTTGTATAATAGATTTATTTATATAAAATTATTGTATATCGTCACTTTTTTAGAGTGACTATATTTTATTGCATATTTTTATTCGATATTATTAAAATTAATTTTATTTTATACATATTTAAAAAATAGTCCTCTACATAATATTTATGGAATCATTGCTTACATAATAAATTAAAGAAATATAATCATGCATGAGCACTAAAATTTCTGAAAATTTATTTGTATAATGCTGCTCAGAGACCAGATATACTATTTTCGAAAATATCTTTAACATTATATTATTAAGAGATGTAGAATATTAGAAAGACATATTGAGCATGTTTGCATTAACAGTCAAGAAGTATTTAAATTAAAAATATTAATTTGTCTGTAGAAAATAAACACAGATAAAGATAATAAAAAAATTAAGAGTTTTTCAAAATTAAGTATTTATTAAAGTAATTTAATATTTACTTACAAGATTATTATCATTTAAATACTGATATTCAATAAGTTTTAATTGATTTTTTTTTATAAGGAGGGCTAATACAATATTTTAAATGAAATGTTTCTCTTATACTTTAATTCACTTTATATATTTAAATACTCTATTATGGACACATTTCTTGAATATCAATAACTTTATTAATAAAATAATTTTAAATAAAACTATAAATACATTAAATATTTTAACAACACTTTAAATATTTATGCATTATAACAACAAAATAAAAGAACCATCATTAACATGCCGTTATACTCTTTTATTCTTAACTTTTCATATGAAACTTAATATAAATTATCTATAATGAATATTTTTATGCAATAATCTTTCATCAAAAACTTTAAATTTGACGCTTGTACCGTATGTGTAGTATTATTTTTCTTATTTAAATCAATTTTACAGTTGATCAAATACTGCTACATCGACGTATATGTGCTAATTATATACGTAAAGTATAATAAAGTAACACAATTTTACATTTGTGTTTAAATTATAGATTTTGAACGTATGCGAATCACCTGTACTTTAAACTTGATATTAATTTCATTTACTATCATTTTTTTGTTCAAATTAAATTGCTTATCTTCTGTATCTTTTATCAATACATCTAAAAATTTAACATTTGTATCATAAGGAAAATTTAATTCCTTACACGATGTACACATTAATTTTATGAAAATGCGATTATTTTTTAATATTATTTAACTAAACAGTTAATCTTTTTAAAATGTAAAGAAAGGTAAAAATTATATTTATACTTTTTGACGAGAACGTGAATTATAAAAATATGAAGCAGTCTATTGATTAAATTGATCTTATTTTTTAAAATTATTACATACTTGTTATTATTTTATTAACTATTTAATTATTATTTGCTTTTTTAATTTTATCTTAGTAATTATTATTTATATCTTGAATAAAGTTTTTCAATCGTTCAACTAATTGCAGGTACTTTTGAAAATTAACTAAATTATCAATGTATAATATTCACATACTATTTAAAATCTAAACAAGTAAAGTACACAATAGAATAAAATTTTTAATATTTAAAATACGCATTTTTTCATTTATAAAGTCATTGAGTTAATTGTTTTCATTAGTCTTGTTACTGATAATTATTCCGTGTATAAATTCTAGGCATGAATTAAGGTGACAGTAGAATTATTTACTTGTTCGGCACCTTTGGCTCATTATTCAAGCTTCATTCTTCTTTATATTTATATTTATATGTGAGAAATATTTAAAATTCACCGAACACATACATTTTTATTTTTTATTATTTTATCTTTACATATGAGTAGCAAATTTTTGTAATTGATCATTTTTATAAGGTGTAATAGATATATAAAATAATGGATAAACATTATTATTTAACTAAAGTGCATTCGATTAATAGATAATACTAATTATTTATTATTTACATATATGAACTTAATAAAAAAGGCAAATAAAAAATTTAACTATAATTTGATTCTTCGGATAGCTGTAATATATATTCTTTACTTTTTCACGTAAAGAAAATTAATTTTTGATCATATTTTATTCATAAAACTCTAATCTAATTATGGGAAACTAATTTTACTTAATGTTTTCGAGAAATGTGTCTACATTATAAATAAATCCGTTCGTCTATAATTCTTATATTAGCAGAAGGTTCGATTACGGAATTAATGAAATATATGTTAATCAGAGAAAAAATTTCGTTCTCTATGTACATACAAAGTGAAATGGATAAGGGTGGTATCATCATCATTGGTAAATCTTCTAAAAAATTACAAATTTAAAGTTAAATTTGTTCGTACATGTACACAAAAATGCTTATAATTTATTTATTAAATTATTGTAGTGTATTAGCATTTTTCGTGTAAACTTCGAGTCATAATATTGACGTTTATCTGACATTTGAAATTTAAATAAATGCGTTTCTTTCAAAACTTTTTCTTTTCAAATAAAAAGCTTTTAATGAAGAAATATCTTAATTTAGATATAGTATATAATAATTATATATATATATATATATATATATTCGTGTAAAGTCTTCATTGAGTTTTATATTAACTATGCATATCATCTTATTGGCCAAGTGAGTAATGCTAAATAAATAGATAATAATTAAAAAAAAAAATTATATATTTAAAATGCCTGAAAATTCAATAACATAATATATTTTTGTATTATTTAAAATGAATTTGTTGTTTTCTAACCTCAAGATAAAATCGTTAATAGTTAATTACATTGGCATCATTTAAAGATATTCTTCGTGAGTATTAAAATTACTCTATAATTGAATCAATATTAAGAAAACTTAAAATTGATCTTTAACCCTGTACCATTATCAGATTCTAATATAAAATTTTTTATAAAAGTTCGTTGATCCAGTATTATTTTTCATATTTTTTAATTTTGATGATATCTAAATTGTATATCTAATTATTTATAAGTTTATTTGTAAAGTTTTCAAATTATGTATTTAAAGAGTTCACTCGTAATATTTGATATCATTTGTATAAGAAGTATTCCGAAGTCTGTATGGTATCGGGCTTTTCATTTTGTTTTGGTTGTTCTACCCCTCTATTATGTTTCATCTCATCTCGATTTTGTAATTTAGTTGGTCCCGAATTATATATTTCGAAAAATTGATTACAATTTGAGTAGCATGTATACGGGACCAGCAGTTTCGAATTGTACTGCCATTCTAGTATCAAACAGGATCAAACGGTTCGTATTAGTGTTCCTGAGTCTGCAAGCAATATTTATTAAATGTTTTTATGTAAAAGCATGGTTATTAATTTATGATTTACATTACTGGTATAAGATATAAGAGTCTATTAAGATATAGTTGTAAATTTTTTTAATTTCTATGCATTCTGGTTTTTTTGTAAAACAAGAAAGGCATTGAAGTTCAAAGTACTGAATGTACTGCTTATTAAATATTTCCACTAAACTTATGAAATTTATAAGTTTGAAAAAAAATTGATTTAGATGGATATATCTATTAATTACTTATAAAAAAATTTCGATTTTGTGAAAAGCAATACTTATCTACCGTTTCTTAAAATAATTTTTTTTAGTTTTGAAAAATCGCGGTAGAGAAGTTTGATATTTATAATCTATAAAAATACTTTTCTTATTCTATAAAAACTAAAACCTGTAGAAATAAATAAATTTTAACTAATATTTAAAAAACTGTAGTTATTAATGAAATATATTTATAAAATTAAAAATCATAAATTTTTAAATTAATTTTTTAGGTGTATTAATTTTATAGAAGTGATATTTGCCTTCTTATTATTTTTTATTGTTTAATAATATACTTTATTTTTGCTAGATTATATGTAAAGATTATATGGCATATAATATCACAGTCATCAATTATAAATGTGTGCAACGTTAAAAAATGGGATTAACTCTAAGTAAATAATTTATAAAAAGCTAGCATAATTTTTCAGTGAAAATGTACGTACATTCGTATTGCATATTTTCTAGCTATAAATGTTTACTATAAAATTCTTGATTTCCTTAAATATTAATAATATTATATATTTCAATTTATTTATTCTCGAGAATGAAAATAACATTATAATTTCTTTTAAATAAAACAATTTTTGTAATTATGCACTCGAATAGAAATTTAAATTTCGTTACCCTTTATAATTATAAAAACACTATTTTAGTTTTATAAATTATAGTCGTAAATTTACCTACAGAAGTTATTAAAAATGTGTAAGTAAAACAAAATCATAATTAATAATAAAAAAACGTTAATGAAGTGTACCATTAAAAATTGAAAAATTAACAGAAATACATTATTACGAATTTTTCATTAAGTTTAATTAATAATATATTTTTAGTATATTAATATTTATAAAAAAATTAATAATCTAATCTAATCAATGTGAAAACTAAAGAAAACTGTATTAAAAAAAACATATTATTCAGTATCTGACACATGATTCCTATTTGATTATTGAAAATTAAAAATAGCTTTTTAGATGCGTCAAATCAACGATTAAAAATTATCATTTCAATGATAAATCTACTTTAAAGAGATTTAACAGTATAATAATGTACGTTTTTTTATATGTCGAGTTAATTTTCTAAAGATCTGTTTATTATTTCCACGCTACTTTTCCAATTAAATACTCGTTTAAAAATGAACTAAAATCGTCTTTTTCAAACTTTTCAAGTGACTAAATTTTCATTTCTAATGAAAAGCAATTTGTAAATTTCAAATATTAATCAAATATTAAAAAGCTAAAGAAAAAATTAAAAAATTAAAAATTTATAAAATACGTAAGAATAAGAAGGCAAATCTTTGTTTAAGTTGAGTAAACTACAGTCTTTTAAATTTTAAATTTGCCATACTCATGAAACCGAATGAAGGACTAAAAAGTTAAATACACATTTAGACTGTAATAGTGTCTTTTGTGAGGTGATGAAAATGTAAATCGATGTAGAGCGTGTCGCCGAGACTTCGGCTGAGCGTAATCGAGCGAGCAAGTTGAAATAAGGAGCAGAAAAAGGGTCGTCCCATTCAAAGTAGGAGTACAATCATGTAATTGAAGAGCCTCGGTTGGGAAGCTCCATCAAGCCTTTTGGGTGCCTCTTCATCGTTTTCGCTTGGGATAGTGTCACTTTTGGCCTCGACTATGGTCGCCAGCCTTGCAGCAAGAGGCACGATTAGAGCACCCGTCTCGCTTTCAGCCGTCGTCGTCGTAGTTTCGTCCGATTCTTCGTCGATCGAACGGTTATTCAGGTGTATTTTGACACTCGGGTGCTTGGTTGCGTGCGTTTTGATCGGAAGTTGGCAGTAGCCGTTGTTCGCTGCTACGTGCTCGCCTTGACAGCTGAAGCAAATAAGGTCACTCTCGTCTGTTTCTGAGAGTTCACAGTGAGAGCAATGTTGCCGGGATTCGATGCTGTTCTCGCACAAAGCACACGCCGGCGATTCCTCCGAATACTCACACTCCAACGACTGTCGAATCTATATGTAATTTATGAATTTATATTTTCTTCGTAGTAATGCGGAAAAATTACGAGTTAATATTCTACAATTTAGGGAAGTTTGTGATTGTCAACAGAATTTATTTTACGATTATTCTGCATTTGAATGTTTTTTTAAATCTATTTGTTTTTGTTTCTTTAAAATTTTGTTTCTTTAGAATTTACTTTTTTCACAATCCTGAACTATTGTAATTTTATTTTTGAAAAAATATATCTTTTGGTAATCTAAAAATTTGAAATAGTTTGATATGAAATATATTTATTTGTAAGATGTATGAGTTTATTAATATTTTAAACACTTTACAAGAAAACATATTTAAGAAAACTTGTTATTAAAATTTTTATTTTGTACATACTTATTACAGAAATATTTACATGGTTTACATATTATGCCTAGATTATATCATTCGATATAATCTATTATTGATATCCTTCGAGGAAAATATAAATTTTACTAATTAAATTTACTATCGCTAATAATATGATTTACACGTGTACATATGTAAAACCTATAATTTAAATATGCAAATAAATACATACTTACGTATGTGTTATGAAAACTTCGGAGTAGTCATGAAAATATTTTTATATAATTTTGCAATTCTACATTAAGATTAGTTTTGTAGATTTTTAGTTGATCTTAAAAATAAAATTTTTAAGCTGAAATTTTTTAAATAAAAATGATTCACGCGATACTTGTAAGCAGTTCTTGTGTGGCGTTATTGTCTTAACTATTATCATCGTAAATATTCAGTAAAAGTATTCAGTAGAAGACAAAAAACTAGCTCAGCTATATCTTTGTACATAATCGGTCATTTAATATTTTTCTGAATGATTTATATGTAGGTACCTCAATTATTTAAAAAAAAAATCTTTTTGCTTCTTCGTGTCATCAAAAAATTTATTTTCATTTTTTATTGAAATTACTTATGAACTTGAAGAAACAAAAATATTTTTATATTGAAATTTTTTGAGTCTTTATATTAAAAATAAATAATTTGAGGAGAATTTTATTATAGATATCTAGAATTTAGAAACAGCTTCTCTGCAGAGAAGCTGTTTCTTTAATTTTATTAAAAACAAAGTTACAGAATTTTTTATCTGTAAAACTTGGAATGGTAAAAGTTTCAAATGAAGAAATATCGATAGAATTCAATTACATAGAGCTCAACAGTAACAATCTGTCGCTAACTTTGCTTTTCTTCAAATTAAAAAAAAAACGTGTCCTGCAAATGAAGCATAAAATTAAATTTTCGTCCCCATACTTACACAACTCTGCTGAAAATTTTCCTTTAGGTAGCGTCCCGTCAAGGCACTCAAAGTTTGGGGCCTAGTCACCAAAGTGCAGATGCGATTTCGAATATCGCATTCACTACACAGTAGAAGATTAGATTTGCTGTCGGGTTGCAAGGAGTTTGAGTAGCCGTTGCAACTTAGCAAATTGTTCGCAGTTCGTTTGTCGTCATCGTTCTCATTGTCATTTTCATGATCCTCAAATAGTCGCTGGCTCAGGTCATCGATAGACTTTGTATCACTGTTCATTGTACCCACTTCCGAAATTATTGGTGCCGTCTGTTGCTATAGCATTGGTCAAATCAAATATATAATTCTAAATTTTTATGCGAATTAAATAGTACAGTTATCATAGAAAGAGAGAGGGTAAACTTGGATCAGAGCTCAACTGAACAAGTCAGTTCACATTCTCGTCTCGATAAAAGAGTAAGATTATTATCAGTGTTTCTAATAAGCTTTTTATCACTATATTAATAGTATTCGATTATCTTAAATACTTTATAATATTGATTTTCAAGAAATAGTGAATTCTTATTTTTCCAGTTTTATCATAATCATTTTTTAGCCGATAAATGTATAATGAAAAATTAAAGCAGATCGTATGCTATTATGCACAATAAATATTATTCCAATAATTCGAATTTTCATTTTAACAGATTATATAATAATATCTTTATCATGTTTTATTAAAAGAATTCTCAAATGCCAAATTTTGCAATGACTTAAAGGTACCGTACGATGTTGTTTCCTCTTTCATGAGAACTTCATGTTTTTTAAATCGTATAATTGTAGACCTTTTATATTAAAAAGAAGAAATTTTCACGAACATAATGAAATCTGGGAAACGCGGTGAGTGCCAACCAGACAAACAATGAGATTTAGTAATTACTGGTAGAGACGACACGAGTCCGTCTCAGTTCGTCAGTAGTCGATCGCATCTGTATAAAATGAAATAAGCACTTTTGTTCAGATATCCTATTCTTGTCTTTTAATTATCCTTTCATAATGTCCTACATAATAATAATTTAAAAAATTTATTAAGACATATAAATGATTATTATAAATAATATTCTCTAAATTAAAATAAATTATTGTTAAAAAAGAACCTTCTTTTTATCACTACTTTAAAATATGCTTTTATTGTATCTTTTAGGATGAAATTTTACCGATAAAAGATATTCAACTAATGAATCGATAAATAGCAACTTAACAACAAAGAATGTATTTTATGCTATCGTTCTGGTTAAATTTACAATAATTTAGACTTATAAAAAAGATGTGTACATGAAATTTAACATTATACACAAAATAAAAATAAATATTTAAAATTGTTCTTTATATGCAACTACTGAAAATTTTTATATTAACTAATGTATGTAATGTAATTAATTAATTTCAAAAATTATTTTATTAAATATTTTAACTGCAATATTTTTAAATTAATAAATAATCTATTGAATATAATATTATACATTAGTTGTTTGCTTGCAAAATTTTTATAAAAAATCAAAACTATTTTTGATGTATTCTTTTAAAGGTTCATAATTAATTATCCTTCAAAATCTATGTAATACTAACAGCTGTCATATATATGGGAAGTATTAAATTTTTTGAAAATAAATGTCAAATACTTTATATTTTAATTTATTTATTTCCCTTTAGAATACTTTAATAAACGATTAATTTTTAATTTATATAATAATCTCATCGAATTGAATTTAATTGCAAAATATAAATAATATTTTTTTAAATATAATCACATTAATTCAAGTAAATTAAATTTATTTTTAGTTTAAAAGTTAGGCGTTTTATCTAATTTGTAAAAGTTTAATAATTATAAAAAAGTTAGTTAATTAATATTTCTGCGGTTTTATTATAAAATAAATTTATGTAATTAAAAGAATAAAACTTTTTAGCGTTAAAATTTATTAAATATTATAAAATGTTTAGTTACATTTAATTGAATAGATCGTATACTAAAAATTAAAATGATAAAAAAATAATACAATAGTACTCAGAATATTTTTTTGTTTTAAACATAATATTTTTAATTTCGAAGAATATTATATTTTGTTTGAGATTTTATATATTTAAAAATTTTTTTAAATATTATTATTTTAGATATATGTGCAAGATATTTTAAAATTATGAAGTAAAGAGCTTTTCGTAACACAAATAAAGTTTCCTTATTTGTTTTACAACATTTATATGGCATAAATATATAGTTACATAAGTAAACTTACTTATTTATGAAATATTTAATTGTATTTAAAAAAGTATTATGTAATTATGTTTGTAATTAAGCATTAAAATGCTGTAAAACATAAATTTTATTTGTTTTCTTTATTTTCTTTTGTTGTACTCTTATGCATTTTAATTTCATTTTGTGTTTATAAAATAATCATTGAGATTATAAGATAAAAAATAACTTGCATATCATATGAAATACATTTATATGATAAATATTTGAATAATAAATAAATTGAATTGATAAATATTTAATTCCAGTTTTAAATACACAGAAATAAAAATGATACATATGTATATTTTTTAAAATTATATTTTTGAGTAATGCCATAAACTATCACTGCTAGTATTAAAGACAAATTGTATTATACTATTTTACAAAATTATTTTTATAAATACTATTTTACAACAGATTATATAATTTAATCAGTAGTTTTCTTAAAAAATTGTGTTATAAATTCATTACAATTTTTATCTGATTTTTTAAGAAATTTCACTATTAAACTTGTAATAGTTGTGTATTATAAATGATATTAATTTAGAGTATCCGTCGTGAAAACAGGCGTCTCATTCGATCGATTTGCAGTTGAATCTCACATTGTCACTATTTTTTATTCTATTTGCAACATAATTTTTATCGTTAATAATAAATAATGAAAATATCTTGAAAATTAAGATTACTAAATTTGTTAAATTTAAATTCATATCTTTTACATCAATGGGATAGATCACAGTATATTTACTAGAATTATTTATTACTGGTATGCAGAGATATAAAATCATAAAAAAGATAAAAAATTGCAAGAATAAATTAAATAGAAATTTATATTCCGAACTATTGTAAATTAAAAACAATTTAGACGTAATGCCTTTTTAATTGCATGGAAATTAGCCCAATTAAAAATCGAATTCCGGAATAAATGCGAGGTATTGCGTTAAATGCCCGATTTTCACGTGGACAAGCAATCATCAATATCAGTGTTAAAGCGAGCACTCACTGTTTGTTCCTGTAGATAGCGACAGATCCGCTGTAGTCGCGTGTTGCCGCGTTCAATACGCGGCCCAGTTTCTTGTTAAATGATGCTCTCACGATTGCGCTCGTTATCTTCGACGCTGGACGATGAGCTCGCGCCGCAGATTTGCATCTCTATTTCGGCCAACCTGTGTTCAACTTCGCTCTGCTTTTGATTCAATTTGAGGCTCATCGATGCATTTTCGGACTCGAGGCATACCAAACGATCGCGCAACCGTTTGATCTCGGCGAGGAGAGGCTCATGGCCAAATAATGGCGTCGCTCCCTCGCTTACCAATTGCGTCATACTATTGCACGTCATACCTTCAAAATATATCGAGTAACTAATCACTTTATGAGGTGAATAATTCTTTTTCTTACACTTATATTTAAATTATTGGCATTGATTCGACGAACAATTTTTGAGAAAAAAATGTAATCTGTCGTTAACTATTATCCTTAACATATATTTAAATGACACAGTAAACGTTGCAGAATTTACTTAGAAAGTACATGTTTTTAAATTTTTTATCAACAGGAAATTTTTTGCGTTAATTTAAGTTTTTAATAATTTGGTACTAATAATGCTTTAATAGTTATTTTCTCATTTTATTAACATATGCTTCAAATTGTAAACCTTGTTAAGTAAATTGTAAATGCAGAATACAAAATAATAAATTATTAATATTTTAGATAATAAAACGTATTATAAAAATCCATAAAAAAAATTGTTTTAAGTAAAAAGCTTGATATTATATTAGGAAATCTTTATGAAAACTATACATTGCTAGACAAATTTTTGAGTTACTATAAGATTTAAGAAGTAATTTTTTTTTAATCTATAAACATTTTTTTTTTATTTTTTTCTGTAAAAGATAAAAATATAAAATAAAAAATGATATTAAAAGCTTTTTTCTGCATAATTAAAGTATAATTATATAAACTATCAAACTTGTAAGTATATTAATTTTTTTTTAATAAAATTGCATTTGTGTAATGTATAATTTTCCATTGCATTAAGACAATTCCAATTCAGTCTTTAACTATTTAATTCAGTTTATACATTAGGATGATGAAATGTATTTTAGTTGGTATATTTGAATTGTACTAATTATTTTTTAAAATATTGAAAACAATACATAATTATATTTAAGTTAAATATTATTCGAAATAATTTTACGTATTTGAAATATAAATAAAGTTAAAAGCTTTTAATCAAATTGAAACAGATTTTAATCAGTAAATGTAAATTAATTTTATATGTGATAAATTAGTTATATATTTTTGTTTAAATGATTGAAACTAGTTTAAATATATGTATAATTTTATAGTATGTCCAGTTTGACAATCCATTTCTACGTCCTCATAAACTAATGTTCAATTTTAAAAAATTCTATTTTTACTCTTTAAATTTATATCATATTTTATTGATTTAATCGAAAGTAAAGTTAGAGCCCTTTATTATTAAAAAATTATCGATTAAAAAATTTTTAAATAATATATTGAATTATATAATTCTTTTACAAATTAATTTTAACATTCGATTTCTTTCTTAAAAAAATTTATTAATTATGAATTTCAAATAGTCAAAATGATCGTTACGTGCTTACGATATTTTATATTGTATTAAACATTCAATTCTAATTTTCGTAATTTAAGATCTCAAAAAATGTTGAGCCTTCGGAAGAGGATTAAAAAATATAATACTGTAATTTAGATTAAATATATTGATTAAAAATATAAATTAAAATCAAATTATAAAAATTAAAGTAATATTATTACATTTTCAATCATCACTCTTATTTAAATGAACAGTATTTTCTCATGAATTCCTTTTTATAACTGTTCACTATTTATTACTTCTTTTGCCTTTTGAAGACCATTCTGAACTTTCTACTTAATTTTTGCTTCAATTTTAATTCTATATAATAATTCTTCTCTTCAAATTTATTTTGGTTCTTTTATTATCCTCATCAATTCTAAGTTTACTTAACTTGTCTAAGATCTTATTCAAGTTCGCTTGGTTATTCTATTTTTCATTTTATTACCTGTGGATCTTGCTGTTATTCATCTTATAAGTCAATTCCAATTTCTTGTTCTTAATGCGATTATAAATTTAGGACGCACGAGGCTGTACCTTAAAGTATTCTCTACACCTAGCATTCAATTAATTATGTATTATAGGTCGCGATTTTAGAATGAGTCATTGTTTACATAAATTAACATTATTAATAAAAATTTTAAATATCATAACGAAATTATAATTTATATTTTTCATGTAATCATATAAAAAATGCATTACTTTAAATTATTAAATGAAAATACGAGTATATTAAGCTAAGTCTGAATTTATGGTGCAATAATAATTATTACTTATTGAAATATTATAATATATTTTTTATAAATGCTTAAATATTATTTTACTTTTATATTTCTTTGTAGATATTTTCGAATGAAAATTATATATATACAGAAATTAAATAAAATTTTGAATAAAGATTTTTAATCAAATTGAATTGATGAAATGAATACGAAATATTTTTACAAAGTTTTAATAAGTCACGATTTATTAATATTATTTATGGACTGCCAAAGATTGTAGAATATTACATCAGTATTAAATTTAGCAGTATATTTGATAGAAATAAAATGAAATAATTTACACACATTACATAGTGTATTACACACTAGTATAAATTTTCAATTATCTATGTATATTCTATGCATATGGCTGGTGATTTTTGCAATCATGAAGAGTTCAAAATCAAATTCAAATTGATTGACAGACAGAAAAAGTCGATTTGATTACCGGTTACACTATTGCAATCTCATAAGTCCTCTGTCATTCACTGCACCTGTCTATCTTTTTCATGGTATCACCAATAATTACATTGGACTATCGTATTGTATGATATCCAGCTATACGGGCAAAGCTCAGCGTATTGGAGTATCCTGTATTTACGTTTAAATGTGCCGTGAAATTGATGATATTAGCGTAAATATTTTTTGATATAAGTCGCTTTTTATTGAATAGAGAGCTTCTAAAGCAGTCTAATTCATTGAGATAGTCAAATAATATGATTATATGTAGAAAATTATGCAAATTACCTTTTTTCCATAATTAGAACTTAAAAATATCAAATTATAATTCTAAAATTTTTTATAACTTACCTCCTGTATAAAAATATTTTCTTTTCAAATTTTATATTTTCTCGAATTCGAATTTACTCGAGCTCTTTATGTATAGACGATAAAACTTAACGGATATAGATTAAGCTGTAATCTTCCTATTTTTATATTAAGTTATATGTGTTTAAGAAATATGATTAATAAAATTGATGTAAATAATGATATTAATACAATTTCATTGAATTCTCGGCAATAAGATTATTTAAGTTAATATTATTGCATAAAAAGTAACAGAGTTATATTTAATAAAATATATGTAATAATGATGTCAGAAATTTTCAATCAATAGTATGCATATTTCATATTAAAGCTATATATTGAATTTATTTGTATAAATTGTACAAATAATGAATAAATCGGAGTATAATTATTTCGAGTTCAGGATATCAGAGAATATATATTCTCAAACAGACGAAAACTATTGAATTTGCATTATATTTAGAATTTATTAAAAATAAAATTATATTATGAAATATATTATTGGAAAATCTAATTGTTAATTTAAAATATAATTTGAAATTTTTAACGACTTCCTATATTCTCCAATGATATTGTAGTAGATATTATATTACCTTTGAAAATCTTAAAGAATAATCAAACAAAATAAATCATAAATAATTGCAAAAAATTAAGTAAATGATATACGAGAATAAATATATTAAATAATATAATAATAATTTTTGTCGAAAAAAACAATAATAAATTAGTTATATAAGACTATTTTATCAGAAATACGGATCAATTAAGATTTAAAAGTTCATATTATTTTAGTGTTGAATTTATAAATGCAAACGGATTTATAAATATAGTTTAAAAATAAAGTTTTATTGATTATTATCAATTGTGATAAATTTATAACTTTTAAAAACAGTTTAGAAAAATATTAAGTAATCTATACAACAAAATAAAGATTGAAATTTATATTGTTTAAATATATTCATTAAGTATTTATTTATTATATTATTTATTTAAAAATCATGTTTCAATAATAATATTTTTGTAAGGGTATCAAAAAAGAATGTTATTATGTAATAATATAAAAATCAAATAGTTAGTGAAAATAAAGTTTATTATCTAGTATTATGTTCGTTTATATATACATCTATATATTATATGGTTGTATTAGAATAAAATGTTAGATTAATGAAAAAACAAAAATTTTACAAAATAATTATTCAAGAATGTAAAATAACAATAATTATTAGAGCAAGAAGCTTTATTAATTGGCAGTTGCGCATCATTATCCTCTTACCGTGATTTAAACAATTTAAACAATCGTCTAAGTATGGAGAAAATAGTATTCTTTGATTTTTGTAAATCGAGTAAGTACAAGATTGATACAAGTGACGCATTTTTAGTTAATGATATGTATCTATTGAATGAAAGAGTGATTGTATCTAACTTCTATTTAAAAAACATACCTGAGCCAAAGCAACTTACCAGAGTGTGTAGATTGTCGACCGGTGGAGGGCTGCGTGGCTCCCGATTGGGGTGCCCTCGCCACTGGGTCCTCACTACTGTGTCCGCTACTAGTAGCACTCGTAGGGCTGTCAACGCTCCTACGCTGATCATTCCGTGATATTTCGAGACTCGTTTGACCTGCGGTAGTTCGAGCAGTACCGCGCGAGCTTAGGGGACTCGGGCTCGGTGAGAAAATTGAGTGTCCGAGGGAGTGGGTACCTCGCATGTCCAGCGGTGAAATCAGCATCTCCTCTAAAGGGATGCGACCATGCGACTCCACCAGACCTGGTGTGCTCTGGCATCTGCCCATTGCCGCTGCAAATTTCAAGATATAAATACAAAATAATTGCTTAGATTTATCACGAAATGAACGCTTCGCCGTCAATTTCATTAACAGTATTCGCAGTAATGGTTATTGCAACACAGTCCGACATTTTTATCCTGTATAAATATCCGATGAAAATAATATTTGTGCAATCGCTTAAACTATGTTGATATTAATTTCTTTTACAAAGAATAACCACGATCTGAATACTTTTTTTATTATAAATTAACGTTTATTCAAAAACTTAAGTCAATATATTTATGTCAGAAGAAAATTATAATAAACTAGGTAAATATTAGATTATTCTATTAAATTATTAATTATTTTGAAAGACATAAATTTTTAAATTTATTTATCGAAATTTATTTCTTCATTTAATTTAACTTTAATTAGTGATTTCATAAAAATAAAAGATAAAATTGTAATAACTAATGAGGACAATATTAAGTTATTTTATAATTTCATTTTTATTGATTTTTACATTTCATTAATGTATCTATATTTTTTTTAATGCGTTAAATAACTACTTGATTTTAATTATAAATTAAATAGTAATCAAAAAGTTTATTATTTTGCTATCCAATTACTGATTACACGAGGAAAACGTAATTAAAGCGCCAATCAAAAATAATCAATGGATTTAGAAGAGCACGAGTGCTGATGGATGTCCTTGTTTTTTTATCTACAGATTGCATACGATTTTCGAAGGACATTAAATTATGATATTATCTCCACATAATATCAAGAAATTAGTTTAATAATTAGTGTTGGCGATTAGGTTGGGTGAAATTTATTCGTAAACTTACACTTGAAGTTAAATCGGCTTATCTATTTTTAATATATATTTCAGAATTAATGTGATAACATTATAATTGTTGTATATTTAGTTTTGTTGCGATTAATATTCACGACATTTCAGATAGTCGCGATAGTCTGAAATATAATGTTTCGGTTTAGCGGAATGGAATATTGTAACTAGACAAAACGCTGAGTATAAATAACGTGTTACCTTAGAGATATAAAACTAATTGAGCGTTTACTGTTATTGTTTTATATGGAGTAGGATTAACAACACTCGTTAAATATAACAAACATAGTATGAGAAAAGTGATTTTTAACGATATCAAGTTGTCACTAAATAACACTTTATTATTAGATAATTACTGCGTGTATTTGTGGTATGCATATACAAATTTTGATATTTTATACGAAATTTTGATATGCAGTTTATAAAGGTATTATTATGTTTCCTGTGTGTTACGACGTCTTTTAGATTCAAAAGGTAATGCGAGAGTTAAATAGCTTATTATCTAAATTTAACATCAAATATCAGGTACGGTATTTTTGAAGAGCTTTTCTCTCTCATCTATTATTTCAAACGCACCGTTGCAAGTTTATCATCTTTCAAAACCATATTGTGTGATGTATTATTACCAAGGAATATTCCACACAGTAAAAAAGTCGAAGAATACATTTTCTCCAATTTTATGTATGAATAAGTTTTTTAGATTACAAAATTTATTGATTACCATAATTCTATTCTATTTTATTCCATTCTATTTTGTTTTTATTTCTAAGTATGACTCATTCTATGATATTTACTATATTTTGTTTTGTTGAGTTGATACAAAACACGGTAATAATTTACATTAATATATTTACATATGATAATACATTTTAAATAAAAATGAAAGTTTAGCGTTTTAAAATAATTTACTCAATCATTAAAAATTATCTGCTAAATTTGTGGAAAATTATAAACTCGTTTAAATTAATTTAAGAATTTCTTCAAAGTTTTGCAATAAAAAATATTAAAATGCAATAATTTTGATTATATTGTGAATCATAAAACATTAAACAAATTTTTTTTAATCTTATGAGAATAGTTTTATTTTAAATATTTGAAACATTTTTGTAGTATCGAGATTCGGTATTAGTTTAAGGTCTGTAAGAATTAGCCCTTATCGAATTGCACTTCTGAAATAAATTTATTCAGTTTTAAGAGACTACGTTAAATAAAAAAATTTTAATTGATTACTTCAATATTATTGTGTCAAATATTAAACTTTATAATTGCATCAATATATAAAAATGGTTCATTATTTCATCTTTAAAATTTTAATAAATTTAATAAAATTAAGCATATAAATTTTATTTCATATTAGTTCGTAAAAATATTTTCATGTTATTCATTAGTACGTAGAAAGATATTACAGAAAGTAATATCTAAAGTAACATTAAGTAAATCTTAAGAAAAATATTAAAAATTTATAACTTAGAAGATGTCGAATTAAATTTATTATGTATTATATACAAAATACTATTTTGATAAATAATTTTAAAATCAGTTTTAAGTTATAACGTTTTAATGTGTGTATACCGCACTGGATATTACTCATAATATAATTTTTTTTTATAAAAAAATACACATTAAATTTTCAAAAATACATTTTAACTGTGCATTTATTAATTTAACAAAAACATTTTTTTAAATAAGACGTAATAATACCATTTAAAGTATATTTAGTAAGTACATAAATTAAAAATAAATAAAAATCTTATATGTTGTACTATATATTGATGTAGCATAATCGTCTAACTAAATGAATAAATATCTTTTAATTATTATTTTAAAATATAATATAATTATAACGAAAATTTTATAAATATTTTTTTTAAAACTATATTTTTATAGATAGGAAAATTAAAAATTTTCCTGATATATATATATATATATATATATTATTTAATTTTAAGGTTGATTTTTTATTAAAAAAGATTGTTGATTTCTATTGTTTTTTCATAATTATGTTCTAAATTCAGCAGTTATTCCATATTTTGAAAAAATCATTTTTTTATTACCTAAAATAACTTTTATCAAGTATTACATGCAAAGTTTTGCTATTAGTGTCTTATATTTTTTTATATTAAAAGAATTATCAAAAAATTTTAACAACGTTTTTTAAATAGAAATAATTATTAAGAACATATATTCTTAATTTTTCTTATTTTCACAAACTACGTAATAAAATTCATAAACTCTCTTACTTCATTTAATTTAAATAATTAATGAGATCTTTATTACAGAAATATATTGGTACTTTCGAATATTTTGTGTGGCATGTCGTACATTTGGAGTAATTTAATTTTCGCCGGATATTCTGGTATGTGGTAATTAGCTACCTTTTATGAATTTAACGTTTAGATAATTAATTATTTAAAGCTACCGGTGAATGAGTACGTACAAGTTCTCACTGAATATGCTTGCGGTAAATTTTATATTAGCAGAAGCTGTCTAATTGAAGAACTTAAAGGCAGTGATATGTGAGTAATTTGTAAAATATTATAAATCTTAATGTGTTAAATAAAAATTTTTATAGACTCGTGCACTCGAGATCAAATACTTTATTTATATAATTTGTAACAAATGGCGAGTTCCTCTTTAGTTCTCACGAATTTTTAATAAGTATATAATTATGTTTTTTTAAATATTTTGAGCAGCTAATAATAAAATTTTGAGTAATGCATTTCGAATATTGAGTTTTTAAATTGAATAATAAGATATCTTTAGAAAGTATTTTACAGTTATCTTTCATTAAATATTTTAAATTGTTTATTATATAAGTTATAAGATTATCAAAATATTTCATATCTATTTAAAATTTGCGCTTGACTATTTGAAATTTTAGGTTTTTGAGTTTAATTTATTGATCATAAAATCGATAGCTACTAGAGAGTGATAAATAAGTAATAAGTGGAAATGATATGATGATATTATACAGTTTGTGAAATTATAAATTTATAAATACTCAAAATCTATAGATATAAGATATTAAAAACGCGTACTTTTGAGAAAATATTTTTTATTAAAAAGGAAATGTTAATAACCATTTTCTGTCAATCAGTTTCTTGAATATCCTTATTAGCTTCCGATAAACAGATAAAATTAATTTAAACAATAATTTATTATATATAAATTATTTAATTAAATCTATACTGTGATAAGACGAATAATCAAATAGAAGATCCAAAGCATTAGTGGCGGAAGATTTAACTAGACGTCGGCTGGGTTAGACTATTAACCTAAACTAATAGATGCACCGTGTACTCTTAACAACGAGAACTTTTTTTTTCTTTATATTTTTCATTATTCCTATTTATATATTTTAGTATTTTTTATTTTTTTTATTCTCAGATATCGTTATGAATCCTGATGTGCAAATTTTTTTTGTTATAGATACGAATAGGGAATATATAAATGAAATGTTAAAAACAAGGTATTCATGTACATGGCTATTATACTACTACAATAGAGGATTTTATCAAGCTTATTCTCAAGCTTATATAATCAATCTGGGTAAATAAATACATGTACAAAATGTCTAGTAGTGTCTCGACGAATGAAGTTCAGCAAACTGTTATTGAAAAATTATCTTAAGAGAAGTTATTTTCCCTATTGCAGATACGGCATCCAGCCAAACAGCCATCGGCCAGTAATACTTCCTTTTGGCAGCCTCAGTACTTTGGTGCAATATTGTTAGTGAAACCAATATCTCATTTAGGTCAGATATCCGTTGGCTAAAGAATTATTTAATATTATCTTCGAGCAACGAAGGAGTTCAGAAAAAACTCGATCAAAAAGAACACACCCATCAATTCAGTATTCAGCTGGAAAAGTTGAAAACAACTCTCAGTTCGAGTGTAAATACTCGGCTCATTAAGAGCTTCAAGCACACGAATTCGAAGTGAAGGAGTTCGATTGAATTATATTTTAATTACCTTGGAGAGGTAGAAATAATTTTAAAAGAAAATGCCATTTTATCGATAAATCGGAGATTTATTTATTTGTGAATTGTTCGGACGTGGCTCAACATGAAAATATATTATGGAAATAGGTTTTATGAATACACACAAATAAAAAAATAACGTGAAGGACAAATGAAGAAATATTATTTCTATTATTTCTTTTATTTATGTCTTTCTCTAATCCGAATTCCCCCGTAACCGCCATAATCTAATACTGGCGATTGATGCAGACAATAGAAAATGCAATGGAAGGCTGTTGGCTTATTATAAGGATCCACGATCTCCTATGGCAAAAAAAGATCATGAGAAAAGGAAATTGCAGGAATTATTTATATTAAGTCAGTTAAATCGCAATATTGTGTTGAAAATTAGATTTATTTTATAAAGGAAATTATTTATATTTTAAAATAATATATTTAATTATTGGCATTTATTTTTTGATTGTTACTTTGTGACGAGTAAAAGCTATTTTTATCGTTGGTGAATTGTACACTTATAAAAATTTTTGAGGAGGAAATTTAAGTCTAATGATATTAGACTCATTCTTATTGTTGTTATATATGAACTAACTATTATATTGGAGCTAAAATTTATAAAAGTAAGTCGATTTGTTAAATTTATAATTTATCTTTGGCCATTCAAGCACGCATCAGATAATTGTGCTTGAACGTATGCATTTTTTATAACTTCTATCATTTATCAAATGATTCATTAATAATATTTTTTATCTATAAAAACCAAACTTATTGCATTCAACTGAAAGTTAGTTTTTGATTTTCTGTTATGGATAACAAATAATTCTGCTTTGGACACTGGGTGCATTAACGGAGGAGCACGTGTATATAGTTTTTTAATTTCTTTAAAAACCACGTACAAGAAATAATGTATTATACTTTTATTGAAACTGATAAATGTATACATAATTTGATTATATTTATCTAGATTTACGCATACTTTTCAATTCAACAAAATTTTAAAACTAAGTTTAAATTAGAGGAATATTGAAAATTATTCAATAATTGTAAAAAGTGCAAAGAGTTAAAAATGTTTAATTTTACTTAGATTAATATGACTTGTGACATTTGAAAACGTAAATTGTTCGCGGAAAACGAGAAAAACCTCATAGAGTTATGTTTGTAAAGAAATGAATTTCAGAAGAGAAAGAAATGAAGTTGACTTACCTTTTTCGAGTGGAGCTCGCTTGTACTTTTCGAGCCTCTTGACAGCAATAGCCTCGAGGCGTACCCTTGCTGCTGGATACTCTTTCAATACGTCCCACATATCCTTTTTGCTTAGCACGAAGAGATCGGAGTATCCGACAGATCTGACGCTGGCTGTTCGCCGATTACCTGCATCGATTTAGCGATTTATCGTTTATTAAAAAGGAGTGCGAAAGCCGCTCGCTCGTGCTCAGCTTATTATTATTACATATCGAAGAGTACCTAAAGTTTTTACGCGTATGTGCATTTCAATTTAGCTTATCCTCAACATCAAATATTCTTTTCTCTGTGCTTCTATTTCAGAGCCTTTTCCATTAATAACTTCTAATATTTTCTTTTATCTCAAGATGAATCAAGATTTGTTATACATAATATATACATATATAGGAAGTGTGTATGTGCCTGTGTAGTGAGCAATTACTTTCCAACCCTTTTCAACGAATAAAAGACTGTTTTAGAAGAAGACTGATTTTTTTATAAAAAAACAAGCTGATTGATTTAGATTGATTATTATAAGTTTTTTTTGACTATTATGTATGCATTTTAATGGCACTGTATATTTATATTAATCTGTAATTTTAAATGTGTTTATGTACACGTAGGAATGTTAAATTTAATTATGCTCTAGGCTATTTTGTATATTACATACCTATTCTGTAAACTTTTTACACTAAACATTTTTTTATTATAAATTATAGATTTAGGATATTCGAAAGATACAAATATATCTTGTTAAATTACTGGTATACTGATCAGTTAAATTTTTATTACAAAATTTTTTAAAATTTTATACTATTAAGAATTAATATTTAAAACAAATCGATCTCACTTATATTATTTATTTTATTTTAAAATATATTAGATTTTCAATACTTCATTGAAGTGAAGTATTATTAATCAAATACTGTTGATTAAACTATTCTATTGTATTTGTATCTATATTTGATAAAAAAATATTAAATTTTAATGTAAAACTATTAATTTTAATTGTTCTAATATGCACATATTCCATTTTAAAATTATTTTATCTTATTAAGAATAGAGCAAATATCTAAAAACTTAAGGTTTCCTATATTAATAATAAATCTTATTTCTTCCAGTAATTGCATATGAAAAAAATTAGTTCGTACATATTTTACCGATGATTCTTCTGGATTAGTAGACATAAAGCTCGAAATTATAATGAAGGGAAAAAATCACCAGAAAATTAATTCAATTTTAAAATTAGTTTTTTCATAGTTTCAGGAATATGGATTTCTAGCGATTTGTTGCTTGAATTGTTTAAGATTTTTTGTTGAAAAATAATTGGTCTTAATAATTCGCGAATAAAATATTTTATAATATATAAGAATGTTCGCTACGTTCTTTTCATGCATCGTAAAATTTTATTGGTTTACCACTAAATCAAGGTTAAATTTAAAATAAGACTATTTAAAGATTAATTAACAATTACTAAATTTTATGAGTAATAAAGTTATTGTTATTTTGTTCAGATGAATATTAAATCTTGTCAGCAAAACATAAATGGAAAGTTACATTATTTATTTGTTATCTTTATTTATGTAATAAATTTATATAAAGATTTAATTTTATAAAAATTAATTTTTCTTAAATGTTAATATTATTAATATTATTATTATTTTTATTATTGTTATATAAAATTTACTGGTTCATGATAAGGCGCCTTTTTAAGTTATGGTTAGGAAAACACTATAAAAAAATGTATGGTACTAGAGAAATCAAATAATCGTGATAAACCAAAGTTGATTTAAGGGAAAAAATTCAGAGAACCGTACTCAAGCAATAGTACTCAAAGTAAGCAATACTAGTGGTAAAATAACGGTAACGATGTCGATCAGTTGAAAACCGATGGTCAGTACATACCTCACGGATTCTGTGAAGGGGGACAAAATCACTTACTCTTCTCGTATATAAATAAATTGGGTGTAAAGATAAATATATCAAAAAAAGGTATTTTCTATAACAGAATAAAGCTTCAAAAAAATTATAATTTTAGTCATACATAAGATTTTTATAAAACGAATTGTCAACAAATCTATCCATAAAAGGTCATCTAACCTTGAAGAGTGTTTAAAGAAGGACAGCAGATGCTAGTATGAAACTACTGCGAGGTCTTCTAATTTTGGAAGTCACTAAAACTGTGAGTAAATCAGTAATATCAATAACTGGAATGCTGTCAATCGCAGGAGGAGTACTAAGAAACTAAAAGTAATAATGAACGATTTGAGAGACTTTGATAGAAGTTATAAATAGAAATAAAGGAAACTCAAACAGGAAAGCAAGTGCAATACGGCAATCCGATAAACAAGTGATGAAATACAGGGTCTGAAAGAAGAAAGTTAACAGAAAGTTGGATTCAATTTTGCGACTCTCTTTATTGGTAAAATCTTTGTGTATATAGTAGCAACCAATAGAAAAAATATTAATGTACTAAAGATTAGGGACGATATGAGCTTTAATTAGTGGAATTCTTCTAAAATTGGAAAAGGTTACAGGCGAGAATAAGACTTCTTTGACAAATTTTCTAAAAAAATTGGTAAGAAGTATCAAAACTATCAAGAATGTAACATTTAAAATATATCGATTAATAAATGTTAAATATTAACATTTGAAAGCTTCTGGATTTCAAATTGGAAAGTTAGCATAAATTTTTATTCATCTTATAATGAATTTTAATCGTATTTCGTATAAATTATTATTTGTGAAAAACGTTGCACAAAAATTGTATTTTTTATCGACATAATTAACAAGAATTTGTATATAAATTTATAAAATTTATAAAAGTTCCACTAGAAATTCATTGGACCGTGAATTTTGTATAAAAATGTATTCAAAATATTTAACAGATAAAATATATGTTTTATTCAGAATGAGATAAAAGAAAAAAGTGTAAAATTGTAATATACACTAAAGCTGATATACCTATATATAGCAGAATATTATGTATCAATTGAATATTTACTCATAAAACATTTGAAAATATGTGTAAAAAAATTTTAATTTAATTTTAATATTATATTTCATTCAATTAATATGAATTTATATTTCATAAAATTAGATTTTAAATATAAACATGATTAATAAAAATTTATGTGCTAAATTATGCATATTTTTGTCAAAAAAATCACAGCATCAAATTATATTACTATTGTATTAGATACGCATTATTTTTTATTATAAATAAAATTGATTAGACTACTATTGATTTGATTATTATAATACTATTGTATTAGATACGCATTATTTTTTATTATAAATAAAATTGATAGTCAAAAAATGTATTGCATGCAATTTAAATTGTAAGCATAAGCTTCTAATTTCTTAATGTTTGAAGATTATTTTTATGATTTTTATACAAATTAAAATTTACAAAGTTTTACTTGTTACAATGTAAAAATAAAATTGTTTGTTTAAACTATTTCATTTAGTTGTTCATAGATTTAAATTCACTTTATAATTGTTGATCAGTATTCAAATTATTGTTTAATATCTTATTTTTCTTCTCTTTTATAAATTTTTACTTATTTTTAAATGGGTAAGTATAATATTCAGTAAAAAAATAGATTATTTGCATATAAGCAGTTCGAGTACGAGCGTAGCGACATATCGGTTTATTATACATATACAGAGATATATGATGTTGATGCGCCCGCGCGCGTGCGAAGATAAAAAGATGTATACAAGTATAATAAAGGGTTGTGACAAAAAAGGCTTGAGCAAAAACTACATTGAAGTTTAGAGTACGTACATTTTAGATAAAAGATAATTACGGGTAAAAATTTAATTGGGATTTTAAATGATAGTTATCAAAAAATATAAAGCATTTTTTAATATTTGTTAATTCTACTAAGAGGTTTTTATTCTTTGAACTTCGATCTTTATATTTTGATTTTATAAATATATATATTTAACTGAATAGATCAAAATATAGTAAATATATTTAACGTCTATACTGTTATATAATTATATATGTATAAGTTTTCTTTAAATACATTATTTTCATGAAAACAAAACGGAAAACAGTATTTTGAAAATTTCTCTTCAATTGTAAAAACGCATAAATTTGGAATTATGATTGTATAAAGTACAATTATGTAAACATTATTATACTATAATATTAATTAAGTGCTCTAAAATATTATACTTTTTCTTATACGTTTGTATGAACAAAGAGAAATTTAATTTTTTTCGTATTACACTTCGATGTTTGTACTTGTATTTGATATCATAAAGAGAATAACGCGATAAACATTATGTTAAAATTGGTTGTTCATTAATTTTTTCATACCATATCTCTCTCTCTCTCTCTCTCTCTCTCTCTCTCTAAGATGTATCTATCATAATGAATACTCTTATTTTACTTATTTTTACTTGTATAGTTTTCGTAATTTTGTTTTCATGAGTTTACCATTTATATTACCTATTTACTTATATTAAGATAATAAATTATGCAATGAAATGATTTTTAGAAAAATGTACTCGATTATTGTAAAATAATTTTAACATTTAAAAAAGTACAAGTGTAAGTTTTAAATAAAATTTAAGGAATTATTTTACAAAAGACCATATTCAATGAATAAATCAATAGTAAACTATTTATTTCTAGATTTAGATTTTATTAAAGAATAAAAACGAAATTCTAATAATATATATTTCAAAATAAATTAAATATAATTATTTAAAAATTGAATTATTATGTGAATGAAATAAAAAGATAAATAGAAGCAATACTTAAATATATTAAAAAATTATTTTTATAACATATTACAAGAGTAATATTCTATCTATAATTTGAATTTATCTACAATTTCATTCATTATTTGTTAGAAATATTTTTGAATATTCTAGTAGGGTAATGTATTTGGCATTATTTAATTCGATGACAGTTTTTATTGAGGTAATTTTTTACTCCCATGGTTATTTTTTATAAAAAGATAAAAAGAAAAATTAAGAAAATATTCAAATTTGTTTATAGTATATTAAATTTTTAAAAAATGTATGAAATTTTTGTATCTTTGAAATAAAAATCAGTTTTCATAATATATAAATTTAATTGAAGGCATCGAATTTATTAATATTAGATATTTAATGATATTTATATCTTATAATTACTAGAGTTTTCATATTATCTAGTAGTAGCTGTAATGATTTCTTTAATTTTCGAGAATATGTTTTATAATACATATAAGGAACATAATGTATACAATATTGTGTGTAATTCGTATTTCTAATATAGTTTTATATGTTCACATGTTTTTAGATATAATAGGTATAAGACATATCTTATACCTCAAAAATACATAGGTATGAGAATAAGCCATGTTATCTATATATACATATTTTGTTTACATAAATCCATTAAATTAATGACTTAAAATTTTATCTAAGTGATAATATATAGTAAAACTTAACTATAAATTTAATATAAAGGTAAAATTTTTCTTGTGATTTAAATTCTTTGAATATATTTTTTATAAATTGTCAAAGAAATAGAAAACATTAATTACTTAACAAAAAATATTTTAGTTATATTCCAATTGTATATTTGTGAGGAGTTTTGAGATCCCAAGAAATGAATTTGTTTTCATTTTTTCAAATATGTATATATGTTATATATAATGCGTTAAGTTGACATGTATAAAATCTTTAGAATGTAACTAAAACTCAAATTAAAAGATAATATTTTATAGGAGCATTAATAATTCGCTATAACCGTAACATGTAAGAATCGAATGAGAGCGAATCTTATAAATGGATTTGTAATATGTATTTTTAATATCAGTATCTAATAAATTTAATTGTAAGAAATAAGAATTACATTTGATAAGAATTACAATAGGTGTATTATTTAAATATGTAAAAGATGTATATATACATAGAAAAGAAGAATTTTCTGAATAAAGATTTTAAAATCAGTTATAAATAGTAATTTATTGAAAGAATGTAAGCATTGAATAGTTTCGTACATATTAAAGCCATGTAATCCATTTAAAATTAAAAAATTAAATAAATTGTAGGTATATATTTTTAAAGTGTACGGTGCATTTAAATTAAGTACATTATCTAAACAAGTAAGGCTATGAAATAAATAAAATTTTCACTAAAAATTAAATTAAATTTTTAATACAAATCTTGAAATAATATAATATAAAAATTAATCATGTAAACATTATTTATACAAGAAATAATTTAAGATAAAAATTAATAATAATTAAATTTGACTTTCATCTTAAGATGAAATAATTAAAAGTAAAGCTACAAATATGTAAACACAGAAATTTAAAATTTTTTAATTTTCACCAATTAATACTAATTTATTTGTCACGGTGTTAATAAATAAATTTTAAATAATAATTATTTTTATATGGTAGAATATCTATTTTTAAATTAGTTTGAGATGATTTTGGTCATTGTTTGAAAGATTTATTTTAAATTAACAAAAATCTATCTACATTCTTTTATATATTTATTTATTATAATTAGTTGCATTAATATTTTTAATGCAAAGTTTTAAAATAATAGTATCAGTATACTTAATTATTTTGTAAAAGAAAAATATATTTTGTACGAGGTGTTACAATTAAATTGATTGAATAAATAAAAATCAATACAAATTTTACGTATACAAAATTGATGCACATATTTAAAATTTATTTGATAGAGATTTACGTATATCCAGAACTAATCGATTGTGAAAAGAATAAAATTTACTTTTATTTATTTAAGCACTTTAACATTTTAAAATAAATTTCATGAATTAACTTGATTTAATTAATTCCTTAATAATTTATAAAGTAATTACATTAATAATAAGATTCCATGATAAATTTTTACATCAATATCAATAAACTAAACATGTGAAATAAAATAAAATTAATTAAATATCTAAACTAGCATGTGATTTAAGTACTTATCAATAGGATCAAGTTTTTTTATACTAAGACTAATTATATATTCATAAGGATTTTTTAACTTAATTTGAAATATATTAAAGAATAAAAGACCTTATAAAACACAAGAAACATAAAGCTTTTATTAAAAAATCAGGTACAGGAATATATTTTTATATCAATATAAAAATTCCAACGATATACATTAACAAAATATTATACAAAATGTATAAAACAAATGTAAGCAACCACAGTTGGAAATATTATTTATAAGAAAACTGTTCCTCAAAACATTTATAGATAATCAAATTTAAAAATTTTTTTCATCTATAACGTAAGAGGAGATAAAAATATAAAAGATTAATTTGAAAGAACAGAGATGAGTGAAACAAGAAAAAAAATAATAAAATAAATATCAAAAAGAAATAGATATAATAAATTAAAGTAGAAAAATAGTAGTAGGTTTTGTGTATGTCGATCTCTTGTACCGTAATAAATGAATTTTACGAAATTAAAGCTGAATCCAATCTCTTATTGCGAAGAATTTCGCACAATTCCTTGCACAGAAGATTTTTAGATTTATGGTTCTACGCGTAGCTTCAATTAATTCTACAAATTGTTTCCAATAAAAAGAGGGAGACAGAGGGTTAGGCAGAATGTGCAGTGATGCAATGAAAATGCGCGTTGTACGTAAGACGAATTTAGTTTTCTGCGTTCTCGTTCTTCTTCGAAATTCTTGCAAGTATAAAATAAAATGTTTTATTTATTGTGGTCTGTTTTAAATTATTTTGAAAATGTAAAAACAACAGAAACAGGATCTGAAATATTTAGAAGTATGTTATTCTATTAACACACATAAAATATTTTTTGTAGAAAACATTATTTATCTTCGATCAATTTCTAAAAATGTATATAGAAAATATTGTATTATTTTAGGTAATAGTTTAATATGTATATGGAGGAGTTGTTTGTTCAAATAATTAAAATAAAATTAATATAAAAATTTGTTAAGAAATATCGATACAGTTTAACCAATTTTTAATTTGAAGTATAAACAGGATTTTATTATAGATATTTTTCGACTAGAATTTGTAATTTGAAATAAATATTTAGAAAATGCTAATTAAAATGTTTTTATAATTTTAATTATTGAAATATTTTAATTAGCATAAAAAAATTTTCAATTATTAATTAATTTAATGTAAGATATTGGTAATGAATAATTAATAATTAGCTATTTGAATGTGAACTCAATATAGAAACAATGTTCCTTTCGAATGCTTAATTTTTTTAAGAATATCAAGTTGACTACAATATCTAATTGAGGATAAATATGTAATAATTTAATTTAATATTTAAGCAAAAAAATTTATAATAATAATAAAATCATGCAAATTATTATTAAAATAAAAATTGTTGACTTCTACAAATATAAATTTATAAAAGTTTTAAACATATTTATAAGTCATATATTTAATACCATGCAAAAAGCTTATTATTGAATTAGATTTTTTAATTAACAGGTGCATGGGATATATTGTGAAGAAACTTTTAAATTTATGTATAACAAAAGGCATGTAGATGATTATATAGCTTGTGATTTTTTAATTTAATTTATGGTAAATAAAATGCAGAAAATACTATTTAAATTACTCTAATTTCACATAAGAAGCATTCGAAAGAAAGTATAAAAAACAAGTAGTAATCAAAAGAATTATAAAATTATAATTTATGGTTCCCGATATAATAATTAGTTAATGAAGTTGGTAGTAGAAGAATTTCTTAGTACATAAGCTAAGGGTTTTAATCTAAATTTGGTTTAAATGAATTTTAATTCGTTATAAAGATTCATTTTTACTCTAATTAATTTATATATATTTTTAATAGAATAGTATCACAAATAAATCGTGTATATTTATTCAACAGTTTAAATAATTATACATTATAAAATATACTGTATTAAATTTAAAGAAAGTAAAGTTATACTAAGAAGTTTTGATTAATTAATTTATTAAAGATTAACTAAACAGTAAAAATAATTTTCTATAATATTTGACTATTATCTAGTCACGAAAAATTTTAAACTTTAAAATTAAAGAAAATAAGGGTTTAATTTAATATATTGAATTATGTTTAATTATCTATTTGATATAGAGATAAATCAATTATTATTGTACAAAAAAGTATCTTTTTTATAAAATTAAAAAAACGTTCATCATATTTAAAAAAAATCTCTAGAAAAGAATTCTTTGAATAAAAAATTTTTTAATTACATTACTTTATTAAAATATTGAAACTTCACCATAATTTAGATGAAAATCCCTAAAGTAAAAAGCGAAAGAAACGTAATAATATTAAGTCTGAAAGATTGAAAAGATAACATTTTTATTTATAGGATAAGATTTAATTATTAGTATTTGGGTAACAGCTAATTTTGGGCAGCCATGGAGTTATAAAAAAGTTTACAGAGAAAGAGAGAGATAGATAGATAAAGAGTGAGAATCAGCAAAACATGGGGTTTTATCGGCTCTTACTAGCTTTAAGGGGGTCACATATATTTACGCAAAAATTATCTCGTAAGACATTGTCTGGGATTTTTTGGTGGGCAGCTTGAGTTCGGATCCGCCCCTGGTTCGCTTGGAATATTTACCGCACTCTTTACCTGCGGTCCCCATATTGAGAATGCTGATTTCGCCGAAGTAAGAACCGGCCTTGAGAGTGGCCAACACCGTTTTCCCATTGTCTGCTACTACCTGCAATCGGCCCCGATTTACTATGTACATCTCCTTACCAACTTCACCTGTGAACATAAACACGTGCAATGTTTTAGCATTTTATATATTTTATACACCGTGTATTATTATTTTATTCTATTCATGTATTGTTATTTATTGAGTATAGTATATATATTACATACTATTAGTATATATACTGTAGTATATATAATACACACTATTACAATAAATTTTTGTCATTTTATGTGAACATTATAAACGATAAATAACACTTTTGAGTTTGTTTAATCATTGTTATTTTTACTTTTTTATAAATATAATCAATTTTATATTTATACACGTAGCAGTTTACATTTTAATTAATTGCGAAATTTTAATCTATCAAAGAAGAAATCTGTTTAGATAATAATTCTATCTCTGTTACCAACAGACACTTTATTGTTTGATTATTCAAATTTTAAACATAAAACTTTTACAAGCAGAAGAAAACATATTGAGAAAATGAATAGAAGATAACTTAGTTATAAAATAAACTAAAACTTTATTTACTCTAAGAGATTCAATTTTCGAAGTATTTAAGTATTAGATTTAAAATATTTTTTACGGGATTATCAATAAAACGTATAAAAACTTTTGAGAGAATGACGCATATAAATAAACATACAAACAAACATATTTTAAATTTGAAAAATATATTTTACTATATACACGAGCTTTCATACAGTTGAATATAACATATAAATAATTTCAAAAAAATATGTTAATTCAATTCATAGTTAGTGGTAGTGTGTCTAGTTTTCAGTGTGGATCGACTATTATTCGTGCCCAATTCAAATTATGGAATATAATTGAGGTTTGATAGGTGATGATCATAACTCGTATGTCTTTTAAACCTTCCATCCTCTTTCAGTTCCAGATCGTGAATATTATAATCCCTTGTATAATTTTCTCCTTTTTACTATGGTAATCACAATATCAATTTCAGTATACTACAGGTCAGTATTTTAGTTTGCGATAATTTTATAATATTCTTATCATCCTTGAGAGCAAAGTATGTTCAATACCGGATATATCTGCGCTTTAGCGTTTATATGTTTATAAGTTACAGCATAAAAAATTTATGTTATTAATCACTGACGATAATGGTTATTAGTTAGAATATGTCAGATCATAAAAACATGGTTGCAAGTAAAGCTATAATATTTTTTAAATGTATCCATTTTTTATTACATCGTCGTAATAATAAAACTGCTAATAAAAGTTTTATTCATTAACATCATTTTTCTAGAATATTTATACTTGTTTGGTTTGTTATTTTTTACATTAATTTGCGTAAGTATTTTTATTTATTTCATAAATTTGTTAATTATTTAAATATATGAACATATAAATCCTGAAATTGGTGACATTTGAATCAATTTATTTATAAATATTAAAATTGCATATAGACAATAACAATTATTTATTTTGCTAATATAAGCAGGAAATAAAAATCACTTGAACGTGTAAAATAAAGCTAATTAAACGATAAAATGGATTTATTTTATGTGAAATTTGATTATAGTCGAATGAATAGATTCATTCAAAGAGATTATTTGTGAGTAATAAAATATTTTTGAATGAATATTTTTGTTGTGTTTCTTTTTGCAACATTATTTTGTTATTATCACACCTATTTATCTTCTTTAATCAGAGTTTGAATTAGGAAAAAAGTTTTTTTTAAAAAAAAGAAAGCTTAAATATGTGCTTCTACCCTTTTTTCGATACTTGTCTGAATAATAATAGCACATAAATGACAATACTCGATTACTACAAAAATATTTTTTTTATTGTAACTATTAAAAAATTGACAAATATATTATTAGGAATGACGTTTTCGAAGTGATTTTAAGCCTAGAATAAATTTAAATAAAAGTTCTAACAGAACAATAAAAATAAATATTAATTATGTCTATTATAAATTATGTTTGATAATATAAAAAAGGGCGGCATTTACATATAGTATAGTTATAATTATAATAGTAAATTATTATACAGTTATAATGTAATACCATTTTAACTTTGTTATGGAGCAGAGAAGAAATATTTATTTTAAGTTAAAAACTTTGTATATTTTTAAACTAACTATGTAAAGAAAGTAAATTTTTTATAATACTAATACTAATACTAATAATAATAATAAAAGTAATAATTAGTAATAAATATAAGAAAATAAAATGGAACTTATTGAAAGAGTAATTTTTAACAGTATATTTTATATTTAATGGAGTTGAAAGAAGATTAATATAACAATTAATTAATTTTTAGATTAACTATCAGAATATGTAGACGTATAAAATTATATTGTTTCGAAGTAGATGAATGAAAAATTTTACGAGGACGTCAATACTATCTAAAGCATCTATAAAAAATCGATACACACAGCATATCAAAATGCGATAATAAAAATAAAGAGAAAATTAAAGAGTATAATAGAAAATGTATTATATTCTATAATATAAAAATAAAATTATAACATAAATAAAGAATATAGTTGATCAATATGTTATTTGAATTTACTAAATTTTTTATTATAAATGAATATCTATAGTGTAACTTTTATGTATTCTGATAACTATATATATATATATATATATTCAAGAATCGTAGTGTTTATATAATATATTGAATTATCATTGTGATTTCAAGAACTTATTGTCCATAGAATAACCAATACTAGATAAGTAAATCGTCGATCTTTTAAAATTATTATTTTTATAAATAGAAATATGATATTTGTTATCTGCAGGGCTACATTCAGATAGAAATATGGAGATCCTAAGATTACGTAAGAACGCTCATTGGATAAATAGAGCAGTGAAGCAGTAGAAATAATTTCTAAAAACTGAATCAATGAGAGAGAAATATAATAAACTTATAAAAAGCGGCATCCTATCGATTAAGTTCTTGTTTATTTTGAAATATCTAAAAATTTTATTATACACGTTTTATCATATTAAAGATTATATTTATTTTAAAAGTGCAAGTATTTCTTTGAATAGTAATTATTTTTAAAATTATTATATTGCATCAAAATGATTTGAATTATAATATATTAAATTAAGTCGTGAAATTATATTTAAAATGACGCTCCAAATTTGATAGTCTTAACATTCAATTTAGTATTTTTGCAAATTCTTTATGTAACTATAAGTTCTAAGCAGAGTTATATTTTATTGTATTTTGATAACAGAAATTAGGAAATGAAAATAAAAACTTTTCTTATCGTGTTAAAAGAAGATGTTTTTTAGATTTTAACATTAAAAACAATAATAATTGAAAGAAAGTACTTCACGTCATAGTCTTCAGAACTATAAATAAAATTGGAGAAATAATGTAATTAATAAATATTTGAAGACAGATTTTTTCAGTCGAATAAAATTTTAACAAAGAACAATTTTAATGAGAAATATATAAGACCGCAGATGAAACCGGAAAAGTTTCAGAACCTTAAAATTTGTTCATCCGTATTAAAGTGTAAATGAGAAATAGAAATAGTTGCTAAAAGTGAGCTTATCTCAAAGTGCAGATGTATTTTACATAGTCAAATTCTCTGGAAAATTTTTTCACGAAATTATATTCTGAGGTGAATCTTGGCTTACCGTTTATTCATACTTTTAATTTCAATTTTTTATTGCAATAAAAAATGCATGTACTTTAATCCTAATAGACATTTTTTATGACTAATGAGTTAAATTTTGATTTACATAAAGTAAACGTTTCGATTCAACTACGGTAATATTAATCGTAATGTAGGTAATTAAATTAAAACTGAACTAGTGAAACAGAATAACGTGTATTCTGAATATATTCTGTATAGTATTTATAAAATTTTGAAATTTAATGTAACAAATTATAATTAAATTTTCAACAAGTCTATGGTCATCATTGCTACTTAATGTTCCAAGAAAGGATGTGAACAATATTGTAATCGTGTATAAATTTCTTTTTATTTATTCGTATATTTGTAATGTTTACATAGATTTATAAAATCGCCAATAGTATCAGATTATTTGGATTTCAATTAATCTAATTTTCATTTAATTATTTTAATTATTATAGCGTAATTATAAAATTATAAAACTGAACTTTGAAGTTAATTTAACAACTATTTGTAATTCAACATTATTGTATAGAGAATTAATTATTTGACTCATTATTTTCTAATTAATTATATATGATCCTTGTAGTTGATAATAGTTAAATAATTGAAGACTTTTGAAATATTTAATAAGTACAAGTATTTTATTTCAAAATGTATTAAAATCATGTAATTTCTTCCAGCTTTAAATATTTTAAAAAATTTTTGTTTTAATAAAAAACCTGAAACTACTTTTCAAAAATCAAAAAGACATTTCACGATTACCAGGATATTGGCATATATAGTAGTACTTAGATGAGCGCGTTCTGAATACAGAATATTATGCGATAAGAGCGTCACTTCAAAAATTTGTAAATAAATGATAACCGTTTTTGTTGTTAAACTAAAAGATATAAACTAACAAAATATGATCAATATTTATTAGCAATATATAATCGGTTAATTATTTTAAATTTTCTGAAGAATATAAAGTTTATTATTATGATTTATGTATGTTAGTAAAAATTTGAAAACATTTTTTTATTTTTTAACTCCTCTATTTTTACTGCATTGATTAATTTATTACTCTCATTTAATATATAAAGCATCTACATAATAAAGAAACTGATTCATAACTTTCATTTTATATAGATATTTAATAGTGTTTATTACAAGCAATTATATAGCAAATAACAAGAAAAATCTAATAGTAAAAAGTTTCTATTCTCAGGTAGAAATTGATATTATAAAATCGTATGTTTTCGGAAAATTTGCGACACATTATATTTAAATATTTGTATTAAATTTTCATTTAAAATTGACATCTTTGAAGAGATTAATATTGGAATTTTTTTCTATCTTCTAAATAAGGATTAGAGAAATTGAATAATACTATGCATTTGCTAGTATTAATGCATAGAAAAAAGCGTATTTCATCACGTATCAAAGATTTTATAGTTATCAGGGAATTTTAGATTCATCTATATGCATAATTTCATATATTTTCTTGACTAAGTTATAAATATTATTTTCTGTATATCGATCGTTTTAGTTATCCAAAGGCTACTTCCATGCAAGGGCATTAATAGTAGAAGCAGCTTTTTTCTTTCTGAATTATTTATATTGGGGTGCCGGAAAATAACAGTGGATCAGAGACAATAATACGAGTCAAAATTATTCAGGGATTTATGTAAAATCTTAGGTACGAAGTACATATGAAGTACCACCATGGTCTTAATGCGAACAAACGAGTAAATACTTATTCAGATATAAAAACGACAACAAGATACCATAATAGACGTAATTGGACAAAAAAAATTCCGTCTCACATTTATCAGCGCATGATCTTCTTTAAAAAAATGTCTGAAGAAAAGTTTTCAATCTAGCGATATACTTTTATATTCTTATATTTTTTTTACACTATTCTGAAACTTTAAATAGATAGGAATTTTCTGGCTATGATTTTGAGTTTTACTTGGATTTAGTTATTACTTCGGTATGCCGGTTTGAAGTTTATTATTAAGGGTATTATATAATAAATTCCTGGATATCGGTTACATTACTGAAATAATGAAAATTCGAATAAATTCAAAATTGTAACAATTATTTCAGACAATAGGAGAGGCTACAATGTATGTCAATTGGGTAACACGACTACAAGAGATATGCTAAAAACCATCAGAATTTACAGTTTTGCATTCCATTGTATCATTTATCTTGGATTTGGTTCTGCTATATAGACCATCCGTATTGACAAATACTTTGTGACATAAAATAGAATACATATTCTCCATTATCACTGTTCTTTCATTCTATATTTATCAGCAAAACAATATAATTTTACGGTAATTTCCTTTATGTGAAATAAAATAGTTTTTAAGGACCATTACTAAATTCACAATTTAATGAATTAAAAAGATGTCGATTATTTATGTGTACAAGAATAATAATTATAAATAATTACAGAAAGTCTCATTTTTAACATATACAATATATAATATAATTAATATATATTTATAAGAAAGTTCTTAGTAAGGAATATTTACGAGTAATAAGAATAAACAGATTTTCCGTACAGCATATTATAATCAATATAATCACTAATTTCGTCATTAATGAGAGAATACACAAGTTTTTTTATTAAATAATTTCCCAAATTTAAAAAAAAAACTGGCTTTTACACAGGATCTTAAACAAAATAAAAATATGTACTGTACCAAAAACGGTTGATGTGTTGCAAAACACCGGATGGTTAATTAAGTGAAAATAAAGTTATAATATAAATTTTACGAATTATATATGTATAAAATAATGTAGTAAAAAATACTTCATCACTTATTTAAAAATTTTAAAGAAACAATAATGTATTTTAAAATTTAATGCAAGTAAGATAAGAAGCAATAGTAAATTTTGCACAAGAGTGTACTGAATATATAGTATCCAAAAAGGGAATATTTTTATTAAAATAAAATATGTAAATTGAAATGTCTAATAAATATCGATAACAGATATTTTTAATTATTAAAAAAGACATAATATTACTTCTAATATATAATATATTTTTTCTAAAAGCTTTATTGATTAAAAAATTCTAATCTTTTAAAATACAAATAATTTTTGTTTTGTTTTGAAAATCTGCACTTAATAATCATACCCGTAACTTGACTTATAAAAAAATAATATGTATAAGTCAATTATTACAACTATTATTACAAATTATAAATATAATTTATAACAAAATCAATCAAAAATTTTTTGTTCTTTTAAAATTATTAAAGCTACTTCTATTTAATATGAAGAAATATACAAGAAAAAAATTTTATTCGAAGAATGAGCAGATAAGTTGTTGTATTATATAATAATTGCGTAATTCTTTTGTTCGCTCAAATATAGGTACCGAAAGGTATTTTGTCGAATCATGTATGTATAAAGTTAACTAATATTACCTTTTCGGCATATGTAATCCCCTGGTGAAAAAAGAACCGGACGTAGCCTCAGCACAAGTTCGCACAAAAAACCAGCTTCTGTGTTTTGGAAAATTTCGACTCTTTTGAGTGTGTCGAGATGAACGTTTATGGCTATCTCTGCCTTTAACTTATCTGAAAAACATAGTTAAAAACATAGTTTTCTTTTGCTGTGTAAAAGACATTGAATTTTTAAATTTTATATGAATACATTTAACTTAATTCTACAATATACAATAATATATTTTTATATTTGTACCAAATAAAACATTTGGTACAATTACTTATATGTCTGAAAGTATTGAATTTTCTATTAAAAATTATGATATTTATGAAAATTTTTACTTGAATAACTACTTAAAAATATTAAATAAGTAACATTATATTTTAAAGAAAATATAAAGCGATACATTATCTACGTTCTTATTTGTCAATATTTATCTGAAAATTAAAATATCATATATATTTAAAAATAAGATTAAAAATCATCAATAGGATTATCATTTTTATGAATAAAAATACAAAATATTAATTTAAGGGAATTTATATAAATTTTAATGAAGAATTCAGAACTTTTTGAAAAATAATTAATAAATAATTTGTTCTCAAACGTACATAAATATTGACGATAAAATTAATTTTATTATCGATAACCGTTTTAAAAATAGTTATGAGAAAAGTGATTTTTGATATTCAACCAATCTGAAAGTCGAATTATTTTTACTAAAAAATGAATGAAATGATCTCTGAGTTAGTTAAAGTGAACGTGTATTTTTTCAATGCATAATATAATTATATTACAATCTTAAAGTAACAATCTTTTTAACAATTAAAGTAACAATACTTTTACAAACTCATTACTTTCTGAAAATTTTTAACCGTAATCATTGATTAAATTCACTTAAGTTGAAATACAACTAATTGTTTAATGTACTATTATTACTAATTAAACTTATTTTTAGTAGATGAGTCATTTTTTGTATAAAGACTCTATCGGAAAGATGCAATTATTTTACATATTATATCTGAGCAATAAATATAAAGCAATAAAGATCAGCAAATAAATTTTGAAAAAATCTAATAATATTCAGTTTGCATATAATAACTTTACATTTTACATTAATGTTATAAATTTTAAGTAAATATAGGTTTATAGTTTATAACGGATATATTTAGTAGTAAAAATATTTACGAAATAAATAAATAAATGAATGAATATGATTTCATTCTGTATTATGTCCAGTATTTTAATGTGATGTTGATATTTTGAAGTGGGAAGAGAGGAGGAGAGGAGATATGAAAAGCGTGAAGGGAAAAACACTTGAAATTCTAAAACACGCAGTTGAATTTGTGGCAAAAAGAAGGAGAGTTCAATAGAATTCTCTTTTCAAGTTTCATCTTTGCTGACTTTGGTGTTCCTGAAGTATCAGTAAATCGTTTCGGATAACATTTGTTTTGGCGCTGAGATGAAGAAAGCATGATCTCGTGGTGATTCGCCTGTAAATTCGCTGCAAAAACGTGGGCAAGGAGATTGCAAGGTAAGCTCGAGCTTTTCTGGCATCTAGCTTTTCCATAATCCCTAGCGCAAATCGTCGGTGCTTGATAATTACACGGAAACCTTCTTCTCGAGTAGTTTTAAGTGCAAATTAAAATTAAAATGATTGCAAATTACAGCAAAATCTTACTCTTCCTTTCAAACGCGTATATTGTGCGATAGATGCACAAGCGTGTAATAGTGTGGTATTCTCTTTCTTTATGATATACTTTTCACGACTCTGAAATTTGTGCAATTAATTATAATGGACCTCGGGTAAAAAATTTGTAAATGTTGCATCGTCGTTTATATTACTGATACCTACACTCTTCAAAATATAAATTTACTTAAACAATAAGCATATTCCCCTAACTTTAATTTTTTTATATCACATTAATAATTAAAATATAGAAAGAATTATTTTGCATTTTTTTATTTGTAAACCTGTTAAAATTCATTTCCAATTGAGGATTAGTAATAAAAATATATAGGAATGATCGTTCTTATTTAATCATTTATATATTAAATATTAAGGTTTTATAGGTATTACGCCATAAATTCGAGGACTAAATGTCACTGAAGTTTTTTTGACAGCGTATCAGAATACTAACGAGGCAATGATTTTCGGTGTATATTGAAATACTTTAATTTATTTGTATGGTAAATTCATTTTTAATTGTTTCATTAGTAATTGAATTTTTATACAGTTACAAGAGTATTTCATATTGTGTGTGTAAGTATTGGAATTAAGGTATTTTAAAAATATTACGTCCTACTCTTAAATTCAATTGCATAGATTAAAATGATAATGTACGAACAGATGAACTAAATAACATAAAACATACACATATTAAATTAGATAAGATAAATACTGATTTTCGAAATGGATATTTTAGCAATAAAAATAATTAATTTCTATTGTTAATTAATATTATTAATGTTATTTAAATTATTTCATCCTTTTCTGTATATTAATATTTATAAAAGATTTGATATAATATTTGAGTAATTATAATCTATTATTTATATTTAATTATGTTGAAGAATGTTATGAAAGGATAATTAAAAGACAAGAATAGGATATTTGAACAAAAGTGCTTATTTCATTTTATACAGATGCGATCGACTACTGACGAACTAAGACGGACTCGTGTCGTCTCTACCAGTAATTACTAAATCTCATTGTTTGTCTGGTTGGCACTCATCGCGTTTTCCAAAATCCTTGCCCTTTATACAAAATATCTAAAATATATATTTTTTTTATTATGAAATTTTCGTTATAAATTATCTAATGATTAATTCAAATCATCTTGCCCATCGCAAGGTCTTATAGGTATATATATACGTATATATCTTTTACCGTAGAGAAGCTATTTTTTATAAGATATAATCGATCGAGTCACCTACACATACGCCACTGCGTTTTTTAGACGCTTAATGTAATGTGTACAGTATTTAGATTTGTGCAGAAGATGAGGTACGCAGGAAATGAATATGTTTATAGGAATAAAAAGCGACGAGTCTATAAGTTTAAGATAGAAAAAGTTTAACTTTTTTATTAATGTTAAATTTAATATTGTTAACTCTATTTGGTATCAAAAAAAATAAAAATATAATAAAATACATCTTTCATGGATAAAAAACAAATATCAGTTATTTGATTATAAATAGAATTTTATTTATCTTATATGAAAATTTTTTCCGAAGGTATAAATTTTTTATGTTTTCACAATCATATAAACATATATTGAATATTTGTATTTGAAATATATCAACATATTTTATAGATTTCTTAGGAATGAAAAAGTTAAAAATCTATTTGAAAAAAGCGTTTTATTTAAAAAAGTTAATAATATATTTAAATTTATTACTCGAGTATCTTATTACGTAGTTAAAAATTATGGAATAGTCAGATAAAAGTTGTATTTTTTCATGTATAAAGCATTTTGTTTTTGTATCATTATGAAAAACTGATGCAAAATTAATTAAAATTTAGGTAAAAAGTCTACTGAAATGTATTGAAATATTAATTAAATTCATTAAAAAATTAATCATAATTTTAAAAATTTGGTTAATTTAATTAAAATTTCTTCCATATATTTAAATAAGAATTACAATAAAGTATGTAGATATGTAAAATGCAAGGGAAGAAAAGAGAGAATAAGAGGAAGGAAGGAAACTTACCCAACTATGAATTTTATTCGAAGTTTTAATGATTTATTTAATTATTTTATTGATACCTATCAGAAGCCATTTTTTTTATTAATCAAATTAATATTGATTATACTAAAAAATACAACTATATATCTATCTTTTTTTATTCTTTTAGTTTTCTCTCTCTCTCTCTCTTTTTTGTAATTTTTTTTATGTCCATTTTGAAACCAATTTTTGATATTTTTTTACTACATATTGATTATGATAATCTGTGACGCATTAGATTGATTGTTTTTTATTTTTATTTCGATCTTTATTTTTTGCTTTGACTCTTTACTATTACGTGTTCGATCTTTAGTTTTTATAAAAAGTTTTTTAAAACGAATTATTAATTTTAATGTTATTGAGGTAAGCTTGCAAAACAATGTATAAATAGTGGATATGATAACAATGTGGAAACCTTTTTAAAGGTGGCTACACCTTGATGTTTTTTCCTACGTGGAAAGTTATACGGTATCTTATTAGTGTGTAAAATAATTCTTGCATTTCTTTTTAGTGTTAAAGGTACAAAGTAAATGATATAAAAGTATAAGTTTAAACAATGAAATGAGATATTATAAATACTAGCTGATGAAAAAAAAAGAATTTGTGGTATGTGCGACAATGAAAGAAAAATAATGAAACATATTATGGTGAGGTACATTGCTATTGGAATCAATTCACTGAGTAAGAGAATATTGTGAAAGGAGAAAAGAAAGATAGAAATATATAATACAATATTTATTAGACCAGAGGGAAAGAGAAAGAGAGAAGATGGAGGAGAACAGAGTTACTATGCGGGAAAAATGAGATGATTGTTCCACCTGCCATAAGTACTTTGATTTTGTAGAGTAATTAAAACAGTCACTTATCTTTTATTTTTATTTATTTTTCATTTGAATATCTCTGTTTTAAGCACCTGCTTCTACCTAATTAGCTAGATGGATGAAATGGTTTACTAATTCTTAAGGTAGTAGCCAAGTATAACCTAATATTTGAAATATTCATTGGATATTTTCTTGCACTATTCTTAGAATCTCTTGCGAGGTTGATAGTAGAACCAGAGCGTTTACGTTTCGCATCGCATTTTCTAATACAAATAAAAAGAGAAAGAGGGAAAGAGAGCGAGTGAGTCGTAGAACAAAAATTAGTAAGAGTTGTGGGAATGCTCAGAATCGTTAAGAAATTAGTTTCCAAATCCCTTCGTTAGTGTTCACCTTCCGCGTTTAACTATATTTTCATTTTCTCTCATTTCTTTCTCCCTGTCTCTCTCTCTCTCTCTCTCTCTCTCTATTACATTCGCTTGTACCTTTCATGTGTGAGTGACAAAGGTAGCGAATCTTTCTCAATGAAAATAATTTGGATTATTGTTTATTGCTATATTCTGTTATTTTATAATCTTATAAATTGCATATAATTATTATTTGATCATTAACCTCTTAGTTTATTGGAATTTTCTATATTTATTATTAGTTTCTTTCTCAGTAAATCCATTTATATGCTCTATTTGCCATTTTTTAAAAAATATTAATATATAATAAGTTCGGCTTTCCTAATATTAATTCATGAAATAACTTTTTTTACTCGTGTTTAAGAAGATTTCTTCATAATGCAAATTTTAAAAAATTTTTCCTTCAAATACATAATTATAATTTTTCATTATCAGCTTTAACTTTTGTCTCTATCATATCTATTATTAGTAGATACTTATTTTTATTACATATGTTCTTCGGTATATTTGTAGATGATGTGATAGTCGATTAACTTTTAAATTTGATGTAAGTTTTGATTTCAATTTTTAGAATTAAAAAATATTTTACGTACAGAACAGAATTATCTATTTCATTTTTTTTTCAATTTTAAAAGATTTTATTTTAATTAATTTTATTTCAGATATCTCTAATATACTGAAATGAATGTAGTAAATAGTCATTTATTTATTATCTACAAGCTTGATAAAATTTTTTATCGAATTTTAATGTAAAAAAGTAGAAATAAAATAAATATTATTTAAAATATTAATTAGATAAATTCTTATTTCGTTCGAATTAGTTTGTAAGAAAATAGGCAATTGGGATAAAAACAGGATGATATCAAAATTTATAGTAATTAATTATTAGAATTAGATACATAGTTAGATTAAAGTTATTTTTATATGGCTATAGAAAAAAATAATAAGTTATAATTGAATATCTGTTAAAATAAATTTTGAGAACAAAATTGATTAAAAGATGCATTGAAACTTTTTTATAAATAAGTAAAACTATGTATAATAAAAAATTTATAAAATTTTTAGTAAATATTCGGAATTTTATTTATAAAAATATAGAAAATGAATGAATACAGAAAATACGTGAGTTTGATAAAAGTAAATAAGTATTGTAGGATAGGTGATATCAGAAATTTTATATTAATAATTCTTAGTTTAAATAAATATTAGATTTCCAATTTTAATAATTGTATATCTCTCGTAAATAAGTAATCCGATCATATTTATCTACAAAAAAGCTTATGTAATATGACAATAGTTTTACCTGGTAAACAACTGACAGCCTTTTCTTCGTCCGAACACTTTTGTGTTAGCCAAAGGTAATCAAACCACTTAATCACCTTTACTTGGAGATGATTTGGTACCCTTCTCATGCGCATATACGTTTTTACACCATCTAATTTTGCTGAAATTAAAAAATACAAAAAATACTTTTATTTTTATTTACTTTATTAAGTTTGTCAAATAATAATGTTTTTTCATATTTTAGATTAATTATATATATCATAAAATTCTTTATTAGAGAATTTTTACAATTTATACTTTCATGATAACCTGAAATTTTTATCGTGTTACAATTTCTGTTGTTTCCGTAGACAGGCTATGGAGAAACTACCTTTCCTTAGAAATGACCAATTGAGTCATCTCTATATACACAATTGTATATAAAACCCTGCAGTTCAATTAAATGCGCACTAAATAAAATTATTTAATTTTCTTAATTACAAATTTACTCAAGTAACTTAAAACAATAAAAAACGAATAAATAAATAAGTAATGCGTGTATTATATTCACTCACGGATTAAATCTCACGTGAAATTTACCAACGATCTAACAGCTGCATAAGTCGATTTACTAAAAACATTTAGTAATTGCTTCACCCCGATTATAAAAAAATTAGATTTCCTGATAAGAAATCGTGGCTCATCGATGTCGTTAGGAAGCCTTTCCCTGCTACGGAATTAATTTACTTCTTGTGCTCGATTCAAGATTATCGTGGCGCTAGTGGCTGATCTACAATTTCCACAAAGATTATGTGAAAAATTTCACAGCTCCATATCGTAACGATGAACAATATTCGATTGACTGTTAATTATTGATCCTACCTCGCGCTCAATTCTTCCCTTTTTGGTAACAAAAATTGTATGTAGATTTTATGTACCAAAAATCGTCAGGGAATTTGGCTTAAATTCCTCTATCCGTAAGAGTTCCGATCATAAAATTATTGAATCTAGTTTGAATTTTTTATACAAAATTTTTTTTTAATTCAATAAAAAATCTGTATTAAAATTATGTATATATGTAATATCAATAATTATAAAAAAGTAATTGTTTGTAGAGCAATTATTTTAATATTTATATAATATATATAATATATATAAATAAGAGGCGTATCTTAAACAAATTAATAAATAAATTCTGGTTGCACAATTATTATTATTATTACATCCATTTTATGAATAAAATAAGATTAAATATATGTAGTAACAAATTATATTATTTCTTAATTACTTTTGTTGTAAATGTTATAAAAGAGGTAAATGATGAATAAATTCGTTAGTAATAAAAACCAATATAATTACCTATTAATATTCTAGTATATTATTCTAAATTTCGATAAAAATTATTATTTATATACGTATATTTAATATTAAATAATAAAAATATTTAATAATATTTTATTTAAACTCAAAATTATTATGGCACGAATAATAAGAATTACTTTACTTTTTATGAAACCTAAAATGATTATATCTTTAAACTGCATTATATAAATAGTATTGAAAAATATTGCAATTGATTAGTAATTTAAATAATTTTATATTTCTCTTTCAAGATTGTATATTCTGTAAAACTTTGAAATATAAGTATTTACAACTATCGAGATAAATTAAAATTTTTCGCTTTAGAATTTTAAAATTTTGTAACATTACATGCTATGGAACAGATTGAGAAGAATTAATTACAATTATAGAATGAAATTATCTACAATGATCTATATATAAAGTACATAAAATATTAATATTTCCATTTACTTTTCGTAATATTTAATTCAAAACCTATGAGCGACTGTTAATAGAAATGTAAAGTTCAAATTATCTTATTTGTAATGTATTTATGTTAAAAAAATTTTAATGAGAATTAATTAATTTTTAAATTACGATTTTAATTTATTTTTTTTATTTGTAAATTTAATTATTGTAAATTAAATGTTAATTTAATTAAATAAATTTAAATATTACTCATCAAACAATTTTTTACATAACATAATTAAGATTTATGTTAATATCGATAATAAAAAAACATCTTTCTTGTGTAATTTGCATTTTTTTCATATATATTATTATAATATTATATAATGATAAAGACTAGTAATACTTTATTAACAAATTTTCTTTCTACAATTTAATTTTACGAAATTTTGATTAAATATATGTTACTTTATAAATTAGCAATGGTAATTAAATATATTTTTCTCACATTTCATTTTTATGCATTCATAAAATGAAGAAACAAAAAATTGATAATACTTCGTATCCACGATATTGACAACATAAAAAATGCCAACTTAACTGCATATAAATTGAATAAAAAATAAGAATAAAGTTATTTCGTTACAAATATTTACCTCATCCAAATGTATTAATTTCAGTTTAATAATCAACAGATTATTTATATGTAGATTCAGTATACGTATTTTCCAAAAAAAGCATTCACGCACGTAATATAAAATACGAGATCAAAAACAATTTCATTTTTAGCATGCAATTAACGTTAATTGTTCTGCTTTGACCTACGTAATGTACTCGAATTCTTCATCTTTACAATTATATTTTTTTACTCTTGTTTTTCACTTTAACAAAATGAAGAAAAGGACGAAGCTTGTATCGTTTTTATTGCCAGAGGTTTTATAAACTTATTATAAACTTATTTAAAACTTATTATTTTTTTGGAAAACTTCCATTACATGAAAATTACAACATCATTTGTAATACATGAGTAAAGTAATTCAATTCGATAGAAAGAGTATCGCTACGAATTCGTGCGTCAAACATTTGTTCGATGGGATTGAGTGTCGGAGACTCATTAGACCTCCATCGATTTTCGGCAGCTATATGAATTTCTATCTTCGTCTCTCGGCGATTTGTAGCTGGAACCCTTTACCGCTATATCACATACACACGCACTAATCTTCCCTGTGGCTTATCCATCCATACTTACAGCCTCAGGCATGTATTTATTTTTATGTACAATGACGAAATACTTATTCTACATTTCGATATTCTATTATATATTTTCAGGTACATTAACGTTATATGGAAAGCGCACACGAACAGTCACAAAAAAACAGTCACACATTTTAAAGTTCTGGAAGGCATAATATTTATTATTTCCTTATAAATAATATAAAACTACTTTATATGTTAGTCTGTATTTTGTTTGTAAAACTAAACTTTTATTTCATAACAGAAAAAAGTTACGTACTAGTAGAAACTATAATCTAGAATTTATTATCTGTGTGTGTGTATGCGTTTTTTAAAAACACTAGTTTATTTCATTATTATAATAATATTAAACTTATCTATTATAATGAGAACAATATTATTCTTAATTCTACTCATTTAATCTTAAAAAAATATCAGATAATTATAATGTTCTTTTCTATTTGTTAAGTTTAATACATAAATATGAGAAAACATTCATATTTGGTATAAATAGATAGCAAATATTGCGGAAAAAATATATTGTATTTGCGATAATAGATCAATGATCAATTTTTAGTGATTTGAATACGCACAAGTTTTTTGAATGCTAGTACACCTGGTTAGCAGATAAAAAGAGCACGGACTGAATAATCGATTTCGTTATACAAGACTACAATTTCAGTACTATTGAAATTCTAAAAAGTCAAAAAAAATCCTTAAAAGATCCACTAATATGCAATTCCTATTAGCGATAAAATTTAAATGCCGTAAAAATACTGAAAAAATAAATAGAGGAAGTATTTTGACAAGAAAATCAATTTATATATGAATAGATTTTACAGGCTTTATGAATATATTCTATTAGAAAAAAAAATATTTGTTCATTTTTAATCATATAATATTTATATATAAAATAACTATTTTTTTAATCAATACAAAGAAATTTGCGAAGCAAAAATTATGTAAACAGAAAAAAAAAATATAGACCATGATTATTTATAAACGACTACGTTGCAAAAAAAATGAATTGAGGTGAATTCCTAGTTGTCTCATTGAATTAAATTATTAGTTAAATTATATATATATATAGATTTTTGTGCATTATAATAATAATTTTTGGACAATAGTATTTCTGGTCCTGTCTTAGACGAGAATATTGCTTTTTTATTATAAATTTTATCACGCATAGTGAGAAACAGTAAAAGAAAATTAAAGTGCAATACTTCAGGAGTTGAAAAATAGCATCCTACGGAACAGCTTTTATATAACTCTGCTACGTTCTAACATGAGTTTCTCAGGAAGACGGTTGTACTACAGAATCAGTCCATGATAAAAATTATTTGACAATTATTTATCTACTACTAAATTATTAGACATGCGTAATTATTCAATTTCTAATACTTTACTACCTACAATAAGATAAAAATAAAGAATCTATACAAATTTATTAAAAATATAAAAATTTAAATTACTTTACGTACAAATATGTTAATTATATTAAAATACATTATAAAATAATTAATTTTTAAACTACTTTAAAATTGTAGAAATTTTCTATTAAAGATTATTCATAACAGCAAAAAATATTGACAATATAAACGAGTTACTTTAATTTATTTATTATTTTTTCTTATGTAGGTTGTCAATTATTTCGTAAAGTTATTGATATCCATTTACATCATTTATTTACTATTATAATTAAATCTCACTTTTCAAGTTTTTCATTTATTATAAAATGTTTGAAAAATAAAGATAAGAGGGAATAACTTTTGAATTTGAATTTTAAATCATTCACAGTATTTAAAGAGTATAATTTTTAAAAAATCTATACATAACTCTATATTGTCCACAGTTAAAATGTCGTCAAATTATTGTTTTATGAATAATAATAATAATAATAATATACTAAATTATGTTCACAGGATAATAAATTGTTTATCAATATTTAGAGTTAACATTTATATTATATTGACAAAAATATAAATAAAGTAAAGTAAAATTCAAGTAACATGTATAGAACGTATAAGTAAATAGAAATAAGGATGTTTACAAAATTAATGGATAAATTTATTCAAACTTAAAATTTTTCCATATATTGATTCATAAGGTTTTTTCAAGGCGATGGTAAAAATATGGCGTTAAAAAAATCTAAATTCAAATTAGTTTTTAATATTGAAATTTATTATTACATATTAAGTTCAGGTTAAGTAAATTTTCTACGTGTCGTATCTGTAGTCCAAACTACGAAATTTTTTAGAAAATCTTTTTTTTATACACCAGATTCTTTCAGATATTAAAATCATCTAGAAATATTAATATTAAATATTATAATACTTATTACATTGTAATAATGAATCTTCGCTGATTTTAAAGATGTAAGTATACATTTAATCTTTCCATTATTACGTAATTTATAGTTTATAACTTAAATATAATCTTCATTAAAATACCTAATGTAATAAATATTCGAATACATAGAATACTTTCTACCTTTCTACAATTATTTCTTAAAACAAATTGTGTAATACTTATATATTAGTGGATAAATATGAAGATAATATTTTAAATGGTAAGAATAGAAATCAATTTATGTTACTATACCAAATTATTTAAGTTAGTTAAAGCTAACGCTTTGTTATACGTAACAGTTTGGTATTTAAATATTGATATGGGATCGCTCACGGTACCAGGTTAACGCCGCAACCGCAACATCCCCTTAGCATCACCCTGGCGACTGTCTAACCATGTCGCCAGCTTGTCGGAGACATAAGTAAAGGCTAATTTTTTCAATTCCACCCAGCTCTGTCAAATTCTTTATGTCTGCCGGGCTTAACCACCCCTGACACGGTAAACCTTGCAAGATCGAAATAGTGAGGGGACAGACTCCCCCGTTCAACCTTGAAGTTTCTAAACCCCAAGCTCCTTCAACAATCTTAAAATAAGAATACAGAAACTTGAATTAAACAGCCCTATCTGTATTTCTTGCTTGACAATATGAAGACAATACAATATTTAGTGAATTGTTTTTTTTAAATTTGTTGATCTAATAAATTTTAAAACTATAATATTATTATCATATTTTATTTAGTATCTAATAATAAAATACAAATTAGTAAATAAATAATTAATTTTGTAATAAAAATTAAAGTACTAATACAGCTAAATAAATTTTATAAATTTTTTGTTCTTTTTTTAATTTAAAATTAAGAGCCAAATTTAAAATTAAGCTTAAAAAATAAGGTTGAAATTATTATAACTCATATGATTATTATTATTCCAGATGTAATACACTTATATCCAAAATGCTTAATTATTTAATTATTTTTGTTAAGAATATTAATCAAATGATTGATTTCTTTTTTCTTTGATTTCTAAAAATATTACAATGATATAGAAAATATAGTAAACGTTACTACTAAAAAACCTAATACTTTTAAAGTAATTAATTAGTATTAATTAAAAAATATTTATAATAAAAATATTCGTATGATAAAAAATGATTTTATCCAATAAAGTCTTGTTTAGATATTCCATTATTTATCTGTCCGTTGATTCGTATTTAACTCACACTTAACTTAAGTCACGGTGGTAATCAGGGCCACATAAGGAAGGGAGGTAAAGACTCCATCTAATATTCGAAAATTATCATCTGCGAAATATTGAACTGAACGGATCCTTAGCTTCGAACAACATTAGGATCAACACAAGGCGCAGTAACAGCGACATGAATTCTGTCTTTTTCAATACTAACTTAGTGATTCAGCGACTCACATTTGATGCCGATTCACCTTCAACAATATTCTTCTTACTCGATTTTACACAACGCAGCACTTGAATTGAAAAAATACGCCATTAAATTATTTACTCCATTCTTCTAATTTTGCCAGAAACCTACATATCCAACCTTGAAACGAAAATTATGCGTCTCTCTTCTGGTCAACTAAGACTGTGCAAGGGAGACCATTCTTTTTCTTTCGTACTAAGTGCAAACGCAAAGTACACTGAACATTTAGATATTATTTATGTACCACGACGCGGTTTGTAGGTACTTTTACCGGTACATACAAGCACTTCTTTCATTATACTATCATCCAAATTAAGATAATTTCATAGAAAACTAGAGTTTGAATGTCCAGATAATGGCATTGTTCCGAATATTCGTTGACTCGTGCACGGCCATCGTTTCCAATATTCAGTGAACTTGGAGGTTATCTATCAGTTGTATTGAAATAAGCTACATGGTTCATGAAAGTTTGCTTGCTTCGTACTCCTCTGTGTTATGGAAATACATAATTGTCGAAACTAATGTTTGAAAATGCTTTTTTTCTTGCTGTGTAAAATAGATGTTGTTAACTGGTGAACTAAATATATTTGTGAATTTTTATAGATTGGGTAGCTTTATTAATGTTATAATTTTACTCTTTTTATTTTTTTTTCTAGAAAAAGAAAATCTTTGCTCTTTTGTTGATTTAATTTATTGTAATTGGTGGTTATTCAATGTACAAATCGGTTTAAAAATTAACTATGTTTTAAATTGTACCGTATTATAGATATGATAAAAATTCATTTTTATTGAATTTTATTGAACTGTACGGTATTTGTTTGAATTCTGTATTACGAAGATATTGGCACCAAGATGTATCGGATAGTTTTTCATTTGTACTTGATGAACGTCATTAGAGAAAAATTTTATAATTTGTTAAAATTCAAAATAGAATATAAATAAGAATTTAATATCACCACAAATTGTAGTATTTAAAATATACATTTAAAATTAATAAGTTCTTATGATTCAAAATCGAATTAATAATATCAATATTTTATTAATGTTATTTATCACCTATCAGTGGTTATATTTTGAAATTTTTTAAAAATAAATAATAGCTTCTTTTATAAATAAATAAGAATAAAAATTAGTTGTTGTTCGAGAAATAGTAAAATTTTTCGTATAGTAGAAACTAAATGTTACAAGAAGAGCTTTATTACTTCAAAATAATATGTTTGTAATTGTATTACAGTAATTGTATTAAGGTAATATATCTCTTTATCATAAGATTATCTCAAAATAATATAGTAACCCAAAAATAATTCATTGAATAATTTTCTTAAATTATAATGAAAATAGCTATATGAGTATAATAATTTTATTAATTATTAACGAAACATTGGAAAATAGGCAAAATATTAAGCTAACAAATTTTTATCAAATATTTTGTTCGCTCTAAGAAAAGCAATAATCATTGCGATTCAATATTAAAGACACAGGTGTCGTTTCTAAATGCAGAATGTGCCTTATCCTTTACTTGATGCAAAGCATATTACAGATCCAGTTGCGACACGAAAGAGGCGCATGCGCTTAGAGCAGTATTTCTATTAGAAAGCTCTTTTATTCTTAAAGGCTATGTAACTTTTCCGTAACTGTAGTAGTGTAGAAACCTTTATTATTAAAAGAATTCATAATATTTCTACAAAACTTTATTGATACTAACCAACTATAACCCATTCATTGTTACAAATTATGATATAATTACGGTACAGAAAATAAAAATGAAGTATACTGACTTTTATGTATAGATTAAGAAAGAGGTTAAACTAATAGTAAAATTTAAACTAATAGAAAATAAAAATGAAATATACTGCCTATTATATATATATTGAGGAAGAGGTTAATTTAATAGAAAAATATATGTATTCTGTAATGTAACAAGAAAAATATGTTTCAATTGTATTTGTCACTTTTTAGCATTGATTCTATAAGTGTGTATATGTTATGTAATACTTCTAAATTTCTGTATTTCTTATAACCTGCATCATGAGAGAATTTACTTTTTTGTTTTATTATTTTATTCATTATTATGTAGATGAACGTATATATATATTTCATGTTATTTTTCACGACTCAGATTAGTACATAAAAAAGAAATATCTTATGGTATCGAATAAATTTAACCAATATTATTCTTACTTCAAACAGTATAAACCATTTTTAAATGTAGCAAATTAAAATTATATGTATTGAAATAAATAATACATAAATTTTGTTATATTCGAAAACATATATTACATTTATAATAATTTTGAAATCAGATATTTTTTTTACATCAGTTATAAATTATGAAAGCCATGGTAAGATCAAAGCAAGTTTTAAAAATATGAAATAAAATTATTTTTCGATGATTATGATATTATTTATCGATGAAGTAATAGAATTAAAAAAGCCAATATTCTTTAACTGAGAAAAAATACAAACAAAAGAACATATAATTAGATATAAAGATATTATTAGATATACATGATATTTGAGATATTCTACAGATATTTGCGATATTTATCTATTCATATAGTATTTAAAAAATAATATTACAATGATTTTCAATTTCAAAGTTATTATATAAATAAGATTGAATTTATGTCTGACAATAATCGTTTATTACTACTCTCAAGTATCACTATTTTCATCTATTACTACTTTTATGTGATGTAAATTAACGCGTTAGACGAGTGCAGAATTTGTAAATTTAATAATGTATTAATTTTATTTAATGACCTATTTCGCTTTAAAAATTAATACTAATTGATTTAAAAACAATTTGTTTGTAGACTTAGATTTAAAACTTACATAACAATGTGCTACATCTAACTAAGGCATATTGAATCAACATAATATTCTGTTTCATGACATTTACCTTCATTAAAAAAGAAAATTAAGTTTTACAAGTACATCAAAGTTTATTATTATTATTAAATAATAAATTTATAAATAAATTATAGATATCACTAGTATTTATTTTAATAAATAAAATAATAAGATGTAAACAAATGAAATTTGTATCAAAAACTTTAAATAACTTATTAACGAATGATTATGGTTTGACTACGAGAAGAAATCATAAGTTGATAGAAAATAGAAAATGTGAATATTTCTTTATATTAGAATCTTTAATTATATTAGAAAGCTTTCATCATTCACATTAAAAAGTTGCAAATCAACTTAGAGATCGAAATATATCAATCAATTTATAGTATATTTGCTTGAAATTTAAGTGAAATGTTCAAAACATAATTACATAGAAGAAATAGGTAAAATTTTTTTATTAATTCGAGAGTTTATTATAAAAATTTTATTGTCAACTATCTGTTGAAAAATATTTCATTAAAATTGATTGTTCAAACAGTATAACTAATTGTAATTTCACTATAAGATATTCAATGACCTAACAACCAATTTAGATAAAAGGAAAAAATATAAATTTTTATCAAACTTTTATTAAATTTTACTGTAATATTAAAATAATTTAATTTATTTTTAATTGATTTTAAAAGCAGTAATTTTTACGCTTGATGAAATTAAGCATTATGATTCTTATTTTTAATAATTTTGTCAACATGAAAGTAATAAACAAATTTTTCAGAATTAATTTATAGAGATTATATAATAATACTTTCAGAATCTAATAATAAAGAAATGGACGTACATCATTAAAAAAAATTGTTTTATTCTGACTCACATAGACTGGTTATAAATTCAGATTTTCTTCCTGGATGAAAAAATAATTTAAAGTAGTCCAAGTCATAGAATAATCAATTAAAATATATTATAAAATGTGTATAAAAATTTAAGACAAACTTAATATTTTAAATAGAATATGACTTCAAAAGAAGCTTTTAGTTCACTGTAATTACTATTGACAGTTCATCTCAGCAAATGGATAAGTAATTGCAATGCATCTTCAATTATCAAGTCGATGTATTTCTTTGAAAATACTCCAATACCAGTTATTATTCTTAAACTTTTAAACATTCATAAATATTAGTGGTTTACATAAAGTTTACACTATTAAGTTAAAAAATTTGCAAATTGATGATAGATATAAGCTATAATATAATACTTTTTCAAGTAGTTGTAATCATTTTAATTTTTAGAATTATTTTAATTTTTATTTTATATTAAATTTCTTATTTGAATATTGACTGTAAGTAATTCCTTTAATGAGTTTGTCTTTTAATTTTACTCAAAATTTATAATATTTTCCTTATTATTTGAATAGATGTATTTATGATAAATTTAAATTACTTTCAAATTTATTACTTTTTAAAATAATTAAAAGGCATGGACATGTACATTAATTATATAAATTAATATTTAATACACGTCAACTTAGTATCAAATGCATATATTTATAAAACTATTATCTTTTTAAAACTAATTTCAAACTATAAATGTATAATAAAGTTTAATCTATAACTTAACTATTGATAATCCTTTTGATAAATCATTAATTATCTAATAATATATTTAATTATCATTCGCATAAAATAAACTCATTTTATTTATTAAATACAAAAAGTAAGACTTATTCTTCTCAAAGTATAAAATTTTTAAATAGAATTTATTTCAGGAAAATTAAAAATATTTAATTTGAATATGACGTTTTAAAAAAATGTATATATTTTTAAGTAGAATGGCTATAATTATTTTTTCATATTATAAATATCGTTTAGATCAAATTATATTATGGTGATTATCAATATTGTCTTCAATTTAAAATGAACTAGTATCACATTATATTATAATTATTATACTGAACCGAAAATAAAAATAAATATAAATGTAAAAGGAAACAGTCTTTAATATAATATAAATTTTTTATCTATTGAGTAATCTATATATTTTTTTAAATAAATATGCTGTTATTTTATTAGTAGCAAAGAAAAAACTTCATAAAAGGTTTATTAAAACTAATAGCCATTTCTGATTGATTCTTTATTTATTATATTCAATAATAAGTTTGTTCTTTAATCTTATAGATTATATTTTTGTATCAAAGTTTTAATTATTATATATTCATTCTAATTTCTAGATATTTTCTATATATAAATATTGTCTTCTACGTATTATAATTTTTTTTAGATATTTAACGCGTGTCCTCTGCTATTCAGAATGATTATTTAAGATTTTGTTTAAATTTCATTAGGCTAAATATGAAAATAATATTTTTTTATTAATTAAAATCTCACTTCAGTAAACTAAAAATTTATGAACAATAATTTTGAAATACTTCAGTTCTGTTTTTAATATGCTTTTCAATACAAAAATTGTTTAGGAGACAATAAACTACAAACCTTTGAGGAACATAATAAAATTTCTTTAATATGACCATGGCCTTTTAAATTATAATACTATTTTCGGTTTAAATATTTTTTATTACTTTGTTTTTAAAACTTCAGATTATTAAAAAAAAAAAATTTAATTAATATTTTATTAAAAAAGAATTTTATTTTTTGATATATATTAGATTTTATCATTTCTTAATTTAAAAAGTCACTAATTCATAGATTGTTCAATACTCTGTAATTAAATCTATGATCATATAATAAGTTTAATAATTTTTTTAGTTTTTATTTAACATCCGAAAATTAAAGTATTTCTTAACAACTTAATTTAATGACACTCATATAAAAATTCATAATTTTATTGATATATATACAACTATATATATTTCAATAAATATACAGTTCTATATTTAATTTGAATATATAAATGTATTAATCATATATTAAATTTTGCATTATATTTTCGATAAAAATTAAAAAATAAAACCAGTTTTTCTTATATTTTAATTTGAAACTTGAATAGTAATCTGAAACTCTTAAAAAGTATTAAATCATAAATTAACAGGTTATAACAGGCTTTTGTCGTACATTTGCATACATGATTTTTTTTATTATGTATGTTTTTTAAATATTTTGTACAATCATCAATACGATAATTTCGACAAAAATGATTTACATTTTATTTTCAAATATTCATTTTTCCCATATATAAAAATATGGAAATTGATAAAAATTTATTATATATTAAGAATCAATACTGGTTATTTCTAATAAAGTAAATAAAATAGATATTTCAAGGAATTGAAATATTTTGTTTTAAAAACTACTATCCAAAATAAAATATTATATATTTTAATTTTATTTACTAAAATTTAAAATTAAATATTATTAAAAGGAAAATAAAGCACTAAAGTTATTAAACACCGGTGAGAAATAATACATATATAAATAAATTGATTTTTTATTTATCGATTTAAATGTATTTAAATAATAAATTACATTTTAAGAATAATATTTTTTTTAAATTATACTATGAGTATCGTAAATAAACTTTAAATTGCGAGCTTCATAAAAATTTTGAATTGCTCATATAATATATGTTATATTATTACGTTACAAATTCTATTTTTTAGATCATAATATTTTATATATTATTATGTTGTCAACTTGTTATATTTTAACTATTAAAACTTGATCGCGATATATTACTTAAAAAAATTAAGAAATAAATTATCATCAAATATGCAAATTAGAGGATAGTTTAGAATTTAAAGCGACGAATCATTTCCCGAATGGTACGTTAGATTATTATAAATAATATTTATAAATAATATTTATATATATTATAAATAATCTCATATTTAACTAAGATAGTGGTCAATGACGTATAAAAACTTGATTTTAAAAAAGTGCAAAAAATAAAAATAACGATATATCAAGTTTCTACATTACTAAAACCTTTTAATACACTAGGAATTCTTGACTGTAAGTATTACTTTTAGACATAAGTAAAAAGATTATAATTTATCAACTTTCATAAACTAAAATTGTTATTCATTACTATAATTTTATGTCATATTCTTGAAACACGAAAATTTAATTTAATTGTAAATATAAAATATAATATAGAACTTTAGTTATTATTTTACTCGGATATAAAATAAGAATATCGAGTAAATATAAAAGAATAAAAAAATTAAATATCACAACAAATCTGAATTGGTATTGAAAAAAATATATTAAAATAAATTCTATTTAAGTAATGGAATAATAAGTTTATTTTATAGTCTATTAGTTTAATAATTTAGATAGCAGTAGTTGTAGGAAAGTATCGATATTAAGCAATGTTAATAGTAGACCACTAGAAATTTTGGCTCACCAAAGAAATATTCTCATTTATTCAAACTCTATGCATGCTTCACATTTTCAATTAGTGAAATGTTTGTGTGAAGGTATCATGACCACGTAATTAATACGTATTAATACGTATTAAACTATATACTGGATTAGTAACTGCTCTTCCGTTTATTCCTAGTTAATATCAAATTACTATTGAATAAAAAAAATACGTGTAATGTATATTAAAGGTAATAAAGTGAATTGGAAAAGGTTGAAATGTTTTCCAATAATTTAATGTAAATCTTCGTCACTTAAGCAGAAAGCCTTTGAATTTAAGAAAGCCAACCCTTCTCCTATGCTACTTTAAAAATGATTAGGGATTAGACTTTTATTTATAATAATATAATCTATACAAGCTACTTATATATATAAATAATTGTATAACACTTTAATAGTTTCATATAATATTTTTATTTAATTTATACAAAAGAAATATTGTTTATCCATAAAAACATTAAAATGGATAATTAAATTGTCGTGCGCCGCCCGTCGGCGAGGGGCCGGCGCGCGTTATTATTAAATAGTCGCACGCGCAATAACAGATCGGGTAACGTACAACGGTTTTTTAACTTTCGCGGAAATTGAAGTTCCCGATCTATAAAAACGGGAGGATGGACTTGCGATCCATCCATTTTTCCCCGGGCCACGCTTACGTACCCTCCGTACCTCATTCCCGTATACTCGATTTTTTTTTCCTATACCCCCCTCTTCCAACATCCCTTGACGTTCGCTTACTAAAATGGTAAGAACTCGTCAAAATTTTTTAGCAATCCTTATATTATGTTTTTAGATTTATAGTGTGTATAAAACTTTTTTGATTGAGAAAGTTCTTAAATAACTTTAAAAATTTTTAAATAAATATTAATTCTCTTGTTTATTAGAATACTGAATTATAATAAAATTTACTACATAATAAGAAACCTTTATTATTACTCAAATATTGGATAGAAATTTAAAAGCAAGGGATTAACGTTAAAAACGGTACTATGAAAACATTAATGTCATTTAGTACAATTTTATTTAGTAAAAACGAGGAAAATTATTTCTTAGCATAAACGCCTTATTTGATATTTTTTACACAGTTTAAACATATAATGTGGTAGAATTATAATCATACAAAATGTAATATTCTTTTTTTTTTAATTTAATAAATATTATTTAGGTATAAGCATATTTAGTATAGCTGCATATACTAAAAACAAAATTCAAAAACACTTTTGAATAATTAAATTAGAATACATAAAATATGGTATTTAGAATTCAATTTAATTTATAAAGGACTATATTAGTTATATATTACTTATGTACTTAATTACTTATATATTAGTATAAGTTATAGCAGGAGCTATTTTCCTTTGCAGTTATTGAATGTTAAACATTCACACAAACACTTCTGCTTTTGCTACTTTGGAAAAACGTTAAAGATTAAAAATTAAGTTTCCATAATGACAATAATAATCATAGAAAAAATAATTAAGTTGCTACACAGGAAAAAAATATATTTCTCGGAAAGCATATCTGTAATAATTAATTTGAATAATTAGATTACGTAGATAAGTTAAAACTGTATTTAAAAATAAGTTGCTTCTAGCAAGAAAAAAATTATATGAAAGATTTTTAATTTTCTTTCTTTTTTCAATTTTTTCCAACGTTACGACTCAGCTAATTTCTTTTTCTGTTGTACAAAACGTTTCAGTACTAGATCATTCGCTCTATTCTCTCCATATTCCCTTTTTTCTTTTATACTTTCTCTACTCCCTTTCATTACTTTTTTCATAAAAAGTTCTTCCACGTTTATTTCAGAAAAATACTCAAGACGCTTTTTATTACATGTATTTGAAGATTCACTAATAAATTTTTTAAATATTAATAATATGATATTACACCATTATGAAATAATATAATCACTTAGAAATATCTCACGTGATATAAAGTGAAAAAATAATATAAATTAAATTGAAACGTGTATAAAAAAATAAAAAAGTATTTAAAAATGAAATTAATTAAAAAAAAACTTTTTATAAACGTGAAATTTAGGCAACCTCTTTAATTTCAATCCAATTAATTTAAGAATTTAAGATATATTTTCAATAGCTTTTTTCAAATTAATATAATTAACTGATAAATTCGTTAATAAATTGATTGTTAATATTATAAATTGTTCTTATAAAATAATAATTTAGACATATATTTATGAAGTTTTTAATTAATAAAAAAGCACTTCTTTATTTTTTATAAAATGAAGTTCTAAAGATTCCAATAAAATTACGAGTAAATCCAGTTAAAACTTTCAGAGAATTGGTTCCAATGAGCTTAGTACGTTCTGTTTTTAGAAAAATTCGTTTAAAAGTTCAAAATTGAATTGAAAGTAATAATTTTAAGATTTTAAACTATTAATCATTACTTAATAATAATATAAATATATAAATATTTTTCCAGGATAATATTGTCATATTTTTTAACTTTTGCTGATGATGTAAATATTAGTATAGATCTTGTACTGTATTCATTAACAAGCACGTAGCTAAAATATCAGATAAATAATAATTACAAGAGTATAATTTAAGTAGTAATTTTTTAAAAATCTATCTACGTTAATCTCTAAATTTGCATTAATGGTTATAAGTATTTCATAATAATTCTATGATTCTTCTATATTCATATGTTTATTTTATATTTAAACTTTAGTTTATATTTATAATTTTAAATAAATAATAATGATTTTAAAAATACTTTTTACTTCTAAATTTTCTTGTTCACTTAGATTTTTTTAAACTCTAATTACAGAAAAAATATATTTTTTTATATTACTCAAATATAAATTTGTCAAGACTAACTATAAAATAAATTAAAGCATGTATAGGGCCATTATATAGACATTTTTTCTATTCATCATATTTTTTTTCATAAACTTTCTCACAAGAAAATAAATTATAGAAAAATACATAATACATAAAGTTAGAGTTTATCAAAGGCAAAGCAGTTTACTGCGATAGAAGTTATTTTATTTACAGTTAAATCTTTTATAAATGTTCAATTTATAATTACAAGCATTGAATATATAAAAACTATTATTTATTTAAATCAAAAAGAATATTACAGATTTAGACGGTTATAAAATAATTTATGAAAGGAACATTGCTTCCAAAATTCAATTACCATTCGTAAGACTTTTTTTGCGACAACAATCTTCATAAACAATAATTTTATATTTATAGGTGTCAAATTTTTATTTAAATTTATTCATCAATTTTTTAAACTATAAGATATAACATAAATATTGCTTGTTATTGTATATTATTTCTTATTATTGAGATTTAATAGATTTAATAATACTTAACAATCACGTATAGATTTTTTGTTTATTCTCTTCCTTGAAAAAGTGATTTTTTTAATGAAAATCTTAAACGTATATTTAAATGTACCTAGTTAGCTACGTATTTTTCTACTATCTAATCAATAAATGTCTTCTTGATGAACCAGTACATACGTGAAATATTTGGATACCGCTTTTTAGCTAAGAGTGCTCGGATAGATCGTTTTCTATCTTTTGATGTTTAAATATATTACAATGAAAATCCTTTAGCAGTATCGATCATTTGATTCAAAAAGTTCATATTTACTTTGCCGTTCCAGCTAGAGATGCGTTGATTTTATAAATATGCCATATACTTCTTAAGTACTTATATAACTATTGGGTATTGTTTTTCGTAAGCACAGTACCTTAGCCAAAGGGAATTTAGTGGAAGTATAGATTTTAACTTTCTGTTTGTAATTTTTAAATGTATTCTTTTAATTAATTTCTCCTGTTGTAGTTTGCTCTACCTCAACAGTTATGACATTGTCTGAACTCCCGAGAGATGAAGTACGTGTTGATGTAAATATTCTCAAGTTCCATACATTTCATCTTGAATTAAGATTGCTGAACCGAACATGAATACAAATTTTGACTATATCTTTTTTATTCCTTGATAACAAAATAATCTAGATATAAAAATAAAAAATAAAATGCACTCGTAATCATACAACGAGTTATTAACTATTGGTAAAGTCAGATTCTTGGTCAATAGAGATTTGTAGCCTAACAAGTTATGCAACAATTAGTTACGACCTCTGGTCTCGTATGAAAGTTTCTACACAAGAGAACTTCCTTACACTAATTGAACATTCTTCTTGGTCTTCTTTCTTACTTAATGGTGGCTTCGAAAACACAAGAAAAGAGAGAAAATAATATGCCTTCCGATTTTATACACTGTTACGGACGCGTTAAACAAGAATTTACTTCCAATGAGAGTAAACTTTATGTTATATGTGTCAAAGTGTAAAAATACATTTATTTATAATTTATAAACACAATATTTTTATTTTAATTTATTGGTATGTATTTTAAATATTTTAATAACGCACATTTTATCTAATTGCAACTTTTGAAGTTTATTTTAATGAATCTGTTAAAAAGAAAAAATCTTAGAAATTATTTGAGTATTTAACATTTATATCATGGGAATTAAAGGGAAAGTTAAAATATAAAATAAGTTTGGTTTTTGTACTTATAAGTTTGAAAGACACTAGATTCGATCAATGATATTAGAACGCTTAGCATTATTAACAGCAATATTAACAGCAATATTATTCTGTCTTTGTACTATTTTTACTACAACAAAGTTTGTAGTTATTCAATTCTATACATTCGATTTAAAAAATTGAAGTAAATAATGTTATAAAAAAAAATGAGTATAAAATATAAAATTGTAATCTAAAGTATAATGTGTACTCAATGACAGTAAAGTTATCGTTTTTAATTTTGTTAATATTAAAGAATAAAATTATACTTTATTTTTCGTTTATTATGTAAAACTTTATTTTATTATCTCTCAAAAATGTTCAGCAATTTAAATATGTTGAAAAAATTTTATTATTACAAGTACGTACAATATTATTCTTATGTATTATATTATTATGTAAAATAAGAAAACATCTATTTAGTATTATAAATTACTTAAAATTAATAGAGTATACATACATTTAAAATATTGATCATATAGATTTTATTTAATTATTCTTTAAAATGAATTATAAGAATTACTAAAATAATTAAAGATTTTATATTTTTTATCTGCTACTAAGAAAAAATTAATATTTATAATCTTCATTTTATATACTAATACTTATTATATTGATTCAAGATTTATTATAAATTATTATATTTGTGACAAAGTAATATTTAAAATATTATAAAAGCTTATACAAAATTTTTGTTATCACAAATTTATATCAAATATAAGCATTAGGTTTTTAAATAATCAACAATTGCTCTAAGGTATTAAATTATTTGAGAAAAATTTATTTTTATAGAAATGTGCATTACTATATAATGTAATCGATAATTCATTACTATTATAAATGAGTGATTAAAAAATGTATTTAATGTATTTTATATTATGATTTAATTTTTTCATTATTATTTTTATTAGTAGGCTAATTAAAAAAAATGAAGTAAATGTGATCTCTAAAAAATGAAATAATTATAAATTAATTATAATATAAAATTAATGAAATCATGGATATGTTCGAATAAATATTAAATTGTAAATAATAGAAATTTGATAAATTTATATTAATACTTAATTAAATAAAAATGATAATTTATATAATTTATTTAATTATAATTATATATCATAGATTTACAATAAATTTTTTTTAATTAAAAAAATCTGAACTTAAAACAATTTTGAGAATTAAAAACTGCTTGTTTTATTTAGCTAATTAGATAAATAATTCAAAACTCTACTTTAAGAGTTGGAAAAGTCAATGAAACGTATTTCATGATCTATAAAGTTATTAAACGTATTTCATGATCTAAAAGAAAATTAAGATATTTTGACTACAAATAGGATTGTCCTGTTAGAACTATCATTAAACATGTGCTTAAATATATCTTAAAGTTCAAAAAATTTGATATGTGCTTTTTCTTCCAAATAAAATTGAATAAACGTAATAGTTTTTGTCGGTATAAATAAAAGGACCCATTTAAAAATTATTCAATTGAATAACTTAATTTGTGAATAGTCAGTTAGTTGCTTATGTCTGTCAATCGATAAATAATGTTCTTTTAGAACTTCGTATTAAAATTACAATAATAGAAAAATTTTGGTAAAATAAAATAAAATAAAATTAAATAAAGTACGTATGAAACTCCTAGGCATGAAAAAATTGTGAGAATTACTTAATATAATAAAATAAAATGTACAATTAAAAAAAAATCGTATTTTTTATCAAATATAAGAAGACATTTAATTTTTTAAACGGAAATATTAAATATTAATATACATGTACTAAAAAAATTTCTTATACTTAAAATAATAACGCATAATAGGTAATGTTATTAAAAATACTTAAATGAAATTGATTGAAAAAATAAAAAAAGTAAACAAAATATATGGTGTAAGTAGATATGAAAGGAAATAAAGAAGAAATATAATATAGAAGAAAAATAATATAATAATAAAAAATATATATCAATATAAAAATTATATAATCTGTAAATGTAAAAAAAATAAGGGAACAGAAAATGTCATGTTATTTGCAGTGTGAAATATGAGTAAAGAAGTTTCGTCGTTAAATAAAAGTCTAATGATTTCATATGTGTACTCATTTTCCATTCTCTCCTAGTGTAATCTATATTTTTCTAACTTATCACTAGAGAAATAAAAGAGAACATTAGAATCTTTTGCAGTACGTTCTTGAAACTATTGGTCAATAAGTTTTCTTCCCTTTGCGTATTTGAAAATGCTATGTTAATTAAGTGTCATATATAAAATATTCAAAATTACATACAAAATAGTGTTTTTATATTTAAAAATACTATTTATATTTTGAAAAAAAATATAAATTAAATTCTAGATATTAGTTTTTCTATTTTTATAATTACATTAGCAATATATTGTTATGTCAAATACATAAATTTGCTTCTTATTATTATTAATATTACTCAATAAGTATTAATAAACATATGTAATTATGTGCTGTGTTTTATTACATGATTTCTTTAAATTTAATGCGAAATTCATGTTTTTCTACAATGTAACCAATATTCATTCATCACAACTGAATCATGTCTTTTACCCTCTCCTAACTTTTGCGTTAATAACAAGTAATCAAAAACTCGAAGTTCGAAGGTTTCCTTTGTTCTACATATGTTTTTATAGTTTAAATTTATTCATCTTCAATACTTATAGTATAGAATTTTATTTTATCAATACATTATAAATATCATAAAATAAGTTTTTAATCGTGTGATATTTTTAAAATAAATAAGTACAATATTTTATAATCAATATTTCACAATTAGCAAATAATATTATACATCGTAATCGCCTTAACATTATATGTGTTAAATTAAGTTTTTAACATTACAATTATAACATTTCTATGTATTATAAAATTTTTAACTATCTATTTTGTTTTATAAGATATTCAAAAGTGTTTATATATATTATAGATACCTAATCTCAATTTATAATACAATTATGGCTTCAAATAACTGAAAAATATCTAGGTAATTAGAAATTAGAAATTATCTATGTATATAAATTTATTATTGTTAATCAAAATGTATTTTTTTATTTTTCTGTTTATTTCATTAAGTTAAACTATGTTTAATTGTTCTTCTTAATAGTTAATTTTCTTTAAACGCTTTATAAAATCTGTTACAATTGTGTAAAATATAAATAGTTTTAAATTTTTTCTTTTCACTATAAAGATCAAATATAAAATAATATACGTTTAATAGAGTTAAATGAAAGTATATATGTAATAGAGTGAGTTTTCAAAAAATCTTTTTAAACATGACAGACAAGATAATTTTTTGTTTACAAAAGCTAATACTAATTACTTCTTATTGGTTTTGGATAAATGCATGAGTAGTTCTTTACTATATTGATACAAAATGAAAAGAAGAATTTATAAATATCGTAGAAGTTTTAATGTACACTTCTTGTCAAGGTAGAATAAATTTATAATGAATATAAATATTTTTATACGTATAGAATAAATTTTAATTAATAACTTTTCAAATTATCTCATACAATGTAAATAGCAACATTTATCTATCTTTTGTATCTTATCGCACAAAAGTTTATATATTTTTTTTAAATTTACATGAAAATTCTGAACAATGTCAGCCATAATAAATATATGTCATTTGTATTTTTGTAGAGCCTTTTTACATTGCACAATATAACTAAATTATAAACTTTAGAATTAAAATTGAATATCATATGATATTGTTAATTGCGTATGGTGGGATTGGGATTTTTTAGGACAATGAATAACAAGCGTGTTTATCTTGCTATATTTTTTTTATTAAAATAGTTGGAATTAGGATATTATAATTGGAACTATAGGAGCAAGGAGAGAGACCTGTAACTTGCCTTTTCTGTGATGGTTGGAAAAGCAAAAGCTGCTCAGCGCTTGTTGTACCGGATTTTTAGCAGATTCTCACATTATCTCTTTTCTCGTTACAGAAATATTCTAATTACTAACTAATTTTGGAGGCGCGCTGCTTACGCATTTAACTGCCTTTTCCGGACAGTAAAAGAACCGGCAGATTTCGATTCCTCTAACCGGACACGAATTCAATTCACGCCAATTGCAGCCAAAACTCTTAACAGCATTATTTTACCTAGGTCACTTACTTACTCGCTATGAGGTTTATATTGATAGTTCATCAGAGGCTGCTTCCATTTGATCGTACGCATGTGAAGCAGCTATGGGCCATTCCATCCCCAACACGTATTATAAAAGAAATCACTTTAAAAATTTAATATTTAAAAATATTTACACGTATGCAAATTTTATATTTTTAGTAAAATTAAATATTTTTTATTATTTTTATAATATAAAACCTCTTAAGGAAATCACTGTATGAACTTTTATAAAACAATAATATGGCTGAAAGTATTGTTCTTCAAATTTATTGAAAATTCTTGATGGCTATTATTGTAATCAATTTTATTTTAGTTTATTTTAGTGTTTGACTGGATATAGCTCATATTTCTCAATAAATATGCACCTTCACAAAATATTAAAATAAAACTTATTTATTCCTTTATTTTTTATAAATTCCTTAAAACATATTATTTTTAATTGATATCAACTCACATATTTATCAATAATAAACGTACACTGTGAAAATTTTTTCTTCGTTTAATGACATAAAAATATATACTTTTTAAATAACTTAATTAAATAAATAGGAAAAATTCTTAATATAAAAAAAATTATATTTTTATTTTATTTTATCTAATTTATGCATTATAAATTAATTTTTAAGAAATTTTCACCGATATATTATTAAAACATTAAGTTATATATGCTATATTAATGTTTGTTTTAAACCATATTAATTATTTGTGACTTCATTGAGCTTACAATATTTAGTAAATTTACTAGTTTATTAATACAATTATTTCAACTTTAAAAATAAATGAAATTTTAATAAAATATTACATTATAAATAATTTGTTTAACTACATTTTATACTTTTATATTATATTTTGTATATTTTATATTTTTTGTAGTTTATTAATATTTATTTATATTATTTATTACTTAGATTGCTCATATTTGTTTATCAGTTATGGATTTTTATTCATAATTTATCGTATTTAATTATTTTTTCGACTTTAATGAAATTTTATTTATTATTACGTGATTATATATAGTGATAAAATATTTTATTCAATTTTTATTTAATACTTTTTATTGATTAAATGAAAAAAAAATAATAGTATTTAAATGATTGAAAAAAGTTATGAAAGTAACAAGAAAGAATACATTTGAATACAGAAGAAAAATATTTAAAGAATGGGGAATATATAGATTTTTAGAAAACGGAAGTAACAATTAAAAGGACTCAATATTTCAGAAGGGAATATTCTAAGTCCACATTTTTTCGTCGGTCATTGTTATAGCGTTATATGATTTTCTTGTAAGCATCTCGTTATTCATAGCAGAAATAAATCAAGGCGAGAACTCAGAATACGGTATACATGTGTACAAATATGTGTGTATATAGAATGGATATGTGGCAACCTGCAGCTGAAACGTAACCACATCATGTCAGAGGCCATTTGAGAAGCCAGCCCATTACGGGAAATTGAACTTCATTGAAAGACTTGTATCAAAGCTGTGAAAATCAGAGAGAGAAACAGAGATAGTCAGAGGTAGAGATAGAGAGAAATGGAAGCAGGGATAGTAGGAATAGAGGATGGTAAAGGGAAATAACGATAGAGAGAAACAGAGAACGTAACAGAGAAGAAAAAACAGAAAGAGAGAGAGAGAGAGAGAAAGAGTAAGAGAATACAAAACACGTAACCAGGATAACTTCATAAAAGCAGTTAATAAGCAGTAAATAGATATAGGTGGTTTTTGCAAGCTTTTAAATAATATTTTGATTTACTTCGTTAAATTAATGTTTCATATAAACACTACATTTTATTTACCCTAAATTATTTATAGAAGATTAAAATTTTTCTGGAATTGGAATTTTTATTCAATTTATAAATTTAAAAATTTTAGAATATTTATCAATCAAATGATTTTACTTTAACTCAGTTTGTATACGATTTAGAAAAATAATAAATTTTATTTTCTATTTATAATTCAATCGCAAGGTAATATAAAGAAGTAATTTATTATCATGAATACATGTATATTAGAAGTAATTTATAATCGTATACTTTAAAAATTAATTATAATTATTTTCCTATTGTTTTTTAATAAATAGAAATACTTATTAATTTGATTACTATGATAAATTAAAAATATTAAAATATTTATAACAAGAGTAATATTTTATGAATTTATTACATTATAAATATATTTATTAAAATAATAATAGTTAATTTATTGCCAATATTGAAATTAATACGGATTCGAATTTTCACATTTTAATTAAAGTAATTTAAATTAAAGATTATAGAAATATAATATAAAATTCAAGTAAAAAAGTTTCATCTACAAATAAATCTTTTTTTTCAAATAAATGTTTTTGATTTTGTCAATTTATTAAAATTTATACGGGTACTTAGAATTTCTATATATAATCTATATATAAAATACATTTATATAAATAATTGATATTATAATTATGTAACAGTTATTATTTTTAGTGAAATTATTGTCATTACATAAACAACCGGATTCTTTGCATTGTATTAAATTTTGTAAAATTTTATAGTCTATAAAATTTTAATTTTTCTTTTTATTAAATTATTGCTTCTATCACAATATATAATCAAGTTTTTATATAAATTTTTTTCTCTGCATAGAAAAAACAATAGAGAAGTATAGAAAAACAATAGCTAAGGAAAATATATCGAACGTATAGAGAGAAATTACGAGAGTGATGAAGGAGGCAATTACAGAGGACATAGGAAGCAGACTCAGTAATAGCGGAGAGTCATGGTAGAGAGGATGGTGGATATTGGAAAAGCAAAAAAAAAACTCTGGGAAAGATACAAAAACTGTAAGAGGGAAGATAAGAGAAAATATAGAAAGTTATATATAGAAAAGAGGAAAGGTTACAGAGAATACCTAAAGAACAAGAAGAGAATGGAGAAACAGAAAGAAATTGAGTAGGAGAAAAGACAAATCAGGGAAAACTTTCTAGAAGGTGATCCACAAAAGTAGAGGAACGAAGTTTATGATAGATAATAACATCACAAACGATGTTTGATGGAATTATTTTGAAGATATATATGGTAAAAATGTAAATGAAGAAATAATTCAGAAGGAGGAAGATTCAGAATGAGTAGAACGTGAGAGGAAGGAGGTAGAGGAGATAAATATGGCATAAGTGATAAATGGAAAAGCAGGTTGGAACTGAAGAAATCACTAGCGGAAAATGGTATACCAAATGAAAGTTTGAAGTATAGTCCGGAGATGATAATAGGCAAGATAAATTATTTTTTGAACTCACTAGTAAAAGGGGAAAAATTTGCAGAGGAGTGAAGTAGTAGGATAGTGGTTCCAGTATTTAAAAAAAGTCCCAGAAAAGATGTAAGGAACTATATTACGTTTATAGACACATGATACAAGCTATGTACAGAAATACTGAAAAATAAGATCGATGACTATTTGGAAAGACGCGACAAATATAGTGTATCGCAATTTGAACTCAGAAGAGGAAAAGTAAAATAGAGGCAATCTATGCGCTAAAATAGATGCTCAGTTGAAAAAAGAAAAAGGGGAAATTTTGATTCGATTTATGGATATCGAAGCGGAATTCGATAGAATAAAGAGGAACGAAATATGGGAAAATATGGAAAAACACGAATTAAAAAATAACTAATTAACTGCGTAAAAGACATATAAAAACACCAAGTATAAAAATATAAGACATCATAGAAGAAATTACGACTATAAAAGGAGTAAGACAAGAATGCCCGCTGAGTCCCACTTTAATTAATATAAGATTACAGATTTGAAGGGAGAAATATTGCGATATTAGCAAGAAGCAAAATAGAGCTGAGAAAAATGTTAAGGATATTAGGGTTTTTTTTTTAACGAAAGAGTTAGAATTAAATGCAGAGAAGTTAAAGATTATGCAATTTAAAAATATGTGGGAGGAAATGAAGGTCATGGAATTTAAGCCGGGGAATGAAAATATAGAGAGAGTAAAAACATTCACATGTTTGGATTATTCATTCTCAGAAAGCAACAAAAATTGTCTGCATAAAAAATAGTAGCAAGGAAAGCAAAATTGCTACTAGGTAAGATCTAAAACATATGGGAAAGCTTATTCAAGGAAGATCTTAAGAAAAAACTAAAGCTTTTCGATATGCTGGTAGAAACAGTGCTTTTATACGGATCCATTGAAAAAAGTATGAAGATATAAAAAAAGTACAAAAGAAGTTTCTAAAATGGAGCTTAGGTACGATAAAAACATACCGGACAATGTTCTAATGTTTGGAATAAAAAGTAGAGATTAAGGCAGCAAAGAGGGCAATAACATTTGAGGACAAAATTCTAAAAAAAGAAGGGTTAGATATAACTAAGGTATGTTTGAAAGGGAGGATTGAAGAGGGCAGAATAATAGAATATAATAGAGGCGTAGAAAGAAAGGTAAGGAATATCTTTCTGGTAAGAATTAGGATGGTTTTGGTGTATTTGGAATGCAAAGGCAGAGAACATAGTAATACTTTGGGAAGAAGTACAAGAGATTAAAATAAGGCAAAAAAGGCAGATGTGATTGAATCAGATAGAAAAATCAAGATATACCGAAGCAATAAAACAGATAATATTAGAAGATATAGTGAACGTGTAATGCATATACGAAAGAAAGAAGTAGGAGGGGAAAAGCTACGGAATGAAAACCTTGGCCAGCTTCCATATGGGTAACAAAAGCAGAGCTAACAGAAACTGATTAGATGAAGAAGAAAAATCTGTAGATTATGTAAAAAAGCAGAAACTCTGAAACATATAATTCAAGATTGTATAGCACAAAGAATAAAACCAAAAAATGGAAAGATTAAATATTCAGTAACAGGAATAGAATTAATATGCTATACAGAATACAATAGAACAGAGAGAGAAGTAATAGGATAAACGAAGAATATAGATTTAAAAGTGGTAGAGGATAACTAATATACAATAAATGAAATTAGCAACATGAAAGTAAGATAATGCAGAGATAGATATAGAAATTATTATTAAAGGCAATGATAATAATTATAAGTTAAAATAACAATATATAGCGAAGGATAAGGATCTTACTTACATAGAAGATACGACAATTATAAGGTAAAAATAAAAAATATGTAGTGAAGTAGTCTTATGAATAAGAAATTATAGTTAGTGTATAATAAGAAGTCACTAAGTAAAGAGATTATAAGTAACATATTTTAGCAATTTTAAGTAAATAAGAAGCGAGCAAAAATTATTGTAATTTATTATGTAATAAAAAAGTATTAAAAGGTAAATTATTGAAGTAATAAGATATGTATAAGAAACATAAGGAGAAGAAATAAACATGTATGTATGATAAATATGTATATAGATAGAGAAAAAAAATATTTTATGATTCAATAGGTATAATTTAGATATAATGAACAAGTCGATAATTTTATAAATAAAAGACATAAAATATAGGGACTTTAATGTGAAAAGGCAAATAGCTATAATGATTATGTGTAATATTTTATTATATGAATATGAATAATGATATAATGATGACTCGTGATAATTATAATATGGTTTAATTAACTTTACTAATACTATTAAGAACAAAATATCATAAGATTCAAATTCGACGTATAATGTATAATGACAATGTGATATTATTTAAAAAATGTAAAGATTTAGATGTCAAAATGTAAATAGATAAGGATTGTTTACATACAATCCTTTTAGTTAAAACAAAGGTATAATTAAATAATATAATAAAACATTGCAAGGTAATATTGTTCCATAAACTATCAATTCTATATTTAAAGAACAAAAATATTTTAAGATTCAAGTTTTATATGTAATAGATATTAACAAAGACAAAGTAATTTTCAATGAACTGAGACAGAAGTGCAAATATATATATATATATATATATATATATATATATATGTTATTATTATATAATAGATCGTATGAATAAACCTAATAATGAAGAAAAAATTTAACATTTAATTAACTATTTCATGAATGAAAATAAAAGTTCCAATTTTTTTTTATATAGAATATATTTAACTTTTTTAAGTTATCAAATTTGATTAATACAATAATAATTCATGAAAAAACAGTAAGCGCATATTAATAAAAATGCTTTCCAATTTAATTTATTTATTGTATTAATGTAGTAAAATGAAAATTAAATCATTTTCTAAAAGAAATAATTTAAAAACAGAAATAAAAATCAGAGTGATTGGGTATTCGAATTGAAAGTTGAATCAGGATGGGATATTTAATGCCTTGCGGAAACTGGATTAAATATTCTATGAAAAGTAATCCAATATCTAATATCTAGTATCTAGTGAAAATGAGAGCAAAAGGTTTTGTGGCATTTTTGATGTCATAGCATTGCATTTGCTACACCACACAGCTTTACCTGATATGGTTTACCATAGTAAACGTAGTGAAACCCAAAATGATTTATACTCTCTGTAAAATTCACCTAAAACATATACGATCAAATAAAAAAATTGACTCGTACAATGTTCAAAGTGGATTTCATGCAGTACTTTTTGTAGACAATATCAATGTTCTTGTAAACATATACTGTATATAAAATAGAAATTCTTTTTTATTGTATACATATTTTATGGAGAGTATTTTAATTTTTTTAGATTTAATTTTGAAGGTGAAATGAAAAAACGCTGAAAAATCATCTTTACCTAAATAAATAATTAAATTGAGGAAATGTAGATATCAAGTTACATTCCTAATAAAAACCTTTATTTTTATCAAAATACATAGCTAAAATGATATTTGACTTAGAGGTTGAAATAGTATAGAACATATAAAAATCATTAGTAAAAATACATAAAATAAATATTCTATACTTCTTTAGTTTAATCAAGAGAACGTAATAATGAAAAAAAGAATTAGAACTAATGTTCATGTAACTGATAAAAGGTACTCAATGTTATTAATTATGTATATAATTATAAATTTATGAATATAATTTATTACTCATATCCGATGAAAAATATTTGGATGTCTTGCGTATGTGTTAAGCTTTAATAATAATTTTAAAATGGTATATGTTATTATTAGAAGATATAAATAATTATAGTATAACGATCAGAAATGTAGTACTTTGTATCAACAATAGGAGTAGAAACTTTAAGTAACATCCACAATGAAAACTTTACTATCTGTAAACCTTTGATTATTAATGTTATTTGTATGATTATAAGAACACAAATCAAAGAATTTGGCATTCCTAGATGAAATTACGCATGACTGTATAATGTTTTAATAATAAATAATATGGCTGACATTTTAGCTTTCCGACCCATTAAACCGAAAATTATAATTTCTTATGAGTGCTCAAGGAATTTGGTATTGCTCATTCCTATCTTATGTCATTACTAGTCTAAATCATTAATATTATTTTATGTTTTACACAATATAGTTTATAAAACTTGTAATAAACATAACTGGCTTGGTATATATAATAAGTTGTTACGAAAAACTAAATCTCCCTTCAGTCTCAAGTTTTCTTTTTATTATTGAAATAAAACTTTAAAAAGAAAAACAGAGATAGAAGAGTTTAAATAATTGGTTATACGAATGCATATGAATTTTACCTAGCTATTCTACATAGCTACGAGATCGTAATCTAAATTTAAATATACAAAAAAAAAATATTTCTTGAATATCTTAATGGTACTGTCACGAGTTTTTAATAAAAAACAAACAAGTATACCATAATAATAATACAAATTATTATGCTTTTATGCCCCTTTCGCATAAGTTGATAGAAGAATTTTAATCGTTCATTACTTGCAGCTACTTTTGCAACAAAAGTATTACTATAAATAAATATAAATGAAAATTAGAGTCATAAATAAATGAAACATAAAATAAAATAAAATATTTCATAAACGTTTCTTAATAAATTATTATGGATTATATTTTAAAGAATAATAAAATAACAGCAACATAAAAAAAATATATATATATAAATAATTGTAATAAGTGATCTCGTTGGTTGCAGAATGCTGTATATAATGCAATTCTATTTCTAAGTTTATAAAAATATTGGTAAATTTACTTTATTTTATTTAATAATTTATACATAAACGTTCCATTATATATTTAAATTATAATAAAAAATGTTTAACTTTTGATTTAATTACAACAAATGAATTATAACAATTATTCGTACTAATATCAATCGGTTAACTTTGAAAATTATAAGATTCCTCAAAATTGAAATTTAATTCTTTGCACAATTTTTAGAAATTATACTCAAAAGTATATAATTTCTAAGTATGAATTGAACTTAAAATAATTTAAATAGGATATTGGATAAAAATCTAGAAATATCTCACTTAGTATTATTTAGAATAATAGTAATAATAGATTTTTCGCATATTACAACTAATACAATGATGAGTAATTATCGATAGGCTCATATCAAATCTACTACTTTTACGTAGAGTAACGACTGCTAGAGCATTTCACTAAAAAGTTAAGAATTACACCAACATAAAAGTATTAATTCGATATTTAGAGCTAATAAAAAATTCCAACATTAAATGTAGTTTGGAAGTGTAAGGTTAGTATTGATTTAAAGTTGGTTTATAAAGATAAAAATTTATGTGAAATTTATTCCTTCGTTGATTGAGACAAATAAGATTTCCAAGATAAAAGTTGAACCACTTGAGGATTGAGAGGAAGATCTTGTTGATTTTAACTTTGAAGTTGGTGAGGCAAAATTTCTAAAGCTAATTCTAGATTTAAATGAAACTAGGGTTTTCATTGCAAAAGTTACAAATTAGTATTCTCTAACTTATAACTTACATAAATCATTAAAAGAACAATATGATCAATAACTATGAAAATATTAACTAATTTATTAAGTGCTTAATAATTCTTTCTAAGAGTATATTCTATTCAATAATATATATTATAAAATCATTTTTTGTAAAAATTAAACCTATTTTTAAAAAATGTCTCTTTCCGTTTTATATTAAAATTTTATACTTTAGGTGTCATAAATTTCGTCAAGACTTGTTGAGAAAAATTATCCAATTCAAAATAATAAAATATAATTTAAAATCTGTCTATAGTTTTTAGGTTAGAAACCATTAAATACAGGAGGCGGGAGGGGGGGTGGGGGGAGGGGGGTATTCTTTATTTTTTTTATTTTTTAAATAATTTTAAGGGGAAGAATATATAAAGAGGGGATACAAGATAAAAAGGAATCAATTAGTAATGGAAGGATAGATTAGGAATTTAGGGACTTAGAAGGTGGGTTTTTCATTTAAAGTTACATACTTGGGAAAATAAATTATCTTAACTGAATTACCGGGGAATTCCGAGTGCGAATTAAATATTTGTTAGGGGGGATTTAGGGAGTAGAACAATCATACAATTTTATTTTAGGGGATGGGAGGTTTAAAAACAATGTATAGGATAGGGTTTTATAAATTTATTAATTTTACCAAAATAAACTATCGTAATAAAATAAAAAGGGGAGAGAGAGAGATAGTTGATATATATATATATACACGATTCTCTTTAACAGTTTTTAAATATAAATTTTCATTTTAATTATCCTAATTTTAAAATTAAAATGTTGTCAAAATAAAAAATATGTTTGCATTTAAAAAACTAAATTGTAGAAAATTTTTTTTCTCATATGAAAGAAAATATTGATGGTAAAATTTCATCGATTTTATTTGTATACATTATATTCTGAAACAAGATTTTCCCCAAGTTAAAAATTTTATTAAATTTAAAAATTAATATTAGATATTTAATTTTTAACAAATAAAAAAAGTAAAACAAATATTTTTTATATACCGTATAATAGAACATAATATTAACATTACGTACATATAACGAGTACAGTCCAAAAAATATGTTACTCACTTCATTTATGTTGAGTTATTTTAGACTTGAGAGTAATTTTAAAATGATATTATAATATTGCTATCAGAATAAAAGATATTGCATTAAACTATTTTTTATTTTTCTTAATATTGTACATTTTTTTGTAAGAAGTGAATTTACATTTTATAAAAAAAATGAAGAATTGACTTTTAAAGAATTTATACAAAAGAATTTATTCAAAGATTTTTTATTTAAAACTAGTAAATGTCTCTTAGGTTAAATAACTTATGTCAAGGAAACTGGGATCGTATTATCTTAACTCATATAAAACTGTTATAACTGTACATAACAAAAAAATTTTAATATCTTATAAATGATGTTAATTAATTTTTTTTTAGTTCATAGTTTTTAGTAAATACTTTCTCAACTTTCATTGTTAATTTCTTTCAAATTTATATAATTATAATTATTATGAGTATAATTTTATTTAAATACATTCTGAGACACATACTTAATTGGTTTTATTATAAATATTACCTTATATAATATAAAATGAATTATTGATGAAACTACTAAACAAATACTCTCCTCCTTTTCCTATTGATGCAATGTCTACTTGTAGTTCTTTCTACGATGTTAAAGACAGTGATATCAATAGCAGTAGTTCAGTTTATGTAGAGCATATTCATATTGAAAACATACGGGTTGATATTTTATATGTATCATTTTTAATTTGCATAAATATTTAATGTAGTATTCAAAGAAAAGAACCATACACAAATATTAATCAATTATCACTCTTTATATTTGGTAAGGGTAAGATTTTTTTAAAACATATTTATTTATTGATTTATGAATAAAATTGAATATTATTTTGTCTGATAGAAATGCGCTTTTTTATGTGGCTAAATTGAGCTTAAAATTTATAATTTACTAATTATACTTTATACTATTAAGCGTGTATTGTTAATAAGAGAAATTACAAACCTTTATAAAATCTTGCATTAATACTTTATTTTAAATACAATAATATACTGCATTTATGCTTATGAAGAAGTTAGTGGGCATGCAAATTTATAATATACGTCAATCAAATGTAGTTTTATTTTATTTTTTACAGTTAGATATAAGTATTTTCGACAAATGTCCACCATCTCATATTGCGATTCCTGCTACCGGCAATAACATTTTTTTACTTCTATATCCCTTATTCCATACCGTAGATCTTACTAAAATAAACAGCAACCCTTCTCAGGGCGATTTATGTGTAATCGAATACACACGACCAGGGCAAAGCAAGTCAAACGTAAGAGACCGTTAATAGAAAGCGATTTTGGAACTACACGTCTCGCGAAAGACGTTTCGTTTTACTTAGAAATTTATATTAATCTCATATCAGTCAATTTTTTATTATAAAATTAATATTTAGTTAATATGAAGTTCAGCATTTTAATATTTTGGTTTATTGTTTAATACAATTCAATCTTTACGAAACTTTTTTATACAAAATTTTTTTTAATTAATTATAAATTCTTTTTGTTAATAACGATAACAATATTTTAACAAATTTTATTTAGATAAGTCGTGCACTATTCGTAATTTTTAGATCAATTTTTCATATTTTAAAATACATATAAAAATAAGTTCACATGGGCGGCTGCTCCTGAAACTACTGTCAAAGATTTAGGCGGATAGGTGTATGGGTAAAAATAAAAGATGACATTATTTTTTGCTTCTACTTGGTGGCACGATACCAAAGCGTGGCGCGAGTTTGGTGTTTTCTGTCCCCGGGAAAAGGAGCTTCGCTCGTGGCGGCACGATATGGCTACGTCGAGGATATTCGTCTGTCGGCGAGCTTTGTTATTCAGGCCCTTTGGTGTTCGTCACCCCTCGTCTGGTAATGGTTTGCTCTCATTGCTTGTATTTTTCTTTTATTTATAACTTCCAACAGTCTTTTCGGTAATTCTTAATGACTGTTAAGACGTAACTATATCTAAGAACCTATAAACAATTACATACGTGCGATAATGTTTTATTTAACGTACGCTGAAGAGACGCCGACGGCTGGCACATGACAAAGTAGTTAAGGGTTGATGACTACATTTTCAAAACACCGTGTTTTAAAATTTTTTCATCTTAAAAATAAATATCAATCAATTTATAACAAAAATTTTTTTTTAAAGTTTAAGTTTTTAAAATTATATGATAGTAAACCACTAAACGTATTTCCTCTCTATACAATAATTCCGCGCAATTTTTAATTAGAATATTAGTTTTACAAGTAATTACAATTACTAGATGATTAAATAATTAAAATTACAGAAGATCTTTTTCAACGAATTATTTTTCCATTCCCGTCGGTAGTTTTCATAATGATTCAATGTTGGTGCGTTACAAAATATGTAATAATACCATATAGCAAGTAAATTCTAAAAAAAATATATTTTATTATTTCAAACTTCGTTAAAAATTATTTTAAGATTTTATTCAGTTAAAATGTGTTTTTTTATGGAATTTTTATTATTTTAAAAAAAATATTCCTAATTTAAAGCTAATATTTTAGCTTGACATTACTAACCAATGAATGATAATCCATAAATTTTATTAAACTTAAATGTTCTATAATAAAGACTTCTTACATAAGAAATAAGTATATAAAGAACATTTTAAAAAGATGATTATGATATTTTTTTCAAAGATATAGGAGAAAAACAATCTATAACATCATGAACACACCATACGATAATTATCGTTTTTTAAAAATTCGTTTTCAAAATATAAATATCCTAAATTTGTATTTCAACATAAATTAAAACAATTATAAAAATAGAAGTACATGAATTTTTTAGAAATAAATAAAAAGAATGAAAATATCAAAATATTAAAAATTTTATATATATATAAATATAGCGTTAATTATATATATATATATATATAATTAACGCTTCTATAATTATGTAGAAATCAAAACAATCACAATATCTATTTTTAATTATTCCGTTTCTGTTTTATATATATAATAGGAATATAATATAAAAATTATTCCAATGTTTTTTTTGTATTGTACATATTAGTATTTTTGGTCTAAAAAGTATGTATTTTATATTTATAAGAATAGTAAAGAATAAAAATTTTCCAAAATTTTTTAATAGTATTATTTTTTTAATTATTCTAAATATTTTAGTAAATAATGAATAAGAATAAAAATCAAACTATAAAATCAAATCAAGCAAGATATTCTATCAAAAATATATACAAATTAAAAAATATGTGAAATTAAAGCAAATTTTATAAAATGAAATTACTTTTATCAATTCATCTGCAAGTTCAAATTAATTACTTTTATTTTTAGTAATATTCCTTAATGTTTAAAATAATTTTCTTAAAATATTTGTAATGTGTAATGTTTAATTTACGAAAAGTTAAAAAACGTAAAAAAATTGTAATATTTTCATTGGACAGAAAAAAATAAAAATTAATAATAAGTAATAATAATTAGTGACTTTAAAAAACCCAATAACTTATTATAATTTATTATTGAAAATTCAGTTTATTTTTAAAAATACTTTCGTTATAATTTTGTAATATTTTATTTTTTATTTCAATTTATTAAAAAAAAATAAGAATTAAGTATATATTATTTGTAATAAAAATAAAAATTAGAAACTAATCAAATCATCTCAGATGATCTGAGATGATCTCTCTATAGTTGTTTATCTTATGTAAAATTTTTTTATTTATAAAGATTGATTGAAGATGAAATTTAATTCTATTACTACTAACTAAAAAATCTATTCCAAATATATCTTAAAAACTTTCTTCTGTTATAAAAACTAAAGTATATAATGATCATCTTTAAAATGTATCAATTTTTTTTAACCACTAAAAATTATTCATGATTATTCTGTTACATATTATTACATAATTGAATCGCATGCAATAAAATTTACTCAAAATTTATTACAATTAAATATTTTTAATTAAATTTTTTCTTTCTTTTTCTACAAAATTTCATAAATTTATTATTATAATTTACTTATAATTATAATAAAGTTTTATTTTATTCACATAATAAGTGTAATAAAAATAAATTGAATTCAGCTATAACTTACTATTTTTGCAAATTGATACGATTCAAAATGGAAAATCGAAGAAAGAATTGTAATTGTATGCACAACTACGAACCGCAATGAAGCTTATTGTATGCAGGACATAATAAAATATTTTTTATTCCTTTATAACTCTATATCTATCTTTTTATTTATTTATTTATCGATCTTACTTTATTTTATATTATTTTATACAATAAAATTATATTTAATGACCTTAAAGTTCGGAAGCTCAACTCTTTTTTTACTTTTCTTTACGATCACGTAGATGCCTTCGTGTTGTCTTGTTGCGTCGAGAAGCAAGAAATTGATGGTGGGTTGTAAAAAGGAGAATTCGTGCATGTTAGATAGAAGTAATTTTGTGATTTTTAAAAGAGAGATTGAAAAATATTTAATGGATATATATAGAAAGAGAGAGAAGGACAGGAAAAAGAAATAATGAAAAAGTATTTCCAACCACTGGACAAGTATCTGTGAACCATGTCTTGATAGTAATTTCGAAATATCCTAGAATTTCTTTTCCAATAGATAAAAGTATCACGAAAGACGATTGTTACAAAAATAAAAAGTAGAAAAGTAAGTAAAAAATAGAAAAAAGATAGAAGAAATTCAGAACACGCCATAAAAAGATAGTATAAAGAAAAATAATGTATTTTATTTAATTTCTTTCATTTACTACAATCTATTAACTGACATAACGCATTCATTTTAATATCACTTACGTGCTAAATTAATTAATAACTCAAAGAATATACTTTTTGATAATTTAATGAACATAAACATGAAAAAAATTATTTACCTTTAATAAATAATTATTAAAAGTTATTACTCTTAAAAAATTACGGTTAGAAATCAAGGACAAAATTTTTTAAATAATTTTTAATATATAAATTATTATATAGTAATTTAGTATATTTATATAGTATACAAATATACAAAAATTTTGTTCTTAATTTTGACAAACTAAGAAGTATTATAAACATTGATTCAATTTTATTTTATTTATTTTTTAAAATAATAGCAAGCATTTAAAAATTGTTATATCATATATTTATTACATTTTTGATACGCCATGAAAAGAATCATACAGTAATATGAACTTATTAAATAAAGATTACATAATTTTTCTGCTATAATTATCTATAAGCTTTATAAAAATTATTACCTAACACAATTTAAATTCAACTCTGAAAATATCAAATTGCAGGTAGAAAATTTTTTCCGTTAACATTAAAATAAACAAACAATCTAATACTATATTCTTAGTACCTATCTAAATATGAATAAACTATATAACATATTTCTTTTTATCAAATCTTATTATATTATATAAATAATCTTAATTTATATATATATTATTAACAATGAATTCTAGAATAATATATCTTTTTAATCTTTTTAAAACTTTTTTAGTATAATTATATTGTTAGTTTAACTAATAATAGTTATTTTGTGAATATTATTATTTTAATAAATTAATATTTACATCACGTGCAAAAAAAAGTATATATTTTTTTAAGATAACCTATCGTAGTTGCCAATCAAACAATCTTATGTAATGATTTTTTATATAAGAAAAATATCTAGAAAATAGAAATTCAATTGTCGATTTTCCAGTAATGAGATTTTAAATGATTAAGAAACATCGTATGGTATTTTTCAAGTAAATAAAAATTACATAGAAATATTTACAAAAATACAAGTAAATATAATTCTTAAATGTAATTTATAATTACCTTCTACTATATATTTTCGAATATAAAAATAACTGTTGTGTATAATTTCTATTAAGGTGATCATAAAGCTATCAAAGAAAAAAGTGAATTTAGTGAAAAACTTACAATGTTTTAAATTTAATATACTTATGGTTGTTGACTATAATAATATTTCCTCATTTCTAACCTACGGTTGATGTTTTTTAGATAGTAAAGTGAATTTTTAAATTATACTTATTTAAAATATACTACTCGTACAGAATAAGTTTAATATTTATTAGAAATTATTATTTAAAATTTAATCAGGTCATTGCAAATAAAATAATAAATTCATCATTTTTTCTTTCATTCGGAATACGCAAGGTATCAGCATGTACTTTCACTATATTCCAGATCGTAATTAAAAAAAAGTACTTAAAAATACGTTTAACTAAAAATGTCGTGAGTAAACGATTAATTTACATCTTTTGCAAGAAATGTGAATTCTGCATACAAATTTTTATCTAATTAAAGATAAAATTTTTAGTTATTTTATTGTTCAAAACAATATTTTTTAGATGAAACTTGAATCATTAATTAGTAAATTTGTAACTATTTATGTTTTAATTTCAGAACGAATAAAAAGAAATAAAAAAGCGATTTAGTAATATTTGTTTAAAGAAATATAGTAAAGAAATCTATTGGTTATTCATGAGAACTTATTTACTAATTGACAAGCTATCTATCCGGTATCGAGAAATCAGTTTTTGATGCAGTTGTATAACTTCATTTATATATTAAATGAGTTCTTCTAACGATATCGTTTATACGAGATATTAATCAATAAAACACATATTAAATGCATTCTTTAAATAATGAATATTAAGTAATTCATTGATATTTTTTAATTCCGCCTATTAATCAAAATTTAATAGTAAACATATTTAACTATAACTTTGGGGTAACGTAAATCCAATGATTAAGGATAAAATCTTATTAGTTTTACAGTTCCGTTTAGTTATCTATGAATTTTGTATACCGTTAATTACTGAAATGTATTTCTCATTTTTACGTATCATACACAAAGCAGTTTTTTAAAAATTATCTCTATTACAATGAATTAATTTTAAAAATGAATAGAAGAACCTTCTATATATATAGACGCTTCCACGTTGATATGAAATGTGTTATTCATCTCGATCTGATCTTGAAAGAGAAAACCGAGGTCTTCTAGATTTGTACAATTTTATTGAAACATAATTTAAAATTTATTGTGTAAAGGTAACTTTTATAGTTTATTGCTTTAAAGGGAATGAGAGACGTTCAAACTTCGATGTGATTTAATATGTCACAGGTAACGTTTTAGGTAACGTCTCTAAAATTAAGTAATTAAGAAATATCAGTTGAAAATACAACAGATAAAATATAAATTCTGATATGATCCCTTTTTACCGTCGGTAGTGAGATTTTATACTTAAAATATGAAAAATCCTAAATAGACTACATTTCATTATTTTGTATATTTAAAATATATTTTTAAACTCTTCTATAAAGATGATAAGAACAGATCATTCTATTATACCTCAAATAATTTATTTAAAAATTTTGATCTTTTATTTTTTATAAATATTACACTTTAATAAATAGACCTTGTATTGAAGTAAAATTTTTTAATTAAATATTAATTGCGTTAAAAAAAAATTTGCTGCATAACAATAAAATAATTAAATAAAAATAAAATAATGCTTTTGCTACACATAAATATGTAACTTCGATATATATGTATACTTTATAATCATTTCTAAATAGAACAACTATTATGTCCATTTATATAAAAAATTAACTAAAATTGGATAACGTGTAGAAAACGAATTATAAATCAGAATTAATTATATAGACTAGGCTTTTAATTTAATATATTTATTTATAATGTATTTTTGTATTTAAAGAAATGTAACTTATATCAGTGTTATTATAGTGATATTAACATATTTTATTATGAACTTATTGTTAGATACAAGAAAATCTATATAAGTTTCTATATAAAAATTCTCTAAAATTTATATATTCTATATAATAATATCTCTTGTAATCGGATCAATTTGAAAAAATAATCGTGCCCCGTGTTATACAGTATTATGAATACTATTCATGTATGAATGTATACTATACTTAGTAGCTTTGAAAAAATTTATTATACTGAATATTAATTTTTTCTAAAATAATTCGAAAAATTCATTTATTTAGCTAAAATAGGTATTATCAATTCGATTTATAATTCAAATAAGGTGTATACTTATGATAAACCTTAAAATTTCTTTATGTATAATTATGTTTTAAATTCTAAAACTACTTTTATTTTAGAATATTAAAAATTAAATTTTTCTTTTTTTTTCTTTATTTATTTATTTTTTAACGACAGTTTTGTTGTGAAAACTGAGATTGTATAAATTTTGTGTATGAAATGACTTATGTTGTAATATATTTATAAAAAAGCCTGTATAATTAAGACAACTTTAATATAAGGTGCTGTTTTTCCTTCCCCTTTTGAAGCCATAGTTTCTATTCGCAAAACTTGTCGTAATCCCTCCTTAAATGCGGTGGTAAGAGGAAACATTCGTATTTGACGCGCTGCTGAGAGCATAAATCAGACCACAGAAAGATGCGATAACTAAGGCAATGGCCGTTACAGTAAAAACCGCTTCGCCGAATGCTAGTGAGTACGAAAAGAAATAATAGAATATTAAAATGCGTGTTTTATGTAGATTTGTTAACTATATATTATCATGACTACTTTGTTTCTAAACTTAAAATGCTTGAACATTGAAATGTAGAGCTTGTAATAATATATATAAATTTTCTTTTTTCACTGAAAATATTCTAAGCATTAAGACCAGAAAATTCTAAGGACTATATTTTTATAAACATTAAATAATACATTAGGTCTTAGCTGTATATATTATTAATTACTAAATAGATTTGTCAAATACTTTTATAGTGAAATTTAACTTATGTATTTCTTATTAATAAAATACTTTAAAATAAATTATATTTTAATTTATATTTCTTTCGATAATTTTATTTTATCTTTATTCTATAATATGTAAAGAAAAAAGTAATTTACATCCGTCGTCTTTGTTTGCGTTTTTCTTTGAACTTCCCATTTTGTTCTTTATATTTGAGGTTTTTTCTTCAATTTTGGGGGTATTTATCTTTTCAATGTCGTTCCTACTGTAATGACTCTCAGAAGACTGTCCTCTGTTTTCTTTTTCTAACAACAAAAGAAAGAACTGAATATGAATATTTTTAGGTATTTTTATGCATAAGTTAAATCTGTAAAAACAATATAATAACCAAAATGACCTTTACTTAATATGAAAATGATGACCGTATATTTGTGATTGTTTACTTTTAAATATTATTTCTTAATTATAATTTATATACATAGAATACTATTTAAAAAAATACAAAATTAAACTATAATAATAATAATTAAGTCATATATATGTAGACCGAGAAACAGAGAGAGAAAGAGAGAGACTGATAATCTCATTATTTCAATAACGTTTTATTACAAAAAATTATTGTATTAAATATTTATATATAAAGAAATCATTATTAAATAAAGACATTATCATATAATTGATTTATAATTTATTTTCCTACATATAAAACTAAAATTTATATCTTCCGCATACTATTATTTAATATCCATTAAATTATAGAAAATTTTAATACTATTTTTTATGAATTTAAAAAATGATTATATAAATTTATAAACGATACATTTATTATATCTATATCGATTTGTGACTTTTGTTAAAATTATACAATATTTAACAATTTTTATATGAAGTAAATTATATTTAAAATTTTAAACATGTTTCCTTTTTACTGAATTTGTAATTTATTTTTTAAGATTTACGTTATTTAACAATACTAGTTAATTAGTTTTTAGGGTTACTTACACAAAAATATTATATTATAATAAAACCATGCATTATATGGCTTATAATAAGGAGTAATTAATTAATTTTAGTTTTTTTTAAATATATAATTAATTTTTTCGCATATCTTTTAAAATTCTTATCAATATAAAGTTTTTTTATGTCATTTTTTTTATGTCATTCTGAAGTAATGCTATTTTAGCTGTGATTCTAAAACTTCGTTTCTTTTAGCAACAAAAGTAGAATCTTCACAACCTTAAGTATTACCGAATTATCTCGTTCCTTTATTTATTGATTATTTGTAATTTACACAAACCTGTTGTTTCATTTGTTTGAGTAACTGATGATTTTACAGAAATAGGTTTTGGATGGTCCTCGTGTGCTCCGTGGGAGCAGCAGTTACTTTGCGGCCTAGATTTTGAACATCCTTTGATATCTTAAGATCATTAATTGATAAAAATCAAATTCAAGCTTTCATGAAGTATCAAAAGAATTGAATTAAAGATTTTTATTTTGTTATTTATATTTTATATAAAATCGTATTTCCAAGTTATATTATTGATAAATTATTTAAAATTTATCTTTGTAATTCTTCTATGCATCTTGAAAGTAATATAATTTTAATATTAAATCATTTCTATCAAAACACATTATTATTTGTGTTTGATTTATAGTAATGAATACAATAAAAACGTACTATTATGTATCAATTTTTTATATCCAACATGTTAAAATTGACTGACTCCCGCCATATTATATTCAATTCTAATAATTTTTCTGCGTTTGTTTTTAATTATTAATTTACTATGTGAATATATTTAAAAATTGTCGAACACTTTCTATATTTCTTAAAACGAATTTAAGATTATGTAAAAAATATCTGAGCTATGATATTTATTCAATCGATATTTATCTATTATTTATGCATATTAAAAAAAAAGTACTAAAAAAATGCATAACACAATAGAATAAAGTTTGTCTCATACTACAACATGGATTATTATATTGGATAGATTGATCTAGTAACATTATTCAGTAAAGTCTAGTAAAATTATTCAGAATTAATATTATTTTAAAAACAATAATATTCATTAAAAGAATAATTTCAATAGTGAAATCATATAAAACTATATTCGTATTATTTGAATTTTACATAAAATGTTTAAAAAAATATTTATTATATAATTATTTTAAAATTGATTTAAATTCAGCAGTGCACATAAATGAGATTTACATCAATTGAAATTAATTTATTATGCTTTACTCAATTATACTTTTGCCAGTATGATATAATATTTATTTGGGAAGTAACATTATTAAAAATCTAGTATGCTTGTGAAAACTTATAAAAGCAAAACCATTTAAATAGCAACTTGAGCTGCATGCATTATTTATTTGCATCTCATATACAATTTTTTGTAATCAGTATATATAATATAGAAATATAAGATATGATGACAGGCTACTAAGTACCTTGCAATCGTGCCTGAGCCCGCAAATAAGCGTCTTTTTTACAGTTGTCTTCCTTAGTGCAACCAATTGGCATCATATTGTAAAAATAACACGAGCTTTTGCAATATGTGAAACAAGTTTACGTATCTGTTCTCAAATGTTGGATAATTGCTCGGTTGTCTTGCCGATAGGTGATTGATAATGAATTCATAAGTTTCACTGTAGACAAATGATTTCAGATCACTCGACCAATAGTCGATGATCATGGATAGTTAATAAGAATTCGAGTACATATCGCTTGAGCAAGTCCGAATTACAAATTTTATTTTAGTTTATTCGAGTCTTTTTTGGTATCTTCCGAACGAAAACTAAATCGTAGTAAACTTTTTATATATGCTTTTATACGGATGTAATACACACTACTTTTTATATAATATCAACAATTTTTGAATATTCAGAGCAAATTATAAAACCGCAAAAATATTCACATTTTATTCAACTCTTTATTAGGTCGGGGAACAGCATTTTGATGAATATTACACTAATCTTACTATTGTTGGGCTCCGCATTTTTAAGCTTGGTTGAACTACCAAAAAAGCCAATCCAGTGGATTTATAGCCCACGCTCATGAATGAACGGACTATTGGACAGTCAGAGCTGCGGGAAAGAACTTTACTTTATAAAGAAAGCTGCCAAAAAGCCAGATGTAAAACTCTCTAGGCACAGGAGTTGGAACACATTTTGATACAGAGGGAGGAGTGAAAGAAAAAAATTTTTGAACCGTGAAAGTTTTAATTTGAATAAAGTATTATTTTTTCGTAGTCACTGATGCTTATTTGTCTAACCTGTAAAATTTTCAAAAGTTTAATATCAGTTGTGGGATACCCAACTCAAGTATATGATACGAAAGTGTATGGGAATGAGCGATAAGAAAGTAAGAAGATATATTGATTGTTCTATAAACCATGAAAGATTACAGAATAATATCATGACACTCGGCAAGTAAATGCAGCAAAATACTAAGACATTTTGTACTGTAATAAAAGAGAAAGTCTGTGGAGCTCCTATCACAAAATTTAGAATTATAATTTTGAGAAAATCATAAGTTTGACGTTTGAGCAACTTTCTTCAAGTGACTGGAGAGTGTCTCCGAAAGAATAGTAGTCGACCTAATTTTTAATTCTGCCATTTGAGTACAGTGACAATTATCAAAATATATAAGTCGTAAAGTAGTAGTGAATAACTTTGAAGCAACATATTTATGAAATATATTATCATCATAACAAACAGTACAAAGCAAAAGTAACTGGTTGGGAAGAATGGTACTTTGTAAGAAACAGCAATATAATACAATGAAAAATAATATATATGGAAGTAAACCAGTTAACAGCCACATAAATTTGCGGGAAGTAATAGATGAGTGATGATACACGCCTTATGAAGTCGCAGGACAGTTTCATAACCGTGGATAGGACTTTAATTATAGGATTTTATTTTCATTTGATTTGCAAGTTAATACGCGAAAACAGTGAGTATCCCGAGTATGTCGTTTCCATGAATGGCAATTAATATTATTTTATTATTAAGTAAGATTGTTTAAATTCTATTACCTTTTCTCATTCTAATGGTCCTTTGTCACTAATAACGGAAAACAAATGATATTAAGAAAAAATAAAAAAATAAAACAAGATATGAGGAATCTACAACAAATGTAAACTGATGGTAATTATCAAGCTTATAAGAAACTCATAATAAACTATTCCAAGATGAAAATGGTCGAAATTCTTAAACGCAATACTATCACGAAACTAAAGACAAATCCTTTCTGTACGGTGAGAAGTCGTCTAATTGTTCATTAATTTTTTTATTTGTTTACAAGAAACAAGAAAATCAACTTCAAATAGTTTCGAGGAAACTACAATAACTTAATTAATCGACTATTGAAGTCTATACTTTTAGTTTTGAAACAGCCGAAAATACCAAGTTGGCCGATTAATTTTAGTAGTTACAAACCTTGAATATTTACATTTGAGTAAAGATTACTTTCCTGTATTCTATATACGTATAAACTTATAAAATACATTTGCAAATATTATTTTTACAATTTAACTTTAATGATTGTTATATTCACTAACAATAATTTATACAATTATATATATAATAAATTAAATTATTTTTAATTATTATCTTATTATTTTCATTTTTTCATTTATTAAAATAATTATAATAATAAATTTACATGATAATAATTTATCTCATATGTACATATTTTTTATTTATTTAAAATTTCATACTTTAATTTTTTAAATGAAAAGAAAAAACTCCAATATGATTATTTACAAAAATATAACTTTTAATCCCTAATAAATAATCAATAGTGTAGAATTTATCGTTTTGTAATGTGTGTTCTGTTTTTTTATATCTGCGTTAACTTTTTTTTATTCTGAATTACCAATATAAAAAATGCGACTATATTTTATTATTATAAATGTAAAATAAATTATCATTAAAAGAAGAGTATAATTTTATTTTGATTATCTATGCTCACTTATACCAGTTAGTAGTGGACAATTTCGTAGTGAACGAAAAAGTAAAATTATTAAAAAAAGAAATGGATTTTACCATTTAAAATAAATCACAATAAAATCAGTATCAAGTTATTATAAAGTTTTCAAATAATAAAATAAATAAATGATACAAAAAATTTAATGTTAAATAAAAAGTAAAATATTTATATAAATACAGTAGTACATCGAAAGAAAGTTTTTATGCATATAAAAGTGATCAAAATAGTGTAAAAAATTTTTAATGCACATTAGTATGATTTATTCAAAAAATATAAGTAAAATTTAATAAATTTTTTGCAGAATAAATTATTTTAAAAATACTGTATAAATAAAAAATTTAAAAACAGATATTTAGAGGTTATTTTTATGAAAGTGCATTAAAAAAAGAAAAAATTAATATAAATACAAATATTTTTATTTCATAATAAAATTGCATATATTTGTTCAAATATAAAATAATTTTGAGAAAAAATACGTAAATAAGGTAAAGTATTAGTTTTTTATGTTTCATAAAAACATCATTTATATACATATATCTTTTTAATACCTTATATAATTTATTTTGTATCCAATTAATTGTATTTCTTTAATACTTAATTTTATTGCATTTTATTATTATTATTATTATTGTTATTATATCCTACAATTATTTTATTTATATGCACTAATTAAAATATTTTTATGAAAAAAATATTCTTTTCGCGAAAAATAAGTAAAGGTTATGTAAAACACTAAAATAAATTTTAATAAATGAATAATAAACTTACGATTTTCTAATTATATATTTTTTATAAAATATTGAATTATCAGCAATATTATCACTTTAAATTTTTAAATGTCAAAAAATAAAACTTGATTGATAAGTGACGGCTTAAGAAAAATGAATATGAATTATATAATTTGATATATAACTAAAAACTTCGATATTTGTTTTTTTGTTTTCTTTATGTTAATTTAAAAAAAAATGCAATATTTTCTTGTCTCGATAAATTAAAATTTTATATTAATTACCAATAGCACCTAACTTAGCAATAGTAATAAAAACTGAATATCATTATATTAAATATTTCGAACCATAAAAAGCATTTAAAATTTAAAAAAATCGATTAAGAACTTCAACATTTATATTATTGGAAACGAATTAAAAATATTGAATATACTAAAAATGATAATAATCTAACAAAAGTAACTATTATAATTTATACACTATTTCTTATTTATTAAAATTAAGAATAATATTATTTTTTTATTAATCCCTATATAATTTATTAAATTATTGCTAAATCATATATTAAATTAAGTTCTTTGATATAAATAGAAGATTTCGAAAATGTATTCAATTTTTAAATATATATTTATATTTACAAAAAATATGTAAAAAGATCATCTAAAACTTAAACTTAATTAATTGTTATAATAGAAAAAATATTGTTTTAAAACGATCTAGACTAAAAGAATTATAGCATTTTTGGTAGAATATGTTTTTTATATAATACTGATATATATGGACTAGTTTGTGTATTAAGAATTTAAAAACAAGTATAGAACTTTTCTTTAAAATAAATTTTACTTATTCATTAATCATTAATATTTTAAATTATATAATAATTTGATTAATTCTATGAAATATATGTAACCATATTAATAATAACTTCATCTAATAAAATTTATATATTTTTAAAAATATTGAAAGTTGTATTTTTAATAAAATATACATGGGATCTATTTTTTTAATAATAATTGAAATTTTTATTTTATTTTATTTACTTTGATTATTTTATGTTCAATTAGTCAGTTCATATTTAATATCCTGTTTTAACAAAAAATCATAAAAATTCATGATGCATAAAAAAGTTAGGTAAGATATTATATTAAGAGATACTGTGAGATAATTATTTAGATCAAAATTTTACCCTAAATTCTTGCGTTTATCAGATGAGCTGCTATTAAACAATCACAGAGTTTTTAAAAATTTTTTTTAAATCCTGAAATGGATATTCGTTAATTTTTTGTGCTGCTATACCCAATCAGTAAAAGAAAAATATTGATCTATTTATTTTTTTGAACTGTATTATATATTTAAACATTTTAAATAGATTTTAAAATTGATTAATTATCTTTAATAACATATTTTTAATAACTACAATCTTTAATTAAAAAAAAATATCATTAAGAACTTGATATATTTTAAGATATATCATCTTAATATCATTTAAAATTTACATTATTAAATTTTATGGAATTGGAAAACTTTTAAAAAAATTTTTTAAAAGTTATAAAAAAGTTATGAAATAAATTATAAGAAAATTAATTTTGTTTTTTAGAAAATAACTTTATAATCAATACATTTCAAAATGTGGTATATAAGAATAAAAAAATTTAGAATATAAATAATCTTCTATATATTTAGAAAGATGATTCATTTTTTAGAAAGCTGTAAAGTTATGAAATTATTATATAAAATTAAGCTATTTATTTGACAATAAATGTATTGTTATCAAATTAAAATTGCTTTTAAATTAAGAAAAATAATATATCTATAATTAAATTTTATAAATTTAACTGTATAAACATTGTAGTTGCTTTAAAAAAAATGTTTGGCTTATAGTAATTAAAATTCCTAGTAAGTTGATTCCTTTTGATATTAAAATTAAAAGAAAAATATTATTGATTTATTTTCATTTAACTCGGTACAGAAATGAAACAGTAAGGAATAAGTAGGAAGAAGCGCAGTTGTTAATACATGGTATAAAAGCGTCTCGACTCGTTATTTCTTCTTGCTTTGATTTATGCAATAGGCCATTGCAGCAACGCGACAAAGACTGAATGTACTATGTGCAAAAGAAGTAAAATTTATCCTTGTACTACTGTATACAAACAGTAGAACAAAAAGAAAGATAATAAGTCGAAAATAAAGGCTAGTAGAGAGCGAAAGAGCAAAAGGGTGAAAGCAGAGTCTGTGTAGCACGTGGGTGGACTAGTGCGGCTGGCATACATTATTCAAGGCTTTAGTTCGAAGACTTTGTCTGCATTGAACGCGTAATTTTTCTGTGCTCTGTTCGTGCATTCTAGGGATACAAAGCTAGATCCCTTTTCTTGACGTAGCATATATTATGTACATTTTACTGCATGGGAGTACCACCGTGTAAGTATGAAATTTTTGAATTTTATGATTGTGCACTTTTTCCCAAACCCCTGTACTTGCAATTCTGTAAGCTCTATTTCAATTAATGTAAGAGTTGATTTGTTGATTTTTGATCATCTTTAACAAGAGGAATTAGATCTTTTTTCATTATTAAATAGCTATTATTAATTAAGCTTAACTTATAAAATAATTAATTCGGAATAATGTACATATTTGAAACTGATTTTCCTCTAACCTATCATCTTCCTAACAAAGTTTCTTATTTACCAAAATATTGTATTTAAAATCTTCTTAGTTCAATTATTATTTATTATTATTATTATTTAAATTTACACATCGCAATCAATAATATTTATATCATTAAAATTTTCTGAGATGTTAATAATAATGAAAATTTTTTATTAAACTCAAATTTGTAAATGTGCTCATTATAGCATGTAAATTATTATCATTGAAAATCACGAATGCTAAAAATGGGAATACGTTTTCAAACAATGAATTAATAATTACAGAAAAGTTAAAATTTATTTTTTTATTTATTAAAGCATACAATTTACATTTTTATTCATGAAGAGAAAATTATTCTTTTAAAATTCGCTAATATCGATTAATTTTCATTTTTTTTCTATGTTTAAAACTTAAAAATATAATACTTTTTTAAGTCTCAACTTTTACTATATATATATATAATTACAAAGGTAATATTCAGTTGAATTTATAATTGATGAAAATGTAGAAAGAAAAGTCATTAATCTTATTGTAGCTTATACCGGATTTAACAAGGTGTATGTAGTATTTTAAATTGAAAATTACAATATGCGTAATAATTATTAGATTTGAAAATATTTTCTCGTTTATTTTATTTAGAAAGTTAATATTTATATTAAAAATATATCAATTAACAACATGACGAATTTGCTTCATTGCAGGAAACGCGTCAAGGGTTTTTTAAGGGAGTCGAAAAAAAAACTACGGATTATTTACGAAATATTAACTAATATGCGCGCGTAGCTGAGGGATTTATCCTCCTCCGGATATTTTCCGGAGCTGTTTTATGTGCTAGAAGCACGATCTTCTTTTCGCGGCCGCTAAACGTAGTCGATTTTGAGAAACTTCAACGGCGTCGAGACTTCCCGAAACGTCAACGACAATAGGCTTCTCTAAATCCCAACGGCGCCGGGGTTCCGAAAAACCTCGGCAGTCGCTGCTGAATTGTTTTATCAAAATGCGTGTACGAAGATTTTTTTTTAATCGTGTGTTAGCCTGCTGCTGATGGGCAGCGCACGACAAACGAATTTTACAAATTAAGTTAAAATCCATAACAAAATCAATGATAAAATTATTTGTTATTTTAGTGACATATTTATATAGACATGAATATTGTTAACATACATTTGATTCGATATATTAAAAAAAAATTTTTCTAGATTATATATTTCAAAGGATTATTTTTTATCATAAAATATTATATTTAATAATAAAAAAAATTAATAATTTTTATAAAAACTAGTGTTAATATAAAAAAAGTAAAATTGTATTTCCATATAACGCGGTTGATTATTAATTTAAATTTTTGAATTTATTTATATATATTATGTTTAAATTATAAGTAAAGATACTTTCATTGTATGTTGAACAGGCTTATAATAACTTTAATTATATCATAATTTTTTGATATTTATTTCTTATTTGTGATATTTTGTAATATTTTCTTTTTAAAACCTGCAATTCAAATAACTGACTTACTTTACCTGGTGAAGTGTACAGTTAAATATAAAGGCAAACATAAAAATATTTACTTGGGTAAAACTTATTTTATTCATTTGTAGGCCACAAAAGTTAGTAGAATCAATATGCCTTTGTAAATTTTAGAAAGATTATTATTATTATAAAATATTTTTTTGGTTTCTTAATTTTTGCTTCAATTCACAATAATCAAATTTTTTATCTCTAAATAAATAAGTATAATATTTTTCATTTCGTATATTAGCTTTTAATAGATAAATTAAATTATTTCGCAATTAAAAGTTACTATGTTGCTAAAAAACTAGGACAAAGTTTTTATTCTGTTCTGCAGAATTTCCAATTGCAATTTAATGATTTTGTTTGCATTATTTTATTGAAAAAAGTTAAAATATTCATAAAATTCGTAACGATAATCAGAAAAATGATAATGTTAAATTTTAATAATTTCATATTAATCATATCAAATTTGAAACTATATGAATTACAATTTAAAACTAATTTTGTTCATTTTTTAAATTTAAATTGTTGATAGTTTGGTGGATATACATATTTCATGACATAATATATAAAAGTTTACATATTTATTTTATATTTTATATTTATTTTTTAATAATATTTACTTATACTTTTATTGACGCACTTGTGTTTGATTTTGTACAGAATTTATTAATTTTTTTAAAATTCTAGTGTTATCAATATTTATATACTTTTTGTAATCTATCAAATATTTATTTAGAATACTTGTTAATTATTTATTTAGTTATTTTTCATTTTATTAATTCAATAAATAAAAATCGTCCTGTTGCAGTTAAATCCGAATCTGTGCAGTTCATTATTGATCAGATTTTTTAATTATTTAGGCGTAGTTCAAAGATATCCTTTAAAATATATATCCAGTAAAAAATTTTAAAACGCATTATCTCAGTCAATAATTCTTGATTGAATTGAATTCTTTGATTCTTTTTGCTTGTACCTACGTATGAGCATATATATATATATATATATATATATACACACACATAATATTCTTAATTTAACAATTTAATCGCATTTATTCTTGTTAATCTTTCTTTTAAACTAATATTATTTATTATTAAGTAAGATAACTTTGAATAATAATTTTTTATTACTGTAAAAATGCACATGTATGAATGAACGAGATGCAAGACAAAGAAAGAGAAAGCGGATGAGGAAATATGACAACGCTTGTTCGGGTCAGCAGCATGTGTTTGAAAGAAATAGAGGAAACAATCCTACACGTGTTAGCAAGGGAGAGGATTGAATCCCATATGTTGAAGGGAAAGAGGTAGAAAAAAATTAAAAACTGCTTCTGCGATTGATAGCGTAAAGCCTGTGAGAGGTACTAGAAGGACATAAAATGTGCATTGTTTAGGATGGAAAAGCATCACACAATCATATGTGAGTGTCAGCAATTTAAATAGTTAATGAATAGACCCGTATAAAAAACCGAGCCTTGAGTGTGTATGTCTTTTCTTGTCCTTACATACTCTTGTATTAGATTCCATATTAATAATTAATTTTCTCTTTCTATCATATTTTATTTAAACCAGTTTTTCTTTCGGTCATGGAATCGAAACTTTTTATACCTTTTCAATTTAATTTAATTAATGATCTTACTGGCAAAAAATATAAATTTAAAATATTCAAGTAAAAAATATTTTTTCTCATAAACATTTACATTAAAATATATAATTTTTTAGTATTGTAGTTAAGTTTAAGTGTATAGATACAGTTATTTATCGAATCATACGTATGTCATAATCATATAATATGAAATAAATATTTTTTTATAATAGCCTAATAATTAATATAACAAAAATTTATAACACATAAAAAATATAGAAATAATATTTAACAAAATTAATCCCACATTATTATTGTAGAATTTTTATTTATAAAATATAGATATAAAAGTTTTTCATAGGAAAAGTAAAAAAATACAATATTTTCTTCTATATTAAAAATACTGATATTTACATCATATAAATTGAAACAAATATGAAGAATTTAAAATATTGCACTATATATAATTATATAATATATTCATAAATAATACAAAACTTATCATTAATAAGTTGTTCGTTATAGTTAATAAATAAGAAATATGAATAAAAATAAATCAAGAAATAATTAAACAAATGAATAATAATAATCAATGAATATATTAAATAAATAATAATTAATGAGTATACCAATAAATAATTGAACTGATAATAATTTAAAAACCATAAGTGCAGTATATGTCAAAAAATTTTTTCAACTTATAAAACAATGCAATTTACTGAAAAATATTAAGTACATATTTTACTTAAAAATTCATGAATATGAGAATATAATATTCTTTATTTTGAAAAATTTTCTGATATTAAACAAATTCAGATTATAAAACAAAATTATAGATTCGGATAAAATTTAAAATATATGAATCACTTTTTGGTATTAACGATTATTTTTCAATGTACACAGCTCAGCTTGTAAAATTATCATTACATACATATTTTTTTGGCTCACTTTATTATTTCAAAACATCTTATTCGTTATAATGATGTATTTTTTCTAAAAAAAATATAAATTTTCTTCATTTACGACTATATATTTATAAAATGTTCAATTTCTGTATATTTAGACTTCTTAATATAATATTTGAATTTTAAATAAGCAAAAATTTGATAAATCTATTTTGTAATTTTAAAATATACGTTGATATTCATTAAGTTATGAAAAATATATAAATTTAATGTCTTATTTGTAATTATGAAAATATTTGTACGGTAAACCTAACAAACTAATTGTTGTTGTATAACCAAATTTAAAAATGTTGCAGTTATTATATTTATAATTAGCTGCACTAACTTTCACTTTTGTAATCAATTAAAATCAAGTAAATCTTGTCTCTCATTAAACAGTGCTTAATAAAGAATATTAGAAAAACTGTAAATACTGGGCTAAGGTGCATGAACTCAAACTTTATCATTTCCTATCAAAATTCTGCTTTATTTAACAAAGGTAAGACAAAATTTTTTTTTAAATTATTTTTACTGATTACTCTTTTCTCCAGACTGTGAGAGTCGAAATTAATATCTTTCTTTAAGCATAAGTATAAGTAATGGAATTCATTCATTAGGATGATGAGAATCAATTAGACGATTACTGTTTCTTATAAATACCTTATTTTTAACTGATATTTATATTGTTTCGTACTAATTTTTAAAATATTTTTAGTTAAACGCCATGCATAAATCTTGTTTTTATACGAATTGTGAAAATTTTCATAAAAATAATTTTTAAACCATATACATGTTTAAAAATGTAGTATTAATAATAATGATAATATTTATTAATACATAGGGTTTTAACTATATAAATTAAAAATTATTGTGTATAAAGAAAGAAAAAAAATCATTTAATCCACTAACTCCCTTTTAAACTTATAACAATATTATTAACAACTATACTTGTAAACTATTTAAATAAAACTGGGAATTTTCTTCTAAAATTTTTTTTAGAAATATTAGATATTCTTCACGTAATGGATGATGAAATAAACATTACACATATAGAGAAATAATTAAATTATTGATATGCTAGAGGATATACGTTAATACTGCACGAACTATTGATTACTAATTATCGTATAAATATGAAAATTTTGTTAGAATATGAGATGTACATCAATTGTATACCTCAAAAAACATTATTTAATTAAAAAAATAAAGCACATTTTACTTCATCTTATTATTTTTTAACTATATGTTAATATCTATAAAATAATAAATAATAATTTTTCCACACACTGATTTTATTTTTACCAATTAAAAATTTCCAATATCCAAATTTAATTAAATATTTTTTACTGAAATATTATACAATAATTGTTAATAATTCTTATATCATTAAAATTTCTTTGGAAAATATTTCTATTTCTCTTTCTTTGATTTTTTTTCTTTTATTACTATCTGTATCAATTATATAAAGAAGTACAAAAAACATATCGAACAATGTATACAATATATTATATGACTGTATTTTTTATACAGATTCAGAATTTCACATTCAAAATTTGAAGTTAATCTAAGTCAGTAAAATTAGCGAATTACTCGAATAGATATAATTCATAATCAACACAAAACCCAGAGACGTAAGTTAATGAGATTATGGAATCATCAGTCGTAAGTCTTATGAAGTTAAGTGATTTCATAATAAAACAAATAGAATCATTTTCAAAAAAGATTCATCAAGAGATTTTGAATTGTTCTTATTATTGATTCAAGATTATTAATTGTTATTCGTAGTTATTTGCTTTTAAATCATTCATTAATAAATAAATAATTAATAAATTTATTCGTTGTACACAAAATAAAAATAAACGTGACATATATATCATAGTTTTTCAAAAAAAAAAAAAAATAAACTTTGAATATGTCGTCATTTTATATACTTGTATATACTTATAAAGTGTTAGTAATAACATGATAAATTCAATTGTTTCCAAGTAACAAATATGCAGGAGTAAAATATACATTTCAAAATCAAAAGAAATAAAAAGCATTAAAGAGAAGATTTAAGAAATTGAAGAACACGAATAATGAAACACTTCATAATGGGGTAAAAACAAAGAAACAAATGATGAAATGATATTTTTTTGAAAAAATAAAATGGCTTTAGAAAAAGTTTATGATATAATTAAAATCAACATAGATTATCTTACTTTTTTTTCATTATAGCTCCATTGATATTCATCCATATATATAAATGAAAGTAATACTCTTTAATAATTCGCATAATGGATGCATTTACAACTACGCATCGATCTAAACACTGGAAAAAGAACCAAAGGAAAAAAATATCATTGATACTAATTAGAACTTTTTGAACCAAAAGCAATTTCAATGTAGTAGAACACAACTAATATTTTTCAGGTTATCAGTCGTTCATACTATAATAAAATATGATTGGTACCCATTATTCAAATTATATTTTTTCACTTTATCTTTCTTTTACAAAAAAATCAATAAATAAATAAGGAAAAGTCATATAAAAATTAATTTTGAAACAAAGAAAATAAATAAAAAAAGGTATAAAAAAAGAACTAAAAACGAAGACAGAGAGAGAGAGAGAGAGAGAGAGAGAGAGAGAGAGAGAGAGTGAATACTGTCAAAAATGGATGTCCGTAGTAAGATTGATGAAATCACATGACTTAATTTGAGCATCACTGTTTTTATTTCGGCGTAGAATCCTGATCTCTTTGCGTCATACCATATTTGAAATAGAAGTTAGTTGTTCTTAGCTTGATCGACAAATAGCTTAGTTTGCTATGTATAAATATTTTTCTGTAGTAATTAATGTTTTATAATTTCAGCAACGACGACCTCATCTATTTTATTTTAATTTTTTATGCTTTTTTACATCCTTCTCGAATTCTTTCATTAATAATAATTTATATATATTTTTAATTTATATATATTTATAATAACAAAACAATTGAATAGGTTTATACTTCATAATTTAAAAGCATCAATTTTTATCTTTTTATATTGTCGAATATTCGAAGTTTACAGAAAATAACTTATTCATCGATTATAAATTGTTTTCAAACTCGATAACTTTTATGGTTTCGAAACAGAAAACGATAAAATCAAGTTTCATACTCTTCGAAAATCTGTTCTATGTTAAAAAATTAATTATTTATTGAATTATTTTATAGTAATATATTTTTTATCCTAAAAGTTAGTTCATAATGTGGTTATTGTAATTTCAAATTAAAATATTCACTCAAAATCATAAATTTGATTTATTCAATATGATAAGCTGCGTTTGTTCATTTATTTAGTACGTAAGTTCTTCGTTATTTTTAAAGTATTTATATTTTTCACAAATTCGTAATTTTTTTTTGTGAAATGTTTATAAAATTATTAGTTTAAAAAAATTAATTAATTAATGCAAAAAATAATGCAAAAATACAAAAAGGTGAAACTTAGTGTTAATAGAAGACATGACGTAAAAATAATTTTGTAAAAAATCTTATTTTAATTACTCAATGAATTTGTAAATCTTAACCAGATAAAGTCTAAAATTTAGCAGCAGTCTACTTAGAAGCGGTAACTTGTTTAAAATGACATCAACAAAATCGGGTTCTACCACAGTGTAACGCTAATGTGAGTAATGGATTTGCGAAAATCCGTCGCTTTTCAACACGAGAGGTCCGAAAACGCGAACCTTGCCGTTATGTTCGATATCCATAATTAACAGCTCATCAAGCATAAATGGGTTTGCGAAGCTAATTAACTGGAAGTTAGCCCATGTATCACGAACACGTCGACAAAATATGCGCTTACATGTATATGTAAGTGCAGAGACAAGTCGACAATATTGTTAACTGTAATATTGTTGAAATTTGTAATTTTTATTTGCATATAACTTGAAAATTAATTTGGTATTTTTTAGATTCTAATTAAAAAAGAATTTAGTGTTTAAAATTATATAAATATCTATAAAGTATATAACCTGACATTTTGCAATGCTTTTTTTCTACAAATAAATTTTTCCTAATATTCAAAACAAAATTGTTTAATTTTTAATATACACTTTTTATCATAAAATTGTTTTTACGAATTCATTAAGAACTAATAAAAAATATAAAAATATATAAAAGCAATAATTAAGCTGATTTTGAACATATATCGTTATTTTGTGCACGCTTTTTGTATTTTAAATGCCTACCATAAAATAGATATATTTTTAGTATATTTTACTTTTTTATAATAAATTGTATGATATTGTATAATAAATTTTAGGAAATATTTATTTGTATCAAATAACTAATTATAAAGTAGCAGCAGATATTATTGATTAATAGATAATATATGATTTCCGTATGAAAAAAAAACTATGAGTGTATCATATATTTAAAATAATATTTTCTGAAAATATATATTTATAATATATGTTTATAAAGTTATGTCGAAGAAATTTAAGGAATTTAATAATGCGTGTGCTATATATAAACATTTATTGTAGAATATATTGTATATCAATAATATTTATGTAGTAGCGATTTATTATTAAATTATATCTAGTATATAATTAATTTGTAATATTATTAATTAAGATTATAATTATTAATATAGCTCAATATAACAATAATAAGCGTAAAAATATGAATAATAAAAGAACATAAAAGTTCATTAAAAAAACTATTTTAATCTCTTAATATTTGGATTCTCTTAAGTACAGTCTGGAAGTATTATATTATAAATATGTAACGCGGTCGATAAAAGAAGATAAATTAATACATAAATTTCAGGACATATGTACATATACATTTATCATTTACAGTTTTTTCTTGTAGCTAAATACATAAGAAATATGTTTCCATTTATTTTTAATGAACCATAAACTTACCATTATTTTTGTATAAATATTTAATAACAAGTACGTAAAAGGAAATTGCTCCTTTACTACTGTTTGATGCCTGGTTTCATTACTTCTGATATTATATTAGTCAGAAGCTTATTGAATAATAAGTCATATATCCAGCTTGGATGGATATAAAATACATAATATTTTTAGTTCAAAATATTTATTTTATCACGAGTTTATGTTGAAAAAATTACTTTATTAGAAATAATCTTTACGAATTTTTATTAAATTTTTAATATTTTTGCAGAAAATTTTTTGGTTTATCAAATGGACAACTAATGGTTAAATTTAAAAATTTTAGTAAAAAAGATAAAAGTTTTGTTTAAAATACTAATTATTCTTACTCGCAAATACATTTCAAATATTTTAATATAATACCGTATACTTTATTGCAAACACTTTTTAATAATTTTTTTTAATAATTTAGTGTAAACTAAATAAAACATTCCAACCCGGCATTATTATTGCAATTATTTAATAGATATTAGAAAAGCATAAAAGCTACTCACCTTGGAATTCTTTCCGTGCAGCACTGACCGAAGTAACGATATTAGCCACGTGTCCAAGTACCGTAGCAAACAACAAGAGACCAAAAAGTAGCTGCCCTATCACGAACAGGTACTCGCCCTTACTTCTTGGTCTAGAAAACATTGCTTTTAAATTGTCATTCTTAAAAAAATTATTTTCATTTCTTATTTTATTTTTCATTTTTTATTCGTTACATCAAAATGGATTAAATTATTATTTATTGTATTGTGTCATTATAATCCCCATAAATAAATATTTATAAATATTATTTCGTTATTAAATATGATATATAAGAGATAACAATATCACAATACTTATTATAAAAGAACTAAAAATTTAATACTTATAAGTCCATTGAATTTAATAAATTAGAATTTGAAGTCAATGACTTAGAACTAGTAAATTAATTTTAGCTCGATGGATTTAATTTAAACTCAATAAACTAAATAATGTACAAACGATTAATTTCGGATATGTTTAAATAAATTAATAAAATTCATAAAATTTATTTAATTGGAATATTGTTTTTAGAATTTACATTATATTTGTAAAATACAATTTATAAATTTCAAGTTGATCCCTTAAACGTAATATGTAACTAAAGTATATAAAATGCTTTTATAAACAGAATAATATAATTCGACGAGTCTTAAAAGTTTTTGAAAAAAATAAAATTTTTATTCGATTACATACCTTGGCAGATCACCAATTGTCGTAAGGGCCAACGTACACCAATAATAACTCTGTAAGTACTGTTTGACGACGTCCGCCGTCTCAGAATCACTAAATACCCAGTTCTTGCTCCCGAAACCATTGTTCTTATAAATAATATGATAGAGGCACCCGTTCCAGTGAAATATCACTAGTAAGTAATGAATCAACGATGTGGAGCGAAATAAATTTGGATAATTCGTGTGTCGTTCAGTTCTGTCCATGAACGCCCAAAATCTAAAATAAAAATTTCCCGAATATACTTTATTTATAAGTTAAATGTTATAAGTTTACAACCGGGTGTATTATAGTAAATTTATTATAAAAGTTACTATTTCTTCTCGTACTTCTTCAAAAGTAATTGTAAATCTCTTATTAAAAAAATTATGCTTACCGGTAAATTTTAACGAGTCTGAAACTTCGTAGTATACTGTTAAATCCTATAGATAAATATAAGCAGTCGAGAGGCAACAGGCACAGACAGTCTATGTAAAAAGTGGTGCTGTTCATATAGTGCGTACGTAATTTCGTTGCATCGGTCTGTAGCACACCATCCTCAAGATAACCCGTACGAAAATGAAAAGCTATGTCCACTAGATATAGGAAGTCCGACAGATAATCCAAGCAAAACCATACCACTCGAGTCTCAACTGTATTAGTGTTACAAAATTATATCATATAGTACTTGCTTTTCTAAAAAAATTTACACATATGTATGTAAAAAGAACAGTGTCAGAAAAAAATATGATGAAGATACTGATCTTTAAATCTCTTAATTTAACAATCTAAAGTTAAATACTTAAACTTTATTTTATTTTTTATTTTTACTATTTTTTAATTAGAATGTGAAAAATAACTCACCGTTGATCTCCTGAAATGCGAACCTGTAGATAATGACCCAAAAGTTGTATAGGAATGCTAACGAGACAACCATTGACCAATAGTAGCAGAGCCGCCCGGCTGGATCAAAGACAAAAGACCAGTTGGGTGCACCAGTTCTGAAACCACGCGATCCTGATTGACCTGGATAACCGCGACTACCTCGCTGTTGCTGCTGTTGCTGTGCTGTATAACGCCTAAAAATTTAATATATTTTACATTTTCTCATATTTAAAATATATCGCTATTAATGAGTCGTCATTTAAAAATTTTGTTAACCCTTCTTATACTGTTTATTTAATCCTATATACAATATTACGGCTATATAATGTTTGAAGAATAGTTTGGAGACATCGACAATGAATAACTATTTTTTATTTCATTCAATAAGATATTAGTGAACTGGATATATATATGAGAAATTATTCATGCATGAATTGAGTATAATATTAAAAAAATTTTCAAAGTCATTATTAATACATTACTATTATATAATTAATTTCAAAATATTCCTATTAATTATATTTTTATCGATAGAATATAAATATAGATTTAAAAAATAGTGATATTGTTTTTGAACAAATACTTTATTTAGTACCATACGTCATAGAATTTAAATGCTGTATTAGTTGATATAATAAAAAATTGATTCAGGAATAAGTTTATGCCTTACAAACTCGTAGATTAATGTAGTATTTATATTAAAGATAGAATAGTTTAAAAATTGTTAAATATAAGAAAATGTGATTATCATTTATCTAAAAATTTAATAGAACTATATTACAGATTCAATCACAATAGCAGGGTTAATAATGAAACTAAATTGAAGAAGAAGCAACGCTCAATCATGAAAATCTTGGGCATTTCATATACGCCCACATACTGCCACAGAAGTAAAACTTTATTCAATTTCAGAATCCATTTAATTTGATTTTATGAAAGTCAGACACGACTTCCGGTACATTCCAGTACTTTCTCCTTGCCTGATTCGTGGCCATTATTCTTGGCTTCCTTAAATACATTTCCTTCCTCTTTAGTTATATATCAGTTATATATGATAGTCATCTTTCTCAATAAAGTCATGAAATAAATCTTTTCGTGAAGACTCTGATCGCGCGAGAAGAATTAGCTGTTCCCCGATGTCCAATAAGGATACTAACTACTTCTTGGAATATTGGAATTCATTATCGACGGTAGCGCAAAAATATACCATCATAATTTTTTTATATTCAAGAAACTTTTGACTTCGTTTAATGCGAGGGGCTCATTTATTGATTTATCATTGTAAATAACTTTCTTTTAGATCAATATTTTTAGGTAAAAGTAAACAATACACTTTTGCACTAATCTCCCTCAATGTGGAACTGCCTTAAGGCTCTAAAATTATTCTACTTCGATTCAATATCATAAACGATATTGTCATCCATATCAAAATCTTGAGCCCGAAATACGCAAACGACATTACTCTTTTTCACAAATACAAGGTTAGCCTCTAGACGTCCTTCAATAATTTCTTGTCTTCTTGACTAGCCTGCCTTTAAAGTGGAAATTATACCTAAAGCAAGAGAATTTCAATTGATCATTTTCTTCTTCAAAATAATGCGTCACTCTTTTCCTAAAATCAAAAAATTTTTATCTATTTTCTTAGAGAAATTCGTTTTAATATTCAGGTGTTCTTGTAGTGAAATTACTAGATCATTTAAGATCAAGATTCATTTGACCTTTCACCTCCTTCGCCCGTTTTCATCCAATAAAATTATCTCCCCTAGCACTAAACTGAGATTTCACGTTATATCCATAGCATAGCCAACAAAGTCTTCATTATCTTAGAAAATAAAAATTCTTTAAAAATTTTTTCGCTGATATATTTGATACAGTGATATATTTTTAAAAGAGCCGCTAGTCTTTCCGTACGTGCTGATAACGTAGTTTGTCAACTTGCTCCTTACATATATACAGTAATACGGAATCGCGATTCCTTGTGCTCGGTTGGTCATATTTCAAAATACCCCTTTCTTATTCTTTTCCGTTTTTTATCTTTTTCTCTTATTGTGACCCTTAGAGATATTTTATGCGATTAGATAATTAAGTAAATTCAATATCATCCGCACATCTTCTATATAATGCGTGTGTTTATACGGATATATTACGGACTTATTAAAAAAAAATACAGATAGACTTTGATTTAGCACTATTCACCTGTAGAAGATGTTAAATTATCTGGGATACAAGTGACTTATCGACAACCTCTTAAACTATAGTAAATTTGTTAGTAAATCTGACTATTAACATCACATGCTTTAAACTAATAAAAGTGGTTGTTAAATGTGTGATACAAAATTATAAGCGTATTTTAAACATAGATTTTTTTACATTGTGTCTATTAAATTTTTTAATAAAATGAAACTATATCAAGCCTATCCATTTTACAAGTAACAAATATAATAATATAAATCGGAAAGAGAAATTATTAAATTTAAAAAAATTCTTACATAATGATATTTTTAAGTTCATTAATCATAATTTCTAATATTTTTATATTTTATCTTTTTCTCAAATAATGAAAATAGATTAAAGAAACTATTAAAGAAAATATAACAGATAAAATGGGTATTACAGTTAAAAATGATAATTAAAAAAGAAAAAATATATAAACATTTTTTAATATCTACATGATATATGGTTGTATTTTGCGATTTAAGAGATTAAATAATACATTATAATATATCAATTAACATCTAAATATCGATTATAAAAAAATTTTTTTTATTATTTTTTGAAAGCTTAACCTTTATTGAGTATAATGCTGTGAAGGTCTTATGGATGTATAAAATGTATATGTATTTCATTATTATCTGAATTATGAATGATATGTAACATTATTAACTTTATCATAAAAATTCTTATCTTCAAAATTTAATAAAAAAAATTCCTTTTCATTCACAAATTTTGTAAATTATATTTAAAATTGGTTTTTTTCTTTTACATTACGATAAAACATTGTGTGAATACCTTAATGTTTAAGTTTAGATATAATTTATGAAATTATATATAGTAGTAAAAACAAATTAGGTGAAATTCATTTATATTTCAAATTATTTTTACAAGTGAGTAATAATGTAATTTTTTTAGAAAAATTATTAGCCAATCTCCTTAACTAAATTACCTGTTTTAAAAACCAATCAAGTGTGTTTCCATACGTCATATTAATTATTAGAATATAGTATTTACAAGAATTTTTTTGCAAGAATATATATATAATTTATTTAAAAATTTTGACTAGATGATTAAGATAAACTTACGTTTCCGTGCCATTACAGCCGGTATTTCCACTGAGATGATTGATGGAAACTGGCGTATGAAGGTGAGAAGGTGTCATATCGCGGCATGTAGTCGACGCCGAAGACAATGTCACAGCATTCGTCAACTTGAATCTGTTTCGCATATGATCCTTACGACGAGATTTATGACTTAAGTCGAGTTCACTGGTACCCCTATTCACGTAAGCGCCTTGTAGGGAATCCCGAGATGAGCTGAAGTATCGCTGCCGAGTAAATCAAATGCGACAACCATGGTCATATTGCAGAAAGTATATATTAACAATTAAGTATGTTGCTTTTATCTATATTATTAAAAGTAAGCAGTCAAATGGCTGAATATTCTTAAATCTTTTTTTAAGAAAAATGTATGCAATTGATAGAAATATTAGATATCATACTTCGTTATTTTTCTTTCACTCCAAAACTTTTCAATATTTATTTTTATAATAAGAATACAATTTAAAAATTATTAATGTCATGAAATTTTTCCATTGATATCTTTTCTTAATTTTAAATATTTTCAATTCATTAATTTAAAAAATTATTTAATTTAAAAAAATTATTTTATTTAAAACAAACTAAATACATCATAAATGGATCTAGTTAGTTATATTTGTAAGAGAAATAAAAATAAAAATATTATATTACGATTCTATTTTAAATTAAAAATTTTTATTCTTTTAAATATAAAATAATAAATATGAATAAATATAAATACGTATTTAATTGGATAAGAATTTTCGTAATTACTAATATTAATTATTAATAAAACAATATTTCAAAATTTTATTAAAATATATAGTTTGTTGCTCAGTTAATTATAAAATTATAAGCAGTTGGATAGAAGTAGGAATAAAATGAGTAAAGCGCAATTTTTCATAATTTTTTTTACGATTTTTTACAATTATAAAGAATATGTATATAGCGATATAAAAGAATATTGCGTAATTAAAAAAAAATGAATTTTTTAAAGTTAAAAACCTATTCTACACATACACGTGCACGCACTGTATATATAAATTTCACTGTTGCATACTTAAGTGTATCATATAATTAAGTGCACTTTTAAATAATTGAAGTTCTATAAGTAACTGATGGCCTATTATGAAAATACATGAAATTTGCAAAATACATTACAGGTTGCGTAAAACGTACAAAAAACAATAATATTCAATAAACGAGTTGAATACGATTGTTAATTAACGTTTTAAAATAAATTATATAAATTTTAAAATGTATTGATGAATAAAACATTTATTACAGTTTATCAATAAGACAAAATTACGACTCGGTAATAAGTTTTAAAAATATTTGTTAGACTACAATGTATCATAAAGCTTCCACCGACAAATATGGCAACATGATAAGTTCCACCTGGTGTTAATTCATGGAATAGGTAATATAATTAACGTTACAATTCGTCATAAAGATTGACATGTACTAGAACATACTGATCTGGTGCATCCTTTTTCCTATTTATTCGTTAAGTGCTGCGTAAATTCTTTAGTAAGGGGAAAAAAGAAGAAGAAATTTTATCGATACGGTTGATCAGTAATTGTGCAGCATTGGAGTGACAACGCTTCCACCCCTGAAGAGGGAGAACTGCTACACTCGAGTATTTTCAAGAAATAATAGACAGCGCTCAACGCCTTAAAAGAAAATAACGGTTGGTCTTGGAAAAGATTAGAAAATTTGTTTGACTATACTAAGGACGACACTAGCAAAGATCTCTCACACCTCCAACTGGACAGGTTCTACTTATCTCGGCATATTTCAGCATTCTTTACAATCTTGAATGCCAAGCACATCAGTAAGAATTTTTTTATTGACAAGTTCTTACTAGCCTTATTCTATTACTATCTATCAACAAATTTTATAGGAATGTATGGAAACAAGAAAGACTCCCACGTTTTGAATGTACTAAGTATAGAAAATCAAATGTTGATTCCATCACTTTGAAATACCTGTAACTCGAGAAGCTTGAAGATTATTTTCAAACAAAATTCTTCCAATAATTTATCCAATATTAATCCAATATTAAATTTATCCATTTTTTAAAATTATTTTTAAAGAAATTACGAACAAGTTAGTTACGAAATTTTTCATCGAACAGCATCGAATATAGCACACATGTCCTTTTTAAGTAAAAAAAATGATAAACTACTAAAAATGCAGTTTATACTTTCAATGATCAATTTTCCAGGATTATTGAAATAATAGAGTTTTTGAGCATTGATATTTTTTTATGCTCTTGTAATTGTTGGGCACAAGTTGAGGCATTGAAATAAAAAATGTCTAAATGCTCTCTTATTGTACCCGAGCAAGAATCGATTTCGTTTTTAGATTATCTCTAAAAGTAAAAAAAATAAAAATATTGCTACAGAAAAATATATCCAGAATCCTGGTATTGCAAAATAATGATTAATTCTTATAAACCTTTATATTTCTTATTTTTAAATTGAAAATTTAATTTTTACAAATTTAAATGTTTTTTATAAAATTGATTTTTAATTTGTCAAAATTTACTATTAAAAAGTTTTTATTTAATTAATCAAAAATTTAAATAAAATATTATAAAACTTCATTGTATACAAAAATATCACTTTTTTATTTATAAAAAAACTATAAATTATAAATTATTCAACATATTTTTAATCGACAAAAATAAATTTAAATTATATTCAACAATATCAAAATTCAACAAATAATTGTGTAGTACTCAATAAAAAATCTTAAAACTTAGTATCATCATACATATCCAATAAACTGTATTATATCTAAAAAATGCGTTATTTGCATATATTTACTATATGTATATATATATACAAGTTACTTAAACATATACGAATGAAAAGTATATCATAATTGAAAAGGACTCTTCAATTCAATAATTTATTTAAAGACAAGATTGCAAACACTATTAGGTATTATATATATTTTTTTTTTATATATATTTTTTATACGTATCGATCGAAATTGTCTTTGATTTGTAATAAACAATCAAAAACTACCTAATTGCATATAAACTTGAGTAAAGTTATAACTAATAGATATATCTGATATAGAGTAATTTTAAAATATATTGGTTAAGATTACATATAAATTTAAAAGACATAATTAGTTCGAACTTGTCAATGACTTAGACATTAGTTGCACTTAGTAGTGCAATAGTAACAAATAAAAAAATTTATCACAATATTTAAAAAGATATTAAAAAATTATTATAAAGACTATATTTAACTTGGTTTTATTTTAGATCAAAATGTATGCAATATTAATTTTACCAAATAAAATATACTTAAATTATAATCACAAGATACAATAATTAGATAACAATGTATATGAATTATATGAAATCTATGATTCGTTAATAACAGTTTTATTTTATTCAATTTTTAAATATTACTTTTATTTAATTTCATTTAAAAAAAATATAAATAATGAAAATATAAATAATAAAGAAATCAAGTGACTATAAAATACGAAAATATTAGAGACTTTATGAAAAAGTTAAATGGTAGGAATATTGAAAAATTAAATAGTGATTCAATAATAATTAAAAATCAATAATAAATACAGAAAATATGAAAATTAAAACTTTACGTCAGTTTGAAATTGAAATTAAAATAATTTTTAGTTGATAGAAAGTAATATTGAAAGATGATATTTAATATAAGTTAAATATAGCAACTAAATATTTCTCAGGAGCGTGGTACACAATAGAGATATTCTTATTCATGTGATATCATCAATTATCAATTTTTTTGGCACTGAAAAAGTTCTTTAATGGAAATAATATTATATCAGATTTTTAATCAATTTAACCAAATAAGTTTTCTAAATTTATAAATAACCATTTATACATGATATTTTAAAAATGTTATGATTTCGTGATTTTATGAATTTTATGATATTTTAAAATATTTAACAATAATACAAAATTGCTAAAATTTGTCTTTATTTTATAAAATTATTCAATTGAGTTTTCATTAAATCATACAAAAACTTAAATGTAAGAAGCACACTAAATATCTACGTGTACAAACATAAAACGTGTATAAGCAAATGCAGCTTTAGAGATGCTTTTTAAAAAACTGAGCAAAAATGAAAAAAGCCTTTTAATTTAAATAAAATCTAGTTGTGCACATATAATTATAGCATGAGAAAGTTTTAATGGTGCTTCAAATTATTGAAATTTGTAAGAAATTAATATTTCCATAGACGAACGCATAGACAATAGCAAAAACTGACATTCCCAAAATTTTGTTTCATTGTAATTTTAGTACCTTCTCCTCTTGACTTTTTAAACGAAACATTTTCCTTCGTGGCGTACGCTCGTGCAATCGTACCTGCTGCTGCTGATGATGATAGTAGTGGTGAATAGGCGTCTGTCGACCCATGAATTTGCTACTAACAAGATCGAGGAGACTTTGCCTCGAAGAACGGATGCTCTTAGCCGAGACATTCTCCATACTTTTGGAATCGTCGTCAATCCTGTCGATGATTCCCCGATCATTTCCTGCGCGATGTCGTTCACGCAACTCGTTTTCTGTTACAATTCCTCCGCCCGATGTCACGATTCCTACAACATGTTAGTATTTTTTCTTATTTTCTTTTTTATTTGAGAATTTTCGATAAGAATATGTAATATAATTATAAACTTTGATGCAATATTTATGATACAAAGGAATTATGTTACCGATCTTTTATTTGGATGCATAAGAAAAGAAAATAAATGCAGAAAGAATAATGTTTGATAGAATTTTTAGTAAATTAAAGTTTTTTTGTAGTAAAGTCACTACTCTTATAAGATATTCGTTAAATATATAAAATTTATTTAATAAAAATTAATAGATTTCAAAAATTATTATAAATTTTCAATGGAAAAATTATTTTTCGTTCAAAAATTATTTTACAACACTAAAATAATCAATTCAATTTATAGTAGGGTTTTAAATTTAAGGGATTAATCGCTTAAATATATTTTCTAGCATATTATGTAGCTTTAAAGATATCTAAATATCGTACATAAATAATGTGGTTGTACTTTGCTGTTACAAAGTAGTAAGTAAATTATTACAAAAATATTATCTATTAAACTTATTACATAACCAATTTTAATATAAGTGCAAAAAAAATTAATTTAAAAACAAATAAATAAATTTGAAATAAAAATATGTATAATTTTAGCATTTCTATATACTTAATAATCAGAAACAATTTTCTTGAGTTTAATCAATAAGTAAAATAAATAACGGAATTAAAAAAATTATCGTTAAACAATATAAAATTTCTATTTGTAATAAAAAACTTATATATATAAGAACAACTTTAAATAATATATATGTCTATAAAATATAAAAAATTATTATGTATTATAAAATTTGAATATTAATTAAGTAGATTATTAAAAAATTCAAATTAGAAATTATATATTCAACAAATTATTCCATTGAACAATTTTTAATAAAATGATTTAAATTTTATATGATTTATTCGTAGTTATATAATATACTCGTATCTCGTTAAAATTCTCAATATTTGAATTATCAAGTGATGCTTGAATATTATCCAGTGGATAGATTCTCAACTTAAAGTGGTTTCATATTTTCACTTTTTCTCTTACTTTTTTATTCAAATATATGTATAGTAAATAACAGCCATTAGGGAAGTACAGAAAAGTACTCTTATAGTTGAGCATCTCCTATTTATAAATTTTTTATTCATCCCACATTTAACATGAAAATAATTTGTACATTTTAATTCATATAAAGCTAACTCGTTTTAAATATACACGTATCAAACAATTTCCCTAATTAAATATCTAAAAAACGAGATAGGAATAATGATTCTTTTTTTATATTCCTCTTTTTCTTTTCCTTTATAATTACCTGTATAAATTATCGTTCAATCTTTAGAAAATGAAGTACTTATGCGTTTCGTGAAACTCACTAAAATGAATTATCTTTATTTCAGTTATTGAAGCTCTTATAATTGGCACATCTTTCAATTTCTTTGTTAAAAAACATTTTTTCTCCAAATACATTTTTTTAATAAGAGTTTATAGAATTTTCTATTATTTTATACAATTATTTTAAAAAATTCTATATATCTTCTTTTCATAAATATTCGTAAGCGGTTTAATCCACTAAAATCTTCTTTTTCAAAATTAAACAATCGGTATTCTTCATTTTTATAGTTAGTCCAATATCTATATTTATAACGAGTATTTTTATTATAAGAAAGTGTAATATATTTTGAGATACATATTGAATTACTAAAAATTAATATAATATTTTAATATGTATCGCATTAATTCGGTCCCGAATTATATTTTATGCTTAACTATAATTATAAATATTTATACAAGTTTTAATGCAATTATTCTTATACGCTTATTAAATAAAAATTGTAACATATATTTAAACATTTTCATAATTACAATTCAACTTATACAAAATATTTAAAAATATAAATATGTTATAATATATTAATAAACTTTAAAAATTGAATGTAATTACTTATTTTTCATATTACTTTTTTATTTATAAATATATTTTTGCATTTTATAAATTCTGAGTCTCCCATACTATTTTGTACCTATATATATAATATATATATATATATATAAATAATTGTAACCGCTTCTGGAATAGTGGATTTTTTAAATAAATAAAGTGACTGTTTATTTCGCCCTTGAATAAGTCTTTATTAATCAATTATAGCTTACAAGTTTTAAAACGATGTCTTGCTTGAACTCGAATTCCGAACAAAAAGCTGCTCAGTCACCTAAATCCGTACTATTTATACTCTAGTTTCGTCGTTTTTCATTAGTTTCGCATATCTATCTACAATATCGGACGTCATAAAACACATATTTCTAATCTACCGTCTTTTTTGTCTACTGACCGTCGTAAACCTGTTTCGATTTTCAAGTTCTTAATATCGAGTTCGACCGAGTCGTTCTGTGCGGCTCTGAATCAGAACTTTTCCTCATCTTCTTGGCTGAGTTCTTCCCCAGGATTTTCGCTAGAGTTTTTTCTTCTCATTCGGTCGGTTATCTAAGCTGCGGTTACCAGTCGCGGATTACCAGTAACGGCAGTAAATACGAACGACTTCTTTTTTCTAATGTGTCTATCTCCGCCGTTCGCTCTTTTGTCATTTCTATCTTCATGGGCCATTCTGTTTCCGCTAATCGCAAGAAGACGGGTCGCTTGTACCAGATTGACTCCGAGTAGCTGAATTTATCCTGAATCCTAATTCCGTGATTCGCAAGGTAATCCCCCCTTGACACCCAATGCCATTCCTCGATCTGCATTATTTCCGTGATCTAGTCAGGCGTAGGGATCGGATGCGGATCCAGGCCATTACGATCTGAGAATCTATCCACAGTACCCGGTTTTCGATAGTGAAACCCAGTTTTTCCTTTACGAACTTTTCGAATCTCGTTTCCAGGACCGCCGCTTGCAGTTTTAGGCGCGGAATTGTGATTTGAGGGACGCGATGCTCTCTTTAACCGCTATTAGTGAGACGTCGAATTTTTCCCGCGTAAGTTTGACTCACAAGTAGGCGACAGCTGCGTACGGCGTCGAACTCGTATAGCAAAACACGTGTAGTTGTACGCGACTATTAGCCAGTTTTTTTAGAATATTCGGTCGAGGTATTTGAGAATTTTTCAATTGACCCATTGACCTCAGCCACCTGCTCCATTGGATTTCTTCTTTGGCCCGTATAAACTGGTCTAATTTTATTCCACTACTCCACAAGTCCTAAATAAGTATCTTGAACCTAAGCGAGAATGATGTTACCAGTCTTAGAGGATCGAAGATCAACATTATTACGCTCAGCACTTCGGGCTTCGAAAGCACTCGTTTACCCCGTAGAATTTCTGGTTTAATCTTGCTAAAGGCCACAATAAATTTTAGTGTATCTATCCTTGTATCTCACACCGAGGTATGTGGTTTACTCACCCGTGTATTAAAGAAGTTGGCCCACTCGATAATCGCGATTACTGAATTTACCCTCTTGACAGCTTTCTCTTCGTTTTCCATGCTCCCGATATAATCATCCATGTAAGTATCGTTGATGATGATGTTTGCAGCTGCAGGATCAATTTGGTTTTTTGCAATGATCAATAGGTTGACCCTCTCCACCTTTGAATAGACGATGTTCCCTAATATTCCCTGTATACGGAAACGCGTCATTGTCCCCCTCACTCCTGCGGGCTTTGCCAAATCCCGATCGATTAACGTAATCGTCGATCCTTCGTCGAGCAGCGCGTAGATTTCGAATGCACATGTATTCCCGTAGATTCAGACTAGTATTACATTTATTAATACACTTCCTCCTCCCCCCCGTCAAGCTTGATCTTGTCCTCTCCTCGGCAAGTCGACGGAGCCGGTCGCGAAACGGTCCGCTTCGCCGCCGTAAGTAGGGGCCAGTCTTCCGGTATTTCGTCCTTGAGTCACTATCAGCGTTGGGTGGGCGTTTTCTACTAACCCTGTACGTCTTGCTGTTTTACAGTCGAATTTCTCGTGCTCTGACTCGAGACACGCGAAACAGAGTCGGTGATGGTTCGCTATTATCCAGCGTTTCTGCCTATCGGCCAATATCCATTTTTTGTACCCTAACCCGCTTTGTTACAAATCGGTCATATCTTTTGCAACGAAAGACCTTCGCGGGAGAAATTTATTCCAAGGTTTTTGCCGCCTTGGCATTGTGACTCAAAAATCCGGACATAATTTCAAAGTAAAATTTTCCGGAGTAATCTAGTCGGTAATCGTTATAATGGATTGCTAAAGTGCTCTTCATTTTATATCATATACAGTGCAACGAAGGGGGTGCTAAAGTCACACGTTGGACGGAATTGCGTCCAAATGCGTCAGAGTGATTTTAACGAGTAAACGTACATCGATCGATCTCTCGAATCGGGGTACGTATAATCTCCCTTCCCCTCTCATTTCAATACTTCGCGCACCAAATCATTTTCTCTCTTTCATCTTAACTCTCTCTCTCCTATCTCTCTTTTCCTCTCTCTTATTCAGTTCCTCTCTTTCTGTCTCTCTCTTTCTCTGTCTCTCGAGTTCCGAAACTCGCTAGCCCGATTCCCTTTCAACGTGATCCCTACTCCCCCTAGTTTCGTAAGCCGCTTGTGGTCTTAAGCATCGTGGAATAATCCCTTTGGTGCGAAACGACCAGTCACCCATAATCATCATTCGGGAATGGCACTGGAAATCTGGATCAGCTGAAATAGGCGGATCCAGTGGGACTGTGTGAACGATCTCGAACGCGTAACGCATCCCGAAGTTTAACGATCTCAAAGTTGCTACGTGGCACAGATCGATTGTACAGGACACGCAACCTCTTCAAGCGGAGTAAGGTCGGACCGTATGCCCCAAAGCGCGATATGGAAATATATTTTGTCGTATATATATATATATATATATATATATATATATATAATCGCAGTGAGTAAAAACGACAACAGATACACTAAGTTGGACTCGACCGCGTATCAAGTCACGGATCCCGAAAATTTCAAGTGGAGGGGCAAAATGATTTAATGCGAAAAACTGTTAGTCTTACTCACTATAAAAAAATCGCGAGTGAAAAGAAAACATTCAAAACAAACAATAAAATTACACAAACCGATATTGAAATTCCATCGAGGAGGAAGTTAAGAAAAACTACGAAGCAAAGGAGGTTAGCCCTATCAAGGATCCCGGAAACCTCTCCAAGCGGTGTAGCAGTGAAGCGAAAGGCAAAGGACCCCGAGGGCAAAGAATTAGAGAAGTCCTAAAATAATCAGCGACGAGTACTTCCCTGGAAGAACGTGGGTACGCACGAGCACCGACAATACGACCCGAGAAGACAATAACAGGAAGGAGACGTCGCGGGACCACGAAGATCTACGTCGTTCACCAACAAAAACGTCGTCTTCAAGTCGTCACCGGCAATAACATTTACCGTATAATAATTATAACTATGTTAATAGTGATAAATCTTGCCACCCTGGGGAGGCGCAAGCAAGCATGTGACATACGAAAAAATAACGCGCGAAGGTTCAATCGGTGAGCAAGCCGTGCGAACAATTTTCATATATGCAACGCAAAAAGTACCGAGGTTTTTGGGAAACCTTTTTGAGTGGCTGCGTTTAAAAATATATTCCAGGAATCGGTTTTAAACGCAGATTTCACCATGGGGGAAAAACTTGCACACCTGTCTACCGTACTAAAAGGAGAAGCGCGGGAAGTAGTTGTGGATATTCTCGCGTTTACCAACGAGATCAGGCCTATTTTTCAAGCGTTAGAACACTTATTCGGCGATAAACGGTTAATATCGCGTAAATTAATAAACGACTTGTTAACACTGCCAACAAATAAAATTCATGGCTAAAGTGAAAAGCATATCTGTGACCTTAAAGTCTTTAAAACTCGATGAAATTCTCGACCAGGACGACGTGATAGAAAACATCGGCGGGAAATTACCGATGCAGTAGGTCGATGAATACGCGGTCGAGTAATTGTTCAATATATACTATATAAATATCAGTAATAAAATATGATTTCAGAAAATTAAAAACTATATCCATTTATTAATGACTTCTGAGATTATAAATTAAATAAACTTTAATTATAAACTTATTTATTCTATACTAAATTAATAATATTTCTTAATATTTTTTTTTTTAATTTTAAACACTGATATAAATTTTATTCAAAAGATATTGAGAAATAAGCCAAATGACTAAAAATTGAAAATTTGTATACATAAATATTCTAACTGTAGATTATAATTTTAAATTATTTATTCTATTTTATATTAAATAGATTTTTTAACTTATCTAAGAATTTCAATCAATTTACTCTTCTGAAGGTAGTTAATTAAATTTCTTCATAAAAGTCTTGTATCGTGTGACAATATACAAAAATTTATTTGTAAAACTTACATATGCAGAAAAGTTTAACATCTCAGGATAATATTTTGTGAGAAATTTACTTTAAATTTTACTACTGTAGATGAACTTCTAAAAGATTAATAATCTTACTTCTCCAATGATAAAACTGTTTTTAAAAAGAAGAAGTCGTGTAACCATAATATCAAATCTACAAGCTTTGCTAGTGAAATTACTCAATAAAAAAATTATATGTATTATCTTTATTCATTGTATAATACTAATTAGCTTGAGTTTTTGTAATTTTTATTTAAAAATTTTTCTAGTTAATTTTTAATACTTTAAGATAATTATAAAATTAATTTAAGAATATTATTTCGGATTAGACAATTTTTATCTTGTTGATGAAGATTTTATTTAATTATTTGAACTTATCTTTGAAAAACATAATTTTTATATTTTTCTGTATTAAAATACAATGGTATATAGGTATATCAGATTTAATGATACCAATAAAAGCATATTAATTCTTTTTGCCTGAAAATTCTACATCTATTTTAATAAATTTAGACTAAAGAAGACTCAACTGATGTAAACATAAATTAGCCTAAATATTAATGTTAAAACGTGATACACACAACTATTATCCTAATTTATCGTTTAAAAAAGTTTTTATATTACGTAAGAAAGAAATATTTTACTAATTAACACTAGACAGTTATAACCTTAAACATAAAAATACCAACGGTGAATCCGATATTCCCTAAAAAGCAGTGATAGTGAATGAGGTGAAAAAATAAATTGAATAAAGTGTAGTATAATTACAAAAAATTATGGTAAGAAAACGTTTGATTTTTAAAACTTAAATAAGAAATTTACATGTCTATAATTACTCTATTTGAAATAAAAAATGGAATTGCTACTCATCAAAGAAGACTATGGAACGTGATACAATAAAATACATCTACAGAAAGATCATTGAATATATTGTTTAAAAAAGAACAATAACCCTTTATTCCGATTTGCCTATTTGATTTATTATTTTGACTATTATATTATGGACTATTATCACTTACTATGTATGAGTTTTAACCTTCTATACATCATGTACAATCCGTAATAAACCTGCGATACCGAGAGCTAATGGAAAAAATTACTACATGATAAATTAAGATACATTACGGCATTTGCATAACTGTACATATGTAAAGTGAGTATATGTGTATATGCAAAATTAAGGATATAAGACTGTTACGATGTATCTGTCAAAGTTTTGTAATATACAATAATTATAATTTTCAAAAATTTCAAAGATACCAAAGAGAATACAGGTATTATATAATTAACATATTACCAAATTGTTCTAAATAAAAAAATTTCAAAGACAATATCATCAAACCAGTAGAATAATCAATAGACATAGTATAATTACCCAATATAAAAGTCGTTAATACTAAATATTCTTAAAAATACTAATTTATTCTAATTTTAAATTATATTAAAGTAAAATATATTAAATTTATATAAAATTAATAAAATTTAATATGTAATGTATTAAATATAATATATAATATATTAAAATTAATAAATAATTTTAAAAAAATTAGTTCAATAATTTTATAGACCAAATCGAATGATATTTGTCAGTAACTTTAATTTCATATTATACAATCATGATATGCCGTTCTTATATAAATGATTAGAACTTTATATCAGTACATTATTATCAAATAATTCATAGTAATCGTTAATGTTATATTATAATAATTCTGCTTTACAAAATAATAAATTCAGAACGATATTAAATACTAATATTATTCAGTAATTTGTAATTATAAGTTGTTTCTGATGTGAGAAGATTTTTTTTCATTTTTCATCGAATAACTTTAATAAAGTTGTTATTTGCCCATACCGTGACTCAAAGGAAAATTAAGAAGTAGGGAGAAAAGGTGAAAGTATTTATTCCTTGATTTTAGTTGTTTTATTGTTTTACATGTAGCGTTTCACGAATAATTATACACTGGTTTTTTACAAAAGCTTACAAGGTAAGCGAAACGAAAATTAATAAGTATATTTATAAATAAAATTAATTTATTTAAATTTGCTTAAAAATATTATTTAATAAGAGTATTAAATAATAAATTAATATTAAATTATAAATTACTTGATTTAAAAAATATATATAACAAGTAAAAGAAGCAACTTGACGTTGAAAATAAAAAAATTCTAAGGTACATCACAATGTAACTCAAAATCTACTTTTTACTAATGTATAACTCTTTAAATTAGTTACACAGTAGTAAGTACTAATATATCCATAGATCCATTGATCTCGAAAATACCAATAAATCAGAAAAATAGTGTGTAACATTAAGATCTATATAATTCTTTCATTTGAACATTTTAAGGAATTTGTGCCTAGAGTAACCGATTTTTTTCAAACTATGATTAGTTACAATATTAAATCATTGAATGTTAATTTTAACCAATGAATTCTATTTACTGTTATAAATAGATAAAATTCCTTAGTATTATGGAACTTTTTCAGAACATTAATTTTAAGCGTATAAAAGTGACTTTTAATTTAATTATTATACTAAATTCAATAAAATGTGTCTTAATAATTTTCAAACGTAATTAAAAAATATTTAAACTATTTATTTTTTATATAATACGTATATAAATACACATAATGTGAAAAATAAAAAATAAAATTTTAACAATAATAGATATTAATAAGTAAAAAAATAGTACATAATAAGATAAATAAAATTGATATTTATATTATAAAATAAATTAAATTTATTTATTACAATATTACCAAATAACAAAGTGAGTTGTCGACATAAAAGTAAAACGTAAGAAAAATTTAATGTACTTACCAGCAGCAGTGACTCTACTGAACGGTGTTGCAGGAGCAGGCGGTACAGAACCAACGATGGTATATAGGGTTTGTCCACTGTCGTATTTAATGCCACCACCACCACCACTACTACTGCAGTGATAAGGCGTCGAAGGGGTAACCAAATCTTCAGAACCCCGTGCAATAACTGAAATTTCATCGAGTTCATGACCACTGTCATAGAGGAAAAGTCGTGTGGCACTAGTACTAGCCGCGGCACCACCTGGACCATCGCCACTCTGTGAATCGGATCTACTCGAGCCACCATTCCTTCCACCACCGCCACTACGACCACGAAGCGACTGCACTAGCCGCTTTGCGCCAGAAGACATTCCTCGTAGCTGATCCAGTCTTACTTCTTCTGACGCTACTTCTAATAATTCGATAAAAGAATTATTCAGCTTTAAATCCTTTACGAATTGAGTGGTTAAGGAGTCGCAATAAATTTTATCTATATATATATATATATAAGAAAGCTCTATAAAAATGTCTATTTTTTAAAGATATTTTGTTAACATTACATTACACTACACTTTTATAAAATTATTGTTAAAATATGAATATATTTCATTGTTTCTTATTATAAATTTTATTAATCACTTAATAAATAATTTTTATAAATAAAGTCAAAACGTGAATCATGAAAAATGTTTTAGTTATTAAATGTTTACAATTATTACATGTATATATATTCCTATTATATTATTTTGCTTTAAATATAAATTTAGAAAAACTTTAAAATAAATGATAATACAGATTTTATCAATGAAGCTAATCAAGAAGCCAATTTTTTAATTTTTTTTTTTTCATATTTTGAATTCTATCGCTTTTAATAACTATATGAGAGAGAAACTAATTTATTATAAGTTAACAATTGACTATGACTACTTATTGATTAAAAATATTTTTTTAACTCTATGCAAACAAGAAAAAGGATTCTAAACACCAGTTTAAGATTCTCCTGCATCTACGCAAACTCTCTGCACTAGGAACAGCGATTCGTCTCGGCCTAAATCTCTCTCTTTCTCTCTCTCTCTCTCTCTTTCTAGCACAAACATACTTTTCGTGTTTCTATCTATATATCCACCTTTTTATCTATATTGTACTAATCAATACAAGTGTCAATGTCCAATAATATCGCAGCTTTATCCCGCAGTTTGTAATGCGTACTATAACTGCAACCACACGAAGCAACAAGTGTCAACTATCTATACTTCCTTCTTGACCGCAAGGTATTCATAATCCCTTTTTCTCTATAAAATTAAATACGTGCATATAACTTTCTCATCATCTACTACAAATATTTATTTAAACATATGTAGAGCAAAAGAAATAAAAATCTATTTGTTATAATTTAATATTTTCAAGGATAAATAAATTTTTTTTTAAATTAAAAAATTATTTAAAAATTTTCATTACATAATAATATTGATTACAATAATTTAATATTAATATATACTATAAATAATAAAAGTTTTATGTAATTATCAATTATTCAATCACAAAAACTTAAAATAGATTAATAGTAAATATTATAGTGATTATTAATAAACCTGTTACTCATGACTACTAAAAATTGTTCAAAAATATTACAAAAAAATTGATAAAAAAATAAAACAAAAAAAATTTAACTAATTGAATATAATGTATAAATATTTATGATATTACGATATTTTTTAAAAATATTTTCAATTTATTTCTACTTTAATAAAGTAAATTATATAAATTATTATCAAATAACTTTGCAAAAAGAATTGTTTTTAAAAATGATTTATTTTAGTCAAAATTAATTGATATTTATAATACATTTACAAATTCTCGAAATAAAATTTTTAAAAATATATTTTTATTTTTTTTTTTAAATATTTTTAAAAACACAATTGAATTTTGAGCCTATGTCAGATTAATTACCGATTCAATTAAAGAAGTTGAATTAACAGTTGTATTATTTATGCTCCGAAAAATACTATGACTATATAACACTGTATAAAAATTTTAAAACTTTTAAATCTATTTTAGAATTATGTTCGAATCTTGATAAATTTTATTTTTTTAATATAAACATAATTTATAATTGTGAATGAATGTATAACTACAAAACATAAAACTTAAGCTTGAATAAAAAAAAATTAACAGTTTTTATAGATTAAAAACTTAAAGAAATCAATTTAATAATAATAAATTTTAAACTAATAAATGAAGAATTACATGTTTATATATTATATAAAAATGTTTTTAAAACCATTATCTGTAAAATAATTTTAAAACATTTATGTAAATAATAAGATTTGAAAATGATTATATTCATAAATTCAAATATTTTTTTTAATCTTTCCTAATGATTAATTTAATATAATAATATTTCTTTCTATCACTATTAAAATGAAAAATATATTTTATTCACAGATATATGATATAAAACTTAAATCAAAGTGTTATACAGGAAATTTCAGGTAATTGAACGTAATATAAATACACAAATTATATATATTATATTCATTTTAAATAAATATAATTAAATTGATATTTTGTTTCAAGAAATAATCACTTCAAGTTTAAATAGGATCATGTTTGCATATAATACTTTATCAATAATTATTTTTAATAATTTTATTAAAACAATGATTTACTTGCAAGAAAAAATAAAATTTTAATCAGGTATTGCTAGAAAAAGTGTCTAAAAGTTACATTTTTATAATATTGTGTCAAGCAATGAAATGTATCTAATATGACTTACATGTACCGAATATGCGTAAGCGAAAATGAAAGTTTATGAAGATCCTAATTCCATTAATCAAATATAAAACAAACAATTTATCCTTAAATTTGCCACGATTCCGAGAGCAATCATTCGACTTATTTTAATGTTAAAGTTATTATTTAGTATTGTTTGTCTTTAAGTTCTATTTTTTATTCTTTACCTGAAAAACAAAAAAATAAAATTAATGTCTAGAAAAATTAAAAATTACCAATAAAAAAGTAGATGTGCACTGATATTTAATTTTGAATATGTTAAATTTGTAATTATTTTTAACAATTACATATGAAAAAGTGTCAAATCTCAAGTAATTAAAATTAAGTGAATATAGTATTCGAAAATAAAAATGGTATGAAATTTAAATAATTTATACAATTTTTTAAATATTTCTAATATCCTAATTTTTATACATCTTATAAATGTTCTATGTTTACGAAAATAATTTTGTACATATTTCTAGTTTATGGTAGTACATAGATTGACTGATTAGATAAAATGAAGTTTTCATACCTGTGCTTAATAAGCAAATATCTAAAATAATCTTTTTAATTTTAACGCACTTACTCTCACTCTTTCTCTCTCTATCTCTATTTCTATCTCTCTAACTATAGCTCTTTTCCGTTATTGGATATTTCTTATTATTTTCTTGTATATTTTTCTAATTAAATCACCTATTCTTTCAAAAAATAAATATTCATTAATATTTAATGGGTTTAAACTGAAAATAAAATAAATCTACGTATTATTATATTAAACAATATAGAGGTAACAAGAAAATACAGCACATGTACATGATCATAATTTAGGAAGATATGAGTACAGAAAACATAAATAGAAATCTTATACACGAGAAAAAGTATTTACGCGCGCATGCTAAAAATAATGTACAAAAATATATTGCCAAACTAGCAGAATTTTCTTTTATGTACATATAATAATCAATGTAAATATAATTAAGAAATCTATAATAAAAAAATTTTTTTTATGTATCCCAATTATTTATTCTAAATGTAGAATATATATACATAGAGAGACATCACAACATGATAAAAATATCAGAAAACTGAAGAATAGTTCATTAAAACGTTAGAACACAAATTGAATAATAAATAAGTTTTTTATTTTATATTTGAATACTACAAACTCAGCTTAGGTAAATCGAATAAATACTTTTTTTTAATAATTATGCTAAAATTACTTACTTTTTGATTCAAAAACTATATATTAAAGTAATTTTAATGTTTTAGATAACTTATAAAACATTGTTGCAAACAATGAAACAGAAATTATAACATTATTAAAAAAATAAACTGTTTGCAATGTATACAATGATTTACATTATCAATTCTAATAGAAAAATAATTAATATTTCATATTCAACATATTTAAAGTTATTACATATTGTATTTTCATTTGTAATTATCATGCAGTTTTACAAATTTACTGTTACATACAACTCTATTAAATAATAAAAATAATTTAATTAATTATATCAAATACGGTAATAGTTTTTCGTAATTTTTATAAAATTTTTTGTTTATTTGAATAATTATTTAAAAAGTCATTTTATTCAAAGTATGCGACATCGAAAGCCACAAATTTCCCCATTTTCTAGACTGCAAATGTATTGTTCAGATCTTTTGATTTTTAATCGTTGAAGTATTTCAAATTTTTCCGACACTTTTACACAATGTGAATTCTTCTTTTTTTTTGGAAAATACTAAGTGCAAGGACCGAAAGACAAATGTCTGAAGAGTAGGATAGGTAAGGTAAGGTTCTTTATTTTACTCCTTGTTCGTGTTTGGATAGTGTTACAACAAGCGCCCTGACGTCGTGTGGAAAAATCAACGGATTATATTGGTTCTTCCATTGTTGTCCATTTTCTTTAGGGTCCATTTTCTTTCAGGTGTAAAAGTTGACTATAAATAACAATTTTTTGGTTCAACCAAACGTACACAAATATCTTGGAAAAGTAGACATTTCGTTTTTTCACTGTTGTACTGTGTTCATCAAGCATATTTCATAATCTGGGTCATAGAATATCATTTTGCACCTAATCAAACAATTTTTAATATCTTTGTTCATCAGCTGATATGATACTCAATTTTCAACTTTTTCTATTTCAACTATTTCTATTTCATGTTAACATTCTCAAGCTATTGACAATTATACACATAAAACAAAAATAGTTTTTTTAGTTTATAAATTTCAAAATTTTTTGGAGCTCTCGTGTTTTTTGTTACCATAATATGATATTACATTAATATCATTCTTTTTTAATATTCTAAATCACTCTTTCCTTGTCGCATTCAAAAAGACATTGCTTTTGTAAGAGATGTATTTTAACGTTTTCTTCATTAGAAAGTAGTCTAATGAAAATTTTTACAAATGCTACCTTTTTTTAAGAAACTGTAACGTGTCCATCACGATAAATAAAATACTTCTTTCTCTTAAAATAAGTGTAATTTGCTGTATTTTAGTGTTTACACAAACACATTTTAAATACACGTACCATTATTCCGTCAAACAAATTTTGAAACACATTTCAGAAAACTAGATAAAAGGCAAAATTTTTCCTCATGCTTAATGTAAAAAAGCTCGGATAAAAAGGTATTTTATTTATTTTTTCATTTTTTTTCTCTTCCGTAAACTTTTTTATTTTATTTGAAGTATTTTAATTTTAAAAATATATATTTTTATGCTATCTAAATAATAATAAAAATATAAGTAACAAAAAATATCAATAAATTATTTTTATCTTCATAAGTTTTTATTTTAGCTTACTATAAAATTTTATTTTTTATTAAAAATTTCAATTCAGTTCAATACATACTGTTCACTTTAAAAAATGAATTATCATTATTAAAAATATATATCTGTAAACTTGAAGGGGAATATGATCAAAATTCTTTTCGAGTTTTTGATATTTCAAAATCTAAAAATCATTATCCTGTTTAATGATTAATTTTTTGTAATGAAATCGAATTATTTATGAATCAATATTTATTAGATAATAATATGTTTTTTATGTAAATACCTGAAGATACAAAAGGATATTAGGAATAGACAAGATATTTCTTACTAGGCACATATGTAGTACACGTACAAAATTTATACGAATTTTTAATACTTAAACAAAGCTATACTTTATTATCAACGTAATAATCTTTTGTAAATATATTTTTCATTATAAAGTTAAATGCTATAAATTATTTTAAAAAATTAAAAAAAAAATTTTTCTGATTGTTATTGAAATAAATTTTTAAAAAATATATATCACTATCCATACTATGATAAATAAATACTACCATAAATCCATACTAGCAATCTTTAATGATAACATTTTTGTAGACAATAAATTATTCTAATAAAACATTAAATATTAAATATTACGTAATAATAGGAAAAAAGAAAAATATTTTCTCTTGATTTATCATATAATATATTTAAATTGAAATAAAATAGTTGATTTGAAAAAGAAAAAAATAGAATATAATTAATGAAATAGAAAATATATAAAATATACTTTACTTTTTAATAATTGCCTGTTATATATTATTTTATAAAATTTTAAATAAATTATTAGTTTTAACATATATTTTTTATTTAATAAATTGTGCAATGTTTTCAAAATGCGAAATACAAAAAATGTCTGAAGTTATAATAATAATGCAAAATCGTACGTTTGAAATTAAAATTGATCTAAATATCAAGTCTGTACTGGGAAAATATGTATTTTTAAATTTGAATATAAATAAATAAAAAATTTATATCGCATTTAAAAATTGTGCTTAAAAATTTTTTTAATTATCATAAATATAAATATAAAAATAATTACTAATAAAAATTATCATCCTTTAGAAATAAAATTTAGTTGATTTATGGTCTTAAATTAATGTGTTGAAATAAATTTAGAATAAAAAAATTTAATTAAAAAATAAATATGAATTTATGATAATAACAATACTTATATAAATAATAAATAACATGAGATACAAAAAAAATCTATAAAAGAGATACATGCAGAAAATTTAACGTGGACTTCTTACATGTACTAAATAAAGATCGCTACTACAAAGTTTATAAAGATACATGCATGGATTCGACCTATTCGAAGTTCGACATGATAAAATACTAAAAATAAAGTTAAAATACTTATTGATTCCTAGTGTTCCAGTAAATTATAATTATAAATAATTTATGTAATATTTTCAAATGTGATTAATTTTAATTTTAAAAAATAGTAAAAAATTATGAATAATGAAAGTAAACACGAAAAATAAAACATTGAAAAATGAAATAAATTAAAAAAATTTATATATGATAATAATATAAAGGAAATTAATTTCTTTATAATTATTAAGCAATAAAAACTATAATATTTCGTTATAGTCAATTCATTATCTTAAGTGGAATAGATGCTTGAATAAATTATGTATATTGAATTAATGTTTTTATTTTGTAAGATTATTGTATTGATTATTATTTCTACGTACATCTTATCGGTAAATAGAAATGATAAAAATAACCGGTAGATATAAAAAAATAAAAGAAAGAGATTTTATATTATTACATTTTTACACATTTCTTCAATTTTTTTCAATTTCATATAATAATATAATTAAAATATAGAAATAGTTTCACACGATTTATGCACGGTTTCGATATTAGATAATATTAGATAATTGGCATATAATAAATTATCTTTAAAAAAAAGGAAAGAAGAAATGCTTCTTTCCTCTTTTGGCAAAAGTGTTAAATTCGTATATTAACAATTAGATAATAATTAAAACTTTCTCTTCTTAATTATTAAAGTTTAATATATAATTTTGCATTCTTACTTTAACTAATAAGAATACAAATAAAAAATTGCTATGACTGCATTAAAAATAACATGGTTCGTTAGCAAATGCTTTATTAAAATAATTTCGTAAATAAATATATTTGATAAATTTTAGAATTTTAATTTTAGAATTGTTATAGTTTTGCACGAAAATGTTTTATCATTTCAACCCTCTAGTTTTATAACATACAAATAAAAATTTGTTAAAGTATTTGTTCTTGGTTATTCTTTGTTCACTGAATAATTTACCCAAGTAAGGAACTGATGTTTTACTACCAACGTAACTGAAAATACTTACAAAAGTGTCTCGTGCCGTAGCAATTTAACTCCCCATTTTCTTGAACACGTCTTCTAGGGACGAGAGCTCACTCATCACCCAGATCGATTTCGCTGTCGCGCGCCTCTGGCTGCTACTACTGTCCCACTGCGACACCACACTTCACGATACAACGTGACACGGCTACTCGATCACTGTTACACAAAGAAACCAACAATATTGAACAGAATACTTTAAATTCCAATGAACTAACTAGAATAACGATTTATAAAAAAAGCACGCTGAAAACTTAGACGATTCGGCCAGCCAGAAACCAAGGTCAAAATCTTATTCCCTAAACTTGTCATGTCATTAGCACCACTATCGTCATTATTAAGACTTTTTTCTTAACTCTTCCATCTTTTCTTTATTTTTGTCCAATTTAATAGTTTTTTACCTTTGTCACTGAAGAGAACGTGCATACTTTTATCTAGTTATAATATATCCATGGTGAAGTCTGGAACGCTTTAATAAAAAGATACTCATAGTGATTTTGATCTTTTACCGTTTTTTGTCTCTCTTAGTTACTTATAAAAATTTATTTGTATTTAAATATCACCAGTATTCTTGTCAATAAAAATAACATTTTTCTTTCGGATGCCTATACTTATTATTCTGTGCAGTTGCTTAACTGGAATAACTCAATCCGCAATAAAATCAAGCAAGGCTCTCTTTCTCTTCTTGAATAATCATAGGGTCTAAACTGACTAAATAAGGTATGGGTACATTTCCGATAAACGTGGCCTCGTATTACGTTTCTACAGGGTTGTACGCACGCGCGCTCAGTTATAACATCTCGCTAAACTCGGGGAGCGGCTATGGCGACAACGTAGCTCTCACTATACAAAAGAGTCAGCCTCTTCAGATCTACTATCATCGTCGCTGCTACTTTTACTGCGTTACTGGCAGCGCCGCCGACGCAGACGTGGATATTTTTCTCTTTGTCGCTCGTTCACATAACCCTATTGCTCTGTTCTACTCGAGAGCAAACTACTGACCATCTCTCTGTAATTTTCCCTCTCTCGTGCTTTGCACTTATTTCACAGCATCCACCAACGCGCAGGACCGGTGGAGATGGAAGTAGTAGAGCGTAGCCTCTAAACGCGCGCACGCGAAACGAAACCACAGGATGATGGAAGGGTGACTGGTTCGTTGTATCCGGAAAGTTGGGCCAAAGCTTTTCTAGTTTCGAATGCGAAGAGAAAAAGAGAGAAGAGTGAACTTATCCCCTCTACATTCTTGCTTCGTTTATGCGCGTATTTTAGCTTTCTTTTTCTTAGGTATGTGAATATATGTGGTTAACTGCATGTGAATTTTTTTACCTATTCTATTGTATAATATGCTTTTATATGCGAAGGGGTATGTATAAATTGTCATACGAACACTCGTGCATCACGTTTATACGTTAAAAACAAGCTTATTAATAAAAATTATGGACCTACACATATATGCGCGTGCGCAATTTGTGTACGTGGTAATGTAAAATATTAAATAGAAATACAAGAATTCAAATAAGAAAAGAAAAATAATTCTACAAAATTCAAACAAATAAATCAAAAAATAAGAAAAAACATAGGTAATATTATGTGTTCATTTTTTAGAAGAACATCTATACTATAATAGAGATTTCAGATTAATATTTATTTCAAATCAGTTAATATGAATATAGATTTTTTACCAATATAAAAAAAGAATTACCCATCTTAATTAATATGCTAGGTTTGTATTAGTTATTTTTTGCATATTTGTTAGGACATTCTTTACTTTTGCGTGCAGATGAGACGTACATATTTATTGATGTGCATATCAAGTTATTTGAAAAATTTGTAAAAATATAAATTAATGAAAAAATTTAATTATATTTTAATTAAGTTATGGAAATTTTTTTAAATTCTCAATTTTTTTAACTTTACACTATAAGTCTACAATAATAAAAGAATGACTTCTACATTGATTCTTTAATATGATGGATAATAAAAAAATTTTTAACAATTTTCTGAAAATACACGAGTAGAAATTTTAAACTTAATATACCTTGTTTATAACTTAATAATACTTTATGGATAATAATGATTTCCCGATTACAAAATAATTAGTTATTTCATGTCTGCTGAATAGATACTTCAACATAATTAATATTATAATTTTGTACAAAACAATTTAAGTTTGTATAGTTTATTTAAGAATAAATATTCATTACAAGTATGGTTTGAAACATTTATCATCAATAAAAATTTATAGTAAATAATATTTAAAACAATGCTGTATTCGGTATCATTAAAAAATTTTTCCTAAATTATAATTTCATTCTTTACGATAGAACTAACATGATACCTTAAATATTTTTTATGTTTAATATATTTTGTTAATCTTCTCGGAAATTATTATATATATACATACATCGGTAATCTGTACATTTGTTGATAGATTTAAAATTATTTAAATGAATTCTGATTTTATTTTCTCTCGCATAATTTTTAGCAATAAAATATTTTTGTTTTCTTCAAGTTAAATTTCTTTAAAATTTTTATGTACATGTATGATGTATTTCTAATTTTTTCGAAATTTCTCAAATTTGGTATTATACTTTTCCTTCAATGTTGATATAAAATTAATATGTATTCATATCAAAATAGTAAATATTTATCATAAAATCATAGATACCAATTAAAAAATATATTTTTTTCATATTCCATAATTAAGCGCTTATTGATAAATATAATAATTAAACTTAATTTGTAGATATATTTTCATACTCAATAAGAAACTAAATTTTGGATGTATATGGACAATTAAAATAAAAACGCTCAAATTTTAAGAAATTTTAAAAGATAAAGAAATAAAAGTATAAGGGAATTATTTATTACAATGTACGATTAAAAGATATTTCATTAATTGAATTAAATAGAAATTTTTCAGAATTTTCAACTGCATAAACATCTTTGCGCAGAGATTTGCAAGTAGTATACAAATTAAAAATCTCCTCCAATAATTTTTATCTTATTTTCATTTCATTCTTTCTCGTGCATTAATTTATTATGTTAGTTTAATGGTACATCGGTTATATAAGATTACAAAACACTCGTAAGTTCACCATGTTCATTATAAACATGTATAAGTATTGAAGATAAATATTGAAAAATCCATAAAGTTGATAAGAGTTTTAGATGATATTGTTACATATAAAAATGCATATCAGTGTGCCTACCCAGTGGGTTTGTTTATACTTGTCCGCATCCGACTCTAGATATAAATAATTACCCGTAGCGTGAGCGAGATTTGGAAAATAATTGACATGTAGATATAATAATTAAATGTAGAGATGAGAAGAGTTTCTAATGTCCCCGAAAAGAGTAAAGAGGAATCATCGCAGATAACTTAAATGTCGAAAGCTGTATACTATTTTTAGTGTCTTAAATCACGATTACGTTGATTATCTCGAAATTTTAATGTCAATGGTATACATTAATTCGCCATCTAGTATCTGCAAATACGTTGTCCGATTTACAGTACTAAGAACTTTGTGATATGTTGTAATGAGATGAATGTAATCGGGTGTTCGTACAACACATTCGTACCCACACATCGATACCGACGTCGATAGCGTCATTTATTGAAAAAGTGACAGCAACATACATGTGTCTATATTTATGCTGCTCTGACATACGTAACAAAATAAAAAATTATATGCAACAAGTGCTCAATATATAATTGCCAAACTGAATCCCACGATTACAGTTGAATATTTATATGTTGTAAGCAGGATCATAAAACTATCAAAGCAGATGGTAATAAATATTCATCTTATTTCTTTCAAAGAGTTTAACACACATGATGACTAATTTTAACTTGAAAAACGTTGGTAAAGAAGGCCTTCTATTTCTAAATATCTACATCTATCTGTACTTCATATTTTAACTTATTATTGAATCATGTCACTACTTTCTGATTAAAATAATGATAAAAATCTCGGCAATCTCTACAAATTGTATGAATAGATGTGTAAAAATAATTTTAATATTATCTTATTTAAATCGAATGAAATTTTATCGTATGCATAATCATAAAATTGGACGTATATTATGTATAGATTTATTTACAAAATAATATACGGTTGTTAATATTGATATTTAATAATATTATCAATTTTGAGTTAATTTATACTTATAGATAATCTTAATTATCAATCTTTATTTTCATAATCTAAATAAATATTCACCATTAAATAAAATACTAAAAATATTCCAGAAGATTATAAACAAATTATGAGAGAAATTATGAGCATAATTGATTTCTTACATTTGTCGATAATTTTTAAAGTCGTAGTGTTTAGTGATAAGATTCTTTATTAATTTTTAAAAAAATTTGAGAATGTGGAAATGCTATAATTCATAATACGATTAAACCTACTCTATTGTCTTCGTTTATTATCCAGATTCTATTTTAAATTGATAATTATTTTCAAAGGTTAAACCGCAAATATCGAAGTATTGCTTAAAAATGCACAGAACATTTATTTAAGCTTTACTAAAATTAAACGACCTTAAAGATGTATTTTATGTACTCTGTGTGTACATCATAATATATATATATTAATATTATTACAAAAAAAGGAAAAGTTATATTTTCTATGTTATTGCCCGGCATTTATGAATTTAAGCCATAGAATATGTATTTAGAATATGTGAATATGAATCTTGTATATTAATTCTAATATTTGTAGATAGCACAGTCCAATTTAAAAATTTTTCAATAGTTAAAAATTGTTCGTAACAATTGTTAACAATAAACTCAAATCTAATATCTAAAAATTTACAAAAAAATAATACTATATGCAATTGTGAATGCTTTCAAGATAGACTTTTGATTTTACGTCATTTATTTATCTGCATTTATGCTTATATTATCTAACTACCTATATTAAAACTAAATTATAACATTTTCTTTAAAATCAAGGTATTGCATTATAAATTTTTTAAATATGAGTAATAAATAAAATACTAATGAAAAATTGAATAATTATAATGAGAATATTTTTTAATTATTTTTGAATAATTATTAGATGAACTCAATAATTAATTTTAAATTTAAGTTACATAATAAATTATTATGGAATGTAAAAAGGCTTTTAGTTCTTATATGTCTCATTTTTAATTAAATTTGAAGTGTCTATCTTTCAAGCGTGAAAATAACCGCATTGTGAACGAGAAATGATGACATTGCTTATGTACCGAGAGATTAATACGCTTCTCCGCCCACGTAGTGTTGTTTTTGAAATGAATACGTGGTGACCATTGTGATTCCGAAGGTGAGTCGAGAACTGAAGTAAATAAAGCAAGCGAATCCGGGCTCGAGCGGATCCGCTCAGCTTCGACCTCATGGATACACCAGATGACGTTGCCCGTGCCCATCCGCAAGCTCACCTTTATACAAGGAGCACTCTCTGGATCGATCGGGACACCGAATACAAGCCATACCGACACTTTTAAGCGCGCAACATATCCACCTGCGGACAAAAGAAGGAATTTCGAATGGAAAATGGAATCTTGTATCGACAACGTAAAGGTAACTTAAGTAACCAAATCTTCTCTTAGCAGCGAATCATAAGTAAATTTAAGATATTCAATAGATTATGATGACATTTGTATGGATAGTCACGATTTTTTGTCTACTTGCGGATAAAAAGCTTTTTATATCCCGTAACATATAAATATTTAATTAATATTAAATTGTATAAAATTTAATTATACTGACCCTATTCTTCTTCTATAGTAACTCGAAATTAGTAAGTCTTAAAAAAACAAAACTTATTTAATTACTATTATCACAGTATTTCATGTTTAGTGCAACACCGATAAACGATATAGATCTTGTGAAGATACTTAAATGCAAAATGCAAGAGAGAATTAAATCTGCTTCGATACTTAAATTATTATTAGACTTAAACATCAAAATTATATTGATAATATAATTTTGATAAAACTATATTCAATATACAAGCAGTGTTACCATTTGCTTTAACGTATTTTTCTTGAATTAACTCTGGATACTTTGCAATGTTTGTTTATCATTATACTCCTATGTATGGCTCATTTTTAAAAAGTTTTGATATCAAACAGAATTAAGTATTTATTCAAATAGAATTTAAAAATTTTAAATATCAGAAATAAGAACAAATTATATAGTTTAGAACATTGTAAGAATAATTGTTGAAATAATTGAGGAAGTTTTTTTTTTAAATATATATTTTTATCATTAAAAATTAATATCTGTGCATGATAAATATTTTTTATTACATATTAAGAAATTAAATAAATTATTTTATTACAAAATATTAAATGCAATTATTATGTAAAAGAAGTTACTTTTAAGAAAATTTTAATAATTATAATGTAAGAAAAATTTGGAAATAAAAAATCATATATTACTTATACTTTATACTTTATGATATACTTTATTAATTACAATAATTTTTATTTTACTATTTTAATGATTTAAATTTTGTAATACAATTTCGTCCGATTAATAACTTACTATATTTGTATAAACTCTCTACTGACCATAAATTTTTATAATCGTAAAAATGAAAATAAGTTCTATAAAATTCATAAATTAATTAAATTCATATATGAAATTTAAATAGCTATAAGCAGAAAAAAATTTAATAACTATTTTGGTGTATGAAATAAATAGTATTGTTGATAAATGAAATATACATACAATGTATACATACGTCATATTTAATCAGATTCATTATCAACAAACGACGAGTATATCGGAGAACCACGTCACCGTTTAAATTTAAAGAACCTCGATTGCCGTTGAGATTTTTGGAACCTCGGCGATATTGTGATTTTACGAAATCATCATCGGCCGTGGGGGTTTTTAGGAAGAGCTTTGGGAATTAGGTTATATAAGTGAGTAAAAAATTTACCTAAGCAGCAGTAGCTGACTAACACCTAAAGCTTGCCGACGAGTGGGAGCCCTGAGCAAGTGGAAGAAACATCAGGACGGGCGGAGGCCCTTAGCGCGAGAGAGCGGATGATCCTCAGCAACGCAACGGTCATAGAAGCTCGCCGACGATCTGTAGCCTCGGTGTGGCAGTAACATCCTCCGCGAAAATAACTTTAGTGACGCGACGTATATTATGCCATATAAAAAAAATCGGCTCATCTTTGTTTTGGTTTCCACCCCATCACCACGTATTTTTCCTTTTACAAAGGCTCCTGGAATAGCCAGCCATGTTAAGCTATTAAACAAAATTCTATAACATTTATTACTCGATGTATATACAGAAATAAAAAGTCTCTTTAGTGCATGATTTACTAGTCTTTATCATCACATTATTCAGTAAGTACTTATCGAAGATTGTATACCTACCTAGCTATTAGGGCTATCTGAGCAAACATTAGAAATATTTATCGTATACCCAACTCTAATTATATATAAAATTAACTAAACTTCACTTTTCGAAGTTTATCCATATATTCTAGAAAATTGTAAGTCATTTACATTGGAATAACAAACGTTTTAAAATATCTCTCCATAGTTAAGAAAGATTATATTATCAATTTTTCAACTTTTACTTTCATTTGCAATATCATTGCACTCTTATTGAGCTTTTAAATTTTGTTTTTGGCTCGTTCTTTTAGAATCTACAATTTATAAATTTATAATATTTAGTATTTTTTAATTTGTTTAACTAAACTATGTAAATTTAAAAATCATTCAAACGCTGTTAGACTACGTGATCTAATTAGTGTAGATCAACGATCTACACTGACATCAAAATATCAAATAATGTTAACATATATTAATAAAAGATAAAAAGGTACAAAGAAAAAATTAACACAAAGTATATATTTTTCAGGAATTTATTTATTATTACTATTTTATAATATTACTTTCTAATGAATCACGTATTAGTTTTTGTGTTGTATAATAACTATTTATATATGGAATATTTTATATAAATATTATTGACTTGTTTCACATAATTGTTAAAAATTTTTTATAAACTTAAATAGTTTATTTTCTTAGATGATAAATTAAATTATAAAAATTATTATGAAAAAAAATTTTCAAAAAATATAAACTGTTTGAGCTTTATGCAATATAATGAAGCTTTGATGGAAAAATCAAGTTTTTCTTCATTATGTATAAAAATTTTTTCTTAATTAGATAAGGAAAAAAATCTGAGTATTAATATCTATTCTACAGATGTATATCTTGCGAATGTACAACTGATTTATAATATAAAAGAAAGAATTAATGACAAAATATAAAATAATCTGTTATTGTGTTAGCATTACATACCTATAAAAGGTAGGTTGGTGAATTTTATGATTACTTTTATTTTTCATTAAAGTATGATAATAAAAATAAGCTTTCTATTAAATAATAATATATCATTTCAAATTTTATTTAATTATTGTATCTTATTTTAGTACTATAAATTATAGAATATACATCATAAAAAAGATGCAGACATAATTGCAATTGTAAATTAGAAAATCATAAAACTAATTTTATATTTCATTTTCAATTAAGCTTTGATAGCACTTTCGAAAACTCTAATTTAGTTTCTAATTTTTTCATATCAATATTAATTTTTAATTTTATAAACAAGAATTACTTGTAACATATTTTCTTTATTTAAAAAAATCTGGAATTAAAATGAGTAATAACCTTATGCATCATACTTTTTATGTATGTAATAAATGAGATAAATAAAAAAAATAAGCTAAAGATATAGATAATAATCAATTATAACATATGTACAGAACAAACGGTTATATGTTTTGTGAAAAAAAGCTTTTTAAATAAGTGAAAATAAAAAAAAAATTCAGCGATTAAATGCGTTAAGTTACGATATGTACATACTATAAATAAATTTAGTAAAAAAAAAAAGAATTGACCGTAAGAAAATGAAACAAAACCTGTCAACTACTAAGGAAAAAAGAAGAAAATGAGCAAAATCTGACTGTTTCTACGTAAAAATCGATGTGAAAACCTTAAAGTAGTTATTTCTACTAACCGTTCTGAAAATATTAACTATTCGGACAAAAGAATTCAGTCTTTCTTTGTATTCGCCCCTTTCCACTTGAATTTTACTTGTTCTGTCTATACAGGTATTCTTTATGATTGCTACATCTATTTTACCTATAATATTTACTTTAGGTTTTAATTTTCTGAGGATCTTGCATTAAGTATATTGATTAAATTTATAAAAGACATTGTACAATTGATGTATTAAAACTTTAAAGAAAGTTGATTAGAATACAAAAAAGGTGTTTCAGTACATCTTTAAAAAAAAAAATAATATTCATTAATAAAAATTTGTGTTAATAATATAAATATTTCAATTATCTAAAAAAATTTGTTATAATTATATTCTATTATGTATAGATACTAAAATATTTTTCAGAAATAAAACATATTATTTATATTATATTAGGAAAAATATGTATCATGTATACCTGTAAAATATTAGCAAATTTTGAAATTTACAAAAATCCAGTAATTGAAATAAAAAATGCCATAGAGTGCTAAATTTGTTGATATTTTGTTTAAAAATCAAACTTTAATTAATCTTTTTCTGTTAAATAATAGATATCTTTATTAAATTGAATTACGTACGAATAGTCAAAATTAATTAAACGAAAAAACATTAGAGTAGGTTTCTTCACAGGTTTTACTCTATTGTATGTACTAATTTTAAAAAAGAAATTTCAAGAAAAAAACTAATTTTAAACTTTACAAATTAATACAAATCAGCGCTTTTTGTATCAATATTAGAATAAATATTTTTTCAAATTGTTAATTTGTAATAGTTTACCTTTCAAACCTTTAATTAACAAATATGTTATTGAAACTTTGTCAGTTATTTTTACATTTCAATTTTAGATTCTTTTATGTTTTTTTACATTTTCAATATATTAATACATCATAAGTTGCCGTTTTTAATTTAATTAAAAATAGTTTTTTATTTTTTAATTTAAATGTTTAAATTTGTATTTATGTATTCCATACCTTATTTTATAATTTTATAATTGATTCAACATTCATAGTATTTTATCTGACAAACTAGATTTTAAGATTGCATTTACATTTTAATATTTTATACTATAATATAAATTATTTTGCGTATGAATAGCATTTTACGAAGAAACTTCTAAAAAGGGGTACATCCAAGTTTTTATTTTATCCAGGTTTCTTAACTCGAATATAGTTAACAATTTTCTCTAATCTGCTTGATAATGACTTTTTAATATAACGCTTAATCTTATTTTTCAGTAAAAGTTTTATAATAAAAATCTGTTAATCAAACAAACTTTAGGTACTTATTCACTTCAACCATAACAATAACTTTTAACCTAATAAAGTAACCCTTAGATTTATGCTACTAAAAATTTAATGGCTTCTTTTAGCTTAAATATTAACAAAAGCTTAAATTATTGCAAATTTTTTAAATATAAAAAATATTTATTATTTTTAAATTCTAAATTTTCATCGACAAAAAAGATCTGTCGAAAACGAATCATACACTATTTAATTAGAGCGTGTAAATTAGTCTAATGAGTTTGGAAACTATAAAGCTTTTAAAAATAACAAACAAATCTAAGAAAAATTCTATTCTGAAAGCTGGTCATATAAATTTAACTACAAAAAACACCATAATCATACAACTAAAATTTTATATTAAAATTTTATTATACTAATAAAGCTAATCAAAACTTCTGTGATGCTATAAAAAACGTACAGTTTTAAGACGGGTTGTTTAACTTAACTCATCTTAACAAATTCAATTATATTTTAATAATTTTACATTGGACCATTAAGGATGTTCACACCGGCGTCCACGAAATACTTATAACTAGGCGAAAATACGAATTGATTATAGATAATCAATAAAATGGTGAAATTTACTATAAATAAATATACTGCAAAAAATTGTATCGTGTATGTACTCTTATCTGTACTCAAACATTTGGTTAAATTCAATAGTTAGTTTTCGTAAAGAAAAAATAACACAGCATAAGATCAAAATTTTAAGAGATATATTTGTGTACTTTACTATTGCACCAGATCAAAAAGTAATAAATTTTATTACGAATATTTTTTAACTCATTTAAAAAGATATTTTTAAAAAGAAAAACTATCAAATTAATAAGCAAATGATACAAATATAGTTTTTTTATGCTAAATAGAAATAAAATAAAATAAATAACTTTTTAATCTTAAAAATGCTTAAAATATATGCGTAGAGTACAAGACATAAAAAGGAATAGCTTTCCGACAATAAAGCCTATTACAAAATATATTTTTGTGTTTTAAATCCTCTAATGAGAAAAAAAATTTATTAATTATCGATGCATCTTTAAAAATACTGAGTCTAATAGATGTTCAAGACCAATTATGGCACATACAAATGTAATAAAAAGTGGATTAATACTTTCATATAATAGTTGATAATTAGGTAAATTATCAAATCCAATTAATAAAAATATATTATTAGATAATAAAAAAAATTTTCACTAAAAGCAATGAAAATCCGTCTCAACTAAAAAGAAATGGTAAGTTTAAATAATATCTTTAATCTTACATAAAAATATTTATATCAAATTTTTTATTTATATATGTTTAATCCTAAAGCCGCAAATATCAAAATATTACTAAGCAAAAATATATATTTGCTAATAAAAATTATAATTTGATTAATAAATAAAATAAAAAATACGTTTTATTTTAATAAAAAATATTTAGAGAATTACAATTAAACATTTAATACATTCAAAAAAATTATTGTATTTGCAAATTACTTAAACTTGTTGATATATTTGTATGTAAAAAAATCCCTTTTAATCGGTCCTCAATGACAAAAAATACATATTTAAAGGTATAGTCTGAAAATTAATGAAATTTAAAATAAAACCTTTAAAATTGGAAAACAAATTTTCAGATGTTAATTTAAAATATACGAAAAAGTTTTCATTAAAAGAAAGATTTAATCTATTTACTACAACTTCTAGTGCAGTTAGCCAATAATATTCTTTTCACTCTTTATTCTTGCAAAATATCTTGTATAATTATATTGTAATATCGTATATCTTAATCACATTTTTAAATTATAATTTTATTTTAATTTTTCCTTCCTGGTAAACATTTATTTTATATTTATGATTTGAAGTTATAATAATTATAAATTATAAAGATATATAAATAGCAATCATTTTAATAATTTTTTTTGTTTTTCTATTTTATTTATTCACTTTTATTTATTTACAAACTGTATCAAAAATATAAATCGATGGTATAATTAAAATAATTAATCTCATTGCAATCAAGGAAAGCCATAAGATCATCGTTGTATAATTTTTTTTATATTAGAGTACAAATTGATTAACTTTCGATGTTCTGCGATTTTATTAATAATTGTAAGTAAATTAAACATTAGAGAAAATAATTATATAAGAGAAATTAAACATATAAGTCAATACTATCTTTAAAAAAAGTAAAAATTTATTGACTTTTACAACATATATATTAATAATTTTTCTCTCAGAGACATTTCAATGATTTATGAAATGAACGGACAAATAATCATTATATGTTATTTAATATTTTACTGAAAGTTAAAAATTCTGAATAAAAGTATTTAAAGATACATAAAATAGAATCTATAAAATAGAAAGAAATCATTATCTAAATATTTATGTAAATATAGACACTATAGTTAATTAATATTCATCCAATACTTTAGAAAACTCGATCATTAAAAAGTTTTCTCCAATATTCAAAATAAAATAATTGAGAACGTTTTAAATCAATTTGAAAATAGCAGAAAAAATATTCAAAACATTTTTAAAAATAATAAATATTTAAAAAAAATTCTTTAAAAATTTATTGACAGAGAAAGTGGCCGAAATCATAAATTCTTACTACAGAGAAATTATTAAAAAAATGGATAAAAATTTGTCAGTTATGTTTTCAAAAATTTCAAAAAGTAATTTTAAGGAAAATTAGTTTAAAATTGTAAGTTATTGCAATGCGAATTTCGGCGATCCAATTAAATATATAATGTGAAAAATTTTTTACTTTCGTAATTTCCTTTAAACTATAAACAAAAAATCGATTTCTTTTAACTCTAGAAAACTTTTAACCTGTAATACCATAAGTTTTTGTTAAGCATTAAAAACATAAATATAATAAATACTTATTGATTTTTAATAATGTTACTATAAATAAGGGATGGAGGAAAATTCAGATTTTCAAGGAAAAATAAAAAAGAAGATTACGAATAAACTATTACTTTTCCGAATTACATTATAAAGTTTATATAATCTATCAAGGTGCGAAATATAAATATAGCGGCAAAGTATGGTATCATCATAGTTTAACAACTATAATAAACGTAGATATCTTTTATCATGCATAAAAAATATATTACTGTTCACATACTAGAAGACTTTACGCACTTTAATCGTACGTATTATTTACAATAGTTTTTGATCGCAAACGTGTTGCATTTCTTAACTTTATGCAAGTTTTGTTTGTTTGGTATTTCTGGCTTTTAAATTCCTTGAAATATACATCAATGAACTATTTAAAGAATAAAACTGATTAATAGTAATACATTAACGTATTAAAATGCAGTTTTACATAACAAAACTTGCAGTTTTGCACTACATAGCAACACCGAAGTTTTAGAATTATTCTATACGAAAAAAAAAAATATATTCTTTGAAAATAAAAGAACCTATGGAATTTATGTATATACATACTAATCTATATAACAAAGATTGTAAGCAATTGCGATTTACAAGAATAAACGTCAGAACATAGTTTTTCATTATTGAAAAATACAATTTTTTCGAAATTTCATTTGACTAAATTTTTAATAAATTAAAATAACGATGATACTTTTTGTCAAATTAAGAAACAAAATCATATATAATTTAATTCTTAATATTGTTAAAGGCAATGAGAGCGAGGCTATATTCATTTAATATCGTAAACATATTTAACAAACCTTAATGTTAATGTCGCATGATCTAATATAATCTACATTTCTTTTAATTATTAAAAATAGAATAAAAATCTAATTTTTAATTATTCTTTAAAGAAAAAATGTATATAAACATGTAAATAAAAGAAGTTTAATTAATTTTGTGCATAAGCCTCAAGCAGTTTTATGCCAGGATAAAACAATTGATAAGTAAGTAAATCTAAATTTTGAAAATATTATGTTATAAAATATAGTAAAATATGAATTTTTAATTTTTTTTATTATTATAAAACAATTTACAAATATAAAACATGACTTGTATTATTTAATAAAAAATTTATTTATATTTTTAACGTATATTTTGAATAATTTGTTTCAATTCATTAAATTTACAAGAAGCAACTGCTTGAATTTGATCGTCTCAAAATTTATCAAAATATGACTAGTCGACAAACATTAAGGATAGTATCAACAAAATATGTCTCGCCGAATATTATTTAACACCTGAGATATACATTGTTTACAGAACAATAAGTAATGTAACAATATTCTTCTTTTATTAACTTTTAACCACTTTACTAATTTATAAAAAGTATCATTCTCGATAGATGTAACATTTACATTCGCGCACTTATTTGTTTTAGTAATCTAAGAGAAAACTTATTTCCATAACTCACATCAATTTAATGCTTGCATATAGTATGTGCATATATTAAAAAATTATACATGTATATCTATATGATAACATAATATATGAAAGCATATTGTAGCGTGATTACAGAAGGCAATGAGTAATTCTCATTCAAATCAGCCTGAGTTCAATAAAGGCATCAGAAATGTTTCATAAAAATTTTTCAAATAAATTCATTACCCACATAAAAAACAAGGTATGATAGAGATACATACTAGTCTCTTCATCGCAAAATCTATCAAGATTCAGATAAAAATTTTGTTGTTTCTTTCTATTTACTAAATTACACACGTTACATATTTATCAGTAAAAATACCTGTTCCTGAGACAAATTGCAAAAAGTTTATTAAATATATGTATACGTTTACGAAAGAATAATTATCTTTATGCGTAATAACCAATTCCATCGAAATATAAAAATGGTAAAAAGTATTTAGTAGTATGTATCCGAGGAAAATTGTTTGTTCGTTATTAGTTCCCATAGCCTTTCGAAGATAAACAATGCCAGAAGTCCAATCTTTTTCTTTATTCAATTCCTTTCTAATTTTTACTATCAGCATTATGGATATCTTCTCATAGTTCGGTTTTATTCTGCATGACCTCTTCTGAGCAGTTTCTATAGTAAGTAAAAAGAATAGAACAATAGTACAGTGTTCTTCTGTAATAATCTTAATCAACGTTACTATTCACAATTAAACTATGATCTATAGCAAGCATAGATAAAACGAGTATGTAGTTACAATTTTGAAGTACAAGTAACATTAGTGTGAAAACCTTTGAAATTTATTTTATTGCTACATAAACTAACTTCAAATGCAAATGTTGGTTCAGGTCAAAAATTTTAAATATTTTGGCATAAAAGATATAAAATTTTAAGAATTAAATTTTTAAAAATACCAATTGTGTACATAATTATCCTTTTTAAATTTATATAAATTTTAAACAACTTAAGAGCACGGAGTTGCTGAAATAAAATATCTATATCTACCAGTGAAGGAATCTTTAACGTATACCAGACTTATATTACCGATTATTATTATATTATATTAATATATTAATTATAAAAAAAGATTTTTCGATAGCTAATCCATACAAATATTTTGTTTTAATTCAAACGTGTTAACTGTCATGTCGATATCATAGTAAGCAAATTTAGACATAATAATTGCTATATTATTAAAGGATGAATAAATCGAAAAAATTAATATTTTAAAAAAAAATTACTGCTTGACTATTTAAACATATACAATAAAAAATTAATTGGAAAACTTTCTAAACTGAAATTATTTTAATTTATATTTCAAATATTTAAACATTCTATAACTCATGCTTTTATTACGTGTAAATTATAAATGTAAGCATATGATATCAATTTAATTGCCAACAATATTTAATCATTTTTAACAAAATAAATTTTTTTAAAAAAAGGAATATAAATCAAGAAACGTATTATATCTCAAAAAATAAAATGAGCTATTGGACTATTGTAAAAAATTTTAATTAAATATAGATTAAAATATTTTAATTTCATATATTCGGTTAAATAATTACTTTAAATATTATATTAACTTTATAAATATATTTTAAACCTTCAACTGTGTTAGATGATTTAATTTTCAATATTGTAAATTAAATTTTTAATTAAATTCAAAAATATTTAGATATCAAAAAAAAAATTATAAAAGTTTAATTTAACTAATATATATATTTTTATATGAAAAAAATGTACTAGAATACGAGAGGTATACTGCGGTTCTTAAAAATTATAAAATAGTTATCTAAAATATTAAAGAAAGTAGCCTCGTTATACAATAAGTATATAATAATATAATTATATAACCTAATTAAATAGCCTATATATTTATACCTATTATATATATGAGCAATAAATGTGATCATATAATTAATTATAATTTAAAAATTTTTAAATCATATTTCGTTACTTATAAAAAAACAAAATGAAATTTTTTATTTTTTAATTCAATTTATAAAAATATGATTTTTGTTGAAAATAATTCATTTTTAAATTATGATTTATTATACAGATCGAAAAGCAATCTCTATTAGCTCTTTTTATTTCTTCTGCATTTAAGAAAAGGACTAAAAAATAAACTACAAATTTTAATAATAATTATCTTTAGCAATATTATTTTTTATAAAGTAGACAAAAAATGTATAAGTTATTTACAGAAATCAAAATAATGAATTTCTAAATCAAATTTAAATAAGTCATAGAAATTCATTAGATATCCTTATTTACGTCTTTCGTGAAGACAATAAAGACAATAAATAGTTTAAAAAATAACAAAACCACAAGGAAGGTACGTATTAATACATTTCTTTCCATGATAGTTAATCCAAAAAGAAAATATGTGAAAAATAAAAAAATTAATCCATTTTCAATATGATATATGTTTCATCATAAAATGGTAGTTGACAAATCTCAGGAAAGATACATAATTTTTGCCATTTAGTCATAGGATGTATGAAACACTGTCATTGTGTATGGAAATGTAACGATGTATACCAGATGTTAATTATGTGGGTTAGATAACATATGCAACATTAGACAGAACACAATGAAGTAGCAGATGCAACGAACACACACACACACATACACACATATGTACACATTACGCGTTTCCACAGTAGTAAAATTTTAAATTGGATAAATGCGCAAGATTATTTCCAATTTTTTTTTTATAGATTTTTTTTACGTGGATACACATTACAACCTTCGAAGTGAGGCCATACTGAGAGTACTGCATTTAGCCTTGCGAGTCGGCTGGACCGACATTGGTGCAACAAGAACCTCGTCTCTTGAAGGCGAGCTCGAACCACCATTGCCCAGTTCCTGGAAAGACATAGAATAGTAATCTATATGCAAATAATTTTTAAAACTACAAAAAATATAATTACACTTTCTTAGCTTAGAATAATTAATGATTACTTATTCATAATAATAACTAAAAATACTGCATATATTTTAATAAATATTTAAAATTAAAATAAATTATTTAAATCATATAAAATAAACGTAATAAAAATAAATTAAAATGCAAAAATTACATGGTTACTTTTAATTTTTAATTCAATTTAGGAGCGTTGTGTTCCAGTACTTAATTTTCTTTTAAATTGCTAAGTAGTGTAGAAAAAATAATGTAAAATTCCAAGTGGTAAAAACGTGTGTATTGCGATTAAATTTGTATGTCTGAGCTACCATTACAGTAGTATTAAAATAATGCATTAAATGTAATAAGAAACAAACTAAATTTAATATATTTTCAATATTTCAAATTCAAATTGATTACATTGTTAGACGTGAAAAACTAAAAGCGTTTAGATGATACAGAACAATCATGAAAATATTTTAATTGCAGTAAAAGTTATTATTTTTATTTAGTAAAATATAAATATATATTGAGTCACAGTTAAACTCGTTAATATATTCGCATGAAAAAGCAGTTTTAACAAATATTTCAGAAAAATTCATTTCATTTTTAATTAGACCCTAGTTTTAGAATTCCTTCTTCAATACTCAAAATTTTTTAATTATATCTTTTCGTTAAAAAATATATTTACGTAAATCTGGAAAAAATATTAATATTGATAAAAATTTATCCTCATCTAGATAGATAAGTTTATTTATGAAAAAAATGTAGACCACAATAATAATGAAAATACTGCCTATAAGAATGAAATTTGAATTCCTTCAATTTTATTATTGCGATTGAAATATGAAAAATAAAATTTAAGAAAATATACTATATTTTTCAGTCATTATTCTTTATTACTATTTAGATAAAAATATTTTAAAAGATGATTCTAATAATAAATACTTAGTTTTATTCAATAAATTTGGAATATTTCATTTTCACAATGTTTTTCTAATTCAACTATCAATTCCTACACATTTCTTTCTCTGAGTCAACTTTATATTAGTATCAAAGAGCGATATTTATACTTTGCACATCATATTCATAATACCATCAAACTACGAATAAAACAATTTCGACAATTTTACATTATTTAAATCATTAATGATGCAACATTTATTTTTTATTATACTATTTATTGATTTTATTTTTGCTAATAAAGGAGTATATTTGAATACTAGGAAGATTTAGAATAACTAACTTTCCTATTTTGTGATAAGAAATTAAAATTAAAATACTGTAACGTGTATACAGTATTAATTTTTATAACAATTCGAATTCTAATTTGAACGACTCAAGATTTCTTATTACGTTGAATAGTGAAATAATGATTGCAGTATAAAATGCTTATATCTCAAGTAACAATTAAACATGTTTATTTTTTGCTTACGTCTCGAAAAAAAATGTTATATATGTTCGCAATATTGTCGTGTTCTCGATTTATGATTAATTGTCTATTTCCTTTTGACTCTATAAATTAGACTATGCAATGTCTTCTTACGAACTTCTTTAGAGTATAATAACTGGTTGACTGATTGATTGCTAACAATTTCTTTACTGCTCGTACTAATTACAAATTCCAAATTTTTGTATCTTCTTTGATTTTTTCGTCCTTCTGTAATCATTACCGATTAGAAATTTAGCCGAATTACTTAAAATCTTAATCAGATTCTCTTGATCTTATTAAATACTAATATTATTTATGCTTAACTCGCGATATATTTTATTCTATTGTATTTACAATTTATCCTTTACTTTTTAGTGGTCTTTTAAATGATTTGATAATATATTCTCTAATATTATTCTATCATTAATTGTAAGAAAAAAATTCATGTATTTATATTTAAGCCTTTTGTTATAAAATAAACATCTCCTAAAGGCACGATCATTATAACTTTAAATAGACGTCTGAATGAGTATAATTTTCAGAAATTCTTCAATTCTTACATGCTAAAATAAACGCATTTCGTATAAATTCTCTATAAAATTTTCTTCGTATCGACTCGGATTTTAATAATTAATAAATTTTTTACGAAATTTTTTTGTTCCATTAAATTAATCTTTTATAACATTAGTAATAACTACCAAAAACTTACTGCAATATATTATTTATTATAAAACTCTGCTTCTTATTAAAATTTGATCTGAGCAAATTTAAAAAATAATAAGTAATAAATTATGTATCATAGAAAAACGCTACTTTTGTATTATCTTATTGTAATGTTGCTACTATATAAGCATAACAAAAAAAAGTTTGCTTAAATGATTAAAATTTGATTAAAAAAAAGTTAAATTAAGTGATTCGGAATGTCAAAAATGAATAAAATTTTCTAATTTAAATTTATCTTCTTAATAGTTTTAATAAATTATTTGTTTATAAGTTTATACACTACAATTATAAATTTTTTGAAAAAAAATATTAATACCGCTTAAAAAATCTTTTCTTTATCTCATATGAATCAACAAAAAGACAAGAGATTCTAATTTAGAAAAATTATGTTTATAAATATGAAAATATACATGATTTTTACTTCATACAAATGTTGTAGTCTATGCCATGACTGCAACCCTCTAAGTGTAATAAGAAATATCTTGATAAAGTAGTACAATGGTCACAACAAATTTCATAGTAAGATCTAAGTTAAATCGAGTTAGACTTAATACTTTATAAAAAAACTTCATCTTATGAAGGTTATAAATATCATTTAACAAAAAACAAAGTATGTATGCAATTTCTAATGTTTTGAAAACGAAATCGATATTTTATTAAAAAAATGTAATAGCAATTTTAATATTTTAGACTATTTTAGCTTAAAATTTTTTTTCTCTTGATTTTGTCTGAAGAATATTTGTCTTAAACATTTTTTTATTTATCAGACATATATTAGATAAAATCACAAGAAAGACATTGTAAATCTTATAAAATAAATTATAACATATAATTCTCCGGTTTTTATTAGATATAAAGTCATATTTATTAAAAACATTAAATTAATATATTGATAATTTACTATAGTGTCTATAGAGAGATTGATCTCAAGCTTACCATTCATATTTAAATGAAAAATTTTAATGTAACATGACACAAAAATGTTAAACAACATGTACCAATGATTAATTAATGTACAAAAGCCATTCGTGTTTTATTGTACATTTATCAGTTTAAAACAAAGCTGGAAAGAAGAAAAGTATGAATAGGTAGGTACATTAAAAATCAACAAAAGTTATGAGAATAAAAAATCAATGGTTAGTAGCTGTATGCTGAAAAAAATAGGTTTTTGATCATTCACTCGGAATAAATTTATATGTATAGTTCAAATAAATTTCTCAAAATTTACAACTTTACATATAAAATTATAAAATTTTGAATATTTTTCATTTACTCAGTAGAATAGAATAATCCAAATTTTATTTGTCAGTGAATGAATTACCGCATCGTTTCAAAACAATTATTATTTTGATAAAAATAAAATTTGACATAGAAGAAAAGTATATCTAATAAAAATATTTGTTTTTAATTAATATTAAAATATTGCATGAAAAATTTATAAAATACGCAAAACGTTTTTAAATAATTAAACTTTGAAATATTTTATTTTAATAACATAATTGATAATGTAAAATCGAATATTAATGAAACCATCATAAAATCAATTAAATCAAAATATAATTTATATATATATATATATATCATTCGTCTCACAGATATATATGTAAATAATCAATCATATTTTTTTTTATTTATCATTTTCAAAAATAATTTCTATCCACATAAAAATCTAATGTTATTTTTAATGAATCAATATTTTACTAACTATAAACTATTATGAAGAGAAGAAATTATAGGACATATAAAACCATCACCAAATTGTAAGAAATACTTTCAAGATCTATTGTTAGAGGCGTATAATTTAAAAAGTAAACCACTTAAATTAATTTAAAAATATAAACATAAATGATGAATAAATCTCTGTAAGTATTTTTAGAATATGTATATACTTATTATTTTTACAAACGTATCTTAGAATATTAATTTCTAAAAACACTATTTAATTCTCACCAAATATGAAATAATCAAAATAAGATTAAAAAACATGATTAAACGTAAAATTTTTATGTATTACAGGTATATATATATTTCAAAAATTTTTTAATAGTATTATTTTCAGTTATATTATTTTTAATTCAAATTGGTAACTCATTAGATTTAAGAATCGATCGATTTCAAAATACTATCCTCGTGTTAAACTCGTCATATTATTTTTCATTCACAATTATCAACAATTCGCAGAGTATAATTTGATCATTTTTTTATTAAAATAAAAACAGTTAAACGACCAAAATGTTCTTTTCTATTTTTAAAAAACCTCGCACCGTATAATTAACTACAATTTAATTATTGTAAAAAACATGATTTTCAGCTACGCTATTAATAAGAATGTATCTCTTCTACTTCAAGTTATCTGAGAAACGCCACAAAATATTTTGAGCCAGTCAAAACATTACGTTCGTCATAATTACCTTTTGAAGAAATGAAACTTACATTAGAAAAAAATACTTTTAAAGCTATCTTATCGATTATATCTCCTTAAATTGAGTTCATGAAAATAATTAATATTTATGAAATATATCATTCAAATTATACTTACTTAAAGTACAAAATATCCGCATTTCCATTTGATGGCATGCGCATAAAAGACATTTATGGTTTATTAAATATTGTTTTCTCAAAAAATATTTCATAACTTCATATGGATATAATAATGTTATTTATGTCTCAATTTTTATTCCTTGAAATCAGAAAAAAATTCGATCAAATTTCATCATTCATTTGAAATCATAGCTTTATATACGAAACATATATCCATACATCGATATACACCAATAATTTTATATAAGCAGAGAACCATTATAAATATTTAAGTTATAAATTTTCATGCATTAAAATGTAATCGTCAGAAATTTTTCTATTGTGTTAGAGTTAAATCAATTTCATTCTAACTTGGTTTATAATATACATAATAAAAGAATATATTTTAATAATAATAAAAAATACAATGTATATGTATGTGGATGTATGTATTTATGTTTAATGAATGTTAAGCGATGATTTAGTCAAGACAAAAAACCAAAAACTGGAAGTTAGACAACATTTTGAAAACTTCTATACATCAGACGAAAATAATCATTCACCTCATATATTATAAATCTGAATCTCAGATCAAATATCAGTCGCAAGTCATATTTATTCATACAATCGCCTTCTACGTTAATTTTAGATATAAAAAGAGTAAGCATAGTTTATCAAGCGAGAGGCTACATTCATCAATTCATGCGTGAGGGAGATATTATTTAACTAACGTTAATGTTATTGCAGCTCGCAAGCCTCATTTGGGCCAACTGCTGGCTTGCTGGGGTCAGGCTGTTTGTCGAACCAAAAGGCGACATCATTGTCGACATGGCACGTTTTAGCTTGCTCGGCGTCTTATTAAAACTGAATGCTCGACCGACCTTCATTCTTGTGCGCGATGCAAACCTGTGAGACAGAACAAAATAGAATTAATAATATATTAACACCTTTGAAACATACATTTGTATAAAATGATTAAATGCAAACGCTTAACTTTTCTATCTTCCTGGAAATATATACTATCTATTTACTTTATAAATTGTTGCACATTTTTAATATTAATCAAATACACCGATGATAATTTTTATACATAATTTTTTTCGAACTATTTATCATAAATATTTTTATTATAAACCAAAAATGTTTTGGCTTAAAAAAAAATTATTACATATAATACGTATATATTAAGATAATATAAAATAAAATATTCAAGGGACTTTTAACATCTTATTTGAGCAACCAGACTTAAAAGATTATTACAATTAGCGAACTAAAATATAAAATATTTAATACTTTATAATATGTGTGCTTAAAGGTATTATATGTTTCAACAATTTTAGTTATGAAATAAAAAGAAAACCTATTTTACAATAAACTTGAAAAAACTGTTGTAGTATGTAAAAGCAATTTCAAAATTCAAGGAAGATAAAAGTCTTTTTAAAAATATATTATGCTTTAAACGAAATAATCGAATAAGAAATACCAAAACGCACAAAACTAATCTAAGTTTTATGAAAAACAATAAAAAATCAAAAAAGCAAAGTTTCTGTTGAAGAATAATAAGCGGCTTAACCTTTAATTTTATTCCAAAATTAATAAGAGAACATTTTAATTTTATCTTCTACGTATTGCAAACAATTTTTAAAAAAATTTTAATTGTAAAAATTTAAATCAGTAATAATTTAATGACTAATTGATACAAATACGACTGTAAATTGAGCAGAATTATAATTGATAAAATATTAAAGCAAGAAATTGTTTAACTAGACACAATAAAAGCAATCCAAACTTATTAATTTCATCAGTTATGTAAGTAATGGATTTTATAAAGCAGATGGGGTGAGGAAAAAGGACAAAAGCAATTAAATAAATTTTTAAACAGCCTGGTGCAAAAACTGACGGTAGTGGGACATGTAACGTAGTTTCACACATGCTATTGAGTAGGAACACATACGGGTCCATATACTCCAGGTAAAAATTATGAAATAGACTCCTGTAACCAAACGTATCGTCGCCCTATTATTCTTTTGCTTTCATGCAAATCAAGAATTAATAAATGTTTATTTTATCAAATAAAAATAAAGTAAATAAGAAAAAATTATTAAAAACGAGAAGTACCTCTACTTTTCTACCAAACTTTGAAAAATATGATTAGCATTTAATTATAATATACTAAAAATTTTGTAATAATTAATTAATGCAAATTGATGGAATGCATAAATGACTTTGCTTTTTAATCTTATAATAATGTAATAGTCTTATCAAATTCATTAGATTAATGAAAGAATCTAAAACTAAACTAAAAATGAATTGTTTAAAAAAAAATTCAATTCATTATGTAAAAATGAATAATACTTACTTAAATGCTTTACTTAAAGTTCCTAAGGCTACATCACTAGTATCAATTTCTAGCTGATGGGAGTCAAGACTAATTAGAAATGTATCCTAGAATAAAAAATATATTACTCAAGTATATGAAATACTTTGTTGAAATTCTCTATTTATAATTTCTGAATACAAAATAAGAATCAAATCTTACCGCATCAGCTTTACAAACAGTATTGGCCATTTGTCGACATAAAGTTCGTAAGTAATTTGTTTTATTCACTTCCTCGTCAGTAATTGTGAAAGAATACAATTTTTCTTTCAGCTCTTGATTACTCCGAACCATTAATGCAAATACGTTTCGACATTCTAAATATTTATAAAAAAAAGTTAATAAGTTTTATTCTAATAATTAACATGCACATGTGCACGCATATATGTACATAATAAATGTAATGCTATTCTTATTATCATCATCAAATTATAGTCACCTTTAGTCATCTTTTTATATAAATTTTTAAGACAATAAATATAAATAAAAAACTAAACATTTTCAATGTATTTGATTTTAAACATTAAAGTTGATAGACGAAATTTTTAAATGAATTTATAAATTTTAAAGAAAAACGTTTTTTTCTTGATTAGTAAAATATTAATAAAGTGAAATAAAACCAACTTACCGTCAGTTTCTCGAATATCCACAACCTTTTTAACTGTACTTAACGATAACATTTTGATATGCTTGTAAGGCTTTCCTTGGCTCATTTTAACAGAGTGCAATCCATTAACGGTATTTGGACTTTTTATCGAATTGAACGCTTTTGATCGCTTTTTGCAGATTTCTAACGTATCCGTAAACAAGAAAAGCACTAAATGATCGCCACGTCCGCTTAGTCCTTCACTCAATTCTTGTACATCACACTTGCCAATGAACGAACGATGTGAAGATACTAAATGTGGCGGACAATTGTCGATCTCATTAAATATATCAAACATTGCAAGCTGACCTTCAGTCTTTCGTTTATCTTCGTTAATATACGTCATAACTTCCTTAATGCTACTTAACGACTTTTCTAAGGCACTATGATCTGGATTACTTTTATGGGTATGCTTAAGAATATCTAAAACATATATAATATTCATTTTTTTTTTAATTGTACGTTATTACACAGGATTTTCTATGTAATAAATAATTATTTCTATCCATTATTTAAATTTGGATCAAAACATTAATAGTATGTACTTTATCAATACATTCTTTTTACAAATTTGTAAAATGAATTTCAATTAAATTTAGGTATTTATAATATTTATAATAATGTATAATGAGTAATAAGTTGTTTTAATTCTATTACAAAATTATTCAATTACAAATTTTAGAATTAAAATAAATTATAATAAAAATTAAATATTCTAATGTTTAATGTTACGCACGTCATAAATACTTCAACAATTTACCATGTACCACCAATGTATACAGCAAGAAATTAATTAATAAACTTCACTGTTGTTTAAAATATTATCGACTGTAAATAAAATTTATGTATCAACTTTAAATAAACTTACCATTTAATAATAAACTAATACTGGGAAGGCGCTGCACTGGCTTTATCAATAATTCCTTTAAACTTTGTCTACCGCATTCAGGCTTAGTTTGACATATTTTAAGAAAAGCATGAAATCTCGGTTTATTTTGATCACATTGATCCAGCATTTCCTTTGTATTCTCGAAGAAGTTTACGTAAGGAGGATAAGCCTTAACTAAATCTGGTGAAAATTTAAGAAATATATTTCCTATACTATTATCTTCTGACCAATGAGCCGCACAATAACGCAACTCTTCCAGCATCTTTTTATGTACTTCATAGATTGGTGGAAAATTACCGAAAATTATTTTTGCCTCTGTACTATTTAATAATTCTCCACTATTTTCTATGAGATCTTCCAAGGGTGATTTAAACAACTAAAAAGTAAGTACAAATATTTAGCAACTATTTTAACTCTTATATGTTATACTGTAATATTTGTTTAATAATTTTAATCTATTTTAATACATGATACTTGATTATTTAATCTCAAGAAACTATTCCATTACATAAAAAAATCTCATTGAATAATAAAATAATTAAAATAATTAAAAATCGTGTAAAAAATAATAATCTTACAGTCATAATAGTACTGAGAATGCCAACGTAATTTGACTCCGTCTGCACAAGTTCCAAGAAGACTTGATGCCGAGGAGAAAGATTTTTTCTAGTAGATTCTGTATTCACAGCCTCTACTTCTGGAATATCTGTGATTTATCAATAATTCATTTTATTCTATTTCTTCCCTTCCATATGGTTCAAATTATAGTTAATATTTAGTTTAAAAACAAACTTTTTATTATTGCATAAAATTTAATTTTAATTATTTAGCACACATAATCTAAATTGTTAAATATAATTAATTATATGAATTTATTTAATGTTTCAAAAGTGACTTTATATTCTAAAATAAATTAATTTTTTTAATTTTCATTACAAACATGATTTACTTCTTAATGTAAAAAATTTTAAATATCATAGAAAATAGTAATTATTATTAAAATATTTTATAGATTCATAAAATAAATAAAATTATTAGTTAATTGTATTATATAAAAAATTTTTTTTTATGAACCATAGAAGAAAGGAAGATAAGTAGTTCCATTATTATTAAGAAAGTTTTTATTATTTTAATACAAAACAAAAGTAAGTTAATAAATTTAACCAAAATGAATATAAAGCTTATACAAAAAATTAAATCAAATCACTCACCATCTAACAATTGTTTATCCGGACTCGCTGTACAATCTAAAAAGCTGCCACTGACACTTAAGTGTCCAGCGTCACTTATGCTTGATCGTCTTTTTTGTAACGCTGGTGAATCCGCACCATTTTGCACCAAACTTGAAAGCGTCTCTGCAAGTCTTTTACGTTTCCGTCTTGTAGAAGCCGTCGTTGGTGTAGCCGCTTGACTATCTCGCCGTATTGAAGCGGATGGCGACATGAGTGATTCCAAATACTAAACAATTTTATTAATTAACAAAAATTATATATATATTATACTTTATAAAATATCACATAGATAAATATGAATACTGTTAATAAATGATTATTTTTAAATATTTTTTAACAATGACTTTTTTTATTTGACAATTTTTTGTTTATTTATAGGTAAAATTATATGTAAAAATTTACAATGTGAGATGAGAATTAAAAAGTTTACGTAAATTTATTCTTTGAGTATTATAAAATAATTGAATCTCTTAAAGCCGAGATTAAATATAATTTTAATAAAAAAAAAAATTTCAATTTTTAATAACGCATAGGCCAGAAAATATTTACAGTACTGTGAAAAATTGAATGATTTTAATAATAAAAAATTCAAACAATAAAATATAAAAATATTTAATTTCTATAATATTAATTGATTTATTTTACTACATAAATAATTATATTTTCTTTAAATGAAATAATTTACTGAACTCACATCTTCAAACAAATACTCTTTTTCATCAGCTGCAAATTCCTTTTGAACAGAGATCCAAAACCATTCAGCTTTAACTATGTGTGCTCTTGCAGATGCAAGATCAGGTAACGCGTTAACATTGGATTCATCCACAACCTATGATTGATAATTATTTTTATTTAATTTTCAATATATTGAATGCAGGATAAAGTTTAAAACGAAACATTCACCAAACAATACAACCATTTTCTAAAACAAGTGTTTATCTGTAAAAAAATTAGGAATTGGACATAACAAGGAAGAAAAATGTATAATAATATATATTTACTCCATAACCCAAAGGAAAACATGATTTAATACGTAAATACAACGTAAGCTCAACGTCATTTCTTCAAATTTATTTGTTTTCGCTATTAACCATAGAAAAAACCAAGAATAATTTTTATTCAATATAAATAAATAAATAAATAAATATAATAAAAATTATTGTAATTCAATATCCGTTTAGCTCACTTTAAAAACATTGACCATTTATTTGAAGATTTTTCAATTATTTGCTTATAATTTCCTTAAAAAGTTTAAAAAAAACTTCAAATTAAATAAATTTGATAAAATTATTTTATTTGATATCTTTCTGTAAAGTATGTTAAATTGTTCTTATTTAGAAACCTAAAAATACAGATGTTTAAACTAGAGTATGATTTGAAGCTCTATATCAACGTTTTTCAGAAACAAAAAAACAAATAATTTGAGAAGAATTTCTCCAAATTTTCAAGTTCCAAAAAGTAGTATACCACTAAAAGCGACTTCTGTGTCTGCTTAAAATCCTTTCCACATTTAGTTCCGCAAAATCGTTGCACATGCATATTTGTCAGTGAACCACATTGAATCTGCGAGTTGTGTTCCTCCTCAGGAATTTTCATCTTACAGATTGGATCCAAACCTAGCCTGGCTATCTTAGCTGGAATCGGCAAAGGACTAGATAGTGGTGTATATTTTTGTTGGGTAACACTATCATCCTCTTTATATTCATACTGGTTGGCTCGACAGGGTGTAACCGACATATACTGCTTAAAGGTAGAGGGAAAAACAATCTCACTAATTTTGGAGAACAGAGCTGAGCTCTGCTTTAAAGCCTTTGAGAAAGGCTTTGAGCTTTTACGTATTTTTTTATTTTCACTTGCAATCGCATCTATTGTCTCATTAGGAAATATCATGCTGTACTGATAATCATGATGTTTGCTCCGATGTGAACATAGCTTAGCCTCACTGCAACTATAAGCAGCCACTTGCTTGGACATTGCACTGTAGGATGATTTTTTCCATTTCATATAGCAACGAGGCGTTGCCACCTTCTTAACACTCGAAAATGTTACAATCGAGCAAGATTGAAAAGTTTTTAGTGGATTGTAAGTACCTCTAAATTTACCATCCTCCAATCTTAAGGCGTGGCTTATACCTTTCTTCCTTGGTATTTTGTTTTCATCAATTACAGAGTCAACCTCCATAACTCCTGTATCAGTCCACGAATCATCCGAAAATTTCTCGATATATATAGGCTTATATGTCTGATCATTATTTTTTTTACTTTCCTCGTCGATCTCTTCAAATGTCATTGTTACACATTTGCTAGAAGGGCTCGTGAAATTATTGGAGAAATTCATACAAACTGCCGATCCTTGACTTAAATTCTTTTTTTGAAATATCATTTTACTATTATGTGGATACTTGCGTTTGCTAATACGAAGTAATTGTGATGTAAAAATTGACTTTGGGGGTGAGGAAATGGTATTGGTATAAGGATTGTAATATGCAAAGGTGTATGGTAAAAGCTTGCGTCCATTGGCAAGAGTGAACTCAAAATGCAGAGTGTCATACGGTAACTTAAAGTAGTGTAGCGATTTTTTCGCGTTGTCAGTTATCCTATGACGACGTTTGCCCAAATCAGTCACCTAAGTATATTAAAAGCAATTTCGCGATAGTAATATACATAAAAAAATATATAAAAAAATTAGAAGAAAACTAAATTAATACTATAAATAAAGATTAAATCAAAAAGAGTTAATTTCTTATTTTCAGTAATTAAAAAATTTTTTTAAACTTTCGTCGCTATTTATTATTTTGAATATAAATAATATACAATATAAATTTATTTTCATTTACACAATACTTTTAAATTAATAGAAAATTAATAAAAATAATATTAACAAATGATAGTATTTTATTGTAATTTACTATAAGATTAGAATATTATTTCAAAAATTATAAAAACTTTCCTTAAAAATAAAGATTTAAAAACTCTTCTTTTCAATTATTTAATGTATACATAACGAATAATAAAAAAAGAAATATGAATTCTATTTACCACGTGGGTACAATTCGGATCAGCTATCTCAGTAGGCTCTCCTCCCTGCTGCTGTAACACTTCACACATGTGTTTCTTTTCATCCTCTGGAAAACCAAAAAAACAAACACGAGCACCAACAAAAGGCTTCAATTTGAAAGTAGTAATCTGCAATATCATTGATTCATGTCACATTGTAAGAAAATTCGTATTGTACTGTATATAAATAGATATATAAATTATATTAGTCAAATTAGTAAAATAATAAAATAAAAAATATAGTCTTACCCATTCATCATTATTTCTAAGATTGGAAATTTCATCTTTCATATCCCAGAGTGCAGTTACCCAACTCATAGACATGATAGGTACTCGAAAAGTAACTGCATATCTGTATTTTTCACCGCCACAACAATTTGCAATGAGATGTGTAACCTTAGAGCCCATTTCTTTCCTAATACTACCACCCATGAAATGAATCATATTGACGAGTTTTGTCTATAAAATTCATAATTTAAAAAATTACATTAAAATTTATGCAATCATATTTTTATAAACTTATATATGAAAGAATAACATTTATTTATCAAGAAAAACTAAATTTAATTATACAAATCAAATATGATTTTAAAAGTATTTATATTAAATATTAATATTATAAGAAGTTTAATAAATCAATAAAAACTAAATTTTTCTTAGTAGATTGTTTCTATTAAAAAAATTCTTTTACACGATTAAATGACTAATAGTTTGAATATAATAATTTTAATTAGAATATATTTGCTTTTGTAAATTATTTTTCAATTAAAACTTAATTAAAAATATAATATTTTAATATTTCTATATTAAATAATTTTTTTTTTTTAAATAAATGAAATATTTAAATTATAATTTGATATTTATAAAATAAAAATATAATCATGTATTATAATAATATTTAATAAAATTATTTATTAGATTGAATGAATATTATATCGTATAATATAATTTTATTATAACATAAGAATATGTGTTACCTGATAAGTTAATTTTAAAAAAATACAAATATATTCAAAATATTTATATTAATTATATTAATATCCAATAATTAAAAATATTTATTCAAACAAAAATAAAATTATCATTAAACTTATTGAATTAGTATTTATTTTCTGTAAAACAATAAATAGTGATAAAAAAATATGTAATTCTTTTCAGCAAAAAAATTTTTTACCAATTCATCCTTTTTTCTGAAGCCAGTAAACACAACCACTGTTCCTTGTAAAGTTTGTGTATACATTGGTCGATTTATACTAGGTAACGATTCCTTCTTTTCTGCCAACTGTAACAAAGCCGTTGGCCCCAGAATCCTGATAAAAAAATATTTGCATAATTAATAAAAATGACAATATTAAAAATTTATATTGTAGACAGCATCTTTTTCTTGCAAGAGCATAATATTATATAAAATATAGAGTAAATAAAGAAAATATAAAGTACCTGTGAGCACTTTTGTACAATATATCATATTCAGTTCCTTCAAATTTCTTGAGTATAAAATAAGTGCAATAGGTCGTATCGTCTATATATTCTACACCAGTCTGAGATTTAAGAACTGGAACACTGAATTGTTGAGCTGCAGCCCCTAATGCAGGATCCTCACTGGCTGAGCCAACAAGGCATATCCTCTTTTTACGAGGTATAATTAGATCTATAAATAAATATTTAATAATGAAAAACTGAATATCAATAACAATACTTTTATTCTATTATTTTATACCTTAAAATTATGTATTTTTAATTTAAATATGTGAATAATTATATTAGAGATATATGCTATATAAATATATATTTTTTAAAAATAAATTACTGATAATATTTAAATTGAATTTTATTACAATGATATTAAAATTAATTATAATATTTAAATATATTATTTGACTTTAAATAATATAATATATTTGTAAATAAAAATCAATAAAAGTTTTATTAAAATGAATTTTTATTAAAAAAATATATAACTTATTTTAACATTGTAACACTTAGTATTAGAAAACCAAATTAATGCTACCTTTAATAAAGACTCTCAATAGTATTAACATCAAATTCCTATGAAAAATAATTAACTTCAAAACAACAATTATCAAATACTTCAGACAATTATATTTTTGTACTAGTACATTATGATTTAAGTTTTATTAGAAATTCTAATGAATATTATTGTAATATAATTTAACTGTAGTCTACAAACTTATTTGTTTACTATATAACTAGCCAATTGAACATTTATTCTATAGCTATATTCCAAACTATTGAATCCATGGATAAACAAGTATGAAGATAGATAAATTAATAGAATTTTTGGTTAGTTTTGAAGGTCATTGGATGTTTAACCAAACACCACAAGAAAGAATTAAATATCAATGATAATATCTATACTACCTACATATTTAAAGAGATACAAATAGAAACTCTTATACCTGAAAGTTATCAAAAAGCTAGACTACTTATTCTGAATTTAACACTAATATCTATGAATCAGTGGAAATTATTCAAGAAATTAAAATTCAATTTTATAAAGTGAATCACATAAATATTTAACTACATTTTTAATAATAAAATTTGAAATATAAGTAGTATAATGTTACAAGGAAATTATATGGTTCTAATAAAAATAAATGTGTATCGACTTTTATTATTGAGAAAATTATATTAATAATAATTATAAAGTTTTCTTTGAAATTGTGGAATATATAAATAATTATCACACACTATTTTATTTAATGAATTTTATAACATATTACCAATAAAATTGCTTTGAAACTAAATTACTTTTAATATTTCTATATAATAATTGTATTATAAAAAAAATTAATCGTCATATAAGTAACTCATAAATTAGTGGTATCTTTTTCAGCATACTAATAATAATACAATATCACAAATGTTACATAATTAATGCTGCAAAATTACTTCTTACTATATAAATAATTTACTGATTCATAATTTTGTATTAATAACTTTATATAAAATAACCATTCTTGTTTAATTTTTTAATAATAAATGTAGTATAATTAATTACATATAAAAATATTAACAACTGTCAATTTCTTAATACTTTTTAATATTTTTTATTTTTGAAAGTAAAATTTTAATTTACAAAATTAAACATTAAAATTATACATAAATTTTTTTCAATAAATGTGATTCTATATTAATTTTTTTATGTTTTTATTTCAAGTATAAAATAAGTAAAATTTGATTCAATTTCTTTGTTTTAAATTATAAAATATTATAAAAGTAAATTATATAAATTCCTATTTTCAAAATATATATATTTTTTTTTGTAAAATTGATGCATAAGAATATAAAAATATTTTTAATATCTATATAATTAGTTTATTACATTAAATAAAGAATAATTTTTTAAGGAAATATTGTTAATACCTAAATATTATTTAAAATTATGTGGAAATTCATTCTTATAATTGATGTAGCTAATCTATATTTGTAAAAGAACCCTAGAAAACGCGCCTTAATGTATCGAATTCGAAAATTATTCAGAATTCTTCTAAAGAACAATGCAACACAGCTGTATCTTGTGGAAAGTATAAAACGATAAGGACATCTTAAGAGATTCTCGTAACGTCAGCTTGGCACTTACATTCAGTCTTGGCCTCCTCACTATTTATATCGCTGGTACTGCTATGCACACTCTGCTCTTCCATTTTGGCTGTGATGTAGGAGATTTTTTCCTCTTCTCAAGAAGTCGGTAGCGACGGTCAAAGCAGGCGAGCAGCAGCACTGGCTCGTCGAGGCGCGCCTAAGGCACACACCAGCCATACCTCGGATTAATAAACATGAGGAATAACGCGATATGTGATATTATTGCTCAAGCCGAATTTCAAATGCTCTGGAAAATGTTCAGCTCTACTGACTAACTCTAACTTTCTGACTGACTCTCTCTTTCACACACACACACACACACTCTCTATCTCTTTTTCTCTCTCTGTTTGTTTCTACACACTGTATACGAAAAAGTATAATAGGAGATACAAACGCAAAAAGAGCGATACATTGACAACAAATTTTCCGTGATCTGTCAGGTGTGCAGCTAAAACCAAACTTTACTTTCGGTTGATAAAACAGAGTCATCCCCTTATTTCTAAATTCACATAAGTTTATTATCTATATTATATTATTAAATAGAATTTTATTAATAATTATATTATAAAAATAAATAGTATAGTATTTTTGCATTTTCTTTTAAGTAATAATTGTAATTTGTTACATTATTTCATTATATTTTATTTATTAAAGCAATTAGTTTTTGTTTTTTCACATCAATTGTTGTCATTATATACATGTATATATCTCCAATAATTTTTAAATTTGCCAATTAATTTCTAATTGTGTTTTTAGTTACTTTGGTATAGTTTATTTTAAAATTTTACTTTCAAATTCTTTTAAAAAATTTGTGACCTTGTACACATTTTCCAATTAATGAAATTATTAATGCATATACATTATTTATTTAAAAAAATAATATAATATAATATATATTACTATTAAAAGTTAATAATTTGTAACATTATATTCAAATTATTATAAATTTGTTTTTGGTTAATTTTAGGTTTGTATATATTAAAATATATTAATTGTTAAAGATAAAATTCTTATCTGTTGTTATATATGTTATACTGTTTATAATGTTATTATAAAACTCAATATCAATTGAAATGTTTTCAAATTACTTATTTAATGCTTATGTAATATTAAAAGAATAATTTTCTTTGTATCGTATATTTAACTGAGATTATATTATGATATTATAATATTTTTATGATATTATATAATAATTAAAGATTCATTTAATGATACTTTTTTGAATGTCTTTTAAAATCATACACAGTGCAACAAATCTTTGATTGATATCTCCATTAAAAGTTTATTTTTATTCTACAATTAAGTGTGATCTAACCACAAGTTTTTGTAAGCACATATATATACCTAAAACTACTTACAAAATTACTTTACTAAGAATTATTTTAGATAGATATTAATATATAAACTTATATTTCAATAAAAGAGGACTTCATAACAATAAGTAGTAAATAAAATATTTTATAACTTAGTGCAAATACATTTTCAAAATAATTACATTTAAACTTCAAAATCTAAATAATTAATTTGTTAGTTTCTTATAATTTTGTTAAATAATTTGTTAAAATAATGTATGTAATAAGTGCGAAATAAAATAAAAAATAAAAATTTTGAAATTCCAAAATTATGACTTTTTTAACTTAAAAAGAATTTATCTATTTACAAAAATATATTACATAAACTGTAATATCGTTAAGTGCGTAGCTACTCAAAAATTGCATTTACTTTTTCATTCCAACAAACATTTTTCATTATTAAATTAAAAAAATGTAAGAATAATGCAAATATAAAGACCATATAAATATTTAAAAATATATTAATTTATACATATTACAAAATGTTAATAATCTCATAAAACGATCAACTACATTAATTATAATTGATAAAATCAATTAAATACATATGATTCATAACTGTTGTCAATTATGAATTTATAAACTATTGTCAATTTTGTAAATAAAATTAGACCAACATAATTGAAAGAATTCAATTAAAAAAATTATTGAGTAAATATTTTTAATTAAAAAGTAAATATTTATTATTAAAAAATAAAATATTTTTTCTATATAGTATTTATAAATCTATATACAAACATTTTAAAATTGTTTATTGTTCCATAAATAACAATTTTATTCAATATAACATGTTTGTAATTCTTAATTTTATTAATCATGCTTTAAAACAATAAATTTTTAAATGTAAGTATTTAATATAATATATATGTATATTTTATATAATAAATTTATTGAATTGAATTAAAATACTTAGATATATATTTTAAGTATGAATTTATTCAAGAGTAGAGGATCTATACTTAAAACAAAATTTCTAATTATCATGAATTTCTTGTATATTAATTAAAGAAAATTTTTGTTTTACTTTCAATTTGCATAAAGCAAGAAATAAAATCATTTTTTCATTTATTTTGATAAAAATAAAAAACTATTATATTACTATTATATTACTATTATATATTTCTTATTTAAGAATCTAAATCGTTGGTGTATAAAAATGAATTTAATAAAACGTGTTAAAAAAGAAAGATAAATTTGGGCTTATTTATGTATTAAATTTTTTTAATAAATGTGAATAGTTTTATTTTTATATTTGATGCTTAAAATACTAAAATATTTAAATTCATTTAAATTTTTTTTGTAATAATTTTTAGTTTCATTTTGTTAACTACTTCAATATATAAAATTAACTGATAAAATAAAACTATAAAAACTTGAAATAATTTCCAATATAGATCATTCGAAAAATTTGTTATTATGCAGTGGTAATTAATATTATATTTTATTTTTATCGAATGATTCTTTCATTTCTTATTAATAATATTTTATATAATAGAAAGAATTTATGTGTTTAAAACCCTTAGTTAATGTAATATTATAATATTATAATAAATATTAAATGTTAAAAAAAATATGTTGGAAATTTAAAATCGGTAAAACAGTTAATTCTATTTTATATATATTCTTTATAATTATTTCTAATTTTCTACTTTTTAGTAATTTTATATTCAGGTTTAAACATTACATTTTTTTTTAAATTTAATAATTTTTATTGCATTTGAATAAATTATATAAAAATTCAACAAAAATACAATCACCTTTAAAAGTTACATAATTTGAAGAAAAAATTTATACTTTTCATTGGTCAAGGGCAAATGCTTACTTTAATTTTATCCCATACTTGATAATAGATTTCAAATAAAAAATAAACGCACATATACATATGTATAACATGGATATATATAAATATATATGTATACACATATATAAATATATGTATATATACACGTATATAATGTATCTATGCGAATAAAGTTTTTAAATATATAGTGATTCTTTACAATTAAATTCTAAAATAATTTGAAGTTCATCTGTTTGTAATACGCATTTAAAAAATAAAAAATCGCGCCAACACCTCAAACAACCTTGAACAACAAAAACGGAACAATTATCATTTTGCGTCCGATGGTTTATCCTTACCGGCTGTATGTATGATAAACCTGTTGGTCCTTTCGTTCACAAATCATCTTCTATCCACCTCTCTCTCTCTCTCTCTCTCCTCTTCTCTCTCTCTCTTTCTCTCTATCTCTTACTCTCTTTGACTTACTCGTTATATATGCACACATACTCTCTTTTTTCTTTCTTTTCTAATATTATTTGCATTTTTTTAACCAGAAAATAAAGATCGCATACTAAAATAAAAAGATACAAAAGCAAGAGGTTAAACATTAAGATTTAAAAATGAAAAATCAGTTCAATTACGGACATCCGTCTGTATCTCACAAGGACGTACGTTACGAGATGCTGCTCCCGTGGCAGTAGTCTCGACGATGACGAAAGACAACGTTGAACCCCTCAACTGCTCCGGCGGTTCTCGCGGCAATCTCCACGACAGGCATAATCGGCCTTTCGATAACGCGTCATCGAGACTGCTGCACGTCCTCTACAAACGCGTAATTCACCATATAGGACGCGCAGCTCTTTGAATTCCGCGCACGCACCGCACAATTACACACTAACAAACGGTTTATGTTCAAGATAGCTTGAGTGATGAATATAACTATTATGAGAAACACGCGTTTCCCTTCTTTTTTTTGCGACGCGTTAAATGATATTTACACTAAGGCAGAAAACACAACGATCACTAAACTACCCACTGCGCCGTACTACCAACACCTTCACTACTGTACGCATAACGTTTTTCTTTTTTCTGTCTTTCTTACTCACGCTCAATATTAATGGTATCTTTGTCATACCTTAGTCATTCGGTTTCCATACTCTCTATCTCTCTCGGATATGTCCTATACCGTAAAACTCATCAACACATTAGTGAAGGCTGAATGCAACAAGGAAAGAAATAAAGAGAAATAGAGGAAAGCATTACTTATTTGTTGTGAATTCTAAAATATATGTCATACCTGATGTCTGAGATGAACCTACTCTAAGAATCTAAAAAAATTAATTAACGTACAAACACGTTGAACGATAGTCATTTTTCTAGCTATTGCCGGAATTAATCTGTTATTTGCTGACATTTATTTTTTTGTACATTTTATGCTGATGTCATCGATTATGTTTATTTTTTCATATTTTCTCAATATTTCCAGTGATAACTATCTGTTAAAAAAATTACCTAAAAATTCATTTATATGCAGATAACATTACATATTGATTATTAATAACCCTTTACTAAATGTTTAAAATCTATAATCTTATAAAAAATTTATAGTATTGTTTTAAAATAAAAAAATTATTATTTAGAGAAATAAACAATTTTATTTTTTTTGAATGAATAAATTAAAAATTTTTAATTTACTCACTTCTAAATTAGTTTATTAATAGGCATAAAACGAATATATTGAAATTATTTGATCATATAATATAAATACTATACATATGTTATATGTAATGGATTAATCTAGAATATCATAAATTTTATTTTTAAATTAAAAAAATTAGACACAATAATACAATTTTAAACAAATTTTTATTTAAAATATTTTTTCTGTATTTTTAAAAATTAAAACAGCTTATGTTTTTATAAAAAGATAACATATTTTTGCATATTAATATTATTTGTAAAAATTTGTATATTTATTTAACAGCATATTTTGAACTGAATACTCTCACTGTATTATCAGCTCCACCAGATACTAAAAACTTAGGATTTGACCAATTACAACTTAGCACTTTATCTTCATGCCCACTTAAATCAAATAATGGCACTTTAGAACTAAAAATTAAGCATATAATCAATTTCTTTTTTATAAAATTTCTATAAACTATTGTTTTATAATTTTCTACCTTCGGGCATCCCAAAGTTTTACATTATTATCATATGCACCAGACATAAACAGATGTTCTTCTGTCATTGACCATCGAATTGATTGCACCCATTGGGTATGTGAAGTAAATATTGACTTAACTACAGTACCCTCTAAAATTTTAAAATAAATGTTTCATTCTTTTAAGTACAGTATATTTTAAAGATTAAAAAATACGTACAAAACTGGGAAAAAGTTGAATAAATAATTTCAAAATATAATTATAACATAATAATAGGATGCTAAATGTAAAATATACATTATTTTATATAAACCTGTTGATCGTGGATCATATAATCGAATATGTTTGTCTGCTGATGCTGTAATAAGTGCTTTACATAAAGGTGAATAATCAACATCAAAAAAACTTTTATTTCCCGTAATTTCGTGTTTGATTCCTCCTAATTCAGTATCCCAAATTTTTAAAGTGTGATCCCATGATGATGTAACGATTTCTGTTTTGTCAGACCAAACTACACCACTAACAGCTTCTTTATGGCCCTTCATAGTTCTTAATGGTACCTTGTATATATAAAGTATAATTTTATCAATTAAAATTTGTTATGATTTTCAATTTTTTTAAAAACTCACTCTTGTTTTACTACATTCGGTCTTTTTTCGTTTGGAAGCAGATTCTCCATCATCATTGTGATCCTGCAATGCTGATAGAATAGAAAAAAATTAGTTTTAGATGACTATTTTAAAATATAATAGAAAGAAATACAAAATTTACAAGTTGACCAAATTTTTAGCATTGTATCCCAAGAACCTGTAGCCATAAAATTACTCGAATTATCAATTCCAACTGCTTCAAGCCCACGTTCATGTCCTTTACATATGTGAATAGTTTCTACAGAGTTACTTTCAACATTCCATTTCCACAATATTGCAGTTTGATCTTGGGATGCACTATAATATAAAAATTACTATATAAATATAAAATTTTAAGTAATATTGTCGATAATATTTTCTCTAGCAAACCTAACAAAAATTCCATTATCTCCATCTAAGGATACCCATGCTACAGCTTTAATAGGTGATGAATGTCCAGGAATTGTTAAATGGTGTTTACCTTTTGATGTCCAAAGATGAAGAGTATTATCATAACAACCAGTAAGAATCCTACAATTATTTTATTTAATTAAATATGCCTACAAGGGTGAATAACATGTTAAAATGCTTTAAATACTTTTAAAATATAATATTAATTCATTATTGTAAGCAATACCATTTTTCGCATACAGAAACTGCAGATACCCAATCATCATGTATAAGACAATCTTGTGGTTCTGGTGGAGGATGCTTTACAATATATTCAATATTAATTACTTCTTCTATTGAAATTCCTCTTTCTGCAATATGTTTTGCTAAAGAAGTACGAAGAAATTCTGAACACACAAGAAAATCAAACTCTGTTTCTTGACCAACAGTATCAGATTCTATATAAGAAATAATAAAATAATAAAGATAATAAATCAATAACTTGTTTAAAATATTTTCATTTAATATGATAAACAGTTACCTTTTAAAAGTTCATTTACAAGAACATTTAACTCTGACACAATTATCGATGAAGGCACTGATAAAGGATAATCTGGTACAGCATACCTAAAAATTTTATATAAATAAGAATTATTACAAAAATTGAATGACATGTATTATAATCATGTTTTTTAACGAGAATTTAGATTTTACATTTTATCACTGACAAATATCATAAAATATATTTTTATCACACCTAGAAAGTAAAATTTGTAAAATATGAAAATTATGTTCATTACAGATAATTATAATTACTCAAATCTTAAGTATAACCTTTCTACGAAAAATAAAGTATATTAATAACTTACTGTAGTTGTTTTGTTAAAAATTTAATTTGAATTTGGGGAATATCATTATCTGCATTTTTATTAGCCATTATTCTTAATCAAATTTGTAAATAATATTTTACAGAAATACATTCATTAAATACAAGTTTTACAAACTTCACCGATTTTCTATACAACGCACACCGATACACGAGGTTTTCTTTCAGTTTCCTAAATCCTCTAGTCTAACGTCAAAGTTGAGTACGAGTTTAGTTAGATATAAAGCATAGTAAAAAACCTGAGTTTCCTGAACACACGTGAGCTAACCGCGCCAAATATAAAAATTAACAATTATAAGCAGCATAAAAAATTATAATAATATAATTTTAATATGTTTCTATTAAATAGACTAATCAATTTAATAATATGATAATAAACTACATAAATTTTAATTAAATTTTTCCTTTGTCACTCAAATTTTGAATTTTTTAGTTTTAAATTTCCAAAACTACACGGTTATTTAAAAATTATATACTAATGTTCAAATTCTACATCTAAAGTTCTACTACGTAAAGTGTGGAACATCGTTCTGTGCACTTTATTCAAATTTTCGATCAAAGTAACCAATAGCACGAAGTTGTATTGCGCAGAATCGGTTTATCATCACGGAAGTATAGAAATCTGTTATCTAAAAAACATGACTGAATTATAATGTGCGTTTTCAAATATTTTAAAATAAAAAAAGTTTCTACAATAAAATAATATTATACTTATTTATTAAAACAAGGTAAAATATAATTTATATAAATATTTCAGGAATTATTTTATTGTTATTTATTAAAACGAAATAAAAGGTATTCTTAATAAATACTTTAGAGGTTAACAATGTGAATTATAAAATTTCGAACATGCAATTTTGAGTTTGTTGATAATTTTTGTAAATAATATATTAAAATATTTATTGTACATAAAGGTTATGCATGTAATGCATATGAATTTAGATTTAAATATAAATATGTTTCTTAATTAAACTATTTGACAATTAAAAAATTAAAAATATCTTTTCTAATAAAAATTTATAAGTCAAAATATTTTATTACTTTACCATTAAAATAGTTTAGTTTTCATTAGATAAGAGTACTGATGTATAAAATATATTATTTATTAAATTTTAGCTTATAATATTCACTGATAAGATGCAGTTAAAAAGTAAATCCAATAATATAAATAAAAAAACTGCAAACAAAGTTGATGACTTGATTTTAAAAAGAAAAGGTGGTGGAAGTATTATAGATCATCGACCTTTATTTTCTAATGATGGAGAGTAAGTTCAAATGTTCATTCTTAATTTAATGTATTACAAATTTAATATATAAATTTTTATTATATATAGAACACTATATGTTATATGGAAACAAGTTATCAGAGCATATAGCACACAAACAGGAGATTTTGTCAAAGAGTTTGAACCTGTTAATAATAAAATAATTAATATTGTTTTATCACCCGATAATGTAGACACCATTATTGGTTGCACAGACAATGCAGAACTTATTTACTGGAACTGTCAAAATGGTCTCATTACCGTAAAAAATGTAATTATAATGAATATACATTACTTCATAATTTTATTAATTTTAATTTATATTTTTATATGATTACAAAAAAAATTTCAGAAACTTTTAATTTGTGATAATTCTGATGTTAAAATTAAAACATTTAATATTATTCGTTACAAAACTTTGAAAGGTATTGATGTATGTAATGCTGTTATTAGTTTTATTATGAAAAAAGATAACGAAAAAACTTTACGCATTGAACTATTTGATTTAAAACTTGGAAATAAAATTTTAAGTAAAGACATTGAGTAAGTAATTTGTTTACTTAAAAATAAAATTAATAATAATTTTAATGTCTAATTAATATTTTAGAAACTTTGTTGAAGATTATTGTATTGATATTATTGGAAATTATGGGGAAAATCTTATAGCAATTGGACAAAATTCTTTTTTATACATAATGAGTCCGATGCAGAGATTAAAATTTTTTCGGTGAGTTTATGATAAAAAATATATTTATTTTCATAATTTAAATAATATATAATTAATATAACTGATAAATAGTCATAAAACTGCAAGGGATATTACATGTATCTCAGGACATCCTGAAGAAGAATGCGTAGCAACAGGAGATACAAGTGGTCGTATTTTATTATGGAGAAATATTTCACAACTTAATTCAAATAGAGCAACTTATCACTGGCATACACTACCAGTTACACAAATTATTTTTAGTAAATCTGGTAAAAGTATTTTCTTATTTTTATATTTGATTGTCTTAATACTTAATGAGGTTACATGATTTATTTTGTAAAGGTGGTCATATGTATTCTGGTGGTGGTGAATGTGTTCTTGTGAAATGGTTGTTATCAAATCCACAAAATAAATCTTTTTTACCTCGATTACCTGCTCCCATTAGACATCTTACTATTGCACCAGAAAATATTTATGTAGCAGTATCTACTTTAGATAATGGTAAATATTTTAAGATAATTGTATGATTAGCATTCTATAATTTATTTTATTCGTGAGTAATATGACAATCTATTATTATTTAGGTATTATTATTGTTAATCCTCAGAGAAAGATAACAGCAGTAATTCAAAATTTTACTTGGGGTGTTTCAAGTTCTCCCAAACATCTATTTCCAGCTGGACTTACTGTAGATCCACGAACTAATAGTGTAGTTTTAAACAGTCGAACTGGTCATATTCAATTTTATAATACTCATACTACAAGTTTATTATTTAATGTAAGTTATATCATTGAAAAAAATTATTTTAAAATTTATTTAGTTTATAAATATCGAATATTTTTTAAATATCTTAAAAATATCTAAACTAAAATTATATAATCTTGCATAATATATGGAAAAATTTATAAACTTATTATGTTTATTAAATATTAAAATTATAATAATATAATTTATTTAATTTTAATCACATTTGTATTGCATTAATTTATAGTTAAATGTCACTGTTCAAAATATATTAACTCAAGAGAGAAATGTAGTAATTGTAAACACTGAAGTTACTAGAGTAGCAATTAATTCTGAAGGAACTTGGATGGCTACAATGGAAGAGCGAATTGATAATATATCAAATCCAGAAGTAAGACTTAAATTTTGGCAGTTCAATATGGAGAAACAAAAGTAAGTATTCATTATTTATTATAAAATTCTATTAAGTTATCATATTTACATTAAGTATTTTTATAGCTTTATTTTAAATACATCAGTCGAACTTCCTCATGAAAACGGAGTAAATACAGTAAAATTTAGACCAAAATCATCTCTTGGTGATAATGAACAATTTGTTATTACTGTAGGAAAAGATAATAAATTTAAGCTTTGGTATTTTGATGATTCTTCTATAAACGGTTAGTATATTTATTATATAAAAAATTATTATTGAATTTAAAAATTAACATTAAATTAAATAAGTATTAATTAATTTTAGATAAAAAGAGTCATTGGAAGTGTTATAGCGTTGGTTTTTATCGTAATCTTTTAGCAATAGATGCTAGTTTTTCTATTGATGGTTCTCTTTTGGGTGTAGGATTTGGATCTAGTTTAACCCTTTGGGTTCCAGAAATTAGTAAATTAAAAAATACTTTGAGTCATAGCCGATTTTTACAACCAATAACGTAAAAAAAATATTTTTATAATAAAGCTATACTTGCATTACATGCGTAAATAAAAAAATCTTATATGTAATTTTCTTTTATTAGTCGAATAGAATTTAGTAAACAAGAATGTTGTCATCTTGTAGTAACCGCTTCTGCAGAGCATTTAGCAGTTTGGGATCTTTTGTCATTAACTGTTAAATGGAGTGTATTTCTTAATTTAGCAATGTTAGCTGCTGATCCTCTCTCGACATATATGGCAGCATTTACTACAGATAACACACGTAAGATTTTAAAATTGATATTTATACTTTATTATTAATTTTATAATTAAAAAATTTTAATTCAAAGTTTTTATGTTTTAGTTTTTATTTTTATACCTGGAAATTCAGAACCAGTTTATGTTAGAAAAGATGTTATTGAAAAAGATATTGCTATATTAGGAGTTTGTTTTGTCCCAAATCTTCAGAATAGTAATGAAAATACAGTTCACTGGCAAGAAAAATCTCAACTTTTTTTTTTAAGTTCAGAACAAGTTAGTTAAATACTGTAAAACTTAAATTTTTTTAACTGTATCAAAATAATTTATTTTTAATGATATTTAAGGAACTATTAACCTTGGAATCTAAATCAGAATCGAGTATAGCATTGGAGAATTTATCTGTGACTCAAAAGTTAAACTCAACATCATTCAATCGCATTTTAGCTTCAGAAAGAATATCAAACATTCAAAATTCAACAGCTTTTATACATGATTATACAAAAGTAATCAGTAAAGGAGTTTTAGAAGAAGTAAGTATAAATATAAAATTTGTTAAAAACATTATCTACATCTAAAATCTATAATGAAAATAATTACAAAATTCAAATTAATTTTCTATTTTATAGCGTATTTTATTATATTATATATTACTCACAATTCTTTAATTTCCTATTTGATATGTTTAATAAGTAAAAAATAAGTTGAATAGTCAAATTATTATAAATGAAGTTTTTGAAATTATCAATAATATTTACTGTATGAATAATAAATATAAAAGTTTAATTTGATAAACGAACAAAATTGAACTCAAGCACAATATATACTTAGTTACATTTTTATAATTAAATATCAATAGAAAATGAAGGTTTAAAAGTTTATATTTCTTTTTTATTATATTTATAAGATTCAATAATAATATATGAAATGAGTAATGCTTTATATCATTATTCAAATATTAAATATTTATTATTTATAATATTATATTTAATATAATATATACATATATAATATTATAATGGTATAATATATATTTATTAAAATCTATTTTTTATTTATCATTAGAAAAATGATTACTAATTTTAAATACTATGTAAAAATATATTATTCAGAATAACCTTTAAAATTTTTAAATATTTATCTTAGCTTATTTTTATATAATTGAAAAACTTAAATGTAATTATATTATTCAATCAGCTCATGTATATTTTCTACCATAAAATATTTAACAGATAAATAGTTACTTGTTATATTTAAATTAATTATTATTACAAAACAGTTTTAATTATCCATTTTTATTTATATTCAATAATGATCTAATAAAATAGGATTACAATCGTAAATATATTATTACATATATTTAATTTTTTCATAAACATTAATAGAATATAAATGTGATATGAAATACAAAATCTGTTTCGTATCGTAAATCTTTTATCAAATCAATTTATTGGCAAAATTTCAAGTCATTATTTTACATAATTCTTATAAATTTTTTTAATTATATTTTTTTACACAATTATATTGCAACGATAAAAAAATTATAAAAAATTTGCTTTACATGAGTTCTATAAATATTTCTAGACTGAATCATTCTAATCTCGAATATTTTGAAAATATAAATTTCTTGCTATAAAAAAAAAAAATTGAGTAAAGTAGAAATTATATCAAAGTACAAATGTCAAAATACATTATCTTAGTAATTCTCAACAAGTCTTAATTCAAACTATACGGCTTGAATATTGAATACCCATGGTGTATGAGAACGCTTTGAAAAAGATGGGCTAGTGCAGTCTTAAGTAAAACATCCAAGGGTTTATAGTAAACGTGTTAACTGCATTGGTGTGACGATGATAACAGGAACGAAAACTTCTCAGGAAGTTCAAGTTGTCAGTGTTTACGACCAATACGGTAATTTCGACAACGGCGTACCAGATCAAACTTCCGATAACGTAGACAATGCCATTGGGGTATTTGTCTCATGTTTTCTATAGCCTAAAAAGCAAAAGTATTTAATTCATCTATATATTTTTTATAATAAAATTTTATTTCAGATTTTTGCTAAAATTAAGACAGATATTTTTACTTTTAGTAAAGTTACCTTAAAAAAAGGTTTAGAAAGTTTAACAAATTTTATATGTTAAATAAATCGTTAATCTTGTATTAAAATTTAAACGATAATTTTAAATCTACGCAGAAAAAACTTATTGAAGATTATGAAGAAATTTTTTTTTTAATATTTTTTCTTATTATTTCGTTCAGTTTGATAGACCAAAATATATCTGAAATTAAAATTTTTTCTTTTATAATTAATTTTACATAATTAATTATGAGATATATGTCGCGATAGAAGACTTTAATTTTATAAAATTAATATTTTTTAATGTAAAGATTAAAAAGTAAAATTCTTTATTACATTTTTTTGTTATAAATTATTTAGTACAAAAACATTTATTAGTATACCGTTTAAAAGCTTATCTTCTACGATACAAAGAATAACCAAAATATTTTATGCCAAGTATTTATATTATTTTTGTATATTTATAAACTGATTTACAAAAAAATTATGTATAAATTTTTCTATACAATAAATGTATTAGACATTAATTGTTAATAAAAGTACTTTCATAAATTAAACAATCTTATTTTATATAATATTCGTGAATATTTATCCATAAAAAAGTAACATAATTCGTTTGTTTTTTAAACTAATTTTATGTATTTCTTAACATTTTTGTACCAAAAATAATTTATGTATAACACTTTTATAAAGAAAAGAGTATCTATAAAAACTGTTGTGACAAAACAAACACGGTGCTAAAAAGTCAATTTAATATTACGTTTGTAGTCTTGACAAATTTAGAAAGAATTGAGGATTCTTATGAGCGAAATTTCGAACAACGTGATATCATAAAGAAATTATCTACGAAATTCTATGAAAAATTTATAAAAATTCGCATTTTTTAAAAATCGTATAAAGCTTAAATATCATTGCTGATGACATTGCTTATAAATTTCTTTTAAACTAGCAAATTATGGTTATAATACTTTACTGTCATATTTCTATTATACTATTGTTGATAAGATAATACGATATAATGTAAACATGTTTAGTTGCAATCAACTGTGTCGCGTTAGTAAATAAAGTTATTTAAAATAGAATAATTTATCATGAACATTTCTAATATGCACAATTAATTTACTTAATAAATTTCAAAATTGTTATCGTAATTACCTACGACAATAATTTAAAAGTTTATTACTTCTATTTTTAATTTATATTATACAATCAATTTACTGTTCTAGACAGATAATCAAGAAGATTCAGTTTAATATAATTAAAATTGTTAAAAAATAAATACATTATAGATATAATGATCTATTTTTAAATTTTTAAAATGTTTCATTATTAAAAGATATTCTGCTCATATTGTATATATTGATAGAATTTTAATTACATTATATAAGTTGACTTCCGCAAGTCTGTAAAAAAATATTTTAATATTATAACATTATAAGAAATGAATTTTTTATTTTGTAATTGTAACAAAAGTTTATAATATATTTAAAATATGTATATATTTATAATGCTCAAGTTTAAAAAATGTACCATCGAAAATTTATACAAATAATTTACAAATCCTCCTATCGGTTGAAAAGGTTAAGTAATGTTTGAATATTATAATAGATTAAAAAATATTTGAATACGTTTCGCCAACCATTTTTATGTTCAATATTTTGATACCCTAAATTTCAAAAAAGTTCAGATCAATTAAAATTTGTTATAAAATCTATTAGTTATCTATTAATTACCTATACAATATTATATGATATCAACTATAAGAGATAAAATTCAATTTTATCATATATTTTGAATTACATAGCGGCATTTCGTTGCACATATAATTGCTTACAACGCGTTTTTCTTTCAAATTATTTTTTAACTCGAAAAAATTATTTAAAATAATATTTGTTAATTTATTTATCTTAAATATAATTTAATTTAAACTGTAACTTTAAAATTATATTATTCATAGCAAAAAAATTTGTAGTTTGTTTAACTATTAATAAATACATTATTAAAATTATTTTTTATTTTTTAAATCTAATATTTGAAAAGAAATGCAAAGTTCTATCTAAAATTGCTAATTGATAATACTTTCCTTGTAAATAATAAATAGCGTCAATGATTAAAATAATAGCTTTTTTAATTCTTTAATTATGTTTACAAATGCATTGATTTAGTATAATAGATTTTATGTAATTGATTTTAAAGTATAACAGATAAATAATAGTACATAATAATTGGGAAAAAAACATAAATTAAGATACGTGATTTATTATTTAAAACAGTATAATTAGTTTTTTATAACGAATTATTTTTTAAATAATTTAAATCTAAAATAATAAATAAGTTACAATATATTGTTTCAAATATATTAAATATTAAGCTTATTTCTTTTACTGTAACTGTAACTAAACTATCTATATCTTTATCTTCTAAATGAATAATACAAAATTCATTTGATAATTTTTAAGGAGTCTTTAGATTTCCATAAAAATATTGGTAGTATTTAACAAAAAGACCTTGGTATAATTATGAGAAGATATTACCTTGAAAAACAGTGTAAATTATTATCTAATTACAAATAAATAATAAAAACTTACATACTTACATAATATTTCTATACATTATAAAAGAATTTCTAAATAAAGTAATACATAAAAGTTTATTTAATATAATATTTTACACAAAAACTCATAAGAACACTGTTTTAGAAATATTGAATCAAATATAATTTAATAAATAAATAAAAGATATGCTTCAAAATTAAAAAATATTATTCAACTTTTATTGCCCGACCAATCGAAAAGACTGAAAACGGGGCCTATTTGGTTAAGAGTTCATTCTACCCTGAGCCGGACGTGTTGAAATTAATTGCTTTCTACATTTTACAAGCTAGAACTTTGAGTGTCGACCTTATCAAGCTCGGTAAATCCGACTTCCTCTTGTTATGTATAATGAGTCTGGATGATATATGCATGTAAAAAAAGATGTGAACTCGTCCAACGTATACAAATTTATCTATATGTTTAGAGCCACATATGCCATAACACAATTAAAAAGTAAAAGAAATGAACATTATCGATATTTTGAAATAGAATAAAATATAATATATCCTTTATAAATTATTTAATTCTTTAAACTATTTTAACTTTTTCAACTGAATTTCATAGATGAGTCCCAAGATTATGTGGTGCGTTTACATGTTTATAAAACCAATCGAATTATAAAAAAGTAATGGATCCGGTTGTACTTTTCCCATAAATAATACTTTTTATAGTTAATATTTGATTTAAATATATGTTAAATACGTTTATTCACGAAAAATATATCTTTGCTAATCATTAAGCCAAAAAGTAATATTTTAACTCTAGTTACGGTAATTGAATCCGATTAAACACAAAATACTTTAAATTAATCAGACAATTTTCAAACGTAAGATTAGTAATAATCTTATTTCAAAAATAAAAAAGGGTTCATATAATTTAAATTATATTTTTTGTAAATTTAAATTATTTTTTTTTTTCATGAGAACTATTGTCTGGAGATATTTTCCATTAGAATTATCGATACCAACTTTTTAATTAATGGGAACTAGTTTGAAATATTACATTCGAAAAATGATTCATATTAATTTTTAAATTTCTGTAAATAAAGTACTATAACTACAAATAATTCATTATTAACTAATTACTTTTAAAAATTATTACAGAAATATTTTAACGAAGAATTTATTTATAAGAAATATTATCTTTCATAATTTATTTTATAGAAATAATTGATCCTAAGAGAAAATTTTTGTATAGTTATTAAAAGAACATTAATAAATTTTCTTTCTGATATCAATAGAGATTTTATTAATAATGAAAATAGTTTTTCAAACAAATATTATAGAATTACGTTACGAGGTTCCAACATAAAAAATTTGGTAAACATTTGAAGTGTGCATTTGACTGTTATGTGTTACTGAAATATAAGCTTATGAATTAAAATATTTTATATAGGAACTAATCTTTTCAAAGTTATTTTATGAACTATTTGAGGGCAAGCAATTGTTTTTTAAAACCAATTCACGTATTTGCTTATAATTAACATATTTTTATATTTCAAGAACAGCATTTCTTTTTTATTATTTATATAAAGATGTATATTTTTTTAATTAATATTATGAATATTATTAATATAAATAAATTAGTAATTGTTTGTTATATAATACAAAATTAAAAATTACTAATGTAATCTAAAACTATTCCGAAATACAAAATTTCTTTATTTTAAAATATTTCTAATTTATTTGATTGATTTTTTTTCTAATAAGAAATAAATAATTATTTATTTTTTTGTATTTTTACATAATTATACTTATCTTTGAAATTCAAACTTGTTTGATTTAATTTTTTAATACGATGATATTTATATTAAATGTTATATTCTTACTATAATATTAAATATAATTTTAATTTAATATCTAATCTATTTATAAGATATTGATTAAACACGTATAATTTAAAAAAAAAAAATAATTTTTAAAAATATTCTATTAACTATCATAATTCCTCTTGTAGATTTTATTATAAAAAACATAAAGTTATAATATATATCTTAAATTATTTATTTTATATAAGAAGAATTAAATATAAAATGTAACATTCATAAACTAATTAACAACTAAAAATATCAAAAAATACTTTTTATTTATAAATAGTAAAAATTTATTGATATAAAACCATAGCTACTTCTACATACGTAATAACTTTTTTTACGTATATAATCGCATGCTTGCGAATAGAAGACAAATTATCGACGGGTATGATAGCGATACAAAATGAATGACCTACTTTGAAAAAAGTGGGGAGAGTGAGAGAAAGAAATGCAAAAATGTATCGTGTGTCATTAATTTGAAAAATTTTCCATCAAACTGAAATCATTGCATATCATGGATTCATCGATTTATCGATCGAAAGATCCTCAATAAAGCAGTAATCAATTAGTTGACATTTGAAGGTTGATAAGCGTTTTTAATTTCAATATCCCCTTTGTCACAATATTTGTAATCAATGGTATATCTTGAAAATATATCTTTTTGTATTTCTTTTAAAAAATAATAATTTTTTTACCCTTAAAAATTGTTTTAAAATATCATTAACATGCAGATTAAAAATGAATAATTATTAAATTGTTATTTTTATTTTTTGAGTAGTTCTCATATATAAACAAAGGATATGAATGAATTAGAAAATTGATTTTTCTATAATATTGATAAGAAAGCATACGCATATTTATATAACTTAAATATAGTGAGTACTTAACCTCTTATATTAAAATTTAATGATTACAGAAAAGGATTGAACTGCATCAAAATCAAGCACCTAAATAAAATTTACTTACTGTTTCTGGATCACCTGATGGATAGGCTAAAGAATTAGCAGCAAAGAAAATTAGAAAAACTACATAAATTATTATCCCAAAATTGTATAGCTTTATTTCCTTCATTATTACTTAGAAAGTATTTTACAAATACCTATTTTTAATTTAAGTTTTTTTTATGATATACACAAAAAACTACAAATTTTCCTCTAAAATAATATAACGCTGATTCTTTGCTATTTAATAATAGAGATCTTGCTAATCTATTTATCACACAAATTTAAGCACTTTGAAAGACCGTGGAAAATTACGGCAGGGCTAATGTAAAACTCGGCTCTGAGCGTTCACCGAGGAACTGAGTTTGAATGCTCACGCCATAATCTAATGTTGAATATGTCGAGCATCCTCCCACCATTACCAGTCTATAAAATTCAATATTATCTGCTTTAAGATATATGAATTATACTCCCTTTTACTGATTTTAATTTTTTTTTTTTTTTTGAAAATTGTGTTGTACTAAAAATTTAAGTTATAATTCTAGTTGTTCCTTCAAAACTGATATTGTTTAAGCGTAATATATATATCTATATACACACCTACAATATAAAACCTTTACAATTTTTACTACACATAATATATAATAGCTTTATCAATTTTTTCATTTTATTTGCAACGATTTTATTAATTTTTAATTAAATTTTTTTCAAAATTACTTATAATATTATTATTAATACAGGATTATAAATATTTCGTACAAATAAAATATCTGCACTTTAATTGATTGATTATTAGAATTACATTTTGAAATTATTTAGAAAAATTTATACGCTTATCAAATATGAATAAAAAAGGTTTATTCAGATTACATAAAGACTGCATCCTTCTTCGAAATATACGTGTATTGAATAAAAATCTAAATTTTTCAGTATGTTTTTTATAGTTTTCTACGGTTGAAATGCGTTTTCTATTTAAAATAAAATTTACATATCTAAGTATAAAAATTTGAATGTTACTATAAGGTAATTTAATTATATATGTAATATACTAATCTTACGAACTATGTAATTATTAATTCTATTAATTTATGTTATTGAAGTTATATATAGAATTCACATTGTAATTTGACCTACTAAATATTTTCCGGGTCCATTTGAATCAATTGATATTCATTCGTTAATTTATTGACTGATATTTTAACTTATTAAAGAAATAATGTCAAATAGTGTAAAAATATTTGAATTAAAATAATATTTATATATTATTATTTCAGTGCAATAAAAGATAATAGAATTTATATACGTATTTAGTAGCATTAATATCGGTATATAATAACATGGAAAAAAACGAAAGCAATAGATTAATCAACTAATTCGATGATATTTAATATAAAAATTAAATTATTCTGATATTTATATAATTTAAATGTACTCAACACATGTATTGATATATTTTTAACGTACCAAATTTTTTATGACATATAGAAAAATTATTCACTTTAAATTTAATTTTTCTTTTAAAAAATTTTGATTAAATTTATAATTGAAATTCTGAATTAAAACTTTCCATTTTAGATCTATATGTTTTTCATTAATTAAAAATTCCATTATATCTTAGAAGTGAATAAAAAATACCAGTTTTTTATGTAGCTTCTAATTTCTGTATTAATATAAATATTTAATTATTGTACCACATTCTATCTTTTTATGTAATTATATAATTTTAATTGCATTAAATTAATATTTGTCTGATTAAAATATTTTATAAAAATATTATTTGAGCAAAGTTTTAATTTTTTGTATATAAAAATATATTAAAATGATAATGTAGATTTTATTTAAAATTAAAAAAAATTAATTTAGCGATAAAAATAGGCTAATAACCTATATAATTTTTCCCTTGCACAATTAGTACATTATTAAATACAAAAACTATATCTAGTTTATTCGCTATATTTATCCCAATTTATAAAAACTGATCAAAAGTTTATTTAAAAATTAAGTATGTTGTTAAATTCTGTAGAGATTTTTTGAAATTATAATTGATAATTAATTACAATTGTATAACATTCTAGCTTTTAACAGTACCAGCACATACATTACCACCGATGAGAATGCTTTGTATGCCTTTCATGCTTTCACTTCTTGGAAAATCTTCCAAAAATCAGACGAACGAAAGTTCTTTCAGGTATTTTTTATTATTTTAATGTCTTTTTTACTTATCTTTATTTTAAAATTGTGATCAATTTTATTTGAAGAATCTTTATTAAGTATGTAACTAATAATAATATGTAAAATATACAAAAACATTTAAATAAAATAAATATTTAAAAGTTCGTACATCGCTAAATATGAAATTATATATAAAAATTTATTTTTAATTATTTAATATAAATTTATGAAACTAATATAAACGTCATTATTATAATATTATTAATAACGATGTTATTTCAATTTTAATAAAATTATTGAAAACGAAATTAGCAAATTATATTCTCAAAATATAAAAAATTATTATTTTTTAAAATTTTTATTACATTTACTAATAACCAATAATTAACTTAATTAAAATTTAATTAATTTCTTATCTTAATTATTCTTATTTGTAATATAACTAAATTTTCTTATAATTTCTTATTTGATTTAGAGTGATTGTAAACGAGGACAACGAAGATTCAGACAGTGAAGACGACGATGAAAAAACAGAGATGTCAATCGGTAATAAAGAAAAAATGTCAGATAGTGTTAAAGATATAATAGAAGAATCAAAAGAATTGATAAATTTAGATTGGAACTTTTTATCAACCATATTAACAAGTAATGAATGTACGAATTAAATTATTATATTAAATAATGAATTGAAGAAGTACAATTGAGTACAATGTAATTTTGTATAATTAATAATCATTATAAAATTTTGTATTTCATAAATAATTAGTACAAACGTAATTTTCATAAACATTGTACAGATATTTGAAAAAAATTAATATTATTGATACAATGTCCAAACAAACTGTGTAGTTTTAGATCTTTGGATAACACAAAAATGTTAATTAAATTATATTAAACTAAAGTGTTAAATGTTTTGATAAACACTATTATATTATAAGTTTTTTAATGATGAAATTTGTAAAATATGAAAATAAAATAAATGTTTGATAAATTTAGTACATATTAGTATTTTTAATAATTTGTTTTTTCCATTCATTTCTCTTAATTTTTAATTAATTTTATTCACTTTATAAGAATATTTTTGTTTAATACGTCTAGACATATTTAGATTCTAGACACACGTACTGATACATTTTTTATTTTTAGTAGAGTATTTCAAAGTAGTATTTAATAAATGCATATAATTACTTCAAATAGACAACCAAAAAATAATTAAATTTATGTGTCGGTAATTTATCATCATTATAAATGTAAATGATTTCTGCTTAAAATATTAATTATATTAAATATTTTGTAAAAAATGAAAAAAAAAAAAAATAAATAAAAATATTTGTGTATAAATTATACACTTTCTAATCATGGCAATTAATTTTGAGGCATCAGTATGCTTTTTTCTGTTATAATTAAATATAAAATGAAATTTTTAAAGACCTGTTACACTTATTTTTAATAAAACATTTGTTTATAAGTAAAATTTAATTCACATAAGTAGTACACAAAATAAATTATTTGTGAATTTAATTCTACATTTTATAATTATTAATTAATGTATCAATTTTATTCTAAAAACATATGATATTTAAAAATTAAAATATTTTCTTGTTCTGTCGATGGCTCAAACAAAAAACAATTAATTCGATCTTAAAACACAATACGAAATAAAAAAGACACAAAATTTATATATTTTTAATTCGATGAAAAGATAAAAATACAGATAATTAAATAAGATGATCTAAAAATTAGATTTTTTTAAAAATATTTTATTTAAAATTAAATTTATAAAACATCTTTTTAATTTGGTATTTTTTATATTTAATTAATCTAATTAGTTTTCAAAATAACTTAATGAAAACTTATCAAAAAAATCAATGTACATGAAATAAAATTTATTGCATAACATTCGTTACTATGATATAAGGGTGAGAAATTAAAAAAATTATATAAAGCTATAAATACATGTATTATGAAGTAAGGTATTTGATATATTATATATATTATTTATGAAGTGTGAGATATTAAAAAAAATGTTTCTTAAACAATTAAATCACATGAAATTTTTTTTATAAGCTATAGTTAATTTGTATATAAAACTCACCTATTAATCCAAACAAATAAATTTTCTAACATACGATAATGAATTGAATCGTTTATAAAGATATTGATAAAATCATATATATAAGTATCTATATGCATATATTGAAGGTTAAACGTATGCTTTAAAAGTTTTTTTTAATATTTCTTATATTCACAAATATTAATTTAATAATTAGATTAAATTAATTATAAATACCATAAAATTTACTCTTTTTAATTTAGTTATTATTTTATTACTTATTTGTATTCTTTAGTTTTTAAATGCAAATAAAAACTTTTCTAAAACTTTTGACATTTATTATTCATATAAATAATAAATGCATCAGATTTTACTTTCTTAATTTAATGTGTAAGCTAAAATATTGATTTTGAAAATATAATTTTCTATAACTATGTATCATCGAATAGATTTTAATTATTTTTAGAATTTTTCTCATTTGTAGCATTAATTTTACATCATTGGTACGTATGATAGATAAAATATATTTCCTAATGTAATTAAATTATATTATAATGATAAAAATAAAATGTTATTGTTTCAATTCTATTTTTTATATTAAAATAATTTTTTTGTAGTATTATCTTAAAATTTTTACATATTTATCTTTTTATATTACGTTGAATATTTTTAAGTATTCGGATTTAATTTAAGATTAATATAAATAATGAATCAGTTATTAAATTTTGTAATATAATAACTGAATATGTACAGGTTATTTTTATTGAAATAGATGAATTTTCATCCATCAATGATAAAAAGTTATTTTTTTCATAATACTTACTATATTTTTTAATAATGTCACATTATTTACAACTGTAGTGACTATTTTGAATAATAAATATTTTGAATAAATCTATTGAGTTCTCAATTAAATTATAAATATTATGAAATACGTTCAAAATAAATTTATATATTTATTAATTTTATCATTATTTATACCTCTCGAAACTAAAATACGTAATAAATTGTAGAAGTAATAATTTAGAATAAATTTTTAACTTATATGCGTTAAAAATCGTTAAGTAATATTTATTAGCTTCTAAATGCAAACACGACAATAAAATTCACGTTAATATATAAGAAATTAAACAGATTTTTTTACAGCTGTGTTAATACTTTTTATTATTGATCTTAAAATATAAATATTATACATGAATTTATACTAATATAAAAATACGTTCATATATATATATATTATATATATATATTATATATAACTGCTACGAACATAATTCAACTTATTATATTAACATTTCTATTACAATTACTTTTTTCATTCTAAATTTTCATTATTTAAAAAATATATCTATCATTCACTAAATTTATCAAGTTTATTGAATATATTAATTTTTATTATACAAATGAAGATACATAAAGATTAATTGTTTATTTTATTTATATACGGTATGTGCATGTGTGTATGTATTAACGCGTGTTCATATTAATTGATTCGTTTTATTATCATGAAGAAAATAATAGGAAAAACATTTTTTGGATTAAATGTATATTCTAAATTAAACAAATTTTAATTATTGCATTTAAATAATAAAATAGGTAATTTTTCATGTGCATATTGATAAAAATATTTTAAATATATTTATATCATCTTAAGAAACAATTAGCTAGAAAATTATAATACATGTTAACAATGTTATTGATCATGATAAAAAATACTTATTATAGAAATAAAAGCATTTTTACATGTAACCAATATCTAAACTTCATTTTATGTTTGAAATGATCTATATTTTTTACAACTCTCTACGAACTCTAGTACTATTTCTGTAATTCTGCTTGCGTAATCCTCATCTTTATCCATCAGCTCTAGTATACAGTCATTATTACTCCTAAATATTAATTTCTTGTTTAGTTCCTGAGGATTATCCTTATACTCTGTTAATACTTCTTTACTTAACAAGACTGTCGGGAAGTATAGAATAGCAGTCAATTGAGCAACCAATCTTGCATCGTCATTATATTCTTGTCTAATAGTTTCCAAACTCGGTCTTTCGAGTGTAGAATTACACTTTTTTAAAGTTTCACAAAGTTCTTCCCAATATGTCTCAATTGCATATCTTTCTGTGCGTTGTCTTACCTCTCGAGTGGTACTTAAATAAATAAGTTGAGCGACGTCAATCATACGTGGTGCATAGCGCACCATTTGATAATCCACTAATAAACATTTTGGTGGTTCGCTTGAATCTAGCATAAAATTATTAGGCCAGGCATCTCCATGGCATATAACTTGATTATTACCTTGTTTATTTTTATACATGTAATTAAAAACATATTTTATATTTTCACGTATGCCACTTACGGTACGCTTGCTCCTCTTCGCCACATCTTTGATAAGTGATTCGATAAGATTCAAGACGTATTCCACTAAATGCTCATTGAATATTTGTTCGACACAAACTCCGGGGTATACCTTATTTAAAGGTTTTCCTAGCCTATTTTCAACTAGAATTGAAGCTGCATGAAGACGGGCCATAGCTTTAATAACACTCTTTAGATCTTCACCCTCAAAAATTTTAGTTTCGCGCATTGCAAATCCATTAGTTCTTACATCTTCTAGGACGATAATATCTTGATTTGCAAAATAGCACTTTGGCGCCCATGGATCAATTTTTCCTGTAACTGTTATTTCTAATAACTGCGGCATTACCTCATTGAAGAACTCAGCCTCCTGATTAAAGACACGACGTTGTTTTACATAAGACATCTGTTCTTTGGAGTCACATGGTACTGACTTGACAAAAAAAATTAATTTTACAAGTTCAACATTTCCTCTCGTTTTTTTGACGGTGATTTTAAGTCGCTCGTGGTTTCCCAGAAAACCAACTTTACTTTTGGAATAGTTTTCCAAACCATAATCAATTACTTCAATTGATTCATCATCGCCACAAGCACGAATGGCTATCATTTTAGCGACATTGTGATCAATAATTTTTTTATTCAATGACATCTTTAAACTGTTTTGACTTTTTATATTATATAAATTAAATTTTACAAATACTTAAATTATGAGTTATAACGAATTACAAAACATAATTTCAATCCAATAAATCAAATAATATATCTACAGATATTTCTTAAATGTATATATATCCTAAAATTCAATATTGTAAAATAAGTTATTATCACTACAAAGTAATGTAACAGACTGAGGTATTACGGTAGAAATGTCTTTTTAAAAAGCTAACTTACAAGTTGTTCCATCGGATAAAAATATCGTTTGTTACCAGAGAAAAAAAGAATGACCTTCAGCTTGATTGATTATTATATGATTGAAATGAAAGATATTTTAATGTGATGAAAGATTATCTCAATCGATTGTTTCTAGTACGTTTAATCTTTCGTAATTTAAAAATTGAATATCGCTGCTAAAATTCTTTTTAATCTTTACATTTATTAAAATCATTTATCTTTTATAAAAATTTCATAATGATATTTAATATAACTAATCTAATAAAAGAATAAAATGTTGAACAGGAAATACTATAGTTATGCCACGTTAAATCAGAAACAAAAAAGACAGATGAAGAAAAAAGAGAAACTACTTTCCAAAAAAGAAGAAGAAAGAAAATATGGGAAATAAATCAAAATTCGAAATATTTGACTTAATAAATAAACTTAATAATATAAATGATTATGCATAGACATTATAACTTCATGGTGACAATAAAATGTATCTTAACAATATATACACTGGTTATAACATCATAATATTATAATTTTAATGTAAATATAAACATTTATTTCTTTATTTTTTAATAAATTTGTTTTTTATTAAATATATTTTGAAAAAAGTAAAAAAAAATGTTTAGAAAAAATGTATCTATAGTATAATTTTGTGATAATTTAAATTCATAATATTTTTACTGTGAAAATAAGTAGTTAAATAGTTTTTGCCTAATACATATTGAATATTAGAATTTATTTATAAGTACCAAAATAAATATATATATGTATAATTTATATTGTTTATAATATGTATTTATAATAATATAAACGAGTTAATTAATGATAATTAAAAACTTTATAAAAAGGAAAAATTATTGCTTCTAATTAGTAGTAAGTTATTTTTTAAAATTTTATTTAAAATAATAAGCCTATTTTATGAAATCAATTTGTTGGCTTTATACAATTTTTGAATTATTATTTGTTGATTTGAAATTTTTTTTGTAATTACTTATAAAATTTTGAATAACGCATTTATATATTAATATCGTTTAATAAAAATATCATAGAATTTATACATCATTTAATAAAATACGTAATTTATTAATTTAAAGAGGCTCCAAAAATTAAAGATAGCTAAAAAGAGAAGACTCTTGAGTGTTTTTTCTTTTTTCATTTATTACAAATTATATATCATTTTCATTTTCTTGTCTAACGTAACATTTTCGAAATTTCGGTTGCAGTAGTAAAGGAACCAACAAATGTTTTCTGTAGTTTCCGAAAACTAAGAAATATATTGCTCTATATTTAGTAATAGTATAGCTGGATTGTTTTTAAAATGGATGTTTTTAAATAATAGTCTAACTATACGAGAAGTGAATTTCGAAAAACCGTATAAATTATTTATGAAATTCTTAAAAGGCATAATGAATTTGATTCAAGTTTAATTAACTGTTAGCATAAAATAATTAAAATTATTTTAACTATTTAATAAATGATTAAATTTTTAGCATTATGATGTTTACAATAATTGTAAAATGTATTAAATATAATTATTTGGAAAAGTTTAGACTAAAATTTTTTAATTGAATATATTGTTATTTGAATAAATTTGTCTAAATACATAAAAATTTTTTCTTCTTTTTTTTGCAAAAGAGTTTTTCTTTTATTATTCATCTATCCTTCTTTTTCTTCTTTAATAAATGTAAAATAACTATAACATTTTTGGTCCACCTTTTATCTTTCTATTATAATATTTAATTATATTATATCTATTTCTTCATTCAATTGGCATCTTTAAATATCTGCAACACACATTATTATAGTTTCTACCAGATCTTTAAAGATTTTAATTTTTTTCTTATGAAATTTTTATTCCGCCTTCCATGCTTGCTAGTAGAGTATTGAATACTTCCACCTTCTTTAATTTTTGATTTAACATTTAACAAAAATATGTGATTTTTATAAACTCTAATTTTTTATTTATATGTTTAAAAAATTTTAGAAAATGAGTGTTAGTAATACCTGTTTAATTAAAAATTTCTAATAATACTTCTATTCCTGAATCAATTTTAATTTTCGATTCCAAAATTTGTTCATATGTACAGTTTAAATATTAAAAAGATTTTATCTTATTTATTCATATGAAAAGTAAAAATCAATCAATTATTGAAGTTTTTGAATGTTTAAACTAATAATTCTAGTACAATATATTTTAAATCGTGCTAAGAAAGTTTTACTTAATCAAAAATTCATCCAACAACATTTTTACGATTGATGATCTTCGTATTAATATCTATCCGCTTTTCTGCTTAAATCAACTTCGTATCATAATAGGACAAAAAATAGATATTTTTTCTAATATACGCGGTATTATGTATTATAATTTATTGAGAAGTTGAAATATTAATATTAAAATTTTGTCTAAAAATCACAGAATTTTCTGTGCATATTATTTTACGTATAAATGGATTACAATTAAAAATTAAAACACCAAACATATTAATATATTATAAATATATTGTTTGATATATAAGTTATTAAAATATAATATGTTAGATTGATTTAAAACTATCGATTAATTTTCTTGGTTACAGAATTATTTATATTTATTATAAAAATAAATATACTACCTTAACTTAGAGTTGAATAATAACTGATAATATTTAATTTAAACGTAGGGTTCGATGTTGATATATTAATTTAGAAATGATGACATATTTTCCCCGATGTTAAATTATAATTGACTTATTGTTATCATCATCAGCATCATCATCATCATCATTATTATTATTATTATTATTATTATTATTATTATTATTATTATTATTATTATTATTATTATTATTATTATTATTATTATTATTATTATTATTATTATTATTATTATTATTATTATTATTATTATTATTATTATTATTATTATTATTATTATTATTATTATTATTATTATTATTATTATTATTATTATTATTATTATTATTATTATTATTATTATTATTATTATTACTAGTACGATTATTATTATTATTATTATTGTTATTGTATAGTAAACATTTATCCTGTTTTTAGGATTTATTTATCTATTGTTTATATTTGATTATTAATTATTATTAAAAGAATTCTTAGCGCGTTTATTTAAGTAATCTAAATAATTTTATTTGTCTGACATTATATTAATAAGAACCAATTACAAATTCTACATTTTTTATTGTATTATTTTTTTATAGTTATAACGAAAAAAAATGTAATATTTTAAATTAGCCTTAACAAACCTCTAGAATGTTTACTTCATTTCTATACCTTGATTTATGTATGTATACGAATTTTTTTATACATAAGAAAAATGTGAAATATTCGACAAATTTAAAACAAATTTTTTAAATTTATCGATTCTTCATTTTTGTATTCTCTTCTTTCTCCGTTCCTTTTCTCTTCAGTTATTCTTTTATTTTTTGTTATTTCCTTCTTTTTCTCTTTTTTAGTATTTTTCATTATTTCTCTCTTTCCATTATATAATGAACTCTGTTTTTTTCTTATTCTATTTCCATACATTGTATATTTTCTTCAATATTTTTTTAACGAACACTTTTTGTCTCACCATACTTTACCCATCTTTCTTCTTTCTTCTTCCCTTAATATTCTTTATAATGTTCTGCAATTATTATTTCAGTTTTCTTCCCACTTTTTTATTTTTCTTCAATAATTTCCCTAGTCCTTTCTGTACCCCTCTATATTTTCTTATACCTGACACAATTTTTTTGGTATTACTTGTTCTTTCTACTCTTCATTTCTTCCTCCTCTTTTCGCTTTAAATTTTATGTATATGATCTGATAATGAAATTTAGTTTTATTTATGCTGTATCTTCATATCATATACCACTATGTTTGTTTGGTTCTTTTTTTATTATTACGTAACTGGTATTGATGAATCAATTTTACTACTGTTCTTAAAGTACCCATGACCTTTTTCTTTTTTGCAATTTCATATGAATGTACAAAATATTTCTTCCATCCGCGCTAATAATTCCGTTCTATTTTTCTTTTTATTTTGTTTTTTATATTCTCTCCTATTTGTGCACCTATTTGTCGCCCCTTTCATTAGTGCACCCTACCGTCCTTGTATTAAAATCACCTTTTAGTATGATTACTGTATACTTTATCCAATCAACAAGTTTATCAAACCATTTAATTTATTTTTACTCTTGTACATATCAGTTAATTATTTTCTTTCTTCTTTTTTATACTTTGAGGTCTTAATCTATTGCTTTTATTATCACCAGTAAAATGCTTCCTTTTGAACATCTATTCTTGTTATTTTGTTTTGCAAGTATCTTCTTTACAATATAACTTTCTAAATTATAGTCGATCCTTTTCCAGATTTCAGGTCTTTGTGATATCCAAAATCATATGTCTCTGCATATATTTTTGGAACCAACTACAATTTAAACATCGACATAAAGAGAAATACTGCGGATATCGGCACCGAACAAATTTTTCAGATAACAAAATGAAATAAGGAACGATAGTATAATGTCAGATTATTATAATTAATTAGACAAATTATTATAATTTTTGTACTTAAATAAAAGAAATAAATATTTATGCAGATTAATTTATATAGAAGTTATGAGTATTCACTTACCCTAAATCATCATATTAAATAAAAATAAAAAAGAGAAAATTGATCAAAGTGTCAACAAACACAATAAGTCAAGATGACGAATTCATTCTTTACTTTCCACTTATTCCCTTATAATCTCTTCGCAGGGGCATTTACATTATCAGAATCACAACACGTCGTTCTTTTTCATGTTCAGGGAGATAAACATGCTTCCTATTCAGCTAAGATAATATAGTTAGTTTATGCACTCTTCCTTTCTTCCATTCTTTTATTTCCATGCGGACCCATTTCATCAATCAGCCACTCTCCCTTACCCTCCTCGGATAGTTTTCTTATACCTCTCTCTCTTTTATTATTTATTCGCAGTATATCATAAATAGACAAAAAAATTTTATAATTAAACATTAGTTTAATAAATAACAATTTTTAATTAATAACATTTAATGGAAATAAAATCAAAGTTTACTATAATTTTTATTTAAAATCTTCACACATTCTACAATTGCTAAAATTTTAATATTTTTGTTGCATTCATTTTCATAGTTTACAATTTTGATGATTAATTCATATATATATATTCGCATATATAACAATTTACTGTTTTAAATATCATATTTAATTTTAAATTCTTTAAGGTTCCTACGTTTATAATGCTTAATTAGAATCACAGCAGAACAACTTATCTGTTTTTGTTATTTGTAGATTATTAAATAAAATATCAGAGAATGATAATATAAATTCAAGAATTATGTGTAAAAATTTCTAAAAAAACAATTGTTTATTAATAAATAATAATAAATTTAATTTGAATTCAAATTAAGTTACTTCGAATAATTAAAACTTCGTTAATTTTTTTCTTATATGAACTATAATCCGTTTATTCTCAAAATATTTTTATTATTTTTTTAGTGAAAAGTTTATTACTTTAATAATGTAATAGATATTATAAAAATTATCTATTGTATATTGACTATAATACTTTACTTATTATATAATAATGATATTATTAGTTTGATATCTAGAGATTTCCTAATATTTATAATTATTAATTAGAAATATTATAAAATGTAAGAAACATAATTCTTTATCTGAGTTTTAACTTTTTAAAGCAATAAATAATTTATATATATATATTTTTTCAAAGTTTATGTGTTATCTTTTTTATTTATAAGCGTATGTAATCCATCATAATCATTATCACCACTTATCTAAAATATTTATAATAGCATAATGAATAAAAAATATACACATATTTTTATTTTAAAAATTAATCTGGAAAAATATATGTAATATTCTTATACTTGATGATATCATTTTAGACTTATTCTTATTAATACGATTAAAAGTATCTGAATTCATTTATATCGTCGTGTAAGTAGATAAATTTTATTTATGTATAAATTTATTGAAATTTTTTCAATTGAATGTTAAATTGAAATTTTATAAATTAAATTTTCATAAAAAATTACTCATTAGGTATAGATAATTTTTTATATGTTTTGTATGAAAGGTAATATGTAAAGTTCGGAAAGTTCTTAACCTAAAACGAAGATAATATTCTAAATATAAATGTTTTACAATCCTTACAAATAAGAGGTTACTATAAGGATTTTGAACAGCTCATTGATTTAATATTTGTGCTTTTTAAATAAAATAAACAAGGAATATTTGGTTTTCAAAGTTGAATATCGCATAATAATACAATGTGTCATCATAAATTAAGTTTAAATACTAACAGAAATAAACGAATAAAATTCATTTCAAATTTATAATCTTGACTAGCATATGCAACTAATAAAAATAGACTATAAATTATTATATATTATAGAATATAACTTTAAAGTAAAAACTATAATATTAAATAATTATTGTTTAAATTCATAATATGGCTTTAGTAAAAAAGTTGAGCGATTTTTTATATTAAAAATATTTTATATTATTTTGAGCATTTACATATAAAAAACTGCCAACCAACTAAATACCTAGTAAATAATTTATTTATTAAAAATTTATATATATCAAATTTTAAATAACTAAAAGAATTAAAAATTTAACATTAAAATAATACGATTTTAATTTAAATTTTAAATGAAACTTTTATTTCAATTCTTTTTTTTAAATGTTAATGATTTTTTTATATTATATTTAATAATATACAATAATATTGAATAAAAATTAAAGAATAATTTACCACAATAAATAATTTTATCAAATTTTAATAATTTATATTATAAACTTTCAATAGTAAAGAAGATATATATTTTTAATTACAATATTTTGTTTAAAACTGTTGAATTATATAATATTTAAAAATATATAAATAGACAAATTAATTTAATTAAAAATTTTTAAATATATTATGTTTGAATTTTTTAAATATATATATAGTAAGAAAAATTAAAAAGGTAATAAGGTACTAAAAACTAATACGTAAACTAACAACTAGGTCGTATAATTATTAAAAACTTTTAGAATATGATAAAAATTCATTCTATTTCGTTAAATAAATTATTAAATAAAGTTGTTATAAAAACACAGATTTTAATAGATTTTTTAAACTACTTTATTCGATAACTGTAATAAATATATGAATTTATTAAATACTTAGATTTTAAATCTTTCATATTATTATTATTAATATATTAAATATATATTAAATTATAGCGAAATTATTTATTTTTATAGTATTTTATGCATATATTTTTTATTAAGATTTTTCTGCACGCAGATATTTCATCGATCTATGTAAAAAGATAATGGTTTTAAGATTTAAATATTCAAAATTCTCTAAAATTATGTATAAATATAATTGTATTTTATATAACAATATTCTATTCTTCGTTCAATTTATAAAATAGAAATTGATCAAATAATATAGAAGTTGAAAAAAGAGAGAAAATTTATTTTACATTGCGTATATTGATTATGAAAAACTGAGAATATGAAAAAGTGAAATTAGTGTATAAAGATAGTAGCCAAATAAAAATGCAGTTGAGTAATTATACGAAACAGTTACATTCACGAATATACATTAAAAAACAAATTAAAAAACTTTTAAATATAGGTACATTAAAAATAAATAGATTCATAGTATTTTTAAAATAGTTTTGTTAATATTATTTTTTAATTTTTATACTTATTTTTTTAACATATACATTTCAGTATTTGGTCTATGTTATATAAATACATAAATAAAGAAAAATATATATATATTTAAATATACTATGCAATATAAGATGTGCATTTATTAATAAAAAATGTATTATAGCATGTAAATTACAGGTATATTATTTTACAAAATATTTATTTACATATTACATTGATTAAAATAATATTATTTTCTAATATCTTTTTGTTTTCTTGAAAAAATTATGAATTTATTATTAAATTCATTTTATTTTTGGAATTAATAATACTCGTGTATAAATATCTAATTCTTAATTATTTATGTAGGCCGTGGTAAATGATCCAATATTAAAGACATCTCCACGAGTTCTTTTACCATTTCCGTGATAGTCTTTTTATATTCAAAATCCTCAGCCATAATTTTATCAACGAAAGGCATTCTGTCTTTAAAACAATAAGCTTCGTATGTAATTGGGTTATTCATAATTCTTGCTGCTGTTTTGCCATTCATTAATGTGGTTGGAAGAAATACTACAGCAGTAATTACAGCGAGCAATCTCTGCTCTTCTACGCCTTCTAATATTTCTTTGAACGTTGGTATGACTCCATCAAAGTTATTACAAGACAGATTTTCTATCAGTGACGCGTAATAATATTCGATTAATTGTTGTTCACATTTTTCTCGCAATTCTTTTGATGTGGTTAGATAGAGTAGTTGAATGACGTCGTGGGCTAGAAGTGTATAACGTATTGTTTGAAAATCAATAAGATTGCAATGGTTTTTATCATCAAAAAGCATGTTGCCACTCCAAAGGTCGCCATGGCTGACGACATTTCGTTTATTTTGAGAAGGTCTACCTATTTCAAATATACGCTGACTGGCTACATGAATAGCGCTCGCATCTAATCCAAGGTTTTCAGCGAAACAAACTGCCAAATTGATTGCAGTTATAAACCAAGTGTAACTACGGCCAGTCAATTTGAACTCTGACTCCTGCATAAGTTCTGGATACAGATCATTTAGAGTTTTACCTATTACAAAATATTTGAGTGAATATATCACATTACAAAACAAAGTTATTGTTTGCTTTTTTATAAATCAGGCCAATTTTTATTTTTATTATAATTTTAACATATTAATTATATACATTACATAAATTGCATATTTGTAAATAATAAAGTTTTCAACATATTTCAGCTAGTGAAACATTCATCAAATTCTGTTTAATTAAATCAAGGTTTCATAAAATTATTATTATTTTAATGAGCATATACCTTTGAGTTAAACCAAATATGAATAAGAAAGATTTTTTTGTTTAAATAACTTCGTGAAATATTTTTTCATTTTTAGTTTTCATAATACAGTTTTCATAATAAAAATTTCAGTATTTTATTATAATCAATACTTCATAAATTTATATGATTAGTACACAATTTACCACCATAAAATACAAAAATATTATAGTATTAGATATTTTAATAATTTAATATTTATAAAATAATGCTATTTACAAAAAAAATATATTTTTTTTAAAATAAATATAAACCCTTATCATACAACAACAAATTTATAATGAATTAATTAATATTTATGAACATTTTTACAAATTCTTAAGTCTGAGTATTTTAACAAAATTATAAAAAAGAATCTATGAAAATAATATTTTTCAATGTTTTTATTTAAAATTTATCAACTTTTAAAAATAGAAAATATACAATGTTTCATCTAATTTCTTATATTTATAATAAATGTCGTGAGAATGATTTAAATTAACACATACCATGCAAAAATGTACATATTGAATTTCATAAAATATCAACATTTATTATTATACTATTATGAAAAATTAACAAAAATATCTTTAATTTATTTTTTAAGATATATTTTCTGTTTTTATTTGTAATAACTTCCAATAAATAGTATTATTTAAAAATAATTTTAAATTAAGTGTATAAAATCTCGTAAAATACTATTCTTTGAAAATATATTATAATATAAAATAAACATTTTAATGTTAATAATAATAATAATAATAATAATAATAATAATAATAATAATAATAATAATAATAATAATAATAATAATAATAATATAATAATAATAATAATAATAATAATAATAATAACAATAATAATAATAAATAATAATAATAATATAATAATAATAATAATAATAAATAATAATATGAATTTTTTATATATAATATTTACATTTTCAATAATTTTTTAACTATAATTTAAAAGTAGAAACTTCTGTATTTTAACTTTTTATATTAAATGAATATAATACAAATTTTCCACTGTTTTTTGAATTTATAAAATTAAAAATTATTTTAACATAATACAACCTTTTCAATATTATTTTAAATTTCATCAAATTTTATAACTCGATAAATAAACTTCAATAAATCGATATTTTAAAAAATAATAAAAACAAATTTTCATTTAACTAAAATATCTAATTATTTTCAAATTATAACATTTATACTAATATTCGTAATTATAAATTGTTTTAAAAATTATATTTTTTCCAGTTATAATTTTATTATTTTAATTATTACAATTATCAGATTATTTTATTATTTTGATTATTTTACCATTTAGTTGTTCTTCTGCTAATATTGAAGAAGCGTGAAATCTTGCAATGCAAGCGATTGCTGATCTTGCAGTATCTTCATCGAATAATTTTGATTTATTTGAAAATCCCTTTTGTTTCATATCCTCAAATATAAGTGTACTATCTTTGGTCAGATAGCATTGTGGCAACCAAGTATCTATTTTAAAATTTCCCGTTAAAAGTGGTACTAGGTGTTGAAAAAACTCTATCTCCTTGCGAAAAATTTTTTTTTCCTTAACATACGCTGCATGAGCTGGTACATCATAGGGTACTGTCTTTACAAAAAAATTTTGTTTCTTATAGCTATTATTTTCTAATCTTCTTGTCTGTACAATAAGACGTAAATGTGCGCCCAAGAAACCAATCTTTTCTTCAGAGTAGGGTTGTAGTTGATAATCGACAAGTTTATCATCTGCAGATATGACATTTTTCACTAAATTTTCTACTTCTTCTTGCGTAACAATATTTGGAATTATTGTTTTCCAATTAAAATTAGTATCTTCTGCAAGATTTTTTTTTTTATTCATAACACGAGTATTAATGCTTTGTTCGAAAATTGTTTGACTTGTCATTGTACACGCTGAAATACCTCTGCAACTTTTTAAATTTAGTTTCTCGATTTATTTACGTCTGGTTATAAAGATCTACTTAAAAAATACTCTGTCATTTTATTAACACTTTTATCATCAATCCAGGTTTTTAATTACAAAAGACTTTGTTGATAAAATCTTAAGAAATATTTCAAGAATTTATAAATCAACAAGATTTTTTCGACATTACATAAAACAAATGTGTATTATACATCGTATACAAAAAAATTTAATCTCAAATAAACGATTGTAAATTAAAGTACTTTTTTCATAGAAGAAGAAAATACCCTTTGAGTATATTTTATGATATTGTGCTTTTAATTTATTTACTCTTTTTATATACTGATAATCTGATAAACGAGTTTATCTAATGTAGATCATATTTTCGTATGATTCCTGAAAAGGTCGTATCTTTCCATTTGTGATAAGTTATTTAAAATATTATAATATAATTGATTAAAAAAATGATTTCTATAATATAATAAAAAAATACTATTTCTATATATTATACTTTTACAATTATTTATCGAAAAAAACTTTAAATAAAAACATATTTCTAGATTTTACGAATTCTTAGACGTTACTTTAAATAAAATCATGAACTGTTTTCTTTTTTAATATTAAAAAATAAAACTTTCTTTCGACATCAACTAAAATATTTATGAGAATAATAAACGTAATGTTTTTCTATGAATTTGTGAATTTTTTTCTAAGAAAAATAGTACAACGTATCCAATACCTGTAATCTTAACATAGTATTTAAAAAATTTTTTATCTACATTAAAATTCTTGATATCTACGTTACATATAAAACAAGTAAAATAATTATATAATAAATAGTTTAATATGTGATACATTGTAACTTATTAGAATTAATTATTAATAATGGTATCATGTTACTAGTACTTGGCACGCAATATCGTTAAAATAAGAAAAATTTTTAATTCTCTACAGTTTAACTTTAATATAAATCATCACAATATATCTAATTAAAAAAAAAATAACAATAATAGTTGTAAAGATAGATAATTTATGAAACGGTAGAACTTTGTATTGTTAAATTTTCATTTTATCGTAATAACTGATGAAATTACATCAATTTATAGAAGATTGACTTAATAATGCACCTATCTAATATTCAGTGACCGATTATATATATCTAACATGAAATTTTTGATTATTGTAACTATTAAACTGACAATAGTGATTAACTATGTATACTTTCAATTAATTAAAGTTAAACTTCATTTTTATAAATATTTGCATAAATTTTGTTTAACAAACATACGTTCAAGCTTATCACTGTATATTAGAATTATTACTCAAAAAAACATTTATTAAAACATCACCAAATTTTATTAGTAATAAAATCCTAAATTAATTCTATTTACTTGATATAATGTACATTTATATATAGTATTATTATTTGTTAAATAATATTTTGTTTATTTAACTATAGTTACTTAACGTTTATATATAATTAAATATACTTCTAGAAAATTACGTGTAACTTCAAACAACTATATAGATTTATATATAATTCAAAGTTTAACTTCCAATAATATTTCATAAACTAAAGCAATCTAGAATCTATAGAAAAATGTGTTTTGTGTACTTTTTAAAATAGAAATTTTCAAAAGATCACAATTTCTAATTATATAAGAATAAACTTATATTTTATTTTTTTCATAAAATGTCATATATTTTATTAAATAAATACAAATACAAAGAAAATTGTTAATATTTGTGTGTAAACTATTTTTTCCTATATATAAAGCAACATGTGCGTATTACAAAGAATAATTAATACAAGTATCTGCAGTTACCTTTATTATTAAAGTTATTATAATATTTTTAAAACTAAAAAAAAAATTTGTCATGTTAAAATATCAATAATACATTATATGAAATTTTTAATAGAAATCATTTTAAGTTTTTTTTTCTTGAAGAGAAATCGCTGAATATAAAAAGACATTTTTAAATAAGTCTTATTAAAATTTGATAATTAGTAATCTTAATAAATTCAATATAATAATTTTTCTTTAAAAAATTTATAATTTACAGAATATTTTATTTTAATTTAAATTATTTTTTATTAAACTTGATGTTAAAAAAATTTACTTATTCTTTATATTTTAGTAACATTGTATTTTTAATAGTTAAATCAAAATATATTATTAATGAGGTTTGGCGAATTCTTTGCACTGCTTTTAATCGTGCGAAAACTGTAATTTAAAAAAAAAACTATTAATTTAAGCCTATACATTACTTATAAATAAGATTTATATCTAATTTTTTCAAATATATTTATATACATCAAAATTATAATATAATAAGGGGTATTATTGGAATGTATGATAAACATTAAATATTTGTTTAAATACATTCAATTATTAATACTTAAATTATATTTTATACAAATTTATACTATTTCAGATACACTACATAAACAAAATACACTGAATATAGTTTAATAGAGACACTTTTTCGTATTATAAAATAAAAATTAAATAAAAGAAAAATAATTATTTTTTAAATAATATTTTAAATATATTTTTATATTTTTATTATCTTTACTAAAAATGTTTTCATAAGAAATTATTATAATAAATAAATTATACCACTTAGCAAAGAAAGTTTCATTTTTTCTTGAATATTTATAATCTTTAAATAAAATTATGTATACAATAAAAACAATTTACAGTTTTTAAATAACTACTTCAATTTTAATATTTTATAAAATTATTCTTTTTTTGTTTTAAGTTTGATTGTGAAAAATAATTAATTCTTTTCTAAAATTAGAATAATTTCTATTGTTTCATCTAGGAGAGACACAAATGCTATCAACTATAAATTTGATTATTGGCAATGAACAAATAATAAATATAATAGCTTAAAACCTATGATGTTGCATTAGCATATTGACTTTACTGTAAAAGATAATTTATTGAAAGTAGATTGTATACTGAAATATAAATTTAAAAATAAATTCTAATTATCTCATAAAAAAAATTATTAAAATATCTTAATTCAATTGTCATTGTTTTAAACTTTATATTTAATATCTCATCATGAATTCAAAGAAACATTGTCACATGTTTATAAAAAAAATTTGTCAAATATTAAAAAAATACAGTATGCTGAATAAATAAATAAATTTTTAAAAGCAATAGAATTTTTAATATTAACATATATATTTATATTTATAAAAAGATTTTTGCTGAATTAATTTTTATATTCATAAATATTTTTGCCTAATTTTATGATAATTATTAAGTTTTACCGTCAATAAAAAATTTGATCCTCTAAGAAAAAATTATAGTTATTTTACGATTTTATAAATTTCTAAATTAATCAATGTGATTCTTGATAATTTAAAATTAATGTAATCTTTTTTAAGGTTTTTACAGCTTATTAAACTATAGTTTATACATTGAAATTTTTAAATCTTTTCAAACATTTTCTTTAAGCCATTGGGTGTTCTGACTCAATCTAGATCAAAATGAATATTAAACTACCTTTTAAATTTATTAATTTAATCTACTGGATATGTTATTTTATTATCATATAATTTTAAAGTTAATTGACACATATTGATGACCTAAAGTGTCACCTATTAATGACACTAAATGAAATTTATTAATCATATTTAACGATTGACGTTAAAAGATAAATAATTTGAGTATTTACTTAAATTGGACAAACGTCACACATGTTACATGAAGACGTACGTTTTTCTTATTTGAAGAAATCGTTAATTTAAAAATTACTTTTAACCGTAAATTCTTACATAGACCGTACTGGAGAGAAGATTACGTTTAATTTTCTATACGTATATGACATACCGGTCTCAGTACATTGTTATATATAATTTGATATATATCACAGGCACGTGCATACATGATATCAACTTAGATCGTGAAAAACGTGTTTATACTACCAAGAAATAATATAATAAATTCGCGATTTATTAATCAATTATACTGTTGGAGCATACATGTTTGGTTTTGGCGTATAATACGCGTAGTTTTTTCTCGTCCCTTTACTTTTCACCGCCCACTTTTCGTATTCGTGCGAGGGAAGTGAGCAAAGCCAAGACTTTGACGAAAAACGAGAGGTGCGACGGAAATATTTCTTTCCAAAAAGGTCAAATGGTAACGAGCACACAAGGGATGTCTGATCGCTTTGTTATAGTTCTCTTGTAGAGTGGCATTTCTTGTCTTTTTTTCACCATCCGAAACTTGGATAATCCGCTCAAAATACTCACGTGCAAATACCAAAAGAAAATCGTTTTTTTTTTTTTGTTATTTATATCGTAGGATATTATCACATACACAAACACGCATTTCGCTGGCTCGAGTGTGTATATATAGATAATAATTTGCGTAAGTCAAAAGTTAGTTTTAACCTCATATTTGCAATGGCGCTGAACCTTTCGTACGAGGCCATCGGCAAAGGTTTCGTCCAGCAGTATTATGCGATGTTTGACGATCCTGCCCAGAGACCGAATCTCATTAATATGTATAATGTAAGTAGATTATTGCATTGATTTTCAGTTAGTTTAACTTTTTATATTATTCATTCATAAAAATTATATAAACTTTAACTTTTAGACTGAGTCGTCTTTCATGACGTTTGAAGGACTGCAAATTCAAGGTGCCATCAAAATTATGGAAAAACTTACAGTAAGTATAATTTTTCTAAAAAGAGCACATTCATTTAAGTACTATAATGAGAAAATTGATCAGCGATGATAGTATGGAAATTTTATTGTATTATTTTAGGAATTTTTTATCAATAGAAATGATTACAAGACTTTAAATTCATTTATTTTACTATATACTAATGTCATTCCTCCATATCAATGATAATTAATAAGTAAGAATATAAATAAATTTTTTAATTTATTGTATAATAATGCATGGAAAAAAGTACTTTTATTTTTGTTTATACAGTAAGAATAAGACTTATGTTTTAAAATAAATAATTGATTTACGCTTTGTTGTAGGTAATTCTATGGAACTTAAAAATAAAATGTTATTGATACTAAATATTTTAATTTAATTATAAAAGTAATACTTCAATCAGTACATGGCTTAATTTAAGTATAATATTAATTAATAATTTTTTTTATTGCAAAATATTTAATAATAATTTGAAATTTTGAATGAAAGTATAATTAAGAATTTAAGTAATACATTACATAATAAAAACAAGCTTAATTTATTTGTAAAGAATTATATATAGTCTTCTTTTGGATTAATTGGATATTTTATATGTACATTTTATATATTTATATTTAGTATCTGATAATTTAATTTTTTTAAACATATAAAAAATTGATATATTTAATTATAATAATAAAATAATTGATTATACAAATTTATATTTATCTTTAAGACTTTATTTAATAGTTATTTAATACAAATGTTTCTTTATATATTTATAAAATATAAAATTAATATAACTTTTTCAGAGCTTGACTTTCCAAAAAATCAATCGAATAATAACAGCTATTGATTCTCAACCTATGTTCGATGGAGGTATTCTTATCAACGTACTGGGAAGGTTGCAGGTAAGCCTATTATTTGACTACATTTTTATTTGAATAAATATTTATTGGCAATAAATATTCAAGTGTTTATATGTCAATGTAATTGGTATAAGATTTATGGGAGATTGTGTCGCAGAAACTTGTATACAGCCTTTGTTTATTTCTTTATATCTTAAATGTCGACTGGACACTTTTAAAATGATTAGTTTTATTACTATATACTTTTTTATGTCAAGTAGAGATTGAGCTAATGACAAGTGTTCAGTGACTATCTCTCTTTAAATTTGCAACTTTAATGGGAAACTCAGACCTCTCATTCATGGTTGGGCAGACTGATGATGATCAGCCTCACGCGTACATCCAGACATTTATCTTGATGCCAATTGGCACCAACTTTTTTGTGCAACATGATATCTTCAGACTTGCGCTACATGATAGTGTATAATCATCTAGGAACGATTGTCCGTCGATCTTCACACTGTGGTAAAGGCAGTCCCTTAAATTCTGCTGCAGTAATTTTTGTTTTATTACATTTACATGCCTGGTTTGGTTTTTTACTGTATATAATATTATCCTACTACATCCATTAGACTTTTGAGTGTCTAAAACCAAGTAAACTCACAATTCTCACGTATATATAAGGAATACAAAAATATATCATAAAATGGATTTTTTAGAATGAGAACATATAATTATATATTGTGATTCCTGTATATATTATTTTTATGTATTTTAATATAAGTGTTATTTTCCTATTTTCATTTATTTTATTTATTAAAAAATCATTTAAATTTTAAATTTTTTGAATATATATATTATCTCGATAATTCTCTTTTGAAGTGTCTCTTATAAGTTGTAGTTTATAATCAACTGACTACATCTTCGTATTAAGCCCAGAATAATTATATCAGAAAAATTGTCTTTTTATTAATTTTATAAAATAATTAAAAGATTAATATTTAATTATGATAAACATTTTGTTAGATATATATATATATATATATATATATATTTATTAATTTAATTTGTGTAATATATATATATATATATATATATATATATATATATATTACACAAATTAAATTTTCTAACGTGCTTTTAAGCAAATGATTATTTGAATATTTTAAAATGTAAAAATATTAAATATATAAATACAAACGTTATATTTCTAAAATCATTTTTTGTCTTTAAGGATTATTCTTATAAATTTCTGATATTTAAGTAATTCAATAATAATTTATTTGAATAATATTTATTCATTTCAATTTTGTTCTTTTAAATATTATACAATATAGTATTAATATTTAACCTTTAAAAAAATTTAATTTTTTATAAAATGTAAATTGTAATGAAAATTTTCATTACAGGCAGATGATGACCCACCACACGCCTTCTCGCAAATATTTGTGTTGAAACCATTAGGTAATTCGTTCTTTTGTCAACACGATATCTTTCGTCTTGGTATCCATGACACTATATAAATGAACGATTAGACTGACTCAAAGAGATCAGTTGGTAATAACAAGGAATCACGGTTGAAATAAATTGAGGATAAGTGAATTACCTTTTCATCATAAAGAAAACTTTTATGTCATCACAACATCACACAATGTTTGCCTCTCTTTAGATATCACTGTTTTTATACAAAGCTGCTAACGTGTTGGCGAAAAGAAGATTTAAAAATAAATAAATTTAATAATAATCAAGCCTAATTTTTTTATACTTTGTATAACTTTATTGAAAAGCTTGTTTTAGGAAATGTCACTTTCAAGAATTAGCTTTTAATGATCAAAGATTAAGACTATTAGTTTACCAAGACAATAAATAATACGTAGTTGTGAAGAAATTAAAACTATAAGGTATATTTTTAAAGTGACTTTATTATTTTTACGATCTTATTAAAACAATAGATTTATTATAAAAAATTTTTATCGTTTATTATTAGGTTTTTAATATTTATTCTTTTGAACATCAAAATTTACTTATTGAATTATAAATTACCTCTGTTTGCTTGCTCTGTTTCAATTGCTTCGAACAATGCTTGAAAATTTCCAGCACCAAAACCCTGCAATAAATTAAAAGTTTATAAAAAATTATGTTTATCTATGTTTTAAAATTATAAATAAAAAAATATTTTTTTCATATAAAAATTAATGATTTTATAATGTACATATATAATATTTTTACTGATAATTTAAAAATTTATAGTCAGTACTACATACTTTGTGATTACATCTTTGAATCACTTCTATAAACAATGTTGGCCTATCTTGTAAATTTGTAGTAAAAATTTGAAGTAAATAACCATCCTCATCATAGTCTATTAGAATTTTTAATTTTTGAAGAATTTCAAGATCCTCGCTAACATTTATTTTACTAAACTGTAATCTTTCTCTCAATATGTTATAGTAACTATCAGGTACATTGAGAAATTTGACTCCCCTCATGCGTAAATTGGTAATCTATACAAAACAATTAATATAATTATGATAATTGTATTGTCTATATTATGCTTTTGAAAAACATAGTTATTTATTTTTATGTGTGTTATTAGATTTATAAAAATATAGTTATTTAGTTATGTTAATATCTTAAAATATTATATACCATTTATTCTTCAACTTTTAAACATAAGATATAATAATTAAGATTTTTTTATATAAGTAATTTAAATAAAATTTTGTAGTCACACGTTTAGAGCATAACATACATGGGTAACGTAAAAATTTTTTTGTCATTTAATATATGAGAGTAATTTTTAAAGATTAATAAATATTTAAAATCAAAATTACATTAATATTTAATTTATATAATTTAGAATAAAATATTGGATAAACAAATATTAAAAAATTTTATTAAAATATTTTTAATGGGAAAATAAGAATCGCTTAATTAAAAAATAAATATTCATAATTAATGAGATTTATAAAATATGTTCTTGAACTTATAAGACATCAATATATTTTTAATAAATATTTTAAAGCAAGTATTACAATAATTTATGTATTAATGAACAAATATCGGGTTCAGGCTTATTTAATTTTATAATGAAATATTAACTTACAGCGCTTATTATATCTTTTGTATTTAATGCAATGTGTTGAACTCCGGCACCACCATAATATTCAACATATTCCTGAATTTGAGATTTTTTTTTACTTAGAGCTGGTTCATTTATTGGCATTTTTATCGTTTCTTCCCAATTCGTCATTACAATTGAACGTAATGCTGAAAATTCCGTGTGCAATTGAGAATCATCAACAGACCAAAATCTGTGAAATTGCAATAAATTCTCGTACCTGCTCCAGAAAATATTTTTTATAATTTTGATATATTATATAATTAATAAATAAAATAATGATAAAATTTTATATTTATATGAATGAAATTGAATTTTTAATAAATTTGTATTCTATAAAATATGTAATAATAAAACTCGAGTTTAAACAACTTCGTCAATTTAATTATTTATGTTGTACATTAAAATTTGTACCAATATCAAATTTAATGATACCATTAATAAGTATTTATAGAAAATTATATAAAATTCATTTAAATTTTACCATTTTGCTACTGGTTCCATTTGTTGATCAGGTTGATTCCCAACAATGTGATCTATAAAATCCAAATTTATGGGGGGTCTGTAAATTAAATTTTTTAAATATTATAATTTATTATCATTAAATACCACATGTAACTTACAAAAGTTTTAAAATAGCATCTTCATTACTTTTTCGGAAGTATGGTAAAAAAAAACCTTTGTATTTGCTTCGGTCTATGAATGTATGCAATGTGTCTCCATACTATAACAGAAATTTAAATTTATAAATTACTGTATTACTGCAAAAATATATTTTACAAACTTAATTTAAAATTTGAAGATATTAAAAAACTTTTATTTACTAACAATGGTTAAAACTTTAAACATAGAAAATAAATTCACCAATTCATTATCCCTTTTTTAATAATATACACAGAGTTACTCTACAAATGTTACAATAATTTATTTAGAAATCTGTATTTTGATGTAAAAGTAAAAAACCGCTAAAAATTTCAGTAAACTATTATTCAATATTTCAACAATTCTATTTAAATAGAATTGTTATTCTATTTCTATTTAAATAATTCTATCTAAATTTATTATAAAAAACAAAGCCGAAAAACTACTAGCGAGTACGGATTAACGTAATATAACATAAAATCAAAAATTTTATTCTAAATTATAAATGCTGCATCAATTATACATATATTAAAAAAAATTGCAAATATAATATTAAAGTATACATATATTTACATAAATTTAATCTTAGTATTAATTTGTACAGTATTCATTGATGATATTTGGGTATTATATAATACAATTTTACGCAAAGCGAGATTTATAGGCCCTCTAAAAAATTATTATATTTTTGATGTATTATAAGTTTGAAATAAAATCTACAATTACAAACACAATTAGATATTTTGAAATTCAACAAATGAAATATAACAGCTTAATTAGTACGATATATTTAGAAAATAGAGCATCTACGCTACTTTTTAATATGCTTTTTAATATGTGTTTTATACAGTTTAAGAAGTATGGAGTAACTATTGCGTCTAGAAAACATACGATCTAATGATTTTAAAAATACTTTTGATTAATTTTTGAATTTACTTTTGAAAAATTTTATAGTATTAGTTACAAATAACTATATTATAATATTATACTTTCAAATGTTTTTACTATGGAAAATAACTAAATCTAAAAAGCAACTTCTTAACCTACTTCGATATGTAGAGTATAGTTTATAAAATTTCAAAAACTTTTTACAATTTTTTCAATTTTACTTTCAAGTATAAATTATTTATTATACTAATAATACAATTTTGTTAGTGTAAAATATATGTTTATTTGTGGTTTAAAGTTAATGTAATATTTTATATTTTTATCTTCTTTGCAAAAAATATAAATACTAAATTTACGATATAATATGTCAATAATTAAAAACTACAATTTAAAATTAAAAATAATATAATATCTCGCTTTTTTTAAACAAAATAAAAAAAACTATAATTTTTTAATATAATAATGTTTCTAAATCAAATATTTAGTAAATTTCATGAATTAAATTAATTAAACAATAATTTGTCGACGTAATATAAAAAATTGAATATTAACATCATTTTATATTTATATTTTTTCATATTTTTAATTTTTAATTTGATATTTTGTGAATAATTACGAATTCTCCGATATACTTACAGTTTGTATTGTTGCAAATCGTACAATACCATACTCGTCCTTTTCTTCCCATAAATCTCGTACAATTTTTGCGCCTCTTTTTTTAGCAATCTGTAAATAATTAAAAATATATATTGTACTCTATTTTATTATTAGGGCAGATATTTCATTATTTTAATAAAAAATACATTAAAAATAATATTGATGTCTTCAACATTGAAAGCGATGTCTCGAACCCCATCGCCGTGTTGAGAAAGATGATTTGACATTTCCTGGTTGTTAGGTTCATATGCTGATTCAAATACAAATATAATCTACAAAAAAATCATTTTATAAGCTAAGTTAGCATTAACAAGCAAATAATTTGACATATCTAATGCAAATTAAATTAAATTATTGAAATTTGCTTTCATCATTATATACATACAGAATAGTCTGCCACGGTAATAGAATATTAATCATTAAAAATTATAGATATTTTGTACTTTTAAGCTTTTATTTGCAATTAATTTTCTATCTAATTTAATTATTTGCAATAATTAGGCACTAAGATATTCAATAATTTATTATATTAAAAACTTAAGAAAATAATTATCTAGTTTTTTAAAATTTGTATATAAATATTATAATTGAAAACTAATAAAATATATAATTAATTTAACAATTTATTTTATCTTTTCGAAATACTATCATTAAAGAGAAAATACATAATCATTGTCATGTAAGTTTTGATTTTATACTTACAATTATAATTAAATAAGGAACTAAGAAATAAGTTTTTTATTAAACCGTAGAATTTTAATATAAAGTTTAAGAATTATTAAAAATTTAGTTTAGCTACACAATAAAGTTTACCATAATTAGGTACTCGACAAAAGATTGCCACGTTTATATTTCGTACAAGTCAATTTATTATTAAAAATAAAAATAGCCATGTTGAATACTTTTTTAAAAATAATTTTAAAATTGTTCCAAATAATTTAATATAATAATAATTTCACATAATTTATAAAAGAAAATTTTATTAAATGGATTCAAAATTTAAAAACTTTCAATATGCCGATTGTTAGATAATATATAAATAAAAATTATTTTATTTCAAATTATAAATATTTTTTAAAGAATAAGATAAATAATTCTAAAACGACATATACTTTAATAGTTTTAAATTTAAGTTGTCATTAATTAATATTCATTTATTTGAAAGTAATTCAAATTTTATAATAAACATCTACATTAATAATCATTATATTATTTATATAATAATGTAAAAGGAAAATACCTAACACATTTTTTAAATTTATTGCAATTTCTAATATTAAATGCATTAAATATTAGAAATGACTATTTAATTAACAGATCGTAGTTACAAAATAATTTATTAATTCGATAATGAACGTAAAGTGTGTTGTAAAGTACCCTTTATATAACACGTAAAATATTTTAAAAATCTAATATATCAAAATAGCTTGTATTGTTATAAACATTCAGTTTTTCTGAATAATACTTTGAAATGTATTATAATATATTTTTTACCTTATTTTGTTTAATAGCATGAGCTGCTGTACTCCTTGATCCAGTTTCCAAACCACTATAAGCCAAAGGTTCAAAACCCATTCTTGCACAATACAAACTAGCAGCCTATTTTAAATATTTATAATAGCTCTAAAATTATATATTTAAAAATACTTAAATATAAAAAATATTATAACGTTTGAAAATAACCATAATTTGTTATTTAAAATCATTGAAATTATCGGTCATTTTCGTTTTATATTGATTATAAATCAATCTTTTTATACTTATACATAATATATAATTTGTAATCATTTAACACAAAAACTTGCTTTTTCTGTATTTTTGTGAAATTATATATTATTATAAAATAATATAATATGAAACTATTTAGTAAAAAAATTTTAAGTTATTTTATCTAAATAATTAACTGTAATTTTATAAGAATCGAATAAAATATTTAATGCTTAATAAAGATAAATCTAACTATACGATTATATGATTTATTTATATTATACAATGATTAATTATATTATTACTATACTTTTTACTACTTACCTGTTTTGCATTTCCAACCCAAAATTTTACATGATCAAAATTAAGAAATTTTCCTCCAATTGGCTAAAAAAATTGATGACTTTTTAATTTTTCTGTATCTATAATTTTTCTGTAGTATTTTGCACAATAATTAAAAAAATGTAAAATTAATACCTTAGGTCCTTTATTGTTGTACGTTGTCTAAACAAGTTAATAATAAATAAAATTCTTTAAATAATTTAGTTTACAAACACTGAATACTGTCATTCTTTTATAATTAAAAAATCATTTTCACTAAATTTTTGACTTGTATAGCAAATTTTATATGAAAAGTTAAATGTTATGTTTCAATAAAAATATATATCCAAACTAAAAATTAACTTAATTAATAACACGTACATATTTGTATTATTAAAGTATAAGTGAAGATAAGAAAATAAGATAGAAAAAATAGATTCATAAAAAAAAAATAATATTTTTCATTACATATTTATAAAATACTCCGCACACTTATATACATAAAATTAGTTACCCGAAAAATCTGTAGTATAGATTTTTAATAGATTAATATTTTATGTACCATTAGCTAATAACTTCAGTAGTAAAATTATGTTAATCAAGTAAGTAAAGTTTCATTAAAATTAAAATTCTATATATTGCTGATAAAACTATTCATTGAATTAATTTTATTTTATTTCAATGTTTGCTTCAATAATGTCATGCCGAGCTTTGAATAATAACGTATATATTTCTATTTATTTGATAAACAATATAAATATAAAATTAGAATATAAACATATAAGATACTTTTAAAGTTTTCAAACTGATCAATGATTATAGACTGAATTGTTTTCATATATTGCAGAAAAATTATTAAAAAAAATAATTTTTTTTTAATACAGATTTGTGTAAGAGTTCAATACAATTATTAATTACAACAGTTATTATAAAATTTGTTTATTTTTTTAAATTAGTTTTTAAATTTTTATTTAATGTAAAATTAATAAATTTACCATTGTATCACTAATAACAACCCGATTATTCAAAATAATAATGAAACGATAATTTTTATAAAACTAGACGTCAGAAATGTTTTCCGTAAAATGTGTCGCTTATGGTATTGATTTCTCTTTTAAATAAGCTCAATCCCCCAACTTAGTTTGCAAATTAAATTCAGATTGGTTGAGGTATGGAGGCTTGTTTACCAGTTTAACGAGTCCTCGAAGAGCAAGAGTTAATAAATTCATAGTTGACACTTAACCATTTTTTAATTTTCCGTTTTTTCACGTCTTTCTTAAAATTATCTTCAACACGATGATACAGCGTGACTTTTCGAAGGTGCTAAAGTTAGAATTTAAATTCTCTACAGCAACAGGTCCCACTAGGATTATTATACTAAAATATTAGCAAAAATCATCTACTTGTGTTTTAAAATTTTATAAAGCCAACTTTTTTATAATAAACGATTTTAAAATATAATAAAAATATAATAATATAATTAAAAATTGTAATAAATATTTCATTTAATTAATTATATATAAGGCACAACATTTTACAATATTTAATTTAATTCATACATAGACCGGATTTAAGACGCGTATAAACTAACGTTATTAACATCTATAAGTAAAAACCATACTATACTATTAGTTATTTTTTTCGTGATTTTTTATACATTATTAAAAAGTAATTAGAAAAAGTATAAAGATTAAATGAATTAATTTTTACGATAACTTTGAAAAGAACAAATCCAACCAAAGTAATTTATTATCATAAAATTATCATAAATTATTTTTGTAATTAAAATATTATTACTAAATTATATATAAATGAAAAAAGTACTATGATTAAAAAATATATAAAAATTATTAAAATAAATATATATAAATTAATAAAATTAATATGTAAAATTATTAAGCTAACAAGACTACAAATTATTTTTAGGAAGGAGCTTTATTACAACTTAGTTTTTGTATTATTACACTTACATTTCTAAAAATATATAATAACGCGTATATGTATTCATTACTATGTTGTAATTAAAGGGATGCAAGATTATGTGAAATAATATAAATAATATAAATATAAATAAAATAAACTAGAGTTTAATACTAAAACTTAAAAAAAACATAAATTATTTAATTCTAACTAAAATTATATTTTATTTATAATATAGGGTATATTTTCAAGAATAAGCTTTTTAGAATAACAGTTTTGTAAATATGATTTTCATTCTACGTAATATAAATTAGTATAAATTAAAAGGTAAAGTGAAATAATATTTTTACATCATTTAAACTAATTTTAATTTATATTAATTATTTATTATTTTATTAATTTTTTTTCAATGACAATAACTCTTAACTAAAAATTTATTCAACTATATAGTGTAAATTTTATACAGCTACTTTTTGAAATTTTTGTTATTTTATTATTTTATTACTTTTTTATTTCGTTATAAATCTAATAAATTAAAATTAAAAAAAATTTAAATACTATTATTTCTATTTTTAATTTACGATATTTTGTGTTTTTAAAATAATTAAATATTATTTGTAATCATTAAAAAATCAGAAATTATTTTAACGATTATTATAATTAAATTATGTGTTTAAAATTATTAGATATTTTTTGGTAGATTCATTAAATAATTATTAATATATTTGACTCTTTGGATATTCATTCCTAATTACGATATTATATTAATATCTTTAAAAAATAACAGTTTTTCTACAGCCTTGTACATATAAAAGAGAAAATAAATCTGCAAAAGATATAGTATAAACTTTAATTTACTAAATATGCTACTTATAGTATAACTTTAATTTACTAAATTGACAATCTAACAAATGATTACCTTTTTGTTTTTTTTTTAAACAAAAGTTAAATTAAAATTGTTTTAACATATATATCTATATATAGATATATAAATATTTATTACTAAGTTTTTCGCATTCTACAAAACTTAAAACTTTATAACTTTATTAGTTTTACATAAAAAATATTTAAGAAAAAATTATGTTGATATACATCTAAATGTATGTTTGGCTATTTACACGCGTGCTTATATGTGTATAACTTAATATTTTTACATGAATCTATATATATATATATATACGTCTGGAAAGTATTTGAAACATTTCAAATTATTATTTTTATAAATAAAACAGACCAGTAGACAAGTTATCATATATTTTATTCTATGAAACTTATATATTTATTCAAAATTTTAACACAATTATTTTTTTGTTGATATAAATACTCAAATCAATATGAATTTTTAAAACTGGAATTTTAATTGACATTTTTACTATTATTGAGATAAATTAATATTATGGACCACTAAATAAAGTGAAACTACAAGTAACTTCAACAACGATTTGATCAATTCCATTTCATAATTTTTAACGTTTGAATATTTTCCTGATCTAACAAAATGGAACTTTTTTTAACAATATATTTTTATTTAAAAAATTAGCACAGTAATAGTAATAAATAAGCTAAAATAAAAGACTAATTTTATTCTTTTACTGCATTTTATTGTAGTATTTTAGTATGCAGGTGGTATACATATACATTTTTATTATACAGTGTTTATGATATTACAAGAACTACAGGTATTTTTTGACTTAATTTATCAATCAATAAAATTTCATTAAATACTTTTCAATATTTTGTTCAGATACGTATAAATAATAATATAATATTATTTATTGAATTCATTCGTGGAAAAATAAATTAAGTCAGCAAAACAAAATTTTTTATCTTTGTAAACTAAAAAAATGTTATAAAAAATTTTTAAAATAGTTAAATGAAAAAATTACTATACATATAAAATATTCCAGAATAAAAATGTATTATTACTATACTTTATCAAAGTAATATGATAATGAACCCGTCAAACTGGGAGACTTGCCTTCCCGATAACTCGTATATATTTTGTTAAAAGTTTATGATAGAAATTTGATATTAGATAGAATTAAGTTGCATTCAATTATTCTATAATTTATTTTATAATAAATATTTACATATTTTAATAAATTATGTATATATAATTACTTTTATTTATTTTTATTTTACATTGAAATAATATGTAAGAATTAAAATACTACTAATTTTAAATCTTTTACGAATATATAATACTTTACTTTAATGGATGTAGAAGAAAAAATATCGTATACGGATAGGAATGTATATGACTCAAATTATATAAAAATCAAGAAAACTTTTTTTAAGACAAACAATACTAGTGAAATCAAATTTAAATGTTATGCATAGAGATGTAACGCGTAAATTAAAATAAAAATTTGTATAATTTCGATATATATATGAAAAATAAAATGCGTGGGTATATGCTTATTTTAATTAATTATTTATCATAGTATCGTAATATTTATTAACAAACGAATTTGAAAATCCAATACTATTTTATTGGTTGATATAATTATTGATGTTAAAGAAAAATTATTATTATAAAAATAAAAATAAAACGGCTATGTTTTTTAAATATTTACATATATTTTTAAATTTGATTAACTATACAAATAAAATGTGTGTGTGTATATGTGTATAACCTTTAATTTTTTAATGCTAAAAACTTTTTACTAATTGAATAAAGTTTAAATAAACTGAGAAATATTTTTTATGTAATATATTAATAAAAGTTTGTTTAAAATTTTTTATATAAATATTAAATTTTTTTCAATAAATTTTATTTTATTTTCATTATGTGTTTAAAATTTTGAAAAATAAGATTGTATTTTCATAAAATATTTTTTAATAAAATAATCTTATTATTAATACTTATGATTAAAAAATTTCTGGTAATGATTAAATGATATATTTCTTGTAAAATATCAATTTAAAATATATGAATATACAATAGTGTTCATGTAAATGTCACAGATAATAATGTATAAAGAAAAGAAAAAATGGAATTAAAATTTTTCATTATATTCATAAAATTATACAAAAATAATCATATATCATATCATCGTCTTAAAAATTTTTTTATTTAATATTTACTATATCGTTACATTTTATCTCTTTCTTGTAAGTAGTTCTATTAAATGTTTACTAGATAAATTTTTTTACTCTATGTCTACATAAATTATATGAATACAATTTTAGATATTTAAAATATTAATAAATAAAAATGCAACACTATTATTATATAATATCTAAAGTATTCAATTGAAGTTCTTTTATCTAAATATAATATATGGTCAATATATAACAAAAACTATAAAACTAAAAGAAAACCAATTAAAAATTTTTATTAAAAGAAACTAAATATTTTCAAATTTCTATATTCATTTTGTTTAACATTAGTCAATTTTATATTACATTTTATATTGAGAATATAATAACATAATTGTTTTATTTCTTATCTATTAATACAATAATTTTTTTTAATTTAAGTAAATGACATTTAGAACAATACAAAAATATAAAATATTACGATTTAGTAATTAAGTACTTAAGGCTCATATTTTTAGTTTAAAAATCACAGAAATAATTCTTTTAAATGGTCCACGTTGTAATTGATTTTAGAAATAATTTCATATTTTTTTCTATTTTTCTTTCTCTTTTTCATATCTTCGAAAAACATACAAAAAATTGAATATTTGGTTTATATTACTTGGCAAACATTAATATAGACTTAAATTATATAATTAGTTTTTATTGATAAAATCTTTCTTTTAAATTTAAAAATAATATAAAAACTTGTTTTTCTAGCTTGAACAGTATGGCATAAAGAATAATGGAAAAATATATTACCATAAATTAATTGTATGAATTATTTAATTATTTGTTAAAATTTTTCTTTCAGAAAAATTATTATGATTAGATGTAATATGATTTCTATGAAATCTTAATTAACTTTTATATATAATCCAATAATTTCTTTACAAAAATATATTTATAAATTTACTTAAAATTACCTATATTATATAATATATTTCGTTTTTATTTCCAACTTTACTAATTATTGTTGTTACCAAGTAGTTATTAAAATACGTTAAATTTAACAATTATAAATTATTAAAGGAATGAAATGTTTATATTATTTATTATAAATATGGTCTAGTAATTTAAAAATTTATGTACTTGTAATTAAAAATATTTAAATATACTGTTAATTTGACGTAAATTATAAAAAATTTTAAATGTTTCAAATTATACTAATAAAAACTATGTACAAAGATATGTCTTACCGACATTCTATTTTAAAGCTTATTAAATAATAAAACAAAAAAAATTTTACCATTACGTATCGACTCGAAAAAATTTTCAATATTTGACTAACAATATCCTCTACTTATAATGAAATCTATACATATGACAATCAAACATTTTGTATTTTTATTGTTTATAAAATAATAATTGCATGATCTCTTTCAAGTCTACGCTTTGCTTTTAGAGGTACAATTCCCATTAAATCTGCTGGTGTTGGAAGACCTCCAATTGTACTAGGCGCTATGGCTTGTTGATAAAATACTTCGATGTTTCCGCATTGATTAGCGTAAACAACTGTATCATCAGTTCTAAAAGATAATTATATAATTTAAATAATAAAATTTAAATTATGATTACATATTTTTAAATAATTTGAATTACAATTTATTTTTTAAGTAAAACAGTTAACATTTTTATGTAAAAAAAATTTTAAAAAATAAAAAATAAAAAATTACTAAATAAATAAATTATTTAATCTAAAAAATTTTTATACTATAACTTACCTTACTGTTATATCTGTCAAATTATTATTGCACCTAAATCTATTATGAAGAGAAGAGACAATATCAAGCTCCATAACACCCCAAAGTCCAGATCTAACAGTTGTATCCCAATCAGAATCTACACTTAAAACACTGTACAATTCTTTGTTTTCGTTAGAAGGAAATGGTTCCAAGCATTGTTGTAAGCGGGTTTCTAAGCAGCCCAAAATATTTATACAAGTTTCCCACTGAAAATATAACCGAAAATATTTTCAAAATTTTGTTCATTTAAGTAATAATTTGAGTTTAAAATATGAATTAAATCTAATTAAAAAGTAAATTTAACATACTAATGTACAAAAATTCTTAATATTCTAAAAGTAAGAAAAAACAAACAATTAAAATTAACTATTTCAATTGAATCAAAAAATGCATAAAGACTCGTTAAAAATTACAAAATAAAAAATTGAATTAAAAATGTTACATAAATAAGTACTAACTTAATTTGAACAAAATATTTTTTAAGCAAACAAAATAATTAATACAAATATGGATAATTTTAAAGAAAAATTCATGTATTTTAAATGTTATAAAATATCTATTTAAAAATAATCAACGTAAAAATTGATAACATATTAAAACCTATGATTTCTCACGTGTTTTAATTTTTATATGATAATACTTACAAGAGAATGTATTAATTCGGGATCATTAGCAGTACCATCTTCCATTAATAAGAAAAGAACCATATTCTGATGACCACAGAGAAATAACTCTCCCTTTTCATAATTCCCCTCATCTTTTGTTGATACTATCCAATCTTCGTCTATTTCATCATCATTATCGCTAAAAATCTCTTTATTTACAGTTTCTAATTTACTTTTTACTAATTGATTATTGAGTATTGAGTAACTAGAGAATTCACGAAATTCACTGGGTGTGGTTTCTCTACTACAGAAACCACTTGTTTTTTCATCTGCTAGTAAACTCAATTTGGACATAAGCGGTGTAAGCTGCAACCCGTCAAATTTTTTGCGCTGTGGTAAATCGAATATATTGTTACATTCTGATGTGGATTTACGCCTTTCTTCGGTATCAAAGTCATTTAAAGATTTTAATGGAAGACTCATAGATCTACGATAGGATTCCTGTTTATTTTTGTTATCTAATCTAATATCTAGAGTAGCGTTTGATTCCATTAAAATTTGATCACTTTTGGTATCGTTTCTGGAATTATTTATAGTAAATTTATCGCTTCGTATATTTGTCAAATTTGTTGAAGTGTCAGATATAAATTCAGTTAATTTAGAAGTATTGTTAAGTTCTTGATAATGGCTAGAAATATATTCATCGTATAACGATTGGGATACTGGTAATCCATCACTTCGAAAAACTGGATAGTAAGGATCGGTTATGGTATTGTGTAAACGCTGCTGATTATGCTTCTGAGGTGATTCTATTTCATTATTCACGGTGATGTTTTTAAGCTTTGGTAATCCTAAACCGTAGGCTTTAAATGCTATCTTACTGGAATGTTTTTTTAACGATTCCTCGAGATCAGTGAGACTTAAACTCCTTGTGTTTTTATTTTTGACTTTCATAATCAATTTTTCCTTAGGTTTTATATTCTTAAGTTTATTTAGACGTTTACAACGAAGAGCCTCTTTAACCACGTCTGGAATATCATCCATATTCTGTTCTTTGTTATTACTATTATTCTCATTAGTTTTTTTTTTTAGTTTTTCGTGGTCTAAAGACATACCGTCGCTTTCCTCGGTCGCAGCACAAATTGAAACAGCGAAACCGTGTAACACTCGATTTACATCCTTCAAGGGCGTTGAACAAATGCTTGGTGTTAAAGGATGTTGCTTTTTCGGTCGTTCGGGTTTAATGTTGTTCTCTTCTTTACACTTTGTTAAAGAATTATAAACTGAAGGATAAAGAGGTGGAATACAATGAATCATATTATAATGTGTCGCATCCAACTCAGCTTCTTCGGGGACAGTGAAGATGCGACTGGTATCACGTTTCATAATTGAAATAGGCTGATCCTTCATGCCGGTTTTTGAAATACTCTTAAAGCAAATATTTTATTAATATTTTATTTATACTCATTATACGGAATGTGCGTTTTTTAACGTAATTAATATGTTATATTTAACATTTTTAAATATGCAAAATACAAACTGTAATACTTTCTAAAAACATGTATTAGAATAAAAAAATATGCATTTCAAAGGAAATGAAGTATAATACAAAATGTACTTAAATTCGAAATGATTATTAAAATCGCAAATTAGTAAATTATCTTATTTTTCTACTAGATTTACACTAATAAGAAATATTATAAACACATTTTTTATCTTAATAATTTACATTTCAGTCCTTGTAAAATATACCAATATATTTAAGACTAGTTATTAAATATATTAATATATTAAATTATTTATTATTTATTATTCTTAATATTATCTATTTATAATTTTTCATTTTAGATTAAGGCGGTACGCAATTTTTCTTCTAAATTTTTTTGTGGTACATCAATGTATGGACTTTTTATAAATGCAATAAAGTATTAGAAATTCGAATCTAAAATTAATTAACAATTAATAAATTTGAAATTATATTGATAATTAGTATTAAATCATATAAATAAGAATTAAAAATATAGAAAATTAGAAATAATGATTTAACTTTGATTATGCTCATTGACTTGTTATTATTTAATATAATAATATTATGAATTTTAAATATAACTATAGATAAATTTCGATTATTACCTTTTTATGCACAAATTTTTTTGAAGCTGTATCTAAATATGAACTATAACCACGTTCCATATTTGCTTCTTGGACTAGTTTCAAAAATTGTCTTTGTTCAACAAAAACACGAAAAAGTTGTACACCTACTGGTAAATGAAAATTCGTTACTATTCTATCAGCAGGTGCCTAAAATATAGGTCATTATCAAAATATAAATAATTTCATTGCTTATTTAATTTTCAATAAAAATAATGTAAACCTTTATTCTATAAGGATCTGTTATAACTAGTTGCTTAGTAACATCAGCACTTAATTGTGATGCAACTACTCTGCAAAGATAATTGTCAGATTACATCTAACTAATTATAAACTTTGATGTAAATATTTTTCATACAATACATACTTATTATTATAAAAAAGAGCTCCACCAACAATGCCATTTGTTTCTTGACAATATTGAAGAACTTGCATGGCTTCTAAAAAAACATTGCTAGCACTCTAAAAATTTTAAACAAATTATTTCTAACATTAATATTCAAAAAATATATATATAAATGCAAACCAAACAATAAATTATACCCTGGGAAGGTTTAACATTGGAAGATTGGAAAATAAACTAGCACTGTATTGTAACATTGGCAAGTATGTTTCAAATATTTGATATAGTTTTTCAGTAAATTTGTTTTTATCATTATTAAGAGATACTAGGATTGTTTCAAAATCACAATGAAAAAATTTAAATAATGATTCCAAAATATCAGCACGTCGTTCTAAAATCCAGTCTTGTATATTTCTATCTGTCCCTATTGCCTGCAAAATAAAATAAAAAATTTTATAAATTTATTTCATAAAATTCAATCTTAATACACTCAATAAAAGTAATTATTTCAATTGATTAAATTTTTTAATATAATTAATATATTATTTAAAAAAGTTACATAATTTTTTTATTTCATAACTTTTATCCATTTTTCTTTTCAAAAAATTAATAAAATTTGAAAATAGAAAAAATTAAAGTAAGTATTTTATTAGTTACAGGGAGGGAAAAAATAATTGCTATTTAGTTATAAGAATAAAAACCAATTAATTTTATTTAAATTGGTATTTCATTAAAAAATTATTTGTATACTCACAAGCATGTACGATCCAAATTTTTTTAAAACAAATTTTCCACCTTGCAAAGATATCATGGAAGGTGATGAAAAAGATGATGATAAGAATTGATTTACTCCCATTAATTGACCAGCTAAAGCTAATCTTTGAGTTGTTGAAACCCATGCTGGATGAAAATACATAACAGCATCAGCTGGATCATCTTCTTCTTTACAACATCTTGCAGTATCATAAACAAAAACTATCATCATTTCTCTAAAAATATAATTTAATATTAATAATTTAATGTTATATTATTTACAAATATATATAAAATATATAAAAAATTACTATTTTATACAGTGCATACAGCTTAAATATGATAACTATCATAATATATAATGAACACATGTAATAGACAACATAAAATTCAAACAATTATTTTCTAATTCTATAAATAAAAATTGTAAAATTTTGATACAAGTATTTTTAATTATTAATTTAAAAAGTTATTTTAATTTCAGTACTGACATAAAAATTATTTTAATAAAAATCATGTTTAAAAAATACCTTTAAAAATTTTCTATTTATTGGCTAATTATAAAATTACAAATTAATCTATTTAAACATTTTTAATACTTAATTCTTTTATCATCAAATATTTTTGAAATTTAAATTAAATTTATTTTATTAAATTAAAAATATTATATATTTAAATTATAATAAATAAGTAAATTTTAATAATTAATAAATTTCTTAATTAAAAAAAAAATAAAAACTTGTATAATAAACAATAAATAATAATACTTAATTTTAATTTATATAACTTTTTTAAAATCATCCATTTAAAATAAAATCACCTATTAATGTGCATTCAGTGAATAACTTATTAAAGTGTACTTATTCTTAATAATATAAAATTTTTATTAATATGTCTTGAGCTAACATTGCAATGTTATATTTATTCTATAATTCCTTCATTTTTTCTCATGATTAATTAATAAGAATTTCATTAATAATAAATAAGAGTATACTTAAATCTCAAAGAAAATATGAAATTAAAAGTGCGAAATGGCTGGAAAATAATAGTTTTAATAATTATCAGCAATGGAATGTATTGCCCTATGGAACAGAAACAACAGGAACCATATGATGCATTTGAACTCACATAATTTTATAATCAGCATTATTTTGAAGAAAAAATAAGGATTTAAAGAGAGACATTTACAAATAACTTAAAAACACTATACAAGATAGATATTCATTTCTCAATAATTCAAACGAAAAAATGATAATATATTTGCCGTCGTCGACGACAAAATCATGCATTTATCTTTCATCCAACAATAAAGAGTAAACATCTATCATATGTCATGCACTAACTACTTAATACAATTAGATAAAATTAAATTACACAACACTTTTTTTCATACTTTGCCATGATGATATGTGCTCAGCGGTCGACTTTGTACGTTGAATCTGTCAAAACTTCTGCTCTCTAATATTTTAATTGATGTTATGTTGTGATGGATTTTAAATCAGAAAAATGGTCAAAGTAGTATTCTACGATGTGTTACAACTTAATTTAAATGTCGCTGCTGCTTTCAAGGTTTTAAAAAAAAATGCAATTTTTTAGTTATATAATAAATATAATGTTTCTAATGCCGTCGTCCAACAAGTATTATTCACTTGCTTTGCCTCCATATCGGGTGTATTGATTTGCTCGTTTATATTTTTTTGCAGTAACAGGTTAAGAGAATGCATATATAGTGAATGTTTTTGTCGCGTGTATATAATCACATACACCAAACTCAAATATTCAAATGTAAATTTTAAATTCGGAAAATTTTAATCTTAAACAGTTGGAAAAATTCAGATAAAAACATTATATTCAGATAAACAAATTATATTTAAATTTAAATGTGGCACATTATAAAGCAAATCTATACATATCGTCTTATATAAAGATTATTTGAATTGTAATAGAGTACAATTGTATTGTAATAATCGTAAAATACAGGATTTGAATAAAATTATAACTTATAAATTATTTTTGCTTATAAATCCAATATAAAATATGAAATACAAAAATGTATAAATTATACGGTAATGATTATAAATTTATATAAATGTTATAATGTTCGATTTTTTATTGTAAAAAATATAATATTCACATGAAAAGAAGTAAAAATTCTTTTTTAGATGAGAATTACAAATTGTTAAGTTTTCTGTTAAATTTTTTTAAAAAATCCTAGAAAATAATTTTTTTTTTTAGATGAGCGCGCTTGTGTATTAGCTTATCATGTCTACTCGATCAAGCGTATTGTATTCTCATGGTTTCGATAGTAAATAAAATATAATCGAGCCGGAAAAAAAATTTTGTTTTAATGTAAAATAAATACATAATTTATAATTTATAATAAAAAGTAAGTGCAATTTTTTTTAATTTATAAAAAATAATTTGTTATAATAACATAACCTCATTTCATAAAAAAAATTTATTTATAAGTATTTGATTTTTATATAATCATTGAATTTATTAAAAAATATAATTTCTTATATATTTATAAATTATTAATAATCTTTAAAAATACCTTTAAAAAAATGAAATCAATTCATTTATAAGTTTTTCTTCAATGTAAAATGAATATATTTATTTTTCTTACGAGAAACGAAATCTTATGGTGCCATTGGAGTCTGATGTCTTCTTTCAGTAATGGATCGCAAAGAATATATGAAAAGTATTGATGATAGATGCAATGAACTCAAGATTCAATATGAAAAGTGTTTTAATACATGGTTTTCTAAGAAATTTCTGAAAGGTGTTACGAATGACTCCATGTGCACTTCACTATACAATGTCTACCAGGAGTGTCTCAAGGTAAATTTTCTTTGAATTTAGGATTATATTATATAAGCTTCTGCATTATGGAATCATGTAGAGACTTAAAACAAAGGTATGATGATTGCTTCAATAACTGGTTTGTGGAAAGTTTCCTTAGAGGTGATAATAATGATTCTCGATGTGCACCTTTACTTAAAGTATATAAAGAATGTATTGAGGTAAGTAATCAAAGGTTTTTAATTGAATAATTTTAAACTAAAAGAATTGTTTAACATTGATAAAAAAAACAATTATTTAAACAGATAAATAATTTCTAATATATTATTAAATTTATAAAATTATTTATATATAAACATAAAATAAAATAGTTAGTAAAGGAGTAAATTTTTTTTTAATTTTAGAAGGCGATGAAGGAGCATCAAATTGAATTACACGACGTAGAAGCTGATCATTTGGAAACGGATAAAGAGAAAATTCCCCAAACTGAAATTTGCAGCAGTTTTAAATTAATGTCTGTGTTATAAGGTATATATATATATATATATATATATATATGGTCTTTGTCGATATTAAATTATTAATTATACATTAAATGAAATACAAAGCAGGTTTCATGTACTTGTTAACAACGTGTTTTTAACTCTATCAATATTATGTAGTTATTACTCCTGGTTTACAGGTATATCATTTTATTTTATGTAAAAAAAAAACTTATACTTGTAAATTTTATAACTAAAGTATTACCTTCTAAAATTTTATAAGAAATTTAATTTAATTAGCTGATTAACAGGCAGATTTTCTAAGTTTGACATTATTGTATAATCACCCAATAATAAATTTCAAATGAAATAGACAAATTTTTTTATATTAATAACATAATATTGGAATATAACATATAGTAGTGATGCATCTTTATTATAAAGCAATTACGTGTGAGCACTCGGTCAGTGGGTCATTCGCGAATCATCAAAAGTGGTAGAAAAAAACCACGATTATAAAGATCGGAAAATGTAACCATATAGTCCTAAATTAAATACCTGAGTTCTTTCAGAGTGCTTTTATAACACATTATTTACAAACGACATTTGTGCCAAAATAATAAATTTACTCTCTTATTAATCTTGTATCTTTACTTCTGAACTCATTCTCCCGTAAACCTGTTATCTTAAATTTGAAGCGAGTAAGCAATACATCCTATACTTAATATAAAACCAAAAAATATGATTAGCTATCAATTTTTTTTATTTCAATTAAATGTTAAAGTAAAATACCTATTTTTCAAACATTTAAAATTACTATATTAAAAGATAATTAAAAAAAATTATTTTAAAAAGATTTAAAATGAGTATCAAATTTTGTTTTGCTTTTTATATTATTTTTTTAATTTGTTAATTTAAAATTAATATACAAAAATTAAAATAATTATTTTTAATTAGTATTTGAGACAGACTTTGACCATTTCCATTGATTTGGATATATCGATAAAAATTATAAAAATTTTAAAAATTTAATTGAAACTTAATATAATAAGTAATTTTCGAGACATTACTATCGAAACAAATGCTTTTTCAGTTTTATTGTGAATATTTTTGTACATTTATGAAATGAATTTAACGTAATATTAATAATCCTACAATGTTAATTAATAAATTAATTTTTGTAATTAAAATATCGTGTAATATAAAATTATAATAATATTATATATATATATATATATATATTTTTAATATTATAATAAAAATGTTTTTAATAATATTCTATATCAGCATCAAAAATAATGAAATACTTTTATTATTTTTGTTAAACTTTTTTTGAGTAAAAAAATTATTATCTATTTTAAAAAAAGTTCTATAATACAAAATGAAAAACCAAAGTCTATATCAAATTTTCACTTTAATTTTCATTATCTTCAATATTATCATCATTTTTCGTTGTAAATTCAAGTATTTTTATATTTTTTCATCTAAAATATAATTAAATGATTGATATTAAAATGTTCGAATACATTTAATACTTAAGTGTACATCTTTATAGCATTAACAATTGCTATATATAATATATCATTACTTAAACCAGATAATTTAAAATATTAATTATACTAATTTAAAATTAAGTGATTTTTAAATTCTTTATTAATAAATTTGAATTGTTTTTAACAAAACTTTTTCAGAAAAAAGGAATGATTTAAAATGAAGCAAATAAAACTCAGTAAGATAAAAAAATTTATGTGTAGATGGAGCGGATTAAAAGTAAATATTTTTATTTGTACATTGTCTTTTTATTAATTTCTTCTAAATAAAAATTACTTGCAATCATTGTTATTACTTTATATTGTTCTTTTACATTAAATTATAAAGAACATTTATATTGCAAAAAATACAATACTTCAAATTATAATAGGTAAATAAAAGTTAATTAATAATTGGAGTAATTTTAAATTAAGTTGGAAAACATCGTGAAAAATTAAATTAAATATAAAATTGTATGATACAAGGTAAGATGGTAAAAGTTTAATTAAAATATTTAAAACGAATATAACCTGTAACTTTATACATTGATGATACATTATGTCTAATGCATCTGTTGATTTTTTGTCATGTAATTAAAACGTTAATCGCTCTCAGCACCGCTGGATTCAGCGCTACTACCTCCAATTTGTTCGGATGGTGCATCGCTAACTTCTGATTCAGATTCTTTTTTTTTGTTGATTTTTTGTTTTTTTACAGCTTTCTTTTCCTGCAATACAAATTATTAATAAAGAAATATTTAATAAAAGATTAAAAAGATTAAAAAGATTTTATTATTTAAAATTAATATTATTTTTTATAATAGTATAGCCTTTTTTTAAAATTATAATTAATTTATCAAAATAATCGTAACTGCATTATTTTAAAACAACGAAATACAAAATGTTTTTTGATAAATCATAATAATTTTTAAAATTTATTTATCTAATAATTAAATTTTCTACTAAGTTACAATATTATTAAATAAATAATTTAAACCAATAATAACAGTTTAATATTTAGAATAAAAATTTTAATATTTAATTTTAATGTCTCATTTAAAAATGAAAATTTTCATTATAAAAATATTTATTATAATTATGAGTATTTAAAACTATTTTAAAATAATATTTTATTTGGATTATAACTGTAACACTTACAGACTGATTCTGATCTTTATCACTTCTTCCGCTTTCTTCTTCTGTTGAGGAATGTTTACGTTTATCATTTTTCTGTAAAGTTAATAATATATAAACAATTTCATCAAAATTAATATAAAAAGTAAAAATATAATAAAAATAGAAATACTTACACTCTTAGAACCTTCTTCATCACTAGTGCTATCATCTTCACTGATATATTCTTTACTTTTGAATGATCCTCCAGATATTGCTTTACTTGGAGATTCCTTTTTAACTTCTTTCTTTTTACCAATTACTTTTTTATCTTTTTCTTTAGTCTCTTTAGAAACAAATCCTACACCACTAGCTTTATATTCTTCCATAGCTTTAAGGTATTCCTCTTTAGCTTCAGATGCTTTCTCTTCCCATTTTGATTTATCTTTTAATTCCTTCCACATCTCACCACCCTTTTGCACAACTTCTGTAACTTTGAGTCCCGGATATTTAGCCTTAATTTCTTCACGCACGCTGTTTAAATACAACATGTAAGCAGTAGCTGGTCTCTTTGGTTTATTTTCATCTCTTTCTTTTTTTTGTTTACGTGGTTTCCTTGGTTTTTCTGACTATTAAAAAATCTTTTATTAAATATTTCTTTATTAATATGAATTTAAAAATAATTGTAACTTACTATTGTCTTTGCTGATTTTGCTTTCTTTTCTTTTCTTTCTTTCTTTTCTTTTTTAACACTGCCAGTCGATGCATCTGAACCAGCATCACTATCAGATGTATCATTAGGATTACTATCATATTCTTCGGCAACATCGCTTTCTTCCTGAATAAAATTAATAAACTTGATTTCAACAATTTACAATTGCATAAAATCAAAGGAATATAACTAACTTGTGAAGGTTTAAAGTCTTCATCTGTAGATTCATCGTCGTCGTCATCTTCGTCATCTCGTTCTTTAGCTTCAGCCTTCACTCTTTCTAAATATGCATCAGGTTCATCTTCTTGATCACTATTTCCAAAGTCGTCATTATAAGTAAGTTTGTCCTACAATAAAAATGAAAATATATAATCTATGAAAAGATAAATAAAAATGAATATGAAGATCATTATATTTGTTTATAAAGCTAAAAATGTTTACAAAATGTTTACAACACAATTTTTATTAAATTTTTATTAAAGCTAAAAATGTTTACAAAATGTTTACAACATTTTTAGCTTTATAAAAAATGCAAATTCAAAAGATTATGGTTTTCTAATTTTTAAGAATAAATTATTCTTTAAAATGTCATAAAGGACATAAATTATATTTAAATAATAAAAATTTAATTTAAGTTTAAAATTATTTATTTATTTTTGAATATTTCTTCACATTTAATTTATTTATTTCACTTTTAATTGGATAAAATTTTCGTTTGAAATAAAAACTTATAATTATACTTACACCTTTGCCCCTATTCTTTACACGAAGCTTTTTAGAGTTAATAAAATCGTAAAGTTTTCCATATTCTTCTTTTTCAATACTGCTGAAGGTATGAACTACACTAGTTGTTAATTCTATTTCAAAATCAAACGATCTTGTTGATCCACCTCCTCGAGCAAAATTTACTGAGCTAATTTCCTCAAATCGAATATGAATAGGAGGTTTGTGAACATAGATAAATCCTCTCTCTAGTGGATAGAGATAACCTGCAGCTGCTTTAAATGAACATCCAATTGCAGGTGTACCTGAGTGACTAAAATAAAATTGTAATTTAAAGTATAACATTTTTCTTAATAACTGAAAAATAGAAACATATACAAATATACCCTTGGAAACTACCAGGACCAGTTAGTTTTCTATTAATAATAACTTTCATGACTTTTCCTAAAACCTCATAAGTAGGACCAGAGAGCTCCTTGGTCAATTTGTCTTCATATTTTTCTTTCAACTCCTTCCTGTATAAATATAGATTTCAAATAATTAATTTTTTTTATAAAATATTATAAGAATATAAAATAAAAATAATCTTAAAGTTACTCGGAAAAGGGTAATTCAATAGATGTTTCTTCTTCTTGATTGAAAAGTAATACTAAATAATGATAACGAGTCTGACCTTGTTTTATAGGTGGATCTAAACTAACCTGTAATAAATTACAGAATATAAAAATACACATATATATATATTAATAAAAACATTAAAATATACATACAACATTATATTAATTTTTTTACGAACTTACAACAAAGAACATTTGCCTATTATCCTTATGAGGCAACAAGAATAATCGAAGAACAGTAGACATAGGAATTTTATAATCAAAAGTTTTACCATGAAGTTGAAAAAATGATTGGAAAATCTTGATATCATAACGACCACTGGAATAATTTTCAGAAAAATAAAATTTCGTATGAATATTTTATAAAATAATATTTTTTAAGATAGTTTAAAAATTTATTAATTAAAGTAAAATTTACCGAGGTGTGAGACACTGAATCTCTCTGAAAATAGCAATCGCATCACCACTAACACTTATAACTGAAGCTTTTTCCATTACTTCTTTATGAAATTGATCCACAGGATCTTGATCATTAGTATCACTTACTGGAATATGGAATCTCATTTCCATCAAACTAACAGGAGCATCATCATTCTATAAAATAAATTATATATGAATTTTGAATGATTAATATATTCTTAGTTTATTACATTATTTTTGTTTCATTAACTTTGATAAAAAATTAAACATATAAAAGAAATTTAATTATACATTCATAATAGTTAGTTTAATATTTTACAATTAGTATATTTTATTTAAACAATAAACTTCACAATTTTTATTAAATAATTATTTTACTCATTACAAATAAATATATGAATAAGAAACCTATAATAATATAAAATTTTTTATTTATACATTAATAAATATACCCAATCTTACTTGATGAAATTCAAGTGTAACTTCATTTTTTCCCGTCGTACATTGTGAAACATCATAAAGTGGAATTTCAAAAGCAGTGTGGTGACCAACATCAAAGCTTAAAACTGATCCATAAAATTTTGCTGTTCCCCAATTCCATCCTTTTAAACTTAATTCTTTTTCTAACATTTCTTTCTTATAATTAGTACTAAAAAATTTTGCTATCTTCTCTTGCTCCTAAATAAAGAAATATGAAATACAATTTATTATAAAATACATATTAAAATATCTAAAAAATATATGCATACTCCATCTTTAAATCCTCGAAATCTATGTAATGTTCCATTTTTCAAAAATATTCTAAGACCCCATGTTCCAACAAACTTTTGATAATTAACCATTTCCATATCGGATGCAGATATTTGTTCAACTTTTCCTGTTTTTTGATTTTTAAATATCAAATTTTGATCTGTTAACTTCAATCTTCCAGGTGTCTAAAAATTAAAATTCAACATACATTATTTATATATATCATCAATAATAAACATTGACAAAATATTTTAACAACATTTTTAGATAAATGAAATACAAAAGCTATGTAGAATTTTATGAATAATCACGATTCACTAATAATTAAAGAGCACATTCTTAATTAAATTTAAACACTAATAAAATATTTGCTTTAAGAATTAATTGTTACTTACCATTGCACCTTTAACCTCTGCGGTTATATCGGGGTATTCTAAAAAATCCATTTTCTCAGTTACTAGAATTTAAAGAAATTTATAAGCAATCTATTTTTAAATAAAAGAATTGAAATAGATAAATTTTTTAATTGTAATTTTTATTTTTCAGAAACAATTATAATAAAAACGTTAGGCGCAAGTCACAACGCACAAGTTTAAACGCTGTCCAACAAAATCATCGCAGTTGTGCAAATATACAAGGAAAATTATGTATATAGCATACCTTGAGTTCAAATAATATACATTATTAGTTACCTGATATTAGTATCACTTTAAATGAAATAGCTAAAACTAAATATATTAAAATGAAGAAGCGAGTTTTGTCATTCTAATATAAATAGAAAAAATTGAAAATATTCGTATTTTTAAATTGCTTAGGAAATAAATGAATACATGAATTAAATTACAGAAAATTTGGAAAATATTAAAGTTATGCATTTCATGAGGTGAATATTAGTTTTTATCTTATATAATTGATAAATTGTATATTTTTATGGTTGAATGGTAAATAATAATTAAAATTGAAAAAATAAATAAAATCATTTGGTATGTTCACGTTATATTTATGCGCATGTGTAGCAATTACCATTCTATAAAAATACCCAGATAGTACCTTAATAATTTAATGCTTTTGTAAAGCTGTAACGATAAATTTTGAAAAAAATTAAAATACCCATTTGTGATATAAACAAAAGTTTTAGCTTTATTTAATATATAAAAAGCCCATGTAAATCATATAAGTGTGTATAATTATTTTTGTTGTAAAACGAATAAAGATTATGAATCAAGATTGCATATAAATAACGAATTTAAGCATACATAAAATAATACATTAGTATTCTTGCTATTGTGATGAATTCAGCATAAATCAAAAAATATATTAACAAAATTTTACTTATTAAACTAAAGTGCGAAGGAGAACGTACATTAAAAAAACAATGCAACAATACCTAAATAGTCATATTTAAAAATTCGAATAGTCATTAACAAGACCGTCGAATATGTAACAAAACTTATTATAGTTTATAAAGTTAAATATGCAGCACTCGAATTGAAAGGGTATGTAAGTTGCTTTATACTATTTGTGTTAATAATCTCGGATACCTAAATAAAATATTCAACAATAGAACGAATGGCTTTATAAATAAAATATTTTAAGAATTAAATACACTACTATTTATTAAACAGATTAAACTATAAAAAATAGTTAATTATAAACCTTGCAAAGTATAATATTCTTTGTATTTCCAGAAAAAAAAATTTTTATATCAAAAATTTTTGTAAGAAAAATAACGAACATGAAACTGTTAGGGTAAATTATCTAAAATATATCACTAATAAGAGTACTATGAATTTAATAATTCTAATTTGATCAATGTAAGATTACAACCATCGTATTGATTTTTTCCTGTACGCAAATAAATTTTTCTATAATTTACTATACTCGTGATTTTTTATAATACTGTCTGTCAGCGACTCTTTAATCTTAGCACCTTAATTGAAGTAATTTAAAAAAGAATGATAATATCCATTAACAGAAATATTCACAAATTATTTGCATTATATAAAAGTAGAAACAATTTATTATCATATTGCCTTAAATATTAAATAATTTACAAAATGAAATAAAATAACTTATTTTTTAATACTCAAAATTTTTAGATAAGCGATTATTATCTTTATAAACATTTAATAAAATTTACAGTATTGCAATATGCGATATGATACGTGAAAGTTTATCAAGGTGCTATTTAATTAATTTATTGAAACAAGAATTGACAAATGTACAGAAAGTCTGAATAATATTCAGTAAAATATTTCATAAAACAATTCATTTTTTAATTAAAATTTTTATTTATTATTCAACTCAATATAAAATAATATGTACTTTATATATTTCATATCTCAAAAATTCCTGATTTTCATATAAAATGCGTTTTTATTAAAAAATATTTTAAAAGTGTTTCAACATTCTAATTTTTTTTATTTAATAAAAACTCAAAAACTTTATTTTATATATTTAGTGTTTCATTAGGTAAAAATAAAAAGGCTTATAAAATTAATATCACTTTCAAAAGATAACTAAAAGTAAATAAATGAAAATTAACTGTCGAATTTTAGCATTATAACGTAATGAAAAAATTGCGGATATTCACATTTTAAAGTAATTTAGAAAAATAGTTGAGATATTTTATTAGTTGATGAAAAGATTTCTCTTTCTAAAATGTATTGTATAGTATTTCTATGTTACCTCTTCTGCGCATGTCTAGTAATTATCATTTAAAAAAGTAATTATATAGTAACTCCATGAACTAACACTGGTAAATGGTTAATAATTTATATTAAAAATCTCCCTAAGAGAATATTAAATTATAAACAAGAAAATTAAAACATAAATAAGTTTCCTGTATTCTTTTTCTTATATTATTTATTATACTTATATACTTTGGAATAAAACTAAAAAATGTTATTTTGAGTGCTTAAATAGAATATACAAAAAAATTATGAATTCCTCAATTTTTAAATAGCTTAAAAGCAGACCTACTTGTTAATTTATTTTATTATATTAACATACTTTTCTATATTGAATTATGCATTAAATTTAAAATAAATCGCAATTAATAAAATGAATAATATTTATATGCAATTATTAAAACACAATCTTGAATGATTATAAATTAAATATTTAAAAATATCATAAAAAACAAACACATAAGTAAATAGTTTAATCTAAGTGTGTGTTTAATCATAAGCATTTGATGTAGAATGAAAAAAACTAATATTAAGAAATTTTATAATTTTTTGTAACAAATAAAAATTTTTCATTCACTTTTTAAAAAGTATAAAATTACAATAGGGTTTTAAATGCTTTTCATTTTCTATATTTATTTTTTGGATTGTAAAAGTAGCGGTAATGCTTATATCCACTTTTTTAAAAATCGAACAATAAAGTAAATGCGAAAATTCGTGGTAATTGTCAATAATAATAAAAACTTTTATTTGTTTAGTTACTATCTAATTGCTTATATAGAACAAGATTAATAGAAACGGTAGCTTACTAAATACCATATTAATAATAAAGATTTCTGTGTTTTATACTTTTTTATTATTTATGATTCAATTATAATTATGAAGAATGTGTTTTTATAGAGTTCGTAAAGCAAAAACTTTAGATATTTTTAATCTACGTACAACATTAATTTTGTTTCTAAATAATTTAAAATTGGAGCATTAGTAATATATTTTTTGCGTTAGAAAATTAAAACTTAATACCTTATTTTAATATAATTACCTCTATTCATTTTTTTGGAAATAGTACTAAAATCAGAACCTCTCTACATCTGACATACAAATTAAATTAGTGGTCTTCTAAAAGAAACGAGTGAAGTAAAGTACATATATTTCAATCATTATGTCTGTTATTTTATGCCAGTATAAGAATTTTCATTCTCAGAAAATCGCAGTTGTTATTCTATGCCCATGGATGTTGCACGTGTACAGAATGTATATGTGTGATTTTTAAATTGTGGCAATGTGGCATAACGGAAAACGAGGAAAAGTTGTCTGCCGTAGCTCTTGGACTGAGTTGGCAATCTTGGCAGTGAAAAGTTTGTTGTATCTTATTCGTATGTAACCTACGAAAAAGTTAAGTATACTGGTGAAATTTCAAGTTATATTTTATGATTTGTACTTAAATACGTACAAGTACGAATAAAAACCAGTACTTAATGAGAAATGAGTGGTCAAAAATTCCAATATGACGAGAGTGGAGGAACATTTTTTTACTTTTTATTATCATTCTTGGTATTACTTCTTGTTCCAAGTACATTTTATTTATGGCCACATAGTTCCAAACCAGGTTAGCGATTTTGAAGTAGTAAATTAAAATTAAATTATTTTTTGTTTTTAATGTTCAAATTTTTCTTACAAGAAATGATTAAGTGCGTAGTATTTTTGTGTGTTTTTGGTTATGTTGATAGTAGATATATTTATAAAATGAAATTACAGCTGATTAATTGCATTTTACTGATTCAATAATATAATAAAATTATATAATAGTTCTAAAATAAACTTATAAACTTTTTTATTATTTAGATCCAAATCAGATAACAAAAGAGTGTCACTGTGATGGATGTAAAAAAAAAAAAGTTATCCTACAAAAAAATGATCCTTGGAAAGAAATTAAGGCACTTTTTAGGTGACAGCATATTAAATTTTTTTAAAATATTTTTTTACATATATTTATACATTAAAATAACAATTTTTCAGAAAATTTAATATTATTTCTGGGTGGATATTGCTTGCCTTTCTGGCTTACAAAGTTTCACAATCTGATTATGAGATGACTAATTTTGACCCATATGAAATATTGGGTGTTTCACCAGTAAGTAAAAGTAATTTTGCAGTATAAATGATAATAAATATATAAGTCATAGTAAAACTACCATAATTTTATTTGGATATTTTTAAAAATATACTTTAATTTTAATTTACTTATTATTAATAATTAATTTTTTTATAAATTGAATATTTAATTGATTTTTAATTAAATTATATTCGTCTTATGAGTTAATAATAATTAATGAGTTAATAATATTTAAGTAACTTAAAATAATAAAATTTTAGAGTTCTTCTGCTACTGCGATCAAAAAAGCTTATAGGCAACTTTCTTTAATCCTTCATCCTGACAAGGAAACTGGAAATGAAAAAGCATTTATGAGGCTAACCAAGGTGATCTACTAATTAAATATTTGAATTGCAAGAATATAATATGTTTAATATTATTAGTAGTTAATTTTTATATTAATTTTTATATTAAAATTTTTTATTTTTTTAGCTTATCAAGCTTTGACTGATAAAGAATCGATGTCTAATTGGGAGAAATATGGCAATCCTGATGGTCCAGGTGCTATGGGTTTTGGTATAGCATTACCATCATGGATTGTTGAAAAAGAAAATTCAATGTGGGTCTTAGGTGCCTATGCACTTGTTTTTATGTTAGCTTTGCCAACTGTAGTAGGAATGTGGTGGTACAGAAGTATTAGATACACTGGTGATCAGGTAAAATAATTGCTATAAATTATTTTCAAACTTTATATTTTATCTAAGTAGTCTTTTATTATTTAAATTTATTATTAAATAATTTCTATTGATTTTTATTATATGTTTGAATTTTATTTTTTATCAATTTTATAGCTAAAGCTAAGAGTATTTAAAATTTATATTTTAGGTTTTATTAGCTACAACAAAAATGTATTATGCCTTCTTTCATAATACTCCTACAATGACATTGAAGAGAATAATTATGGTTCTTGGAGCTTCATTTGAATTTGAAAAAAAACATAATACAGACATTATTGAGAGGTTATCGGATAATGAAGAAGTTCCTGTAGTATGTATATTAGCGTTTTTACAACTTTTTTTTGTACTTTATAATAAAATTATAATTTAAATTATACTGTATAGCTAATTAGACAGCTTCCAAATTTGGGTGAAAAAAATAAAGAGTATCCACTATGTCTGATGTATTCTATTAAAACAAGAGCTTTAATACATGCTCATTTATCTCGTATGATATTAAATCCAGATACATTAGAAAAAGATAGACAGTATATTGTAAAAAAATGCCCTTATTTAATTCAAGAAATGATTTCTTGTGTAAATCAACTGATTGTATTAGCCTATGCTAGGCAAGGTTTGTAACCAAATTAATTTGTTTATATATCTATTTATTAATTATTTTAAAATTATTGATTTAAATCTCAGTTCAACACTTACCAACTATAACAACTATTGAAAATTGTATGAGATTGTGCCCTATGATTGTACAAGCATTTTGGGAATTTAAGAATCCCTTGTTACAACTACCTCATATTACAGAAGATCATCTAAAATATTTTAAGGCTAAAAAGGTTTTTAAATAATTTTATTTATACATTGATTTATAAACTATGCTTTTTATATAAAATAAAGTCAAAAATTCTTTTAAAATTTATTATAGGTAAAAAGTCTTCAAGAATATGCTCAACTGAAACGAGAAGATCGAAGATTAATTTTACGTAGTTTGTCTGATAGTCAATTTGATGATGTAATGAAAGTTTTAGGAAACATGCCTTTTATTGATTTTAAAGTTAGATCTGAAGGTATTTCAAATTTTAATCAATTAAAAACATATTATAAATTTATAAGTTTTTATAGTATATGAAAAAAAATTTTTCTTACAGTGATTGATGATGAAAATTCTACTGTGTATACAGCAGGTGCTATTGTGACTGTAACGGTAACTCTTACGCGTAAAGACATGGCGCATTTGTTCGGTGATGACTCCATTAAAGAACAAACACTAATTGAAGAATCTAAGATTGAGGCTGATAAAGAAAAGGATGAAGCAGATGATCAAAATCAAACAGTAGTTAAAAGGCCTGCGTGGTTGAGGCAGCGCAAAGTTCAAAAGAAATCGCACAGTAAAAAAGGCTCTAATAAAAAAATGACTTCTTCCAAAATTGCTCCTGTTTCAAATGCGAGTGATAACGGCGTATCTAGTCAGCAAAATAACTCTTCGCCAAAATTAAAGAAAGAAAAGAAAGAAGAAAAAGAAGAAAAAGAGAGCATTAAGAACAATATCAAAGAGAAAAATAATGGTTTGAACTATTCTAATTTTAATATTAAAATTATTAAAAGAACTAGGTAACAAAGGAAACTAAGTTTTTTAATCCTCAATATATGTTTTGCCAGTATAATCACAAAAATTTCGTTTACAAAAGCATCTTACAAATAATTTATGTGTATTAAAATTGATATTTAAATACTATTCTTTTCTATTGTTTTTGGCTAAATTGCAACTTTGAATCTATTATAGCTCACTATATTTTCTATAACTGAATAAATATTTTTTAAATATTGTTCTAAAATTATTACTGTAATAATTAAATAATAATATAATATATTATTATTTATTATTATATATTAATTTTCTAAGATACAAAAATAATATTTTTTTATAAAAATTTATTATATTTTTTTAATTTAGAATCAGATGCTAGCGAAAGCGAAGCGAACAAAAGCGATAGTAGTGACGATGAAGACAGTTCGCATGTGAACACAAAAAAACAGCAAGAATCGGAGATCGGTGAAGATGATGACACTGAATGGAATAAGTTTCAGCAGCGTTTATCAAAACGAGATCGATTACTTGACGGCCGCAGTAATAATTCACACTTAGTACATTGCCCGTATTTCCCTGAGGTGAAGCAGGAGTACTGGTGGATTTATATCTGCGACCGCAAGAGCTTTACCCTGTTGACGGCACCAGTCCACGTTACTTCGCTTGTTGATACCGAAGAATTCCAGTTGCGTTTCACTGCGCCTCTCTGGCCAAATATTTATACTTTCACCGTTTGCCTGCGTAGTGATTCGTATTTAGGTTTTGATCAACTACATGATATTAAAGTAAGCAAATATTTATCACTTGAATATTATTTTAATATACTCTACATTTGTAAATATTTGCTTAATATACTACTTTTTTGTAATTGCTGTTATCAAATTGATTTTTAAATTTGTACATTTGATTAAACTATAAAAATATAATTTAATTTAGTATGCTAAAATACTCTTACAATTACTATTTTTTAATAGAATCTCCTATATATTTATTTTTTTTAAATATAAAAAATTAGAAAAATTAAATATTTAAGTCTTTTTAAAGAGATTTGCAACATTTTATTTTATTTTATTTTTTTAATACATATATATAAAAAAAATATAATATTTGACAAAATAATTTAATCCCATAATGAGTTAATAAAACCAAAACCTAAAAATTAAGAGGGTTAAATCTGATTTAATTAATATTTATTGAATGAACAAATTTCAATAGATTTAATTTATTAATTTCGGTAATAAGTATTGTTGTAATATTGTAACAAAATAATTCTATCAATTTAGATATATTTTGTTTCATTTTATTTTAGTATTTATTCAAACAATCGTAAAAATCGTTATTTTTGATTTTTTTAACGATTATCATTTAACGTAAATTAAATAATAGAAATATAGCTAAGTGATACATTCTGTTAAAAACTTAAAATGTTAATAAACATATGTTATAAATTTTCAATAGTTGCTATTTATAAAATAAATTAAAAATAAATTTTTAATTACCTTAATAAGTTGATTGTATCCATTATCGTATATAATATATTATTTCATTTAAAAACTTAATACACGAATGTATATTAAAATTAAATTCAAAATTTTAAATAGTTGGACGTAAAAGAGGCTGCAGCCATTCCTACCGATCACCCACAATGGGAGATGTCTGATGAAGAGACGGCAGAAGACGTCGATGCTGCTGATGAACATTCCGAGTTCACGACTGATGAAGATATCAGTGATAATGAATGAACACTTGTTGTGTCATTTAAATAAAATACAAGAGCAAAAAATGTGCGTCCATATGATTATAATTGTGATTCAAGTGGATTTTCCGCTATTAAAAAGATTAATAAATAACTAATTGATGAGATAGTAAAAAAAAGAAATAAAAAATGGTATAGACTGGATGGGTGTTTTGTATATGAATATATATAGTTATATAGAGTTGATGTGAACATTGTAACGTACTAGGGAAACTACGCAATAAATGAAATTTTCCAATAAAATGGAGTATCATGCACTGTAAGAGTACGATATTTATTTTAACATTGTTAATTATTAATTTTTGGAGAACATGTATACACAACTTTTTAATAAAATGAAATTGTCTATATGTTTAAGTATATATGGTCTGATATTAATAGTTTTATTTTACCACCTTTTTTGAAAGTATTAAATCATTTAATATTATACTTTTTTATTTAAATTTTAAAAAATTACAATATTTTACTTTAAATATTTTAATAAATTAGAAATATTTGTATAAATTTATTAAAAACGTTCAAAAGAAAAATAAATAAATAATCTAAAAATGTAAAATTGTCATTTAAAAAAATAAAATTATATTTTTAATTTATAATAAATTTATCTACTTTCATTAAAATTGATAAAAGAGGTAGAAATTACTTCTGTAAAGTTTTTACTATAATACAAAAAATGACCTTCTTTTAATAAAAGCGAAAGTTACTAAGATAAATGTAGCAATTTTTATGCTTTTACTCCTTCAAAGCATGAAAATATTTTAGTTTACAATCAGTATTAAGAGCAGTATCGCCTTCAGTACCTTCTTTGACATAAAACTATAAAAATAAGTTTTAAAATGAAATTAATAAGGTTTTTACTCATTTTTTGTTTTTTAGTAGCATTATTTGTTAATTTATCGAAAAGTAAGTATGTAATTATTTATTAAACTTTTTTTTAATAATATATTGTACAAAGCATTTAACTATTTTAATATATTTAATAGCTTCTAGTTTGAACTGGAAAACAAAATTGACTAGTGCTGGTTTTAATGGACCCGTGTATTCTTTTGTAAAGACAGACAAAGAAGCTAACATAAAATGGGGAGTTAGACATTACATTCCAAGAAGAAATTAGAAATTTCACATAAAATAATTATATAAATATTTACTAAAATAAAATTTTACCAATTTTTAATTTATTTATATCGGTCTTTTTATTAGTCTTCAAATATAAATCAAATAACAACCTATATTTTTCATAATATTAAAACTAATAAGCTTTTTTATTTTTATTTATTTAATAAAATTTTATAAGTAAATAATCAATTAAGATTTTATTTTTTAAACAAAGTTTCTTTTACTTATTTATCATTTATATGCAAATAATGTCCAAAATCTGATAAATTTAATATCTAATTAATCAATTGAGTTTAACTTTTTATAAATTTAAAATCACGATTAAAAATTTGTTACATTAAAATTTTAAATGAATGCATAGTTTTCAGAATGTATGAACAAAATGTAAAATAATCTATATAAATGAAAAATTTAACTTTTTAATTTGTACGAATCTTTTGTCACACTTAATTGTTATGTTAAATAATGTTAAATACATTTTATACGAACTTATGTACAACAAAATCTTATATTTTGACTTTTAATAATAAAGTATGATAGAAATAAAATTATTAAATGCATCTTTCATAGTAAATTTATTTAAGTTCTTGTTAAATATATTGTGATAAGTCCTTGTTAAAATACTAACATTGTTATTTATGAAGACATTACTTTATATGTATGTGAAAAATTATTAAAAAATATTTCGAATTATACGAAAATATAATTGTAATTTTTAAATAATAGATTAAATGTTTTTAAAAATTTTATTAAAAAATTTTACTATAATTAATAATAATTTAATAGTAATAATAGTTATATATGTGACTCGAACGTTTTATTACTATGAAAAATGGTCGCTCCATGAAAAATCAACATGTAATGAAAATTAATAAAACATATTCATAACAATTATTTAAAAAAATAATTATTTTTTTACGACCATCAGATGCGACATTACGAAAAAAGTAATTATAAACATTGACATCAAAATAATGTTCAATATTATCAATAATAAACACCAGTAATTTTGAAAAGATATATAATTACTAACATCTAAAGTAATGAAGAATAAAACAATTAATAGAGAAAAAATTTTACGATTAATGCCAACGAGATGATTAAGATATTAATGCTAAAACTCGTAGAATGTAATATTGAAGTATAATATTTAAATATATAAATTAGCGAATCTGTTTAAACTAGCGAGTAATGTGGTGTAATCAAACAAAGCTAAGGAAAAAATGAATTTGAATATTTATATATTAATTCAACTTTAATTTACAATTATAGTTAAAACTGGGTAAGTACAAATTATGTTTTTGATTACCAAATAAATCGTTTTTTGTTTTCTTCTTTTCGCCATCCTTATTTTAATATAATATTTAATCGTCTATTTCTGAGTGCCGCATTCATTACAAAAATTTCAGTACACAATACCGTCATTTTCGGTATCCGAACGGCTACTTAAATATAAACAATATTCACATCTTGATTGTTTATATCTTATTTTTAATCCTAGTTCTAAAATATTTTTAACTTTTATTTTAAATAACTGTACAACAGATTTTATATTACTTTATGTTAACAAATTTGTTTTTTACATTAATGATTTTGTTTGTTTCTAGTATTGTTATTTTTTTATAATATATTGCAATTTATGACGCAGAATTAATAATGTTTTTTGTGCATTTTTATAATATTACACACATTTTACGGTGAACAATTTATTTAAAAATACTTTGCCGGCTCTAGTTTAACATCAATCGTAAAGATTTACGTTACACCGATAATACTTACAAATTTTGATTTATCAACTTACTATCCAATCATTTTCACGAAATAGTTATTGCCCAACGTATAAGAAAGGCTAAAAATATTATTTAATAATTATTATTTTCAGTTATTTAATTAATTAATTGTGTTTTTTATTTTATAATGCAATAACTCAATTTTTTTTATAAAATTTTTTAATTTAAATAATTTTTAAATGACATTTATTCTAATACTCCAACTTATTTTTTTTTTTTTATTTGAACGCGAAAACTTGTTACTTATTTTAATATATTTAATTTTTGTAATCGTTGAAAATAGGGATGCTAAGAATAAGAAACCATATGTTATTTAGTTATTAGTATTGACAAGCAGTTATAATTTGTAATTTTCATCATAAAATAAATCACAAAAAATTAATTATGTAAAATTTTAAAGAAAAAATAAAAGAAATATAATATTTATTCATAAGGTATATAAAACTACACAAAATTTAAAAAAATAATTCAATATGGCAATGTTGCCACTTTTTAAAAACATACGGTAATTACAGTGTGGCAAGTTCTCTAACTGCATGTGCAGCGCAGGTTTCTATTTTTAGTTTCCAAATAATGGCGGGAGTTCTGAGAAGCTGTGGGGTATGGAATGTTGACTCCATAATTTCTTTCCTCGTAAGTTCGTTTATATTCTTAAAATATTTTCAGTTATCTAATTTTAATGTATTCGTAGATAGTTGCACCTGGACAATTATGTGATAAAGTTTTTGAAGCTATTGAAATAATATCCAAAACTAAAACGTATCGCATCGCCGCACACAAATGCGAGTCGATTTCAGATATCATAAGCACTAAACCGGATTTACACGTTGATTTTATTATATTTGCATTTGATGGAAGACTTAATCATCTCGTAAATGAAGTGATTATTTTTTCTCTAATTTTATTTTTTTTTATTTATAAAATTTAATAGTTTTTTTTTTATTATGATAAAATACCTATAGGTTATGTTATAGAAATAAAAATTTTTTGTTCAGGTGGAGAAAAATATAAATCTTCTTGATGAATTTTTCATAATCTCAGGACGAGTTTGCTTAGTAAACTGTTATGGTTTGCCAAATACCATGGGATTAATGTGTCATGCTTCAAATAAATTACGAGACAAGTATTGTTTACGACTTTTATCAGCAAATGTCTATGTATGATTTTAGTTTTATTGTTAATTTTTCAAAATGTTATAATAATTATATTGTTAAATCAGTAACTGAAATTTATTATTTATTAGACAGCTGGTTAAGTATTTGCTATTACTTTAAATTTATTACTATTGATGTTAAAGTATATTTATAATGATTTTATTTAGTTTTAATTTTACATTATTTATTATTTTATATTTCTTAGTCGAAATTAAATAAAAAAAATTTTAACAATAAGCTATAATTAAAAATGATTAAAGTAAATAATTTACATTGATGCTCATTTACTAATTTAACTATTATATTTTATATTTGTTCAAAAAATAAAAATTTTTATTTTTTACAGAATTCTGAAGGCCTTAAGAATTTAGGAGATAGAATTTTAAACTTGTCAGAAGCATTAATGGGTATTGAAAGTGGAATTCCTGATTTAAATATGTTAAGATTACTTTAAATTTTTGAATTTATTCAGTATATATTTACCACTTATTGATATTTTAAAAAATGAAGAGACATTCTACAAAATCACAAACTTATGCTTCGAGTCAAGAAGACAGTGAGAATGAAAGTGATGAGACCGAATGCAGTATTGGTAGCAATTCCACAGCGGGTACTCATCGTAGTGATACGCCAACTCGTACAGCACGTTTTAAAAGAAAAGGACGTCGCAGAAGTAAAACTGCCAAGGCTAAGCAGAACAATGATAACAAGTCTCTTTATAAATATTGCTGTAGTATAAAAGAAGATCATGGACAACCTCTTTTTGGTGTGCAGTTTAATCATTATCTTAAGGAAGGGGAACCTATGGTATTTGCCTCAGTAGGTAGTAATCGAGTTAGCATTTATGAATGTCCAGAGGGTGGTAATATAAAATTGAGACAATGCTATGCTGATCCAGATACAGAGGAAAACCTTTATACATGTGCTTGGACATTTGAAGAATTAGGAAAACCTCTCCTAGCTGTAGCTGGCTCCCGAGGTGTTATTCGTATCATCAGTCCAGTAACTATGACATGTATTAAACATTATATTGGCCATGGTCATGCTATAAATGAATTAAAAATTCATCCTCGTGATCCCAATATATTACTGTCTGCTTCTAAGGATCATGCTTTACGTTTGTGGAACATTAAAACAGACATATGTATCGCAATTTTTGGAGGTGTTGAAGGTCATCGTGACGAGGTTCTGAGTGCTGATTTTGATATGAAAGGTAGCCGAATTATTTCTTGCGGCATGGATCATGCACTGAAACTTTGGAGCCTTGACAAACCTGATATGCAAGAGGCTATAAAACAATCATATCATTGCAATCCAACACGTAATACTCGACCCTTTGATTCTGTACTTCAACATTTTCCAGATTTCACGACTCGTGATGTACATCGTAATTATGTTGATTGTGTGAAGTGGTTTGGAGATTTTATTTTAAGTAAAAGCTGTGAAAATTGTATTGTTTGTTGGAAACCTGGTCGTTTGGAAGACTTGCAATTACGTAACAATGAAACCAGTGCCACTGTCTTGCACCGCTTTGAATTCAAGGAATGTGACATTTGGTTCATAAGATTTTCTATGGATTTTTGGCAGAGAACATTAGCACTAGGTAATCAAGTGGGTCGTACTTATGTCTGGGATTTGGAAGTAGATGAACCAGGCCAAGCGAGATGTTTTTCGTTACAGCATCCAAGATGTACAGCCCCTATCAGACAGACAAGTTTAAGCCGAGATGGTTCGGTATTGCTCTGTGTATGTGATGACGCTACTATCTGGCGATGGAATCGCGATCATTAACTTAGATCCTCTAAAACGTTGAACGTGAACATTAGATAGCTTCTATTATAAATTAAAGCTAAGAAATTAATTTGTTTTATCACGATTAGAATTTGTTTATAATTTTGATTTAATCTTTAAATATGTTGGACAAGTATAAAAAAATATTTTTATGTTGTGAATTTTTTATATAATTAAGCAGATTAATATTTCAAAGTAATAAAATGAATCATAAATTTAATGAAAATATATGTATTATATGATTAATTCTTAATATGATTTCCTTACTTATATAATAAATAATTTGAATTCATTGCTTTTATTGGCTCTTATTAGTCATATTAAAAATTTATCATAAAAAAATTTATATATTTTTAATTAAGTACTTAGAAGTAAATAAATTTTTATAAAAATGAGCATCTGTTAAAATTAGGTATAAATTCCATTCTTTGATTTCCGTGTTTTAAATTATGAAAAAATTCATCAACATAATACTTTAAACATATATAAAAGAACGAGTTATAAACAATTTATTTAAAACTGTATATTAGTATTTGATTATATCATGGTTTATTGTCTTTAATTTAAATAGTTTTTTCTAAAAAATATACATTTGAAATTATAAAAGGCTTAAAAATTATAAAATGAAAAAAACAAAATTATAAAAATTTGTTATTTTTATAATTGTTTTTTTTTATTATTACAGAATTTACAAAATGTAAATTTATTTCTTTGAGATAACATCATCTCACGTTTATAATTATAGAGACGAAGTATTTTTATACATACAGTTTTAAGTTAGTAAAATTAAAAATATATTCTCCATGAAATTTAGTTTATTAATTGTAATCAATGATGCCTGTAAAATAAGTTTTTTACATACTCAATATAAAACCAAATATAACTATAATTTAAATAAATATATAAAAAATATCAGCAAACTGTATAAATAAGAATATTTTATATTTTTTAAATATAAAAAAATTTATAATTATTTCAAATATAAATAAACGAACTTTATCTTTTATTTATATTTAATTGATAATGTACATTCAATAATTAAATTTGAAAATCTTTTAATAATTATTTAGCAATTACAATATTTTTTAGTTTTTTAATATTCTTGATATAGAAAAAAATTTATGTAGTTTTAATTCACATAAAAAAAGATAGTGAAATATTCACATAAAATATTTATAAGATAAATGCAGCCGAATTTTTCTAATGTTTTTATTGGACATTCTTTAATTTAAGAAATTTTATAATACTTACATATTTTATATACGTTATATACGCCTTGTAATTTTTCCTAAAATAACGTGTAAGGTATTTACGTATTAAATGAAAAGAACAAATTAATTATTATTTCTCTCTTCAGAGAGAAATAATTTCTATACTGTTTTGATTAAAAACTATTCATTTTATTTATTATTTCGTTTTTATCTCCAATTTCATATTCTTTTTATCAAAAACAAAATGTTTGTTTTAATATTTGTATTTTATTTTTATTTTAATATGTATAAAATCAAATAAAAAAATATATTAGTAGAAAAAAATATACTATTAAAAATTAATCTTAAATTCATTAATTATATTTTTTTGTTTAATTTAATATTTCAAAATATTTACTCTAATAATTAAATTCAAATTTTTTTATATACTTTTTACTTTATTATTATTTTATAGAATTATACCAATAATATTTTAATTTATTTAAAAAAATTATTTTTCATAATTTGTAAATAAAATTATAATAATATTTATAAATTCTAATATTATTAAGATGTTATATTTTTACAAAAAAATTTAATGCGATGGTTTATTGTTTCAAATGAAAATTAAAAATATTTTTTATTTAAAAGATTAGATAAGTATAAAGCTTAATTATAAATTATTAGAAAACCTATTCTAGTTATCTTATCTGTATCTAATTAAAGAAAACTTCAAATTTAATACTTAAACAAATTCATCCTTGAAATGTTTTACTATTAAAAAGATTAAATTACATGTAAATATATCGATAATATAATAATAATAATTAGTTTTAAGATTTTTTATATATAATGACATATTAAAATATTTAGGTGAACATATACATTCGGATTTATCTCTTATGTTTTATCAGTACAAATTCATACGCTAATGAACTTATAGTTAGTTATTTAATATTTGATTAAAATTTTTCTCATAAAATCAAATTATTAATGATTTGTTTATAATCTAGCTGTCAGTTTTTATAATTGCTTTTTGTATATAAACTATGCAAATCTAAAAATTATTTATAATTGAATTATTTAAAGATATTTTTAATTTTTATCTTTGAATTTTTGGTCTAAATTGTTCTCAATAATTGCTAGAGCTGCTCCAAAGGCCGCATCTCCAGTATTACCTAATTCCAAAGGTAACTTATACCAGCGCGACACTTCCTTTTGTAATACAGGGTTGCGTACAAGTCCCGAACCATTAGCAACAATACGGGTGATTCCTGCCGTTTCTAGATCACTCCTAGAGATCATACTGAAAATGTAAATTATAATGAAAATTTTAATAATCACAATATATTATATAAAAATTAATAAACGACTGTAAAAATATTTAAAATCATTAACTTATTATTTATTTTAATCCAAAATTAAATTGGAATACTTTTACAAATCTTCATAAGAAAAACTATAAATTTTTATTTAGTTAGTAACTAAACAAAAATTTATACTAATTGTGTGGTATATTTTACTTTTTAAAAATTTGTCAAACTATATTTTCTTATATTCTAATTATAATTAATAATCATCTTAATTTTATTTACAAAATAATACAAATAATTATTATTCACTTATAAAAATTGTAAATCTAAAAATTAAGTTATACCCTATATTAAGTTTTATATCGATTAAAATATTTTCGACATCTACGTAAAATAATATTAAATAATTTCTATGTACTTTAGGTTAACAACACTTTCTAAATAATAAATATAATAAATAAATATAGATAACTTTATCTAAACAAATAATAAATTTATATATATTCAAATTATTTCTATTCGTTTAAATATACAATTATTAAAAATTATTTGTATTTATTATTAAATTATGTTATTTAGAACTGGATCCTAATAAAATATAACTACAAAATAAATCACATATTGATAAGCAAAATAAAATTTTTATTGTCTTTCACTTACTCATGAAGATTCTTTATTATTCCAGAACATAAAGCTCGAAATATATTTCCTAAATGCAAAGTATCGAGAGTTATACCAGAAACACTAGCTGTTTGCTCAGGAGCGTAACGTTCTCCTAATAATGTTGGAATTATTGTCATATCACTAATTGAAGAATCATCTGTTCCAAGTGTTATTAATTTGTTCCAAACTTTAGCTAATAAAAAAAATATAATAAGATTAAAATATATCTTATAACATTTATTACTAGTGCTTTACAAAGCTCTAAATTTTAGATTTTTACGGAGTACAAAAAATTATGAATAAAAATTCCATACCATAAATACTTTTTATTTAACACGAATTGATATATATTATAAAACTAAAATGCAATTGTAGGATTTGTATTTGGTTTGTATTTAATTTATTCATGATAATATATTTTATATTATTATATAATATTGTAATCATCATAAAATATTAAATCGGAATGCATACATTGAGGAACTGAGAAACCTAATTCAAGTATCCACTGCTGCAAAGATTTCACAAACGTAGCTAAAGTATTTCCACCATTCAAAGATGCTGCTACTGTTAAATATTTCTGCCCAAAGTACGGAAAATATTCTATTGTATCTGTTCAATAATATTTTATTTGAATTCCTTTTACGTTAATTTGTTCCATAATCAATACATTATTTTTGTAAAACCTTACCTAATTCGTTGTCTGTTTCCAATTTAAATGCCGGACGTACAAATGCAAGTTGGGCCGATGTCGAAATATTGAGAACTGCATCAGTCGGTTTTTTTAACAATGCGAATACTGAACTTTGCAAGTCTCCTAAAGCAACTCCTATAAATAAAATTATTAAAACTAATGTTTTAATGAGTTTTTAATTGTAATTTTTAAATAATTAACATCATATGTTAGAGTAAAGCCTAACTCATTTATTTATTTATTTGAGTGAATTTTCATTGTAAAGGATATTAATTTTTATTCATATTACTAAATAAAAGTATAATTAAATGATAATCTATTTAAAAATATTTTTTAGTTAAAAAAAAATAATATTTAATAAGGTATTGGATTTACTATTTACTTTTATTGCATATCTCCAAGTCCTAAGGATCTTGTAAAATTCAAAATGAATAAAAAAAAAATTATAATAAATGTATAAATGCCAATAAAACATCAAAAAAGTTATATACTTGTAACTTATTGAAAAATATTTTATATTGTACGGCAATACATATAAAACTTAATTTCGTTTATTTTGTCAGTGGCAAAAAAGAAAAATTTTCAGTGATAATTCTTAAAAAGACGATTTGCAGCAGTAGAGTTGTAAATACAATGACCTATTGTAGTGCCGGCAGGTATTCCAAACCAGTTATGAGCTAATGTTCCAGCTGTCTCTCCAGGAGCAAGGATTTGGGCGGGTAAAAGATGTACAGGAAAGGTACCGGAGGATAATGCATCCTCATCCCATTGCTTTGTTTCTGTCAAAAAGTAACCCCAACTGGCCGCATTTTGAGTACTCATCTTCACATCATCGTTCGCGCATAAAAGGCAAACCACAAGGTCCTGTACTGTTCCGGATTTGTCGTATTTTTTTAATTTTTCTGGCCTATTTGCAATTATTAATGTTTTACAAATATATTGATATTAGATAAAAGTTGAAAAAATATTTAATTTTATAATAAACAATATGTTTAAACGTTTAAAAAATTTTAAACGATTTTATTGGAGTAATTCAACTTTATTAATTTAATATGTAAATAAAATAAATTTGATTATAGTAAATTAAAAAGATAAAATATATAATATAGCATTTTAAACTTTCAATTTTCAATGAAAATTATCGTGTTAAATAAAAATATAGTATCTTCCTCGTATTAAAATGATTGAATTAATAAAAAATTGAGAATAAACTTTGGTTTTAATTATCCTACTTGTGTATGAAAATTTGTATCCATTTTTAAATGTAATGTATTCGCGCATATCTATACACTTATAATTTAGTCACCTTTTAAAGAATTAATTAAAGCTATAATTTAGGTAAATGAAATAAGATGAAAACATAAACTTTAACCATGATAATACAATTAATTCACCGTACTAACTTATTTTTCGCAAACCAAAATAGTGTGGCACACCCATAACCCGTGTGCACAGATAGTCGGCTTTTTGATTTTGGTAGAGACTTTAGAAACTGAATGTCGCAACGTCCATCTTGCCATGTATATAAATTTGATACCTTATCTTTATCAATATCCAATTTAAATTTTCCATTTTCTTTATAAGAAAATTCATTGGGCAACTTCCACAATGTCACACCATGCATTTGACCACAGATTCCAATGCTTCCAACCTGTAATTTAAGCATGATTAAATTGAACGAAGTTTGAAACTATATATTTCGTATTAATAACGTTCTTTAATCAATTAAATAATTTAATTTATTTTTTTTTGTTTAATGAGAAATACTTCAATGATTTAAAAAAAATATGTTTTAGATTTGAAAATGTAGATATTAATGGTTTTAGATGATATACACATTTAACTAATAAAATTAAAAAAAAATTTCAATAAAAGTTAATAAATACATGCATTTTATTTATAAATATTTCTTATAACATAAATATGTTACAAATTTAATTATCCTAATATGACTTTTATTTAAATTAATTAATTCGAATTACACATTTGAATTATTCTACAATTCTTTATTCAATGTTTTATTTTTTAATATATCAAAAAACTTAGGTGAACAATTAATCAAATCAATAATGCAATAAAAATTCTTTAATATTTCTATTAAAAAGATATCGAAATCTATGTATTAATAAATAATACTTTTAAACAAAAATAATTTTAATTAAAAATAAAAATATATTCTAATATAAAGTAAAATTATTATTTAAAGTAATTATGCTTATACAAGTTTCTTTAATAGCTATAAAATTAATTTTATAAGAAATATGAATGTACTGTGCACCTGCCGTAGTAGATCTTTAGGAAGACGAGATACGCAACTATGGATAGCGGACAGAATCTTCGGTATATCTTGTTTGTTTCCTTCGATACCCAAGTCACTTGGAACATTAGCTTGCGTATCTTTTGACTGATTGCATAAAATTATTTGAGTTTCTTTTTGAACAACTACAACTTTTACAGACGTGGTGCCTACATCTATTCCTAATACTAATGACGACATTCTTGGAGCCTAATTAATTAATTAATTATTAGGATAATAATTTAATACTAAAAAAATGATATTCATAGTCAATTAATAATTTACTATTAAATAATAAACTATCTGATTAAATTATAAATAACATTAATACTTATTTTAACGAAAAACAAATAAATACATTAAGCAAGTTCAATGACGTTTTTCACAAAAAATATGACTTATTAAAAAGTTTAAGAATTTATTATAGAATTAATTATTTATTATGATTTTTTAATAATAAGGAACCACAAATTAATACAAAAATATGAAAAGTGATGTTTAAGTTTAAACGTGTAGTTATATTAAATCGTAAAAATCGTTATTATAGTAAAAAACCCGCAACACAAAAAATATTTGTCTGATGCTAAGTGGGTTATAGTACTTAGTAAAAGGTTAAAGTTAAAATATTTTGAATTACATTATTTAACTTTTTAGAATATCTATAACAACATAATGAACACAGAATTTCTTAATCGTTCTTTGCTAGTTTAAAAATAAATTATTAATGAAAGTTATAGAACACACTATGTAGAAAATTTAATAGATTATTAATTTTATCATTAATAGATCATTTTCACGTTAATTATCTCATAAAAAGCATGGTTTAAATCAATGGTACGTCAAAAGAATAATTACAATCTCTCATAGTTCTTCTATAGACAATTGGTTCTATATTAATACTGCAAGGATACAAAATTGAAACCATTTATATAGTTTAACAAAAAAGTAAAATTTTTATAAGCTTATGTGATAACAAATTAAAAAGAAATTATTAAATTATCAAGATTATAATACATATCATTTATATATGTATTTAATTTTAAACAAAACTTGTTTGACGTAAAAAGTTTTTAAATATGTGCAATAATTGAACAACTACATGGTCTAACTGTAACCATTTAATATTATTTGTACAATAATATTATAAAAAAAGATTAATTTAAATTTTATATACTATAAATTTCAAACTTATTTAATTTATAGTTAATTTTAATAAATATTCTTAATATAAAAACCATAATTCATGATTAACTATTTCTTATAGATGTATATTATGTAACTTAGTTATTATATTCTTTACAAATTAAGATAACACTGTCTAAAAAGTTACATTAAATGTATTCTTTTTTAATATTAAATGCTAAAAAGTAAATAAAGATATTTCAATTTATTTTATTTTATTACTTTTCGTGAATTATATTGTGTAAATATGATCATATATACGTTATTATATTATGACGGTTTTCATTAATCAGTAATAGTTTATAAAATATTTTCAATAAAATTTTTTAATTTAATTTTATTTAAATAAAATTTAAATTAATAATTATAGATTATTTTTTATTTTTAATAACAAAATTACGAACCATTAAAAGTTTAAAAAAATTAAAATGAGAACATTAGATAATTTATTATAATATGTTTTTCATTTGTTTTTAAATGATCTTATGTTTTTGTGAACATATATTAATAATAAAAACTTTATTTATTTTTATTATAATTATTTAAAGTAAAAAAGTAATAAAAAGTATAAATAAATTGTAAGAAAAATTTTATTATTGAATAGCATCATATTTAGTAAATTATTCTGAAAATACGTACAATTATATGTCAGGTAATATGATTGTCTATAAATAAACTGTACCTAGTTCAATTTAATTATTGCAAGTGAACTCAATAACTTATAAGCCGTGAAGAATAGACGTTCAAAATTCATTTTTATATACTGCTTTTCTTTAAAAACAAATTTTGAAGATTGTATTATTAATTTTTTAATCATGAATTACTATTATTTATAAATAAGTTTAAAAAATAATTAAATAATTAAAAGTAATGTAAAAACAATATATATACAATTATTTATAGATTTTTATTTATATTTCATGTTCTTAAATTGTGAAATAATTTAAAAAAAATTATTTATCACATTTACAATTTATATTAATATTGAATTAAGGATGAATCTTTAGAAATATAAAAGTATAAAATAAATGTTAGTTATTCAGTTACAGATTTTAATACAACACTTTGCTTTAACTTAAATATTAAATTTTTAATCGTTTTTTTTATTTATACCATATAAAACAATTGTTTTAAATATTTATTTTTTAATTTTAATATTAATTTATTTTATAATTTTTTTTTTGTACACGAAATAAAATAAAATTATTTGTCTTTAAAAACGTTATCTATCCAAAACATTAATCTGTTCATCTCAACTTGTTCGTTAAAAATAGTTATATCAATTTCTGTATGAAATAATTTTTAGTAGACTTTTATTATAGATAAATATTATAATTTAATTTAATACTAAAAGTTATAATATAATTATCATATAAGATTTGATTCAATGTCAACATATGTACGTACCGTCATGGAGACAGATCAGAACATAAGTAGTGATATTGATAAAAAAGGCGTATATTTAAGTAAACAGCAAAAAAATTCACAGTGTAAACACATAAAAAAGTGAGAGGTAGTTTCGTTTGCCTTGAAAATTCCAAGTGTAGACCACGTTAGAATTACCGGAACTGAGACGGCGTGTCAAATGACGAATTAATAGGAGATTAGGAATTCGGAATTTAAGAGCCGCCTAAGTTGATGTCAGCGCGAGGGCGCGCGTCTCTATGACATAATTCAGTGCATCTCGCAAGCGGCACGAGCGGATACACAGCCGGTTGCGGCTCTATAATCGTGTGTATAGCTTCTCTCCTCCCTTCCACTCCTCGGCTAACCGAGTTTTCGCGACTTATCGCGACCTTTCGCGAGCTGAGGTAGACCGATGCTTGTGGATTGGTGGACGGAAATTTCGCGGACAAAAGGTCGCTTTAATCCAGCTGAATTGACTAAAACTAAAAATAAGTGCAAACATGTATGAAAATAGAGAGGGACAAAATTGGCCATAGTGGTCCTGAAAACAATTTTTATAGGACTTTAAAAATATTATCAATACTCTACAATGTAAGTGATTGATTGTTACTTCCAAAACATTTGAAAATTATATATTCAATGTTTTGTCAATATGCCATATTATTAAGAGATATTTTTAAATTTCGCAACTTATTTTTAATGAATATCAAATTAACAGTAAAAAAGAGCATAAAAAATTATTTTTCATTATATATAATTTACGAATGTCTATATTGAAAAATTTTAATTATTTAAATTTTTATTTTTATACATTTTTTCAATTTTTATATTAAATAAAAGATGTACCAAAATAACAATTATGAATTGAAATAGTAATTTAGATAATCACTATATCGAAGAATACAATTCTTAACATAATAAAAAATAATATTTATCTTGTATTATTAAATAATATTTATTGATTATTGAATTGATTATTGATTATTGATTCAATTATCCTTTTTTAATAATAAAAAAAACAATAAATAAAACAATTATAAACTTTCAAAATGAAAAAAAAATTATGTTTTTAATTTGAAAATCTATTTATTTTAATTAAATTACTATTAATTAATATTAATTAATACTAATTACTAAGAAAATTATTTATACAAATCTTTGTTATATATTGCAAAAAGTTGAATTAATATTTAATTTATTTAATATTTTGATGTTTGTAAATATTTTTCGTAATTATGAAAAAAATGCTCAGAACAGTTTACCTATCATTTTTATATATTTTATGTTATTAAATACTTTACTTAGAAAAAGAGCAATAATTGTTTAATAATTTTAAACATAAAATTATTAACATTTTGTAAATTTCTGAAAAAATGATCCTTGAATGTTTTGAATTATGTTGCAACTAATCAGAAACGATACCAAATAATTTATAAGTCATAAAAGAGATAATAATTCATTCTTTTCTAGCTGCGTCTTGACCTCTAGCTAATATTCATCGTTCTTTTATTTTTCTGGTATAAATATACAGTAAGAGAGATAGATAAAGAAACACTCAGTTTTTTTATCTAAGAGAGAGAGAGAGAGAGAGAGAGAGAGAGAGAAAGAGAGAGAGTTAATGGTTAAAAAGAGGTGGGGCTTTTCAAAATACTAAAAACTATGGGTGATTCAGTGCACATGTAGCAGCATGTATATTCTTAATATATGCGTTCAATCTATTTTTTTTGGTCATCGGTTAGTACTGCTTTGCTCCAGATTTCTCAGACCAATAAGCGATTCAGTTATAAAATATTAATTTGATACGTCTGGACACGTCTGGATTTTAATTCCGAAAAACCTATATAAGCTTAAATAATTTTAGTATTACGTTGTTTTATTTCTGATTCCTTGCAATATTTTACTTTTTTTATTGTACATTTTTTAAACGTATATAATTTTTTGGTTTTACACTAATGTACAAATATTGTTGAAAAGCAATCCCTGTCTATCTACTTTCTTTTTTTGAAGAAAGTTTTCGATCAATCAAATATACTATTAAAATAAAACATAATTTTATACAAATATATACATACCTATACGCATTATTTTTTAGGGCATAATAAACTTTCATCAGTCAATAACACATATTTAATCAGTTACCTATTTATTTAATATTAAAAATCTTTTGAAAAATTAAGAAATAATAAAAATCTATTAATAGATCAATTTGTTGATATGTATTATTTAAACTTATTATGAATTATCTGCAAAATTCTAGATATAAAACTGCTTATTTAGTTATAATATAAAATGAAATATTGAAATATAAAAGTTCAAAACTAAAATTAATTTTTATTTGCATTTTGCATTTGTATTTACTTCATGAACTTCTTATTAAATAATTTTTCATGTGACCTATAATTTTTTCAATTTGTAACCATCAAATATACTTAAACGAAAGATGAGATAGTTTAATTTATAGAAATCCATTATATAACAAAAACCCTTTAACTTAATTTATTAATATTTAATACTTGTATTATAATTTTTTAAGTTATTGTTAGCAAAGTTTTGAGTAAGTTGTATACGCTTAAATTATTTGCAATTTACTATTTAATTTCACTTAGGAAAAATTAATTTTTAAAACCTAATTATATTAAAATAAGAAAGTAAATATTTTATATAATATGATTCTATGTATCTATGAATTTATAATAAATAGTGCTTCAATCGATGGTATTTTTTGATATTGTAAAACAAAAGTCTTTAAGTTTCTTTTGCTTTTTAAAAATTTATACGTGAATTACATAAAAATTTTAATTAATGATATACTTTATGAGAAATTATTGATTTATTTTAAAATGTATATAAAGAATAAAAAATATTATATTTTTAAGAATTTATAAAAATTTAGATATTGTGTACATATATAAAATTTTCAAACTACTAAAAATTTTAATCATAATTAGTGTTTTGAAACTCTAAATCAATATATAAAATTTGTAATATATGAAACTTTGAATGTATGATGGTGATATGTACTTAAGGCAGGGTCAATAAGTTTTTCACATGAAAAAACGCAATATAACTTTTAGAATCAGGACTGAAAAGATTAGATTCATACCAAATCTGGGAAAATGAATGTTCAAGATTAAAGAATAACAAGAAACTTTTAATTTATCTAATCTCAAACTTATACTTAATAAGATTCAACATTTATTTTATTTATAAATGATATCCTACTATAATAACTTTTTTTAGTATCGAAGAAGATTAGGAGATAAATTATATTAAATATTAAATACGTAAAATTGTAAAAACAAGGTAAGATACTATAGATAACATAAATGTTTTTGAAGTAAAAATTCCCTAGTTATTCTTAATCTTATGTTCATTTTTATAAGAAAGATATATTAAACATAACTTTATATAACAATTGCATACTTTTTTGTTACTTTTTTAACTATTCTATTTTTTTATTAATTATATGTTAGTATGTATTAATTTACTCTTATAAAATGCATGGATATATAATCTAGTAATTTTTGGTTAATGATTCATATTTGAATAATACTAATAAATAAACAATCAATATTATTATGAAAAATCCTTATGTTATTCGAAAGGAATGAATTATCGTTTTTTAATTTCTTAATAAATGTGTAATTTTAGTAAAAAGAAAAAGAAATATTATATATGTATGTATATATATATCAATTACTATAATAATTATTATAGTTCTTTCAAATTAACGTTAAAAAAGATAAACTATAAGCATTTATATTATCATGCATTATGCCAGTCGTACCCGTATTGCAAGGATGCTCTAAAAATTTATGTCGCAAGTCCTTGTGCATATAATAAGAAAAACGAAAATTCTAAAAGACGAGTACCCACCGTAAGCGCTTATAGGTCGATGGCTTTTTTGCGAAGGTCGCAACGGGTTTCTTAAAAGTCGCTTACAGCGCGCGGAAACGTAAAGATTCTCTCCTGTTTGCTCTGTTAAGAAAAAGAAGAACAAAATCAGAGACAGAGAAATAAAAAGATCTGGAGGAGAAGAGAAGACTGTGCGAGTATGTACAAAGAATTCTTTATATTGGACGATTGAGACACAAAAGCGAGTGCTAAGACTATTAACTTGGTTTCTGTTCAGTAAAACTAGTTTGATGATACGAAAATTGAAAAGATTCAATGTACGGAAATCAGTTTTTACAGATACTCTGGCAAATATATTTTACAAGCTAACAAAGTGTAAAAAAATTATTCACATTTAGTTATGACTTGGAAATTAACGTGTATTTTTCATATAGTTCATTTTACATACAAGAATCATTCGACATTTTTATGTTAAACATTACAATTTAATATTGACGTATGACAAGCTTTTTTTATTTCTTTTATTTTTTTAAATAAATTATATTATAATGACAAAAATATTTTTAATATAATATTGTAAAAATTCTCCATTAAAAATAAAATGTTAGAAATCGTATTTATAAATACCTGAAGGTTTTCACCTATATTGTTTCATGTCGGCATAATGTTTTCACTTAGTTTTTTACTAAGTTTAATATTTAATGAATTATTGTAAACAATATTTTAATATCTTTAAGTTATATAATAACTTATTGAATTAATTAAAATATAGATTTTTAATTCAATTTTATTTATTTATATGTATAAATAATAATTTAACAACTATTTTTAGGATTATAGTCATTTTTTTGTGTATTTGACTAAGATTGAAATTTTTGAATATAATTAAGCTATTGATTATTGCAACACTGAAATTTATATGAACATAAGTAGTGTATAATATTGTAAATAAGGTCTTTTTGATACATCTATAAAAAAAACACTAAATTGTACGTTATTATTAAAGCTTAAAAATTCCTTCTCTTTTATAAATGTATTGGTACGTGTATGTACATGCATCTAAAAACTCCAAATTTAATGCAATGAATGTGTACGGAATTAATAATATCTTTCATTTGTATTCTTTATAGCAGGAATTATACGAAAATATATGTCCATAATTTTTTCGTATAAAGTAATTCAGTTGGGTTTGACTTCGTGAGATTTCCTGAAAGCTTTTATCCAGAATTTAAAAATTTTGCATTTATCTAACTAACGTTCAGAGCTTTACTTAAAAATGCAATAAATGTTTTGAAAGTTTTCAAACAAATTTTTTAAAATAGTACTACATTATTAATAAATTATTTCTAATATTCAGTGACAAAGAATTTTTATATAGTTATACCGTTTTCTATATAGTTATGTTTCAGTTTCAAATTTAATTTTTTTTCAAAATTATCGTCTAAATTATAAGAGTAAATATATCTAGAATCGTAAAAATGATTTTTTGTACGCTTTTTAAATAAAATTTAATAAAAAATTTATACTAAAATATTAGTATCTAACATTTTAGAATTTCATAATATGCTTCGTATAATTATAATTTCAGAATTACAAAAATATTTATATTATTAAAATGGTTTTTATTAATTATGTTGTTATTATACAAACTTAAGTTGATGTGTTCAATATATATTAATTTTTTATTTTTATAAAAAATATTTTTTATCCTTATAAAACTATTTTCTTATCCAATCAGGTATTTATTTACTTATAAAAATAGATTATATACAAAAGGATTGAATTATGGTAATTCAAATAATACTTTCTCCTACTTTCAGGATATTATCAGAACTTCCAAAATTTTCTCTTCTGACAAACTCATGAGGTTGACTAGCTGGACGCTTGCAAGTCATAAATACATAGGCGCATTAGTTTAGGTATTATGATATACTTATAAATATGATTTATGACTTACAACCTTACGTAATGATAAAATATTATGTTATAGATAACCATAAATACATCATGTTTTCTTGAACGTTTATTATATTTCCTATCTATCTTTGCAATTATTTAAAATAATAAGGAATAGCGTGTAATTATATTAAAAATATTGTAATGGATATGTTTATAAGATTTAATATATTTTTATTTTTATAAAAATTACATTATACCCCCTTATAATCTAGGATTTATACAATAAATAAATTTTTTTTTGAAATTATCTTCAAAATTATTTTATTCAGCTCTAGACATTGTATACTACTACTTACTGTAATAAAATTAAGTAGAGCTAAAAATTTATTTTAAACTTAACATTAAAAATTAATAAAATTTTTACAAAATAAATTGAGAGTATCTTTACAAAAATGTGCTTGTTCCAAATTTTACAATAGGTCTTAAAATAAAGAGTTGAGAATAAATATATCAAATTACTCATAACAATTAGAATTGTTTACCTTAGAACTTTAACACTTAGATTTTTCATTATTAAAGAAAACATCTTAAAAAAATTATTATAAACTTTAAATAAATATAAATATATTTCTACTTAATTGTTATTTTCTGCAAAAGTAGACTTTAATTTTTTTTTAAAATACAATATAACCTAATTTGTTTTTAAATCTTCTTTTGACTATTTTATTTTCATTTTATATAATTGTAGATTTAAACTTACATTTGAATATGTTAACTTTAAGCGCAATAATTATTTGTCCAAGTGGAATAGCATTTTTCAGTGGCGAAATATTTTCTTACCAACGTATTCAAAAGAAAATTATGTATATAATAAATTAGCATTTAGTTTACAATCATATATTCTTGATTATTTTAGTCCTCTTACTTATTTATTTTTAATATTGCAAAAGTTTAAGTGTCCGTAGTTTGCACATATGTCTCTTCAATGTAATGAATCCATACAACTTTATAATCACTTAAACAATTAGTAATGATCAGTAACAATTTTATTTTTAGGTTTTAATATGAGTTCAAACACATTGAATTGTCGTAACGAAGTTCTGAGATAATCTTTTTCAGAATGAACATGCGTGAATTTGCATGATTCTCAATAGCCCCACAATTAAACTGCATAAAGAAGAAAAGAACTGGTAAGCGACAGATAAACAAGCTAATGGAATGCATATTCTTGTTCTTTTTTTGTTTTCGCATCTTACTTGCATTCTTCGCTAAGAAAATACGCATACATGTATATGGGTGTGTGCGTAAGAACATTCTTGACGCTCACTGTCGTTTGGTTTCACTGCATTGGCGAAGGACTTACCTTATCACAGCTGGGTATAACGATGCCAGATCGAAAGCGCGGTTTACCCCCTCCTTCTGCCCTATTTTCTCTTCGATTAATTTCATTATTATACCTGCGTTTCTTTTAAATTTCTATATTTGATTGATTAGATAGATTTTTTATTCTCTCACCCGCTATTTTTATTTATTTTCTAGAAAAATTTTAAAAAAACACACATACGTGAAATTGAAAAGTCTCGTAAGCATTTCATTTTAATAAAAATACATTATTGTTAATAGCACATACAATTTATTTATAAATTAACAAGAGAATATTAACCGATAATTAAGATGTTAAAATTACAAAACAAATGAAAGATTTGTTTTCTAAATTAATAGTTTTTTAATGTAAATGAAAGTATTCAGAATTTTTAGAAGATTTGAAAAATATCATATATTTTTAAAACTATATTATTTTACTGAAAAGTGCATCTAATGAATTAACTTATGAGTTTCTTTCTTACCTTTATAAAAAAGTTGGTTAAAAGATTTTATAAAAATAAATAGTAAATCTCAGAATTGATGAATTATATCAGTTAAGTGTCTTTTATACTTAATTATATGTATTTATTAAATTTTTTTTATTAATATTTTATAATATTTTGTCTATAAAATTAATTTATATAAAACATCTATTAAAACAATTTATAAATAATAAAACTTTAGACAATAAGAAAATTTTAACTAATCAATAAAAATTTACTGTGTATATTAGAGAAATCAGCATAATATTTACATAAAAATATAAAGTATTCATCTTCTTTCAGAATAGTAAATTCAAAGATTGAATAAAGATGTATTCATAAGACTAAATTTATTACCGATAGGTTAAAGGTTGATATATTTTAATAATAATTCAGCTGCAAATAAATAAATTATTTTATTATATTATTAACTTACTTTTTGCCAATACATTCGTAAAAAAATAGATGTCTGAAAATTTTCTAAGACATATTAATAAATAAATTAAAGGAAACTTCATTTAAAATTACTTTACAATATTAATAAGAAAATATTGTAAATTTTTATGATTGAATATATTTAAAATTGAATTTAATATAGAGACTGCATAAAATAAAATGTAAGAAAAAATTTAATTTCATAGAAATTGTCCAATTGCGAATAATGTAATGAATATTTTTTTATGTAATGTATATACATATTGTAAAGTATAAAATGAAGAAATCGGTTTCTTTTTAAACAAATTGATAATACAAAATTATTATTTGCAATGAGTTTACATTTCTGTTATATTAACTGATATCATAATTTAATTAATAATACATTTAAAATTATCTTTTATGATGATGTTGTAAAAATATATATATGAATTTATCTTTAAAATATGAATTGTAATTCATTTATTAAAAAATTAGTAATTAATAATATTTGTTAACGCATTGAATGCTGTTATTCTAAGCTTAAGTGACATTAAAAAATACAGATATTATCATATTTATCCTGCTATCCTATGACACTTTCTCAACAAATAACACATAAATTTCTAATAAACAATTAATAAATCAAGATAAACGAGACTTCATTATTAGCTTACAGTTTCTTACTCATGATATACATATTTCCATTCCCAGGCATTTCAGATATTTTTAGCTTTCTTGTGAGAGATTTTTTTTATAATAAGAAGAAATACATTTGCTTTTATCCGAAATTTTATTTATAAAGAAAGTAAAAAAGTATCGGGAAATAGTTGGATTGATTTTGATCAAAATAAAAAAAATGTATATTTATCTTTTGAAAGCATTATAGTTCTAAGTATCTTAGAACTATAATAGTTCTAAGCAAAATATTTGAAAAATATTGAAATTTTTTACGTTAATGAAGTCTACTGTTTACAGATCAATTATATTTTACATAATTTATAATAAAAGGTACGTATTTATTCAATAAAGATTTACCCAAAAAGTCATTCATTGAAACACCAAATCAACTAATTAAATTACGTATTCGATAAATAATTATAATACCAGTTCATATTGAAAATAAAATCATAGACGACTATCACGTCTTGATTTTATGATAACTTAATCATTCAACATTTCATTATCCGTAAGTGCCCAGATAAAAAGTTGAGAGGCGAAAAGGTAAGACTGTACGGCCCTGAATCTTGTCAGGCCTCTAGGTGCCCATTCTCCTACTCTCCAGTTCTTGCAAGAAGTGAAAGTTCTCAGGTGCGCGGGCTTTCTAGCTTGACCGCGAGCGTTCCTTGCTCCTCTTAGTTTGTTCCGCTCTCTCGGTGTGGAAGCGGTGCCTCTCGAGCCGGGCGAACGACGCGCGAGTTGCTGAGCCTCGGTCCCATGCCCAGCGACGCCGAGAGTGGGCCCCGGCTGAAAAGGCGGCGGAAGATGCGACAGAGCCCCCCGCGAGTTATCGCAATTGCGTCCGGAGTCGTTAAGAACGGGAAGTACGCGACATGAGAAGAATATTGTTATTCGCCTGCGGTTTCCTCCTGGGCCTGTCGACTTGTCAGCGCCAAGGTACGTAACTCACGCACCACGTCTGTACATCCTGCTCAAGGACACTTACGAAACGAATATTCTTCTGACAAAATTAAAAAATCCATTACAAGGTTGAGCTTTGTCTTTCTGCTCAGAATCCGCGAATCAATGATGAACACAGGTCACATTCTGGAATGTTAGAATTGCTTATTACTTACTTATCACATATTATTACTATTGATCTTATGAAACAAGAATCTGTATTGAGTCATGTTCAACATTTGTTAAATATATGCATATCAATTACCGAAAGTTAAAAAAATATTCGAATATATAAATGTGATGATTAATTTTGGCATTGCTATTAATTTTATCAGACTTTAGAAACTTCAATATTGTGTGATTTTGTAAGTGCAAACGTTGATGAATTTAATTTAAAATAAATTTTGAAATTTTTTATAAGATTCCAATCATTTTTAGAATGTATGCGAGAGTGACATTTGTGCGTATGTTCTCATGTATGCATCAATAGCATTATGAAATATCTTAAAAATGTATGCGTGTACTTATAAAGATAGGGACAAAAATTTTCTCTTTTTCTTTGATTCCGGGTCGTAGATACGTATTTGGAAAAGATTCTTGTGTAATTGATTTAATATTTATTATTCGTGGAAAAATTTTTGAACTAATTGTAAAAAACTGATGCTATTTCATATATGTATGAGAAACATATAATAATAAAAGAATTTAAAAAACTTGTAATATAATATTACTTAAAAAATTCCTAAATATTTATTTTTCCATTGGCAATAAAAGATAGTGCAATTAGTGTAGCAGAATACGATCAAGCAGTAAAAATTCTAAAACACATTCATTTTCTTAAGTTATCTAATGAATAAGAAAATTATATCAAATATTTGATTAGTTATATTTATTGTTCACCTACGATATTATTCTTGATACCGTATTTTAAAAAAATATACCTTAAAGGTCTCTAATTTAAAAACCTGTTATTAAAAGTTTTTATTCGATTAAAGAAAATATTGAAATATAGATAATGCAGTTTTATAAATCATACAGCAAAATTTGTTTATTAATTTACACATGGGACAAACGTACCTTGCATACAACACATTTAATATATACTAGAAGCTATCAAATTATAAACCCAGTATTAATAATAGTTAATTATGTAAATCAAGATATTCGTAACTTATATTTAGATTATATATTTTATTGATTAGAAAATTCATACAAATTTATAAATACAGTATAATATTTAATATAATTTGTTTATTATAGGTTTTGTTAAATCATCTGTTGAAACAATTTCGTAAGGTTGGGTTTGCACAATTCCTGCGTAGGGTTTACGAATGCACGGCATTGGAATTTTTCTCACATCGTAGTCGTTTCAGCTATTACTCAATCTTCTAAATTCATTACACTAGGTAGTTCATAAAATTAACTTTTTTATAAAGTTTTAACTAACATATAAAGCCTATTTGTTTCAAATAGCAGAAGCTACAAGTTGCAGTTATTTTGTACGGATACACGCGCGTAATGCGAAAAATTTCGTTTTAGAAAGTATCTCTTAGGTATTGAATAAGCGTTCAAAATCTAGACTAAGTGGTAAGTGTTCGAGTACAGCACCATACTATGCTTCTAATAAGATTTCGCTTTCACATAAAAAGAAATACATTTTACAGTTAATTACATTTCACAAAACTACATTATTCAATGAGAGGAGTATTTAAAACATAGTTGTAGCAATTAAGATCAAAAGTTTGTATTAGAAATAGGTGTATTATAAAATAAACTCAATATTTTGTTTATTATTTTAAAATATAAATAATTGTGATTCATGTATTGTTTCTATACTTATGTAGGTAATAAGCTTTTTTGAATATACCTTTCCATATAAAAGCATTACTTGTACTCAAATTATAAATAATATACCGATACATTGAAAAAAGGTTGAATAATATTTTACTTTGTATTTCTTCATAAAAATAAGTATTTAATTTAATATAACATGACTTTATTTTATTTATAAAAATTGTTTCAGTTTTCCCTTAAATGACATTTTTTGTAAATGAATGTTTTGAATCATACTTAATTAAAAATTAAAATTAAATTAAAATTAAAATTAATATAATTTGTTTACTTAATACTGAGGATACAAGTAGAAAAGAAAGAGTTAATAGAAATCAGTTAGTGAATGCTAGTGTAAATATGAAATTGCTAACTTTTTTGGTATTTTTAATTTCTTTTTACTTTTCGATCACTATAAAAATTCGTATAATTTTTTCCTATTTTTCATTTTGAATTGAGAGAAAAAATTATTTGCCTTATATATATAAGGCATAAGGCATATATATGTATATAATTGTCATTCGAATTATTTATCATTTCTTTAAACATTGTACAATTATGAAAATCATACATAATTAAATTTTTTTATTCTATAATTTGAAAATACGCAGTCAAAATCTAATTGAATTCTTAATATTTAAAAGTTCATTTAATAGTTTTTATTTTGTATTATATGTAAGTAAAGTATAAAACAAAATGTAGAAATAAATTAATTAAAAAATATTTCATTTACATTTATAACTCCAATACACAGATAATTAATTTATTTTTATTTTTTTTCATTACTTTAATAATTAAAATATATTTGTATATTTAAATAAAAATTTTAGAATAAATATATGTAAGATTGTAAGAGTCAATTGTAAAAGTTTTTTTATTTTTTTTTTTAATAATTTTATTAAAGTTGTGTTTGTGACTTTATTTTAAGAATCATGTAAATTATTAAACTACTAAAATACTACGTAAACTACTTAATTTAAAATCCTTACGGTCTGTATAAAAGTAAAATTAAAGAGTATTCGTGTCAAATTAAAATGTATTATAATTTAATATTAAAAATTTTGATTTATATCAGAAAAAGTATTAAACTGATTTTTAGAATGGTGCATTGTAAATCATGTGTTCCTTAATATAAAATAAATAACTGACGATATTTTCTATCTAAAATAGAATTTGTATTAAGCACTATAGATATTTGTACTTAAAATATATCGTAAAGTAAGAATGAAAGAATATTGTACGTATAAATGACAATAGGATCATTTATGCAATAGAGTTCAGGCAAAAGTCAGGAGAAGAAAAAAATAAGTATATTTCATGCATTATAACTGAGAGAAATAGAAAGAGAGAAAAGTGAGGGAGTAAATATCCGGTGAGGTAAGGTGGCGCTGCGCTTTTCCTGGCAGCTGAAATGAAACAAAGGACTGTGGCTTACGCGTGTGACGTAGTCTATAATTGCTTGCATACGTATGACTAGCCAAAGTAGTGGTTATTATATATGTGCAGTGAACAAAACTTAACAGTATAATGTGTACTTCCCTCTCATCTCTTTTTAAATTATAGATATGATATATGCATACATACTTTCACTTTTTTCTGGATAAATAATAATTTATTTTGTACACTAATCTTATATACACTATTTATTTAGTAAACGAAGAACTTTTATTTACTTTATGAAAATTTGTGTTAAATATATGTTCGATATTTGTAAAACTTGGAATATTTTGAATACCTTCAAATTTTTTAATATTTGTTTTTTTCGAATTGTAAATTTCCACATACTACAAAAATTTACTATAAAATTATTGTTATTATTATAATTAAGGAACAGTTTTTATTGAAAGTTTTTATTTTAAAATTTTAAATACTCAAATCATGGTACCTTAATTAATTAATATCTGAAATATTGGTCATTTTAAGTTTTTCAAACATTTTTTATCAACCATGCGTATTATTTAAAATGAATCATAATTAATTTAGTAATTATCGTTACAATGTTACAAGTTACAATGCACAAAATGCTATGAATATTACTTAAACCAATTTAATTTTGTTTTTGCATAATTATTGATAAGATATCTTTTTCTTTATGTTTGATTAATATGAATATAATTTTGTTTATTTTTACTTATTTAATAATAAAGCCTAAGTGAATAGTAAAACTTATTTATATGGTTAATGTACAAGATTAATTATCGATATGGAATACAAAAATACAAAGTTACTTATTATGAAAGACCATTCGAATGGCCGACTGATCACAGACTTCACTAGTGTAATCAATCGTTCTGACTTTTGATACCTTTGAAATTTCTAGTACTATTATATACGAAGTAAAATAATTATTACTTCTTTTACCATTGATATATTAATTGGGTAAAAAAAAATTACATCAATTCTCATTAAAAATAATATTATATTAATACTTTCAAAGATATGCCAATAATTATTAAATATTTACTAACTTTGTTTTAAACCTTATTTTAAATTTATTTTATCGGTTCAAATGAAAAAATTTTTAAACATGAAATCTTTTTGATATTTTTTAATATTCATGGGCATAACTTTTATATCTGTCAATAAACATACTTCATCAAATCAAGTCATCGAATAATATAAAACTCAAGTTTTTTATGGTTTATCATAAATATTAATTTTAAATAATAATTTTTAATGATCTTCGTGGCAATTATATATATTATACGAATGATATATATTATTTATACAGTAATATTTTAAAAAAGGAAATATATTCATAAAAAAATTAATTTATTAGTTTACGTCTATTAGTTACCTATTTTATACAATTATAATATTACATTTTTTCAATTATATATATTTTAAATTATACACAATAAATAATTATTAATTTAAAACAATTTCCATCTCTAATAGTATCAATATTATTTAGTAGTAATAATAGTTTAATAAAAATAAAATAAGGAAATGTTAAAAATAAAAATTCAGAAACGTATGAAATTTTTAATATTGTTTACCCAAGGTTTAAAAATTATGGCTAACAAGTTTTGGTTGTATTTTATACAAATGATATAAAATGAAAAACTTATAATCCGCTTAATATTTTAGAAGAAACGCAAGTTTGATTTTCATTTGTATTTCTTCACGTAACAAATTAAACATGATATTGATTGCATTTATTTCATTTAAAGACGTCTAAATATAGAAAATTGCTGTAATCATAACGCTTGTAATGTTATATCGTTATATCTTCTAGGTGCTAATTTATAGCTTTAATGTAATATAGAAAATCTTATAGCTAAACTAAATTATTCATCATCAGTTTTAAAATACGTCCTCTTCGTAGACATATCATAGAACAAGTATAGTCGCAATGTTTCTCTTCTTTTTTTATTCTACCGTTCACCTGGGTTTATAAGGAATCGGTGAATCATCAGTGGTGTGTTGAGCAACCATGTAAGCGCTCATGATGGAATAATAATGGAAGTCGTTTGTGCATTTACGAATGTTGAGTTATTGCTAATCAAATCATTGAGGCCAATTAAATAATAAAAAAGTCAGCTACCGTTAGGTATGAACACTTACAGCCAATGATCGAGGAAACGGATACTGTACTCATTATCTAGATGAATATTTTGGTTATTCGTGGACTGTGTAGTATTCTTTTATGTATGTAGATTAAAAATAAATCATGTCACAATATCATCATCTTTTAAAAAAATAGGTAATTTTAAAAGGACACATTTTAACTCATTTTATGCTTACATTTTTGTTTAAGTATATTATGATATTTTATCATTGCATTAACCAATTATTTAACATTAAATTAAATGAAATATTCAAATAATTTCAGTAAATTGAACCGCGATACAAAATTCAAAAATACATTTTATTTATATTAGGATATTTCACAAATAATGATGTAACACTATATTATTGATTACAAAATTATATTTTCATTTGCCATGAACATGACAAAATAAAAAAATATTTAACATTTTAAACTATAGAAGCAATACTTAATGTTTTTATTGGTATATATATAACAAATTTTATATAATTTTGAATAATATCAACTGTAAATATTTTTATATATATTTTTATTAAAATTTATATAATATTTACCGGATTACAAGATTATAATATTACTTCTAAGATTGTTACTTATGTAAAGTATTTTCGTCTTATCGATAAAAAAATATAATTAATACTTTTTACTACAGTTCTAATATGATGTGAAATAAAAAGTTGATATTAATTATTTCCATATTTTTCTAGTATATTAACTTATTCGTTTATTTACTTATTTATATTTAGTATTTTTAAAACTTATATTTTTTAATATATATTATAAATAATTTAGAAATATAATTTTAAAAAATAACGAATTTTTAACAATAAGTTTTAAGAAAATAACTTAAAATTTTATGAATTACGATTATAAAAAAGGTATGTACATAAAAGCGTAATAAAAATTTAAACGTATAATATATTTATACGTATAAACAATATGAAGAAATATGAGTTGATTAAAGATATAATCCTTAATCAAATCCTTGAACTTTGAAAGCTCTATATTATATATTATTCGATAAAATACGCAGTTTCATCATAAAATTTAATTTTTATTTCTTTTCAATGAATAATGACTTATTTACTTTTGTTGCATAAAATATGTAAAAATGTAAAAAAATCTTTTAAAGATAATTTTTTGTAAATCGTGAATAAATAAGAAACATATCTGTAATCGCTTATCATAAATGAGTAAACTAGATATATGACATAATCTTAATTATGTTTTTTTTTTGTATATATAAAATGAATATTCACTGTACATATATAAATTTAATTTGCTTATCAAAACATATGTTACAACTTATTCTCATAATAATAAATTAAAATACTTAAATTATATTTGATTTACAATAAAATTTTACATTAAATTTTTTCAGTTTTATTATTTATCAGGAGTACAAGTATGAATTTAATACGAAACTGTTTATATCTGAAAAACAATACTTTATTGGTTAATATACTTTTTATAAATTTTATTCTTTAAAGTATATTTTTAACAAATACAATTATTTGTTTTATGAAATAGTATTATAATATTATTTATAAATGCTATTTATGAAAATAGTATAAAATAATAAAATGTTTTAATAAGCAAATAATTATTTAGAAAATAATTAAAGATTGCTGTCATATAAGTTACCATCTTTTTGTCAAGTACCAATACGTCTAAGTTTAAATATTAAACTAATAATATTATTTCAATTTATTTTTAATTATAGGTGAATCGCGAGAGACATTCTGGAATTCGGTCCAACAATCTCAAAGTAGCCTTGATAATGCAGAGCGTCACGTGTCTGATTCAAGTCATCATCAGGGGCAACAGCAACAACATTCTGAAATTGCAGAATATTATGATGATGAAGAATATTATGACGACCAAACTCCAATAGTGTCGATGACAGAAGAGGGCGCGAGGGAGTTGAAGCTTATAAGATCTAACGAGGAAGATCCAAGAAGAGTGAATGGTTCAGTCTATGAAGATTTATACTATTACAATGATGATTACCAAGACGAGGAGAACGAGGATGAGAAAGAAAAGGAAGGAATACCGGCAATCGTTAATGGAACTAAGTTAATACATCATTTGGAGGCATGTTGTTTTATTATCTAGGAAAATTATTCGTCAAAATACTTAGTAGAAAATATAACGATTTATTTTTTTTTTTAATGAAAATTAAATAATATGAATGAAGTATCATAACATGTATTAATTCAAATATAGCGCAAAAATATTTTTTGAATCCCTAACTAATGGTAAAATATTAAAAATTTACCTTTTTTATCCTGATGTATTTTTATATTATACATTAATATTAAATTGAACGTTAAAATAACCTATTAAATTCATTACACTTATAAGATTCCAAAAAATTGAAAAAATATTCCAATTTTACTCAAAATTATTAAAATTAAAACGTCAAAGAATTATTAATTTGAAATATTTTTTATGATAATGAAATGTATAGATTTATAGATTATTAGTTTGAAATATTTTAAATGTAAAGTTATAGCATTATCTTATAGCAAAATTATATTTTTCACTAATTATATTAAGATTCTTTGCAATAATTAAAATTGTAATATATAATTATAATCTTCAATGAATTATAACATAAATTAAAATAATAATTACAAGCAAAGAAATTAAACATTTTTAAATATTCTATAAGATGATTTAAATAGATGTTGTACGAATTTTGTATTAAGGTACATAAAACATAAATTTTATTTTTTTAGATATTTTTAGGTTGTATTTAAAGAATACAAAAGTGATTATTTGTAGGAATAATTATAACCATCTTTAATTAATTAAATATTTTATAATCAATATAATATTTATAAATCAAAGTATTCGTTAGGAAATATAATATATTTCAGAAAGTAATTTATCATTTAATTATTAAGGGGATTTCATTTTTTTTGTTGCAGAACAAGATAGAATCAAATGAAGCATCAACAAGTAAAGTGATACTAATTAGTACGGAAGAAAAAGTGGGAGAGAAAGAAACAGACCAGCAAAATTATGAGAAAGAGCAAAAAGAACTGGAAGAACCGATCAATAAAACGTCTGCTAATATTCAGGACACTCGGCTCGAAGTGGAGAAAGCACAATCATCGAAATATGTTGATCTGTCAAAAGAAGGACCGATTCTCATCGGCGAGGCGATCGTCTCTGTCGTGACGACAAAGAGTGTAGTTAACGGCACTTACTCATTACCTGAAACTACTATAAGTCCACTGTCTACAATGATGTTTAATACAGGGACTATAGAAGCAATTTCAAGATCCATTAATGCAACCACAATCACCATAAATAGCACTACAGCGTCTACGATCACTACGCCTACCACTACATTCTCCACGAGTAATACAACTACCCCTATAATCCCCATGAATACTGTTACCGGTTAGAAAATTATCTTTTTATTTATTTAAAATTTTTCTAGCACGACAAATTGAAGTCTAAATCTATTATATTACACATATTTATACTACATTCTCATGATACTTACATTAGATACAGAAGGATTAGTACATACATGGGAATAAAACGAAAAACTATCGCTACATGCTTTTAAATGTGTAAATAATTAATTAAGTCTTATTTAATAATTTAATTTATTCAAATAGGATCTAGAAGTTATTTAAAAAATTTAATTGCACTTTTCATTCACATAATTCATCGGATTAACAATTTGTATTTAAAATTTTCTTCTTCGTATTTTTTAACGTTAAACTGATTTTTTGTGAAAATAATTCTACGCGCTAAGATGATTATAATTATTAATAGATATAATTTAAATAAAATTTAATAAAAGCCCAATTCTATATAGAATTTTTATTTAAATAATATTCACATTTTTAAGATATAAATAAAAATGAAAAATAACGTTGTAATTAATTATTAAAATAATTATTAGATAATTTATCTGTACTTTTTGTAAATTTAAAAATAGATTTTTATTAATAAATTTATTTAAATTTAAAACTTCAAGAAATTAAAAGAATCAAAATATTATCAAAATAACCAAAACATGTAGAAGTAAAAACTTTTATGTATTATTCTTTTTAGAAAGATATTTCAACTGATTAAGTAAGACTATTATTACTTTCTAATATATGAGCAGTTAATGAGAATACTTAATTCATTTATAATAATATTATTTTTTATGATAGCATGAGTATATGCTATGGATAAATATAATTAATTAGAATATAAATAGAAAATATAATGCCAATTTAAATATTTGATGGTATATAATCTTCTTTTACGATGATATAGTTTAAGTTTAGGCAGACATGAAAAATTATAAGACTAGAAATAAAAGACCTATATGTAGTAAAATTGCGTTCATTGTAATATAAATATTTAAAAATATCAATTTTGAAATGTAACTAAATTAAAAATTACTTGTTTAAGATTTATATTTTCTATTTTATACTAAATTTAGAAGTATTGTTCGAACTTCTGTTATAAAGTACATGATTCCGTATAAATTGATATATAATTTACTAAAATATAAAATTCTACTTATTTAAAAAAAACATGTGTTTTTATATAGTAATCTATAATAATACAGGTTTTTATATTGCATAATAAAAATTATTAAATATTAAATTGGACGTTAAAAATTAAAATTTAAATGTCTTTTAAGGGACAATACATATATATACTTACACATGCACAAATATATACTTATAAGCCATTTGTTATTGTTTTATTTAAAATAATTTATTTTAATTTTATTTAAATATTATAAATTTTTCTAATTATGATATTATTTTAAGTATTGACGAAACTTTTATGAAGTTTTTCACATTTTAATATGATGGATCTAAAAGACATCAGATCTTCTTTTTGTAATATATTCTTCAGAATTCTATTTTTGTCACAAAAAATTAATTAAATCTAATTTGATTAATAAATAATTTAGAAACTAATAAATAATAAAACTTATTTTATTAATCAGTAAGAAATTTAAGGAACTTTTTCTTAAATTGAAAAATTTTAATTTTGACCAGAATTAAATTTAATAATTCGTAAAAGGATAAATAAGTTTAATATGTACAGAGAATTATTTAGTACTTGTTTGATGAAGCTTTAATAAAAAATACACAATATGACCAAATATTTTAAAAGTATACTTTTGAAGAATAAAATTCAGATTTTAAATTGTGGTCATACATTGATGAACAATACATGGATCCGTACAGGCGATTCGTATACTAATTTCATAAAAAAAAAAAATAAACATTTCCAAAAATCTATACTACGATAATGAAAATATTAAATATTAAATAAAAAATTTCTAAACATCTAAGCTTAATGGAATGTGGCAAATAATAACGTAAATAATTTTATATTAGTATTAATATTTTATAATAGCATTAAATATAAATATGGAGTATTAAAAACTATATTTATGATACAGAAAATATGACGAGCACAACCGAATTTGCGCCTTCGTCAACGATACAAGCAGCTGTACAGACAGGTCGTAGCATCTCAGGTGCGAGATTCTTGCCATTCCCAATTGTGGATAAGGTTGAGCAACTTGATTCTACAGAGAGTATCATCGATAAGCTTGACAGAGTACAGTCTGAACTCTCAAGTGGATTCCTAGTGAACGGACGGTAAGTTAAATTACGTTTCTTCTGTTAGGACTCTTTTTTTAAGTCAAAAACATATTGCTGAAAATTTAAAAATTATAATATCCTTATTATTTTTCATGATAATTTATAAAGAAAAATTTTAATTTCTAAAATCATGAAAAAATGAGATTCAAGTTAAATAACAATAGCACTGACAAAAGCGATTAAAATTTTTTAAAATAATTATAAACAATGTTCATTTTTTATCATAAATTGAAGAATTTAATAACTAATTATACTTTTTATGTGAAATAAAAATTATTGTTAGTATTTTATATTATAATTATTATTGGTTATCGAATCAATATATTAAATTTATACAAATTTAAAATTTGTTACAATTTTATAATTATAATTTATAGGTTGATAAAAAATATATATTTACTTGTTTGATCTTAAAATATTACTTCTTTCATTTGTTTGCAGATTAAATCATTTTCACCACTAAATATTAAACACCTGTTTTATATTTATGAGTGACACGAATTCAAATATAATTTATTTTCTAATATTTAAAATTCAGTTCAAACATAAATTATATGATACGTTTATAAACTGAAGGAAATGATCAAAATTTTTTCCATCTTATTTACTTTGAATATGGGAGACTTAATTACAATTCAATGTTATTTGTTTTTTATTCATGAAATATACCAATAAATATGAATAATTTAAATATAAATTAAAACGTAAAATTTTCATATTATTTTATATATTAATAAAATGATAACAAATAAATAAATAAATAAATAAATTATCAAAAGAATTAAAATAAAATAATATCGCTGTAGATCCATCTTAAATGATTTTTTCTTTAATATGAAGCTAATAATAATTTAAAAATTTTAAAACTAATTATTATTAGTGACATTTCAGATCAAATTGTGAAATTAAAAATATAAAGTTTATTATTAAATACAAATATTTTAATAAATTTATAAATAAATTTTGTGAAAAATAATAATCCAAAAACAAAATTGAGTATATTTAATATAAAAATAAATGATATTTAACTAATAAAAATAAGAGAATCCTAAAAAGCGCTTACTATTTTTCGTTTAATATTAAACAAACTTACATTTGCAGTAAATATTCATGTTTATTATATTGTTTATATGTTTAATTTTTATTCATATCTTTTTTAAGATAAGTATTGAGATATTGTATAATAGCAGCATTTTCTGTAATAAATTAAAAATGAACATTACAATAGATTTGTGCAACGGCGCTATAGCAAGAAACCATTTTCTGTAACATCGCTCACGCTACCTACGACTACAACTGTTGCTCCAACATCTTCTCCGATCGCTCCAATCACCATTACAAGCATCACAAAAAGACCAAGAGTCCTGACGACTCTGGATGATATTGCGGCTTTTCTGCCTAAGGATTTCTCAAGGAGCTATTATCGCACAAGTACGACTACTGCACCTCTGACAAAACGTCCGAGAATTCAGACGACACTTGATGATATAGAAGCATTTCTGCCTAAAGATTTTAAGAATAGTTATCGCTTTGTTACTACAAAAAGACCAAAATTCCAGACGACACTTGATGATGTTGAAGGATTTCTGCCAAAAAATTATCCGAAGAGTAATTATAGAACTTCTTCGAAGCGACCCTCGTATATGACATCAACGACCTTATTATCGACTACAATGGCGACTGAGAGAAACAGTGCCGGTACCAGTCACAAAGTTTTCACGACTATTGAAGATGTTAGTGATTTTCTACCACCAGGTCAGTACACTAATATTAATTTATTATTATAATATTTCTGAAACAGATTTTATTGATTTTATTTTCAAATATTATTCAATCAAAATCTTGAACATATTTTTGAGTACTAATATATGAAACTCTGAATCTGAAGTTCTGAATGTTAAATAAAATCTCATGAAATATTTTCTATTTTATTTAAATATATAATATAATTTATGATAATATAATCTTAAAAAGTTTAATAAACAAGAATTGAAAAGTCCATAAAAAACAGAAAGACAGTACATAAACGTTTGTTTGAATCGTCCAAAAATTTTACTAAATTTTACTAAACTTAAATTCAGAATTTTTATGTAATTTATAAGATAGGTAAACATTAATTTTATATGATGGTTAATTAAAAAGTTAATGTTAAATATTTGAATATCATTTAATAAAATTACAAATAATATTTTGAAAATGAATAAACGTTTACGTATATATAAACTTGTATTAAAATTCATTAATATATATTATTCTAGAATATAAATTTAAAAAAGCAGACGCTAGTACAGAAAAATCTTCAACTTTGGATCAACATCTAATAAAAACTGAGAGAATTAATTCTATCCAAGATCTAATAATAAAATCTACGGTTAATATTTCTGCTCTTCTACCTTCAGGTTATAAATCCGGTAAGATAAATTATAAAGTTACTATTCCACGATTGCTCTGAATAATATAATTACAATTAATATTTTATTTTTATAAAAAATGAATATAAAATAGTTACTACAAATGGAATAAGATATTACATACACACAATAAGATATTATTTACACAATTATATGTATAGATATGATAGTAATAAATTTTTTACAAATTAATTTTTAAAATTTTTTAAAGTTTTTTCCTGTGTTATATTTAAAAATTGTATTTAATAAATTACAAAAGATATTCTGAGAATAAATTGTTAATTTTTATTATTGATTCTGTAAGTTTCAGAAGTTATTGATTCAAAGTCATCTACTGTAAAAATAGAAGATCCGATACAAAAACTTCTAATGAAATCATCTGTTAATATTTCCTCACTTTTACCATCAGGATATAAATCAGGTGATTATAATAATATTTTTAAATATTTATAAAAATTTATTCATATTTAAAAATTGTACATAGATCATTTTTTTATATAAAGTAAATTAATAATTTCAATAAAAGTAAAAATACATTTAAGATTACATTAATACATTATTTAATTTTTATTATTTGTCATATGTGTATTGATTTTACTAAATGATAGTTAATAATAAAATTTGTATTTGATGAAAAAATAAATATAATAGCTCAAATAATCTAAAAACGAAATTTATAATAATTATGTTTAATTTATAAGTTTATTATAGTTTTATAAATGAAGTAATTCCTTCTTAAAAAATATATCGTAATCGTTTAAAAATTAAATTTAATATAAGTCAAATATATTTAATATTAACTTAATGTATCGCAGATATGTTCAATATTCCTCAACCAATAAATGGAAATAATACAGTAGAGGATCTACTAAGTAAATCAAATGTAAATATATCGGTATTATTGCCTCCGGATTTTGAAGCTGATGGTACTTTAACTCGTAAAGTGGTACCAGTTGGTGTAAAAAGTGTTACTGATGGTAGTAATTCTTTTAAAATTGTCTTCCCAAGTCGACCTGGTGGCCGAAAGTCGATCCATAAAGTAACTACACCTTCTAACATAGCAAATCGAGGAAACGCTGCTGGTAATGATACACCCGCGCCTCGTATTCAGAAAGGCTGGCCGACAAGGTATTTTAATACATATTTAAACTGAGTAAAGTGGATTACATACGAATTTTAGATGAAAAGAACACAAGTGTTATCTTCTATTATTTACTGCTTCACTACTGCTATTCTTCTAAAGTTTTTATCTTGCAATATTAGTATTAGTATTCTCTCAAAAATTTTAGTATTTAAATATTTTAATCAAATTAATTTTGTAATATATAAAAAATTCCGTTAAAATTATTTATTAACAATTTATTAACAGTAACAATGTTAATAACCTGTAGCCAATATTAATTAATCACTAATTTTACTTTACTTTCCTTCTTATCATATTACTTTTTAGTTGATTTTTATTTTATCTATGTGTTTTAGTGTAATTTATTTTCGCTATATCATTGTTAATTTTTAATATTTACATGGTTTAATTTGAACTTAAGCCTTTCTTTTAGTCATTAATTATTTACAATCGTTTGGTAATTTATTAATGTAAGATAAAATTACACATATAATTAATAAAAAAATTATTGAACATTTCTTAACTATTTTATGTAATTATGATATTATACAAAGTGAATACTTTTATATCAATTTTTTAAAAAAATTAATATTTAACATATTTAACGTTAAAAAATACTTTTATATGGTATTATACTGTATTGTTGAGTTTAAATTTGTCAATTCGGTTCTTTAGATTCATTTTAATTACAGTTTTTATTAATTTATTTTATTAAGTCAAGAACATATTTAAATAATATAGTAATAAAAAACTATTTAAATTTCACATTAGAATTATTTGTGTAATTTTCACGAGAATTGGGACACAAATATTTTAAGAAATTGATTTGGGGGATCGGAACAAACACTTTGTAAAGTGGGTATTTAAAATTACATATAAATATGTATATTTTTTATTAAAAGTTACATATTTATATTTATTATTTAAAGTTACATATAATATGTTTATTCTGAAGATGTTGAAATGTTTAATATTGGTAAAAGGGATATGTTATAATTTTCTGAAAATAATTAATGTACTATTATAATATAATAAAGATATTTTTATTTGTAATTATAAAAATGCGACTAATATTAATTAATTTTTAATTTAAAAACAATTAATTACTTCATTGATAAAATAAAAATGTTGTTAAATTTCTAAAAAAGTAAAGACAGAAATTAATCAAATAATTAAAATAAGAAAATTGATAAATTCATCTATATATATATTTTTTAAATTAATATAAATTAATATATTTACAAATGTAAAAAAGTTTTTTTATTTTATTTTAGTTTTTTCATTTATTTAAATAAATTATTTATCAATACAAATTTATATCCAAATAATGAATAATGTATGCTGTAAGTAAATACAAATTGTTACATGACAGTAAATGTATTGTTTGTACACGATAATATGTATTTATTTAGTATTAAAAAATGTGTGCAGATTTTTAAAATGTTTGCAATAATCTAGATAACAGATGAAATAGATTAATATAAATTTTTTAGGAATAATGATGATATACGAATAATAAAAATAGGTAATGTTTTAAATTTTATTTTAGGTAAAATATATAAAAATTACTTTAAAAATTTTAGAGTTACAACGGAATTCACTGGGTGGCCTACATCTTCCACAACGCCGATATCAATAGAGAAACTGTTAGAGGCAGCGCGAACCGCAACTATATCTTCAGCCAATGTTTCACTACAACCAACTATCAGTGAAATATCGAGTACTTCGTCAACTACAACGACAACAACGACGACATTAAAACCAACAACGCCAGGTATCTGTGATGAAGGTTGTGAAGTCGCGGGTACAATAAAGATTATCGAAAATGCTACGTGGGTACCGGAATTTCTCGACCGGAATACCAGGGAGTGGCAGGATCTTGCTGAGGAGATCGAGAGAGAGGTACTTATATTTACTTATATTTTTTTATACCGTGGGTTTAAAATATTCTCCAAAAAATAAAAAGATTTATTGATTATTATAATTATTTTTTAGTATTACAAAGCTACTTTTATAATTTTTTTATTTAAGCCTTCTAAACTAATTAAATTATGATAAAATATTTCAGTATTGTTTGAATTCTTCCTATTTAATATTAATTTGTCAGAATATTAATATAAATGTTTTTTACAAATATTTTAAAATTTGAAATATATAGTACCTAATATTTATGATTAAAGTATTGGTTCATTAAACATTTTTAAATAAAAATTGTAATTAAATGTAATTAAAATAATATAGTTAACAAGCTTTATAAACTATTTATATTTATATTAATTTTTAACGGCAAATACTTTATTTAAATTAAATATTTATTAATTTTAAATATATATAAATTAACTTATAATTTAATTTGATTATTGTGAATTTTATGAAAACAAACTATGAATTTAAAAGTATTTATTATTAATTTTCAGATGAATTTAGTATTTTTGAAATCTCCAGTTTTAAGAAAATGGTTTCATAATATTCGTATAGATTCATTCAGGTAATGAATTTTTTAAAATTTCATTTATACTAAATTTATATTAAATTAATTTTTTAATGTTATTTTAATTATAAAATTTAACAATGCATTTATTGGTTTTTAGTCAAGGCAGTGTTCTTGTAGATTATTTCGTAGAGCTTGCCGATTTGAAAGAAAAAATTAATACTCAACAATTAAAAGTTATTTTTCATGATTCGTTAAGAACTTTTAATTTTGATAATCCTATGGAAGCTAGACCGAAAGGACCACTAAAACTTGGGAAATTTACCATTGATCCTAAATCTACTGATTTTGTTGGTTAGTAATAAATATAATAATAATATAAAGAGTATTATATCTTTTTAAACAATGGAATTAATTCAAATTCTTTTTAGTAATACCAAGAGTAGCTACTCCTAAAAAAATCGTAGATGAAGACAGACTAATTCCACAATGGGCCATTGCAGTGATTGTAATAGGTGTTGGTGGGCTTCTATTCATCATTATCTTTGGTGTCTCTGTTGTAAGTTTATGTTTTATATCAAAATTTGAAAATATTTTTAAACTTAAATTTAATTTTTCGTTTATTAGTAGTTAACGATAACAGCATAAGATACATTTGACGTTAGAGTTAAATTATTCAAAGATTATTTTATTTTTTCTAAATTTTTGATAACAAAAAAATTACATGAAAATAATTCTATGTATTTTTATATTATTTATTAGTATTTAAAGAATATTTTTTTCTATATTATAATTTCTAGTTTTTTATGGCATAAAAAATTTAGGTATGATTCTATACAATGATGAAAGCAAAAAATTTTATTGGGTGTGTATCATATTCAAAATATATATATTTTATAAAAAAATATATCAATAGTTCAACAAATTATTTAAGTTGATATAAATTATAGTTTACTTGGTTAAATTATATTTACATTATAATTTAAAATAAAAAATTTATCTATTTTTTATTTTAATTAAATAAAAAATAAACAAAGGCAAATTTTAAATAAATTGAAATTCAAAACTTTAATATTTAAAAATTTATTATTTTTTAAAAAATACGAATTGCATTAATAATCCGATTTAATTAATAATTATTACACTTATTAAGATTTATTAATTAATAATTTATTAAACTTATTAAGATTAACTTAAACTTAGTGTTAAGTTAATAAAAAATTAAATAGCAGAATAATAATAAGCTTAATTCTAAATTAATATTTAACTAAATTGGAAAAATATATTTACAGCAAAATGTGTTGTCTAAATTTCTTTAAGATTCAAATTAATAGCACTTCTACATTGATGTGATAATGAATTTTCGAAATTGCTTGTTAAATTTTATAAAGTTTGCCATTACTACTTCTTTTAATCTATCTCTTTATTCTTAAGGCAAAAGAAACCGTTACTCATTGCTTACGGTTTTGAATCACCAACAGAACTAAATTGTTTAGCGCAAAGCATCTAATATTTTTCTTTTATCCTCTCGTTCGACTATCTTTTCTATTGAAGAATTGTGAGATAATGTTGTATAAATGGAATTCGCAAAAAAGTTAATCCGATTTGGTAATATTCTATGTTTTATAAAGATATGCGTAGGTGTAAGGTGTAAAAAATATTTTATTAGAATATGTACGAAGAACATTTTTTTTCTTTATTGGAAGATGTAGAATACGTAAAACTGAATTTATCATAATTAATTGTGGTTTAGTCGAAATGTTTTAATGACTAATAAATTTGGCTGTATAACATTTTGCAAATTTCAGTACTTAGTTTATTCAGTAAACTTAATATCGTGAGTTTTAGTCATTTTGTAAACTTCCAGCTATTCCGCAACAAATAATACTGATAATAATAATAGTAATGATCACAGAGTTTAATTTTAATCCTATCTATTTAAAGTGAAAAGCACCTGAATTTTACGAGATCAAAACTATATTTATTATGTTAAATTTTTAAATTTACTGTTCTGTAATAAACTTAAATACTATAAAGTTTTTTAAAAATAGATTATAAATAGATATTTACATTAAATAAATAAATACCTTCTTCAACAACTATAATAGTCAATTAAAATATGATACTTTCTTTATTATGACTTATGTCTCTTTATTCATGAATGACTTTTATTTTATTATATTTTATATTATTTGTTTATATAAAAATACTGATAAACTCAGTTGTAAATAAGACTATTTTTCAGCTGATGAACCGACAACACGGTTCAAAACTTAAGCCCTCAATCACTGCTATGTATGAAGAAGAAGTATCAAAGAATGTGATAAATCAAGCCACGCCTTCTAATAGACAAGTTAGTGAATATCAGAAAAATGAAAGTCAAACTATGTGGAATGATTCTGGTTGGCATGACAAGCCTTTTGAATCAACCTCTCACAAGGTATTTTTTTTATAAAATATTTTAAACTAATGAATAAAAAATAATAAGATTTACTTTTATCTGTATTAATAATGTTTAATCGTGTTGTTTTTAGTCATAATTTTATTTTATTTCAATTATTTATGAATAAAACTAACGCTTAAATAATAACTACTAAGCACGAATTAAAATATGTAAGACTAATGTAAGAATTAAAAAATCTCTGTGTTGTATATTATTTTACAGGCTTATTTTTAATTTTTAAAACTAATTATAATATTCAATTATAGATTTTATTTGATGGTTTACCATATGAAAGAAAATACAATATGTACGACAGTTGGAAATCAGAATGGAATGGATATTATTATCCTCCATCACAGACCAGTGGTTCAAAATTCTCTCGCCACCATCCCGATTATGACATAAATTTTTAATTTTATTAATAAAATTTTTTTTAAATAAATTTATTTTTAATTTGTCAGTCTTTTCTTTTAAATTTTAATCCATACCGATTAAGTTTATAGATATTTGTTTTTATAAATAAGAATTTTATTTGAAGTTTAAAATATTATCTGGATAAATAAAATTATATTTTTAACTTTATAAATTCTATTTTTCACATATATTTTTAACATATTCATATTTTTCATAATATTTACAATTAATATAAATATATTATATTTATTCAAAATGAAAACAAATTTTTCCAAAAATATCTTTTCTTGTCAGTAGATGTAACGTGGTCTTTAATCATGGACAGAACCTTTTGGTATAAAAAAGATTGTCTGAAAAAATAAAATAATTAAACAATGAATTGTTATGGATTACTAAAGTATTTTGGAATTTTACCTATTAGCAGGTTTACAAATAGATAAATGATCTAATGGAATCTCAAAAAATTCACCAATGTTTGGATCTGAAATTAAATATTATTTTTACATTTAATATTCAAAATATTGATTAAATGAAATTATTTACCTGCAGAAGTAGAATTTACAAATTTAAATGGTACTTTTAATGCAGTAACGCGAGTTGGTTTTGTTTCTACAAAACTAATTATTTCAATATTATGTTCTTGAAGCATTTTTAAAAAATCCTGATGCAGTTGTAATAATTGTGGAGATTCTAACAATATACAATTATTAACAAATAATTAAAGAGAGAATTCACTTAAAATTATTAAATTAAAATTATAAAAATCTTTACGTTCTCGAAGCTCCTGAACTTCTGTAGAAGGCCAGACCAACATTTGTGTTGTTTGATTTAAAGCTGCAACATGAGAACCACGATGTGGTGTACTATAAAAAATAATCCCTTTAGTATTACGAACAAGATTATTTTTATCTCCATTTTTCCATTCTAGAAAAAATGATAGTACGTTATTAATCTTTTAATATAATTTATAATATTATATTTAATACAATACCTTCAATAAGCATTTTTTTTACAAGAAGTCCACCCATTGAATGACAGGCCCAAATAATTGAATGCTTACCCACACCAGCCATCACAAATTTTTGAGTAAATTCATTACTTCTTTCTTGTATTGTAGTTCTGCAAAATATAAGATGTATTTTTTAAAATTACAGTCAAAACATTATTACGATGATGAATTCATGTATTACCTATCACCTTCAATTGGACATAAAGGAGCCCACATAGATAGATTGGTTCTGTAATTAACTCCAATTACTCTTAAATTTGGTATGTCTTTAGGTAACCAGTCCTTTGGCCAACATTGCGTTCGCAAGTTATAATCTATTTCACTTTGCTGCATACATTTATCAAAACTATAAAAATAAATATACTATTTAAATTAAGACATTCAATTTTATTAAATTGTTAAAATATTTTTAAAAACGAATTTGTAATAGTACTTTAATTTTCTTTTACATGTTAAATTATATTTATTTAAATAAAAATAACTCCTTGTACCTAATCATTATTTTAAATAATTTAAATTATATTACATTTTTTATTGTATTTTTATTTTTATCGATTCTTTTTAACGAATTGTCAATTACCCTTTACAAAAAAATGGTCCAGTGACTTCAGAGTTTACATTTACTGGGCAATCATGCAATACAACATCAAAATCATGACCAATACGTTGCCATTCTCGATGTTCTGCATCTCGAGCTAAATCCTTTAAAAATTCTGAAGGATGATCATCTACCATTGTTGATAAACTTTGAAGGTTGTACTTATTATTAATATCTAAAAATAAAAATAAATTCTAATTTAGTTACAGATTTTATGTAAATATGTCAAATAATATAAATTAGTAATCAAACCAGGTACTAGAGCTAATTTATTAATATCGCGCTGTCTCCATGTTACAAAAACACCTCCAAGTAATCCATGTATAAAAATAACATCCAACTTTCTTTTAAATGGAACTCTATGGAGTGGATAAAGAAGATAAATTCTTTGAGGATATTTTTCATGTTCAATATCATCAATATCTAGATTTGTAAGAGCACAGCTTGCTATGGTAGAAATACGAATGTCTTGATGACGTGACCATGATGTTAAAATTCCTATCCATCCTGAAAGAACAAAATGCATTTATAAATTTTAATGTTTATATTTTAAAAGATGTTTTATGAGAAAATTATTATAAAATTATTCATTAAAATTACCAGATCTAAAGACATCTTCTAAATAATCTGGATACAAAGAAATATTTGAGAGTATTTTAGCGATTAAAATACATATATCAATGTTATTTCCTACAAGTTTATAAACATTCATTAAAATTTGTAGACCTCCTGCATTAACTAAATCTAAAAAAGAAAAAGTTGTGTTGAGTCTTATCACTTTTTTATTTAAAAAAATGAATTGACATTAAAAGTTTATTTACCTAGGCTGTACTTTTTTAAACAAGAATGATGATAAATGGCTTCGATACAGTTCTGCAAAAAATTTTCATCCCAAGTTATGAGTGAGCATAGTTCACCATTAGTTATATCTTGTTCCAAAACTATAGTATCCTGTAAATATTATAAAAATGATGGCAAATGATCTCATAAATAATTTATTATTTATTCTGTATAATATAAATACTAAATATTCTTCTATATAAAACTAATATACATACATATTGATAACTTTGAAATTTTTTATCCAAAAATTCTGAAAGGCATGGATGACATCCTTCACTTAGAGTATTTAGTTTTATTAAAAGATCATGAAGTTTTTCAACCACATCCTTTACGTTTGATTAAAAATTTAACAATAATCTAAATTTTTTCATAACTTAATAAAAATATTGAATGTACTTAACTCACATGCATTTTATGCTGTTTATTAAAATAGGGAGGTTTTAAAAAAAATCGTAAATCACTTTCAGGTAATCGTGCTAAAGCTATAGCAGTTTTTGCATCTAACATTTGAGAAATCTGAACATATTGCCAATCTAAATATTAAATTAATTATACTTAAATAAAATAATATTCAATACTTGCAAACTATTGGTTTTTAATTACCTTTTAAGTCTTTTAAGATACTGAGAGAATATAATGCTTTTCTTTGCTCACTCTTATTTCCTATATGAGCTACTTGCAATAAACGAAAGGCTAGATTATAGTTCCAAGATTTCCACCACTTAGTAATTACATAGGACAATTTTTTTGGTTTTTGTTCAACAGATAACTGTAAATCATGTATATGTCTCAACATGAAAATATCTAAAACAAGATCAAATTTAATTATGCAAGTTTATGTTGTATTTAATAATAAATTATATAAATCTTGAATACTTTACTTTCAAACTGAGGATTATCGATATATATATATTGTGCTCTTTTATGATCTAATTCAAGAACTTTTGTTGAAATAAGAGAGTTAAATAATATTGAGGTTTGTCTTATCTGATATAAAATCCAAGACCCACTTTCAATAAAAAATATAAATAAACATTATTATTGTTATTAAACGAATTTTATCAAATATTATTATAATTATATATTTTGAATAATACCACTCTAACCTATAATAATTATTATTTATTAAGGATCATTATAAAAATTTGAAAAGTTACCTGATAACAATCACACAAATTCCGGATGTTTTCAAATAAAAAACAATTTTCTTATAATTTTGAAATGACATTTTTCATGAAAGAAATTAACAATAGTCAATTTTTTAATTTAATTATTGAGAAATAAAGTAAAAAGAAATTTTTATGAAAACATAAAAATTTAGTAAAATAAGAGAATTTCGTGCATAAATTTTAATTGTGATTCATATAATATTTTCGAAACAGTAATAATAGTTATTAACGTTCAAATCTATTTGTACCAAAGATATAAAAATATAAGTTAAATATTTATTCCTAATCATTTTTATATTCTAAACAAAAAAATAAAGAATCATAAGAAATAAGGAAAAATAGAATTTTTAGTTTCTTGACCATCATATATTTTCATCGTCTGCTTGCCATTTCCGGTAAAGATGATGCGCACGCACCTAATATAGCGGAAGTAGTTTGGTAGACATATTTATAAAAGATATATATTTTTAAAGTCATAGATGTAATTAAATAAACTTTATTGGTAAATATAAAATATATAATAATTTTATTTCTTTTTTGATAATGTATTTGTAATATGTTTTTAATAAATTTGAAAGTGAATTTTTTACGTTAAGAGATATAGACAAGACGGAGACGCCAAGGTGAATTAGTAGCGCTATGGTGAGCCTCCAGTGAACTTTCACATCCTTGTACAAATCATTGCCTCGTCGCGCATTCCGTTTTCTCTTATATTTTTCCTACAACCCACAAACTAATACTTTATAAAAGTTATTATGTAGATGTGAGTGAATCTGTTTGATTGTGTGTTATGAGGAACATAATAAAGTGGTGTTGGTAGCTGTAAGTCTGTGTAGTCTATAGACAGTATAGGCTATAGTATATCTTTCATCGTTCTCGAGAAAGAGGACGTGTTCGGTTCGACCTGCGTTGTCTGTCTTATAGATTCGCGTAGACACATCTTTGCAGAATTACGAAAAGTTTAAAAACACAAGCTGAAGATAAATTTATATTTAGTTTTAAAAGAATTAATATTGTCAACGTGACCGATTAATAAGTATTATAGACGCAGAATAAATTCGATTATTACAAGGTCGTTGTCGCTTCGTCGTACCACGCAGTTTCAGTATGGGACGAAAGAAGAAGAAGCAGTCAAGACCCTGGTGTTGGTATCCTTTACTAGAAAGAAATTTTAATAAATAAAAAGAATTAAATTTTAGCAGTCTCGAATTTAAATAATTTTACGTAATAGTGTATGTCATATTTTATTTGCATCAATCGTTCACTGGTTCATACATGCTTTTTTATATTGTGTTACCTTTTATGCTGATCACGATATAATATAAATGCGATTGGTGTTATTTTGCTAAGTATATATGCATCTTTGAAAAAAATAAGCATCGAATGAAAACAACTTACCAGCAGTTTAAAGAATATCTGGAAAATCGATTTTCTCTATTCTAACGTGTGAGTTCGTCTCTTTTCTAAGGAGGATGCGGACATTATGATTTTTTTATTTTTAAGTTTCAGTAAAAGTAAAAATTTGATTTAATTGACTTATTTAATTTAAATACTTAAATTGCTGGTGATATGTAAAACAATTTGTCTATCTAAGAAGTTATTTTTTGTTTCAAATTTTTAAAGCAAAAATTTAATAGGTCAAAAAGTAGGTTTATCTGATATATTTATGTGTTGATATTAATTAGATGAATGACTTTAAAACTTCAATGATATGGTTTTAATTTGAATAAAGTAATATGAAAACTTGTTTAAAAAATTATAAATAAATTGTAGAAGTATTTTGTGTGTGTGTGTGTGTGTGTGTGTGCGCGCGCGCGCGCGAACGCTTTGAATAGTTAATTTATTTAAAAGTTGATAATTATTTTTTACAAACTTTAACTTATTTTATTTTTATTGAGAGTTATTTATTTAGTTAACAAATATTAATTAATATGATTTTAATAAACTAGAAAGGTGAATTTATAATATTTCACTTAATTTTAATAATTTTTAATTTTAAATAATATTAAAATATTGAGAATAATTGTTTATAAAAAAATATTTTAGGTATATTTAATATAAAAAAAAAATTTATTTTGTTTATTATTTTAGACAATTGGACATATAATCTTGTCTTATACTTTTTAAATGATGGATGATAACCTTTAACTTTTCTATCAACAAAGAAAATAAGCTATCGTTATAATTGTATATTTTATATTAAATAAAGATGTATTTTTTATAGGTTTTTTTGATTACATTATAATTTAAAAATCAAATTCAAATTTTTTATTAAAATTATATTAAAATTTTAAATTAATTTATAAGTATTAATTATAATATATTTATGACAATTTATAATATCATATTGCCTTAATTAAGTGTAATTTAGGTATTGTAATAGAGAATTTGACGATGAAAAAATTTTAATCCAACACCAAAAGGCAAAACATTTTAAATGTCACATATGTCATAAAAAACTTTATACAGGTCCAGGATTAAGTATACACTGTATGCAGGTATATATAGTTATAAATAAATATATTTTGTGTTTTATAATATATTTTTGTATTAATTTTAAAATCTATTTAATATTTTAGGTTCATAAGGAGACAATAGATAAAGTTCCAAATTCGCTTCCAAATCGTAGTAATATAGAAATAGAAATTTATGGTATGGAAGGAATTCCAGCTAATGATTTAAAGGAACATGAAAGACAGAGAAATGGAGGTCGGCCTGGTTCTCCAAGTTCTGGTGAAGATGAGCCAGTGCCAAAGAAGACTAAGCCAGAGGGTTTATTAGGTTCAGCTCCTGGAGCAATGAGTAGTTCTAATATGATATCGCATGGAATGTCTGGACATCCAGGAATGTCTGTGGGTCAATTTCCACCATCCATGCATCACGTAATGGGATCCATGGGACATGTAGGACCACCATTTATGGGTCCCAGGTAAGTGCTAATTATGTAATAAATTGTACACTTACATTAAAAATATGTATATCATTCATTTTATGAGAATTAATGTAGGTAATAGAAAACTTAATTTGAACTGTTTTATGAAAGAATATTTTATTTATCTTCTTAACATATATTATTTATTTTAACATTGATATGATTTTTTATAAAAAATCAATAAGACTGATAAGTAAACTATATATCGATTATGTTTGTTTGTTTAAATTTATGGAATATTTATTAAATTTTTTTGTCTAAATTAATAAAATTTTAAATAAGAGTTTAAAACATGAATAAATAAAACTGGAATTTAGATTCTTGATTTATAAATACATAATATATAAAAATAATACAAAAGTATCAATTAAAATTTTAATTGAAATTGATTTGCGTCATCAATATATAACAATAATTCTTTTTTTATTTATTAAGAAGTTTTATTCATTTGTATAGTATGATGTCGGGAATGCACGGAGTACCTTCTGGTATGCAACCACCTGTAAGCGGAGCATCTATGCCATCTAGGCCCTTATTTCCTAGTGCCACAGCTGTTTCCTCTGCTGCTTCTACTGCAGCTTCAGCCCCTATAGGTGCTGATTTTAAGCCTATTACATCTATAGCAGGTAGTTCAATAGGGCCTGTAAAACCTACATTTCCTGCATATGGCAATGTTGATAATGGAACTTCGACAACTACTGCCTCCAACGATACAAAAGTTAATATGATTGCCACAACTGGTGCATCTAGCAAAATAATTCATCCTCCAGAAGATCTTAGTCTGGTAGTTTTTACTTTCATTTATAGTTAATTTTTTATTAAGTTTTTAAATTAAATTTTAAAAAATGCAAAATTATAAAAAAAAGTAAAAGTTTATATTTTGATATTTTAAATTTATTATGTTGATTGTATTGTACACAGATATGTTGGTTTATTTATATACTTTGAATTAGAAAAATAGTGAATAATACTTGCATTAGTTGAATCTATTTAAGAATAAAAATATAAATGTAATACGAAATTTTAATTATATTTATTTTTTCATATTTTGTTACATAAATTAACATTTAGTTTTTTAATTATGACTCATTAGTTTGTTTTTATATGAATAGGTTGGAAACAATTTTGTTCACTTTTGTAATATAGAGAAAATGGAAATTAATTAAGTGGTAATATATTTTATTAATTTATTTTGAATTTTTTCAAGACTACTCATCTTTATTTGTATAAAATAAAGAAATACAAATTTTATACAAATTTGTATAAAATTTGTATAAAATTCTAGTAATTTCTAATATCATTTAGAGTTTGTATTATGGAACCATAATTTTTAAAAGGTTTATAAATAATTATTTATCTTAACTTTTGCGGATAATACAAGTAAATAATTTTACATTAGTGATACATGAAAATATTACTTATTTTATATTTTACTTATGGTTCAATTATTTAATATATAAATTTAAAAATTTAATTTTTAAGCATAATTATAATAATTGCATATGTTATAAACATAATTTAATAAGCTAAATAAAAGAAAAATATATAATAGATTATTAGATGATAAAGACTAATAGAATTTTATAATAGATTAGTTTATTACAATATATAATAAAAGATTAGACCTAAAATATATAATATACAAATTTAAAAAATTAAAATATTAAGTACAATGTACTCTTATTTTCTGATAATCAGATGTATTTTAATCGTACCGTTTAAAAATTTTGTTCTGATAATAAAAATATATTAATGTTTTATTTTACACTTTTATAGGAGGAAATTAGAGCCAGATTACCAAAGTATCAACGTCGACAATCTGATGAATCTCGCTCTGCTCAGCAAGAAGCAGCGGTCCAGCATGCAGCTGCCATGCATCATCATCATCAGCAACAACAAGCCCATCATCAGCAGCAGCAGCAACAGCAGCAGCAGCAGCAGCAGCAGCAGCAGCAACAAGCGGCGGCAGCTTCAGCAGTTGCGGCTTTTCAGGATCAGCAGCAGCGCCAACAAGCAGCTCTTAATGCCCTGCAGCAACAGCAGCAACAACGTTTTCCGAGACCTCCTCAAGTGATGGCAATGCCTCAGGTTTCAGCGGCGATGCCCGTCAGTTCAGTCGCACTTATGGCGCCGCTCATGCGCCCGACCATGACCCTCGCGGCCCCAGCACTCATTCACGGAGGTAACATGATGCGACCGCCCCCCATGGGCCTGCCACCAGGTAAGTCTCCAGGATATTCTTCTTTAAATATTTTTTTTTTAATTTTTTTGTCTAATATCCTTAATATTCTATTTACCAAACTTATATTATACTTTTTATTATGTATTCATAAACACGTAAATACATATATTACATATTTTTTCATTGATTCATAAAATACCTATTTTATACATGTATTTTTCTATTGAAAATATTTTTTATTATTGTGACATTGTGATTTTATCACATATATATATATATATGATTAAGTTTTTTAAATTTATGTTAATTCAAACAAGCATAATGTATACAATATTTACACACACTATTCCTTCTTAACTAATAGTAATCTGACAAAAACACATTTGAATGAGTTTATTTATTTTAAGCTGTTTCGCATAAAGTTTTTAAAACTAAGATAAACATTTTTAATGAAATATATAAAATTGATTTAAAATTTAAATAACCTACATATTAACCTTGTATTTTGTATTTTTTTTTTTATTTTTTTATATTTATATTTGTATTTGTTTTTATTTTTTAAATTGTATAATGAATAAATCGTAAGTAATTTAAAAAAATAAAATTATCACCTTCAAATTATTAAATATTCTTATTACTTCATCAATTTGATTCGTTTTTTATATGAATGTAAATCATAGAGTACATGGATTTTCTTTGTTTTATTTCTGTAATTGTTCAAGTAATATTTTAAATAATAATTCTTCATGAATTTATAATTGATATTACATAAATTAAAATTTTTAACAAATATTTATATCTTACCGTATTTGATAAAAAGTTATTAGTGTGTTAGGATCAAAATACACAATTCAAAAAGAAGTATTTATAAAATATCATATAAAAATTAGTTATTTCAAAAATATACTTTTAATTGAAGTACTACTTTTTTTATTTCAAAATGTGTAAATAAAGAAATAAATATTAATATAGACTTACATAGTTAGACTAAGCATTTCAAAACAGGAGCTAAATTCAAGATAAGAGAGAAATACAAAGAAAGTTTGTTTTAATAAGTAACTTGGTGAAGGTAAAATTTGTGTATATACATAGGTGTATACAGATGATTTTCAAAATGGATTTAACGGATAGTACATAATAAACTTCTAAAAATATAATAATTATGAAATAATATGCAGTATATATAAAACAGGAAATGAGATTTTTATTTGATTTTAAGCCTATTTTTAATACTTTAAACGAGTAAACTTAGGTATTTATTTCTGCCTATTCTTTGAAATAGAAATGGTATCAACTATCGTCGATATTTACGTTTTTAAAGTGATTTTGAATAATTTAAAATGTATAGCTTTGTAAGAAATAACAAGTAAGAGATAAATGAATACGAAATTAAAATTAAATATAATATAATTAATTGAAATATAATATAAGTAACTGAAATTAAATATATATACATACATACATATATTTGACTTTCTGTACTTTATAAATAATATCAATTTATTTCTAAGTAGATTCTTCGTAGTACAATATTTATATAAATACTAAATATATTTGATTTTTGTATTTTATATTAAACACTAAGAAACAATTAAATAAATTGTTGATTTTTATTAATGCTCATCGATATGAAACTTAAAATCTAATTCGTGAATGTAAAAATTATTCTTCAATAATTAATTTAATTAAATTTTAATTTAATAATTAGGAAAAATATAAAAGTATGAAATATAAAATAAATATGAAAAGCGGGCAGATCAATATGCAAATCAATATTGTTATCATTTTACAGTTGATAAAATTAGAAGTAGGACATACGAATGTGATAAGATAGTTGTTTAGAAAAATAATATGTTTATTAAATATATTTTCCAAGTTCTTCGCTAATTAAAAAAATATTTATAAGATTATTTTACATGTAGTCCTTTGAAAAAGTTTTTACGTTTTTAACGGTGCGTTTACAGGGTACCCTGTCACTCTTCAATGAGTGTTGAATCAAACCCCAGTGTCTGGTTACTAAAACCCGTGTTTTAGCAAGTGCAACAAGGTTGGTCCTTAGCAATTAGCATGCGGTGAAATGGCCTATGTATATCATAAACCTTATTATAATATAACAATAGCATTAATAATAACAATATTAACAAAAACAACAATAATAACAAAAATAATCACCACAATAATAATAATAATAATAATAATAATAATAATAATGATAATTATCTTTATCATCATTATCGTCGCTATTATTATAAATTACTTCTATACCACGTATTACCATGTTATTTTTTAACTATTATTATCATAATTAAATATAAGCCATCATACTAAGAAAAAGTCAGGTTTGTTTACAACATATATATTTTACAGTTAACATGTAAATTATTTGGCTCAAATAATATTTAATTACTATTAATAAATATGTTACTTACAAACATATCATTTTCTCAGTGTACGATTATTTACTTATTTTTTTCAATTATGCAGATGCGTCGAGCGACCTACTTAAAATTAAAGAAAATTCTCCTTATGTTTATATCTATCAAAAAATCGATCGCTTAAAAACTTCAAAAAAATAATTAGTTTATTTATATATAAATAAATTTAAATAAATAAATAAATCATCATATCTGTTATGTCAATATTTAATTTGAAACAATTTTTTAAATTTTCTGATTTAATTCAAATTATATTTTAATCGTTAAAAAATTTTGATACATAAAGTTAATAGTAAATGAAGATGAAGAATTTTAATACTAAATATTTTGTGTTCATTCTATATAGTTAGGATAAAAACTTATATTTAACGTATTCATAATTCAAAAAAGCATGTAAAATATTTATGAATTTTTAAATTAAGTATTTTGTTTATATATATATATATATTAACTATATTAATTTTTATATTTAAATTATTGTTTTTAATAGTATGATTTTATTATGAACACAAATTATAGTGTATGTTAAAGATAGAATTATAGATGTTATGTTTTAAATTTGACGGTCGTTCGACGATAATTAGAATTGTGCTATTATTTTTTATTTGCCTATATTTAATTTATAATTTTAATTTTGCATTATCTAATTCTTATTTTATATTAATTTTCTTTTATTTATCTTTATAATAAATTATTTTTTCTTTTATCCTAAAACTTTAAATATACCTGTTATATTTGTTTCTAATGCTACAATGTTTCTGTTTGTCTCTCTATTTCTCGTCTTTCTCTCTTTATTTTTTACATGACTGGTAGTTTGAAATTCCTGTGTGTTGTGACGGTAGTAATGAACGCTTTTTTGGGCACGGTATAGTTCCATCTGATTATAAGAAAAATGTCTATATTTATTTATTTATTTATAATCAATCGATACATTGAAATCTCGTTCGGTAAAATTGATGCAAATTTTTCACGAAATTAATCGTTTTTTTGGTCTATTATACAAAATTGTTTATTATTATATAATTAAATTTTATTCCTGTTATACTATATAATTAATTTAATTAATATTAATTAATAATTTAAAAAATTATATATTATATTATATCAATTAATTATTAATATAATGTAAATATTAATTTAAATATTTATTTAATATTGAAATATGCATTAAATAATAATTTAAATTCTAAATTTATATCTCTAGATATGGTTTTTTCACTGTAAAGAGGCAATGCTTTAAAAGACGTTTTGTTGATAAATTAAAAAATAAAGTTAGTATTGTATTACATCGTGTAGAAATATATTTTTTACATGTTCATATGTTATTATTATTCCTTGATGTTTTATATTTTTTAACTTATACATATTTTTAATATTTTTATTTTTTCTTATGTTATTGTGAAACGAGATATATTATATTTAATCATAAAATTTACTGACAGTCGATGGTAAAAATAGTATTTCTTTTACAAGTAATGATGTTATTTTGTTATCTCGTAATTTTCACATACTTTCTTATATTAGTGAAATATTTCAAATACTAAATTTATGGTAAATATATTATTTTAATTTAATTAAAACAAAAAGAATAAGAATTTCTAATTGTTAAATTATTTCATCAAAATTTTATTTCGTATTGTAATGCTGAATATACAAAGCTGTATATGTAAGAATTCATTAATAATCCTCCAATAAATAGCATTTATACCATTAGCATTGAAAACATTAATCTCACTGATTAAGTTGCTTGTGTTGGCATAAAAAAATTAAAAATTTAACAATATGATACATTTCGTGAATAGATCTGCAACAAGAACGAACTCTAATGATATATTTATAATTATATACGTAATTATCATTATTATCACGCACGCTATGTATATGAATATCCAAACATTATATACACACCTACACATATACATACACACTCATATATATATATATATATATATACTTCATATATATATATATATATATATATGCAAGAAAAACATACGTACATAGACACACAAATGTATACATATTAGTTCATATATAGATTTTCTGTCATATGACAGATTTTTAGATAAGTCGAGCCGAACGACAGTAAGTAAATTAATTCACGTACCAAGTATATTTACTTAGACTTATTTTTACTTATTACTTTATTTTTTCTATACTTGTCATTAACACTAACAGGATGGGAGGACTATTTTTTTATTGTCATAAAACTGGTATTTACTTAAATATATATACGTGTTTTTCTTACGCAATGATTTTATGCACAGTGAAAACGAGGCTTGCGAGGTAAGGCGTGACAAACTTTGCCATAAAATGGTCAACAATATTATTTAAAAAGATAAATAGTACCATTTAATTTAAATATTCAAATTTAAATTTATAGATTTTAAAAGGTATTCTTTTTAAGCAAGATTTTAATTTCGTTTCAAAATTGAATGTGGTTATATATTTATAGTATAGTTTTTAGTATTTTTGAACGAATCACGATGTTTTTTTTTATTTATTAATTATTTTTATTATAAACATTTTGTTTATATTGTCAAAGAATAATAAATGTTACTTATAGTTTTTAATGTGATAACAATAGAACAAATCATATTCACAGATATCGAGAAATTATCAATAAAAAAATTATAAGAAAAAATTTTTAACTGTATTGATCTAAGTATGCATTGTGCAAGCTGTTTTATTATATGAAAGTATTTATTAATTTAATTGGATATTTATAAACTATTTTTAATTACAGAATTGAATGCTCAATATTTAAAACTGAGCTATTTTAAATTATATAAATTTATTTTTGACGAAATTAATTTTTATATTAAAATTTTTTAATATTTTTATGAAATATTTGTAAATAAAATATATTTTTATCTAAACGTACGTAAATGAGTTGAACAATATCAAATAAATAATAAAAATAATTTTTAATTAAAAATTATGATTTCCTATTGTTATACTTAAGTGCAAAAGTTTTTATATTTGTAATTTAAATCTTGTTTTAGTTTTAAAATTTTTGTTAAAGTGCATGAAATGTCTATTTTGCTAACTACAATTATTAGCAGTAAATAAGGCATAGCTTTACTTCTAAGGGCCTCGTTACATTTCATGATCGGTCTCTGTCTTTAGAGATTTTTAATATATTTTTTGAGTGAGTGAAAAAAGAGAGAGAGAGCGTAAGCGAGAGAGTGAGTAAGTGACGATGAGTGTGAGAGAAACAGTGAGAGAGTGAAAGAGAGAGAGAGAGAGAATAAACAATCAAACTAGGAAGATACAAAGGTGACAGCCGATCAAAGTTTCAATAAAATATAAGACTATTTTACTATTATAATACAGATTAGTATCATGTTTGTGAGATACAAGCGAATTATCGTACAAATTCTCTGAATTATGCGATATGCCTTTAAATTTTATTTTAAGTGTTGTAAAGACTTTGTATTCTTTGTGTACCTTTATTTTTTTATCAATGTATGTCTATATTCGAGTATTATTTTGCACACTTATGGATATGTATGTATTTCATTTATTTTACATATAAACAATTAATGTATATTTATTTTTTAGTCTGTTGTAAATCAATAATATTGAGAAAAAAAGATATTACCGTCAATTTTTATTACAGGGTATTTTAAGTATATAATATATAAATATATTATATATATATTACAGTTCATTACAGACTTTATAATAGCAACCCGTGTTTAGTAATAAATTAATATTTTAATTTAATATTTAAATAAAAATGAATTAGTAGTTTAGCAATTATATTAGTTCATAAAATAAAGTGCTATTATTAATTTATTAATATAAAAAACATTTATATAATAATGATTGACAATTCTTAATATTTTGTTAGTTTTTATTTTAAAAATTTATAATTTTACATAGATATTTCTGTCTTATATTAACATAGTATACTATGAGCTACTAATAAAGTTCATTAATTTAGAAATATAGTGGGCATTATCCGTTTTCAAGCGTTGATTTATTTTTAGAGGATATATTGCTTAAAAATATTTTTTTTACGAGGCGTATGAAATTTATTAATTTTCATAATTGGATGCTGCACATTGAAAGATTGGTTTTGATATTTGTTTCTAATTATATAGTTTTTAAATGCATACTATTTATAAATGGTTTAAAAAATATTTGCAGTATATACGTAGTATACATTTTAAACTATAAAACTTAACAGTTTATTTAAAAAAATTTTTTTTCATTTGTACAATAAAATATTTAAATAAATAAGATGTCTACTAAATTCTTACTTTTATGAATTTTTGTTGATACCAAACAATATTATTGCTAATGAGTATAGTTATATATAAAACATATATTTATTATTTAGCAAACTTTTAATCAATTTTAATTACAATCCAGTAAGTGAAAACTGTTATTTTAACTTAATAATAATAAAATAGTGATTGTATGTTAAGGAAAATTATAAAACTTCATATTCGATAGTATTTACTAAAATTTGGGTTTACGATTAATAAATAAGAAGTGATTTATATCAAGTATTTTTTAATATATGAATATATCGTACATAATGTATTAAAAATAATCGGCTGTCACTCGTCTCTTCTTAAGCGTTGATACATCTTCAAAACGATTCTGCAGATTGATTTCAAGATTTGAGAAATGGAAGATTTGATTCGTTTTGTTGATGTACTCATGCGACGTAAGTATAACAACATTAAAGAGCAGGTGTGAAAATTATTATTAATTAATTATTTTGAAATCTTTAAGAGGGTGTGAAATATCGATATAATTCTATGTTTATTTCAATAATCATTTTTAATAACTTTAATAACCTTAATATTTTGTAGTATATTTTTTTATTTGATTATTTAAGTGTATTTTAGTTATTTTTTCTTATCTTCTACTGAATATATCTATAAATTATTGTTGAAGTTTACTCACTAATTATTACTATATCATTGCTTATATCATTATGAATTAAGAAATAACGAAGTAACATAATGCACAAATGGAAACTGATTTTATTACATTGTTTAATAATAAACCTTAAAATAAAAAATTTAATTTAAAAATTACACAGTCGTAATGAAATTAAATAATTTTCCTTAATCATCGTACAAAATATAAGAAACATTAAATGTATAAGTAAAGAAATTGAAAATATATTTTCACATCCTTTTAAAAATGTAAAAATAAAAAAATAAAAAATGAAAATGTGGAAAGAGCGTAGTTTACGTTCCTTTGGAAAAATAATTCGGAAATGTCATATTTTGCAAGCATAAAAGTTACTTTATTAGCTTTGAAGCTCAAATATAATTGACATGTAATTTTATTTTTGCAGGTATGTTAGGAGCAGCTCTACCACCGGGTGCAATGCATCCGGCTTTCGCCGCCCCAATGGGTTTTCCAGGAGCGCCGATGTTGGCACCGATGATGCATCCGCGTTTTAGATGATCGCCCCCAATCGCGGACGGGCCCTCGACCGCGCCGTTGCACTTCGTGCTTTGGGCTCGGCCCTAAAGCCAAGTAATAATCGGGCACATCACGATGACAATGAGACAAAGAGACCTAGACGAACGTGGCTTGTCCACTTCAGGTTGGTCCTCTCTTCCTCTCTTTCTCTTGCTCGCTCGCTCGATCGCTCGCTCGCTCGCTCACTTAAAACGCTGGCATTCTCTCTTTCATTATTTCTTATTCGGCCTCTCTGTTCAACATTTCAGAATAAAATGCAAAGGATTTCATGAGGAAAGTCAGAAATTGAAGAGGGAGAAAGTCATCCGACAAACGTCAATGCTGTCCCAACAAAAAGTTCCCACCGGGACCGATTACAGTTTCGGTAGGTTGTAACGTGCGTGTGATATTTGCGATTGATACAAACATTTAATAAATTCGATAAAAAAGTTGATAAATTTTTAAACGAATAGGCTTTTAGTAATAATGAAATTATCATTTATTATATTAATATTAGTTAAGATATATATAGTTAAATACTGCTTTTAAGTAAGTCAGTTAATTTGGGAGATACGAATTTCAACGAGTATTATAGTTTGTAATATTTGAATAAATAAATATATCATGTTAATATTAGCACGTACGCAACGTAACAAACTTAAATATTTTCACTAATTTATTTAGTAAAGTAAAAATGCTTCTACTTCGAATAAACTTTTTTCGGTACGGCGAGATGTTTTTTCTGTGTAGCATAGAGAGAGGCGAGAAGAGGGGTAAGACATGGAATATGAAACAGTACAACAAAAAAAAATGAGAGTAACACACAGAACATTATAAAATAACCTACCAAGAAGAATCTATGCGAAAGAGAGATAAAACTAAAGACATTTACAATGGTGTGCGAGAAAGTTGAAAAGAGTGAGAGAGTGAAAGACATTTTTCCGTTTCTTATCTGTGCTTTATAAATGGTACTGAGAACGAGAGGTCGACGAACGTGTCCAACTACAGCCGACATCGAACTCAACATGCACAGCCGAAGAACCAGAAGTTAGCAAAATTCTTTGTTTTTTATATTAATTATTATATTAATAATCATTATTAACGTTGATGATAAAAAATATCATGTCATATTCGCTACGTCATATGTTAGTCGTATCAGAGATGCAATGACTCCGTAGAAACTGATTTTTTCGTTTTCTTTGTTTTTTACTTCTAGAATTTTTAATGCTGAAATTTTTAAAATATTTGATATCATAGCAAATATTATCGGTTTAATTGATTGTTTATTGATTTATTATTAAATTGATAATAACGAGTTGATAAAGTTTGTCTTTTGTCTAAATATGTATTATTTTATTTCAAAGGATAATCGCCGCCAGAAAATATTTTTTAATTTAAAAGTAGTTTTTATTAAATTATTATTCCTCAAATGAGTGGAAACATTCATTACTAGTTACTTCATATAAAAAATAGTAATAATTGAATATTTCAAAATTTTATCACAAATTATTAATATTGATTATCGCATGAATAAAAATAATCTACATTATTGTTGATTCGTATAGTAGAACCATATAATTTAAAATCAATAAAACTAATATACTCTCAGCAGAAAAAGTCGTTTCTCAAGTGTCAAGTCGTTTTTCTGAGCGTCTGTACCAGTGTCGTCTCGGAGATACGTGAATATGAGAGACAAGGTGACGCCCATCTAGCGTTACTGCCAACGGGACAAGTCATCTAGCCATAACCGATTTTCCCCTTGGTAGCGACGCGTGGCGTCTCTGCGCTCGCCTCAGGTTAGTTTGTCGATCAGATTTTATTTTCAAAACGTATTATCAACCTTTTACTTACACCGAGTTTGTTCATCGATTTTTATATGAAATATAAACACATTAATAGAAGTATGAATATTAATCAAATGCATTGTGAGGATGTTGTTTATATTATTGTTATAATATCATTTTTTATTTTGAATATACAATCATTGTCATAACGATTATTTGTACATATTTATGCATATTTATATTAGTAAATTCATGTACATATGATATAGATAAGCTTTTGGAAATATTAATAATATGAATAGTTATTTGCACAATAGTTTAAAAAATACAAAAAAAAAGTAGACTCATGTTTTATTTTTTTATTTTCATATTTTTAAGTGTATTATCAACACTAGATTTTATTTATTTTTGTACAGTGTTAAATTAGTAGACTAATATTAACGAGAATGTATAATCAACTGTAAAAACGAAAATAATATGAAATTAGAAATGTATAGTTAGCCTATAATTGAGCAATAATTTACATAAATTAAAATTAAAAAATTGCTTCATTCCTACATTTTAATCTTATCATTGTGTATACAATTTGCATTCACATACAATATTGTTTATTTGATTTTTACTTATTATTCAACAAACCAAATAAATAAAAAACGATGAAAGGATGCATAAAAAATTTAAAGGATTATACTTGCGTTTAGAGTATTAAATAAAAATGTCAATTTATAAAAAGTAAATGAATACCTTTAATTAATAAAATAAAAGTTGAAATGTTGCAATTTTATGTTCATAAAAAATAATTAAATAAAGAGCAAAGAAATGTCTCGCAGATGATATCGATGGACTCTCTCGGTGTGAGAAAGAAAAGCCTTTTTCCTTACAAGGAACAATTGTTGGGCGACGCATGAGTGAGTGGTAAGTACAAAGAGTAAATTCTCAAATGTAAAATAAAATTTTTAAAAATTCGATAAACGAGATTCAAAAATAGTTATTAACAGTTAACGGTTCTTGACACTCGACTCACGCTACTTCAACTAGCTTTCCCTTCTGCTTTTTTTTTCTGTCTGTTAGCCAAGCTTCGATTGCTCGAACTCTAGTCGCAACGCGCGTAACGTTTTAAGATAAATACACGACTATTTTGTTAAAATTTGAGAATACAGACTATAACATTTTAAAAGTTGAAATTTCGTTCTTGCCTTTATTTTGAATTCTTCAATTTATTATTTAAAATTAAAAATTTCGTTTTATGTTAACATAAAATTGGTATATTACATAGAATTTTTTATATTTAGTGATAATTGATAAGTGTTTTTTTAATAATTTAATATGAAAGATAGCAATAGAAAAATATTATCTTTAATAAATTTCTTAAATTACATTAAAATTAGTCTTTAGAAAATTGTATTATATCATAATTATAATTGAAATATAGAAAAATACTTTAAAACATAGTAATTCCTATATTTCATTCTTTTGCTAAAAATTATTCTTATATTAAAATTCAGTACTGTATTAAAGATTTTATTTTAAATATAAATATATAAAGTGTATATAAAAAACTTCAAAAATTACACAGCTCGACAATAAATTGTATAAATAATACGACATTTGGTGCAACGTCTCACTTATTCTTGCGTATCTCAAAATCTACATAAGCAAATAGTAATCGAAGCTGCTAATCTTCGTCCGCTTGAAATTTTTATCGTCTACCTCTTCCTAGCTCTCCACTCCTATTTATTCTTTTTAATATTATCTCTGTTCTCTCTCTCTCTCTCTTTCGTTCTTTTTCTCTTTCTCTTCCCTTAATTCAAGCTTCGCTTTGGCGTCACATTTTTTTTGAACGCAACTTTCTGTTTCTTAATAAAAAAAGAGAAAAAATAGAAATATAATTAATTATAGTTCAGGCTCTCAATTGAAACTTCGAAAGCAAAACAGCGAACTGCGCCGTATAACTGCACCTGTACGTATATAAATCTACGCATTGATTATTATAACAATAAATTATAAAAACCTTTCGTACGACGCTCGTACTATGTTGACGAGTCTTTTAATGGTATTATTATTTAAATATATATATTCACTTATTAATTTTTAAAATAAATTATGTAAATTTCGGATGCTCGTTATTTTCAATATTTTATAGGCTAATGAACTGCGCGAGCGTCGGTGCGAATTATAATTTTGAACATGTAGAAGTTCTGTTATTTATATTAAGTGTCATGATTATCTCGGCTCTTTTTCGAATAAAATTCTATGGTATAAAAGTTTGAATTGGAAACTCTAGGCCACGTTGTTCGCCGCTATTGGAGTATCACAAGAAAAATGTCCATTTAATTTAAATATTATGTACAAATAATTTTGTTTGCATATCGTAAATATTAATATAAACATGCCTTTTATTAATTAGAGTGTTCGCATTTTGTATTACTTTGATTTTTTTTGCTTGTTTTTTGCGATAAATTTATGCGCCAAATTGAAGATGTATAATTCACATCCGGAGCGGCGGATAACGAGCGCCGCATATTGTTTTAACCAATCACAGCTCTGATCGCTGTTGGACCTTATCGGTCCCTTGCCGTACCAGGCAGGCGATTGTTTTGGTCCTACCGTCTAGGATCTCGAGGCTACAATAAAGTTCATTAATAAGAATTATTTAATTACAATGTTTCATTCTTTTATTTGTTTTCAATAAAACATTTGGGAATATATCTACAATTAAAAAATTATTTGTTATTATGCATATCTGTTACTATACATATTCATTTACCAAGTTTTAATTTATCCAAAAAAATGTTTGTTCGAGTTACATTTTATTGTTGTTAAGAACAAGATTTTTGTTTAAGAATGGATTTTTTTTAGTAATTTAGAAAATTTTTTTAACTTTTTAATGATTTCTTAATTTTTATATTCACCTTCAATACACATTTGATGTTTATTTGTATACATTTTTATTATTTCACTTCGTTGATAAAAATTTATTTCAGCGAAAAATTTTGTTTATTTCGCTTATTTGAATTAAATATTTCCTATTTTATGAATTTTATAAAATGTAAATACATATTTCGTATATTGTTGTACGAATTAGATTTTATCAACAAGAATAATTTAAAGTTGAAACTCTAAGCCTTGTATCGTCAAATTTATTTATGACATTTTTTAAGTTTTTGTTTTGAGTTTAGTTGAAAAGATGCGTTCAATTTTACCATAATCAAATTACTGAGCTAGTTCAGATAATAAATATACTTATAATATTCCATGGAATTGTTCTTTTAAACCAAAGGACGTCAAATTGAAGTAGATTGATAAATAAGCAAAATATAAATACATATAAATTATTATTTAAACTTAATGAAAACAATGAAATTCATAAAAATAAAACAAATACATAAATAAATATAAATAAAAAATGTATACAATAAAACAACGTGAAAAACTCGTATAATTCGGATGCTTAAACAGAAATATTTTTCCATTTCAAAGAGAATGTTATGCACAATTACATATTTTGAAAAAGTTGAAATAAGTTTTAGCCTCGCGATCCATGCAGACGTGTGGCTGGACCGAGAAACAATATTATTATACGCTAAATAAAATGTAAAAGCTACATGATAGCGCTGAATACATTTACACTAAACGAAGTAATGAATGTTTGTAAAATTGTAAGGCCGAGGTATGATAATTTGTCTATATTTTATTTTTTCTTTTAAAGTGATGTATATACCAATTTACATCAATTTGATATACAGACGGCTCTAATATCACATAATACGGAGAATATTTGATACGTAATGTGAGAAAGTAAACAACAATATCTGATTAAATTAGTATCTTCTATAGCATTGCTCTTTTCAGCCGATGGACATCAAGTGAAAACCGAAATACGAAGAAACAAAAGTAAACAAAAAAAATTTTAAGCGAAAAATTTAGTGTATTACACTTAAACGTGTATTTATTGACTTGATGAATTAATAAATGGTTTTGTTACGACAGCACTATGACAAAATTTACTATCGAAATCATCGCCTTAATTACTTACGTATACCTATAAAAAGTATTAGTCAATTATTTAATTAAATATTTAATGCATTTGAGTATTAAAAACTTTATTTATTATACGATGATTTCGTATGTAGTGTCTATTATATTTCATATGACCTTTTCCTATATATTTAAATTAAAAATAATAAAAAATGTGATTGACTCATAACAGGCATCAGTGAAAGTAATATTCATATGAAAATCTTCAAGTTTTGATTTACAATTTTACATAAAAAATTGACTAATATGACTCGTATTTAAATGGATAAATGCATTATATTTTTTGCATTTTAATTGTTTGCATTTTAATTAATTAATTTTCAAAAAAATTAAAATGAATTTTGAAACTAATTTGAATCATTAAATATTATTCAAGTTAAATTTATTTTAAGAACCTAATTTATTTTGGCACTAATTATAGTTTTATTAAAAATTTATTTTTGGTTAATGATTTGTTTTTCAATGAATTGTCATTTCATTAATAATAGTTTTCATAGCTTTTAATTGGTTCATGATTAATTTTTTATTTTTTTGTTCATTTGTATGATAAGAGTTTTTCTAGTTAACAAATGAACCTAAAGTACTAATAATGTAAATATAATTTTTATATAAAATTGATTTCATTTAAGGAATGTCGCAAGAAATTTTCTACTAAATGTAGTAACTTGCCGTACATGAGCTCAATTGCAATGAATTTTATGAGTACTATTACTGTTAAACTTGATACATACTAGAATTATAAAAATATGTATTTTAACCGAGCAAACCTATTATGCGCAATGTAACTTTAAAAGTGAAAAATGAAAAATTGAAAATAAAATTGTTTTAAATATATTTTTTATATAATTAAAATATTTTATTTATTATTTATGTATTTAATATTTTGGTATTATATAAGAGGCTTTTATATTTATAAGATTTAAGTAGTTATACTTTTAGAAACAGCATTAAGTAGATAAATTTTTATTATGTTTTCATTTACATGTAATTTAGTTGTTTCACTGTGATCAGTAACAGTGAGCATTAATAATAAATAATCAGTTTATTTACAAATATATTACGAATAAATTTACCTCGATATTATACTGGCTCTTAAAAATTCCAACTTGCAATAAGCAATTAATTCATTAACTGATACCAAAAGTTATAATCATTATTTGTAAAATTAAAAAAAAGAGTCAATTACATTTGCCAATATTATATTTTTGAATTTTTTGTTTATACATAATAGTTTGCAAATTTTTACATTTCTACTTTGCTAGTTTTTAAATTTACAGCTGTTACTACATTTATTCATGAGTCATTCAAGTTAAAAACGTGGAATTAATTGTAAATTGAAAGAGACAAAATTATGGAGTAAGAAGTTTGACATATAATAACATAAATTTGATGTTTTTAGAGCAAAAAATCCCTTGAAGCTAATGCTTCATTGTGTATAAGAATAAGTTCAGATGGTTAGCATCATTCATAGTCAGTTATTTAGTTTGTATTGCAGAGATTGCCTTTCTTGGTAATAAAATTCTGTAACAAATCTCTTAAAATACAAAAAGTGTACTATATCAATACATTAATACATATTTTTGTATTTTAAACATCTTATCTACATTTATTAGCTAATGGAATATTTAAATATAGTCAAATATTTTTCAATTGATATATTACAAATATTTAAAATAAATAGTATTTTCTTATATATATATCTTAATAAATAAGTATGTTAACAATTATTAAGTTACAACTATTTAAAAGTAAGGTCTATTTTTCAAAGAATAAATAAATGAAAAATGAATTATTATTATTTTTTATAATAAAAAAAATTCAAGAATACAATAAAAAAATCATTTTTAATAAATGAAATTTTATAATATAATGAAAGTTATTACGTTTTAATTTAAAATTCTTAATTAAAGTAGTGTGTTATAATAAAAATATAGTAATAACAATATTTATGGAAAGAAAAATTTATTTTCATTATCTCGTTATTTTAGGGAATTTAGAAATAAAATTTAATAAATTTTATAAAGACAATCTGTACAATAAATATTTAATTAAATAATATGAAAAACAATAAAATTTATAAGAATTGGCAATAAAAATTATCATTTTAAAATTTTAAAATCTTCAATTGAAGGAATTTTATAAAGTTTTAGAATTAATATTATTAAAATCGATAATCAATCGGAATGTGACTTGTAGCTTTAAGAAAACATTGTATCCTTGTAAAATTAATCGTCATTACATCATACTGTTGAAGACCAAAGTTCATCAGTTCAACCTTTCTAAGGTAAAGAATGGTGCACGTGAACTTAAGAAGAATAAAATCAACGAGTTGAAGAAGAAAGGAATCAGACTTACCTAGAAAGTGAATGTTCAATCGTATTTGAGATGGTTCTTGCTGGCAAGAAAATTACAAAACTGTGTATCTTCCAGTCACTATTAAGCCGCTAGCGACAAGTAAATCGTACATGGAAGCGCGACCTAGGCAAGTAAGTACTCGAATTGCTCGATGAAGCAAGGAGAGAAGGGGAGAATGAAAGTGAAAGCTTAATTCTAATACACATAATACATATGAAATAACTTAAAGCAATAGTTTCGTATTACAAATAGGCAATGTGCTGATCTATGGCACATTAACTGTCATTTCGTTCGATTTATGTATGTTGGTGGCTGTTAATAAGTATGACCTCTGTATTTATAACATCAGGTCGTTTTTTCTTCAGTTTTTTCTATTTTTGTATTAAATATAGAATATTCACCTTCTAGAAATATGTAAAAATAAAATACAAGTTTATACTTGTAAATTTCAAATATAGAATTCATATTGTGAAAATCTATTTTTAGATTTATAATACTATACAAAATAATGTTTTTGCATAGAATAATTAAGAATAATTAATATTATTGCAGTAAATGTAAATCATTATATTTTGACAATGTTATAAAAATTTAGAATATTTTAATTTAAAATTCAATAATTTTAAGAGATAAAAGAAAATTTTCCATTAATTAATGTTTTCAATGGTTAAAATCAAACCGATCAATGGTTAAATTTTCAATTATTATGTTTAATATTTTAAATAAAATTTACTACTCACACTTATACAGAATAAAATTTACGTAAAAATATAAAATGTAAAAATTTGTATATTTTTTTAATTGACTCTATAAATCGATGAGGATATTTTTACAAAATATAAAAACTAATTATCAAATTGTTCCCTAAATAATACAATTTTGTTTTATGAACATGCGTAAAATTTAATACAATGTACACATTTTTATTGTTTTAATGTTATTTATGGAATTTATACCTTTTTAGGATGTTTATAACATTTATTTTAATTATGTTGTAACTCTAGAATTAATATTCTACATTACACATTACAATTAAATTATTAAATGTGATAACTAAGTCTTTATTGTGAATGTTTGTACTGACTATGAATGTATCGTTACGTATACACGTTCAAATATCAGATTGTATAATAGAAATCATTTAATTTTCAATAAATTATACAATATTGTCTGAAGAAGTTAAATTGTGAAGGGAATTTCTAAAAATAAAATAAAAGTAGTGGCATATGATTTGGTTTGGAAGTTTATTTTATTACTTATAACATTAACTTAAAAAAGTAATTTTTTATAATTTAAATGCAAATATGAAAAGTTTAAAAAATATTAAATAATTTGTAATCAGTTAAATCTTTTAAATAAAACTACCATTTATACGCGCAGGAAACAGATTTTTTAGAGAAAATTAAAAAAGTAACTAGAGAATTTTTCTTTTTTTAATTGATACATAGGACATTATTTACACACACATCCTAAGCGTGTGTAGTTAATTTATATTTAAAATTTCTGATATGGTTATTATTACTGTGTCAGTTACTTTAAGAAATGGTTAAATCATAATAAATGTGTGCATAAGTTGTAAAAAGGTAAACTGTAAAAAATGCTTTAGTTATTCACACATAACTTTTAAGTAAACTCTCAATTATATACTTTATTTTAAATATTTCTTAAGAAAAACTTTGAAGGCATTTATCAGTTTTATTTTAGTATTTGTTAGATATTGATCTTCTGCTGACAGTATTGATTTATATCTATACGGTATTCAACAAAGGTTTTCTTTTTTGCATTTGTTTAGAACCTTTTTAAATTTGCGTGTTGTGAATTTGAACGAATCAGAAACTCGTGCATATATTAATATAGTGCATTGATTTTTAAATAGATAGAAAATGTAACAAAACTCAAGGTTTCAATGGTTGAAATGATCTAGAAATAAACGAAACGCTTGAATAAAGTGCAATTTCGAAAAGTTAAATATATCAATTTAAAAATAAGAATTTTTAGTAAAGGTATTTATTAAATTTTTATTTTTATTTTATTTTATTTACTTTGATTTAATCTAACACATTTTTATATAAAACTGATATTTATAATTTCAAATATGATAAATATGAATAGTTCTTAAGTTTTTTTATTTATATTAATTAATATAATGTAGTATAAAATTAATATAATAATTTCAATATTAAAATAAATAATTATCTTTTTTCAAGAGTATATTTAATTTTCAAATAACAAAAATTATAAGCTTCGGTACTTTTTCCTGTAATTTTGTATTTTCTGTTCATAAAATTGAGATTTGTAGAAATTCATAAAAAATTACATAATTAACGACTTTGATTTAATCATAGCTCATTATTAAATAATCAATGAATATTCTAAAATTTATCAGAACAGAAATAACCAAGGGTTTGAATTTATCTCGTTTCAAATAGAAATTATATTACTCATATTATTATTAAAACTTATACTTTTAAGCTTATCAATACAAAAACAATAATAATTACTAAATTATTTTTAAGTTTCTTCAAAGTGAAGATTTGTATGACATTATAAATTTGTATATAAATTGTATCAAGAATAGAAATAAATATATTTTACAGCAAGACGAATAAAGGACAAAGAAATAAGCTAAAGAGAAATTTTTAATGTCCAAAATGTTCCTATTTTTACAAGCAGGAAAATCTACATATGAAAGTTTTTTTCGCAATGCAGGGAAGTCCATAGGCGCAAGTTTTGCAAGCTTGTGAATCCCAGCGATGAACGAGGGATGTATTAATTATTTTCTGGAGAAACAGGAAGTAATAGACACTTTTTTCTTTCATGAGAAAGAAGTTTAAATAAAATTTTTTAAAAAAATATAATTTTCCTAAAGAAAATTTGATTGTTCTAAAAAATTATGTTCTAGACCGACGACTGATCATTAAAAGATTTAACTCTGAGTATTTTGAATTTTTGAAAAAGTACGTCATAATCTGTATTATTAATTCATAATTATAGTGAAATAAAAGTTAGTAATTATATTTCTTCAAGGCTTGAATTATAAAATGTATAATAGCATAGTGTATATAATAAGAAATTGTATTAAATAACTTTATTCTTGTAAGTAAATGAATTTTGGATTCGTGATGGTTTATTTAAATTTTGTACACACGACTTATGTCTATGACAATAAAAATTTAATTATTTAATATAAATATTATTATTTTGAAAAAATCAATAATTTTTAATAATAAATATTTATTTTTAAAACGTAAAATTTTTCCTTATATATTTTCTGATATAACTGACTCTTAGTGTGTGATTCTATAAAACTATGATAAAAACAGACACATTTGAGATTCTTGTTATCTTTACTTCATGTAATCGACGTACAGGAGCACACTCATAGCTAACTAACATAATCATACTTATATCAGTTGCAAAAGTGCAGCTTACCTATGTACTTATTGAACTATGCAAGTGAGAACACAATTTATATTATATAAAATAGAAAATAAAGTTAATTGAAAATTTTTTTAAAGTTTTTCTTTTATGTTTTAAGTTTTTATTCTAATAATAATAATAAATATAATTGCTTATTAAAAAAAATAAATAATAAAAAATTTCCATTTTTTACACAACTTATATGTTAATAGAAAAAATTAGCACTATATAGAATTTTATTAATTTGGAAATTCGTTAATTATTATTTGGCTCATAGTGTAATATTTATATTTGTTATGTTTACTATTATTATTTAGTATTTTAATTATAAAATTATTTATCACTCTAATTATATTTATATTTATTACAGCAATTATAAAGAGTGATTACTAAATTTAGGTTCCTATTTATATGTAAGTGAAGAAAAAGAAATTTATTTATAATAAGCAGTAAACTTTCTGTTATATATTTATTGTTATTATTGTAAAATTTTTTCTTATTAATTTTATTCTATACGTTTAGCTTGCATATTTTTATAATCATAAAATAGTTTTTTTTAATCTAATAAAATTTAATTAAAGATTTCAAAGATGATTAGGTATCCAGCTTACAAGAAACAGATTTTTTAGATCCACAAGAAAATATCTTCACGTAGTAATTTATGTACTTGTTCTTTATAGGTATGTAAGTAAAAATACATAAATATATGTAGAACCTTGTAAAACGATTAAGTATTATAAGTATTATAAGATTTTTTAAAATTTAATCTTGAATACCTTGCAGATAAGTAAGCATCATTAATAATTGAAATTCTAATACACGATTAAAAAATTATAAAAATAATTGTTATTTTATGATTTATAATATGCATCTGATTGAATTAAAAATAATATTAATATGTAATAAAAAAATTTATGATTATTTATTTATACAGGTTAACATAATTTATCTCTGATATATCTAAACACGACTGGTTAGCGAAGTACGAGAACTGCATGAATTTCTTTTAATTTTATTTTTTATTTTAATTCTAACAATTATAAATACAAAAATAATTATTACGAAATATATATTTTTTGCGTTATATAAAAGTTTTCAACTTCAATTTTCTTTAAAAATTATATGACGTTTTATATCATGCAGCTACTATAAAATAGATAATGATTGGAAAGATAACAAGAATAATTAAAACCTATCAACTTTCACAGTATTGTGTTTAAAGTAATTTTTAAGTGTTTGAATGTTTTTTTTAGTTGAATGATTATAAATTATTTTTATACAGATGTTATTGATTTTATGATTTAATATTGATCTATTCTTAGTTAGGGTTTCTGAATAATTCTGTTTCAGCTTTGGCCATGAATTTAACTCGTATGTAATTTACAAAAATTATTTTAATTTACAAAGCAATAATTAATATATATAATTATTCGGTATTTTTGTTGGAATCTTTATATTCTTTTATATTACTATTGATCGTTAATTAGGATGTTCGTTATGACATAATTATTTATAATTTAAAGGTGAATAACAATATAATATCGCATTTTTGTAATACAATATCTATATAGAAGAAAAAAGTATATTTACAAGTCAATATATATGAGTAAATAGCTATAAAAATATTTTAATATTATTGTTTTATACAATAAATTGAATTGTTTTACTGTTTTAAGAACAATCCTTAGACAAATTCTATACATCCCTATTATTTTTTGTAATATTTTAATTTGAACTGATTTAATTGTATATTTTTGTATTTAAATACGGTGTTTTATATTAAATTTAGATTAAATTTTCTAATTTAGAATTTAGACTAATAAACTAAAGACTAATAAATTACTGATTATATAATTATGTTTGTGTGGTTATAGTCATTGCTTTATTTTAGACAGTCTTACGAAATATAAAATAAAAATACACATCACTTATATTAGTAATATAAAAACCTAGTTATTTGACCTCAAAATAAAAAATGTTATGAATCAAAGTATCATAGTAGAAATAGTACATAACAGTTACTGGAGCCAATGAAAGATTGAATTTCGCTAAAAATCTTTCAATATATAATTTTTCCAATGAAAGTTAAGAAATCATTATAATAATATGGTCGGTATCCTATACTTTATTGAAAGAATAAATTAAATTTTACATAATTAAAGACTTTTCCTTACATTTAATAAAATAATTTTAAACTTTAGATATAAAATATCATATCACAAAATTAAAATAATCTAAAATTAAAAAAATCACTAAAGATTAATTGAAATCGTTTATTATTACAAAAAATAATAGCCTTTGGTAATTTTTTCATACATTAAAAAATTTGTACTTTACTATATTTTGCCTGTAATATTTATTAATTTCAATTGCAGTTAATTAAAATCCTCTCGATTTATATATATGTACTAACAATTATTCGAGATACTATTTATTTTATTATTCAAAAATAAATAATCACCAATAGATTGATAAATATTTTATTTATTGTATGGAAAAATGAACATTAATTCAGATAAATTTTATTATTCGAACTATTATAAATAAATAATGATCATGATACTTATTGTAATAAATTAGTATGTGATAAATGACTGTGTAAAAATATACACTTTTCAATAGAGTTCAATTATTTTTTTATAATGATATATTCAATATAAATATTAAATTAAATCAATTATTTACTCTTTTTTAATTTAAAATAAGTATTATTGAAAATAATACATAACAGTTTTAAAAATAGATTATTTAATTGTGTTATAACTCATTTGTCTACTATATAAAATGTATGCAGCCAATAATGATCATTAGTAATTCTTTTGTTATCTTTTTTCATTTTATATTACTTTCAATAACAATCATATCATTATTCAGAAAAGCAATTATCTATGGAAAACTTATTTGTGAATTTACCTACCTTATAGTTATTATAAATCGTATAAATTGTTTATAAAAGATTTTATATAAATTTTATAGAAATATAATATATTTTGTATAGATGTGTACAAGTTCATTAATTTTTATCAATATATTTTAATAAAGAAAAAAATATTTTTATAAATTTCAATATTGAAATAGATATTTAGAAAGTTTTCGGAGTAAATATAGATAGTTTTAAATTTAAAATATGAATTTGTTTTTAAAAAAGCAACTTCAGGAAGTAGCAGATTTTTAAATTAAATTTTTTATAAATATCTTTCTTCTTCATAAATGTTGAGAAATACCAAATTACACCTTAACTAGTACAAGGCAAACCACTTTTTAAAATGAACGGCTCATTTAAATCGAATAGATAATACTTTTATGCAATAAAAAAATTTTAAGTGAAAATTAATTGTATGATATAATGTATCGTAATATATCAATAATTTCACTTTCTGTTAGCTAAAAAGTATTTATTTCAGATGTAATATAGATCTATTTTTTCATTTTTTATGAGACACATTATTAAAATCCAAAAAAAATGATTAAATTTATAAATCACTTGCATTGAATAAAAATTTATAGACACTATAAAAGTTTATTAACATCTTTTATGAAGATTTTGTTTATTGTGATATTAAATTTTGTAGCCATTATGAAGTCTAATCGGCTAATTATAATTAACGAAATCTGTATAAAAGTAATTTCACAAATTTACATGAACATGGAAATTTAACAATTTAAATGTAAAGAAAATTGCTTATTTCGAGGACAATAAAATTGAATTCTTTGATAATGTACGTCTCAACGTTCAAGTAAAAGCTGATTTTTATTAAGACTACGTTGATCGGAAAACAGTAATTCACTTTCTACATTGGAGTGAAATTTAACTCCAAAATGGCATAACTTGGTACACTTGATATATACCGGCCCCTTCTTCGACAGCTTGCTGCTGAGCAGGCGCGTCACACCTCAACGAAGCGGTGAAGGCGACCATACCAGTACAATCGCTCAAGTCCATGTGCGCGCACCTCCACTGTTGGTTTTCTCTGAGTAGTGTACCGGTTACTAGTGAGTGAGTTAACATTTGAAAGCAGAAAATCATTAATGATATCGATTTTCAATATTTTATCGAAGTAAAGAACTGAAGTGAATAATAAATGTAGGTAAGGCACAGGTCAACAATTAATTCTTTGTTATTTAATCGAGATTGATTAAAATATCTGTCGAATTTTTCTATAATTTTAACTAAAAATCGGAAATGTGAAAATTATTATTTAAAATTTAACTTAATCTTTGATGTAACTTAATTAAAAACTTTATTTTACTGTATAAAATGCTTTGCTAAAACGTAAAATGTAATATCTAAAATGTGTGAATGTAATAAATGTAAATGTAATAAAAAAAAAAATATATATATAATAATTTAACATAAGATAATTAAAAAACGCCTTCATGGTTTAGTGAAATTGTTAAAAAAATTATTACTTCTAGTCATTTGATGAATAATATTCTATTTTGCATTCGAACTCATGTTAGATGAAAAGATGCTAAAGTATTTTAAAAGAGGTTCTACTACTTTCGTTTTCAAATTTATATTTCAAATACTGTACTTTTGTTTAAGATTTTAAAGTTGCTGATTATATAGTTTTGAAAAAGTATTATTAAATTCAAAATATTTTTCTATCTAGTAAAAATGATTGTATTAATATTTTATCTTGCAGTGTATCGTGAAAACTTGTAAATTAAACCAGCCGGTTCTATGTCGTCGAAAAACACGAATTAAAGTATAAAATAAAAAATAAAGCAAAACAAAATCAATCATGCATTAAAAATAAGGTTGTAGTCATGCGTGAGTACTTTTACCCCGTTACTATCGTCTGTTCAGCAATCGTTCTAATGAGATAAAATCTCCCGAATTCTCGAGCATGTACTTATACACATGCTATGCGTACCGTTATACGTTGCGTCACTCATACAATCACTATTGCGGTCGTGTTGTTCAAAAGTCTCGGGATGGCAATCGTTGCGTCTTGTCATTTAACCTTATAAATTTTCTAGATCTAATGAAAAACTGAGTTTATACTCAATACCAATATAAAAATGTTGAAAATTTTTTTTAATATTTAAAATAAAAGCACGGAGTATTTCTAATGATTTAAAGATATTACATAAACATATTTTCTTTAATGTTACGATGATCTTTATGATATATATTATATTAAGTTCCTCCTTTATATAGGTAAAACTTATTTTAAATAAATAAAAAAAAATAAATAAAAGTGAAAGTTAGATGCAAATGTAAAATGAAAAATTCTTTTAAATATGAAAAGTAAAAAATAATATAATCTAATAGCCATGTATATTATTAATATTTTTCAACAATTTATATAGTATAATATTTTTTAATTACGATTTAGTAATTTTTAAAAATATTTTAAACACTTTACAAGATACAAAGGTTTAATAATACGTTCAAAATTCGCTTGAGTGGATTATTATAATATTTTTATTAGTATGTTACATAAGAAAATTGATATGAAATTTAAATATCTGAATGGATTTATTTTCAAACCATAAATAAAATAATCTCGATAGCATATTTCTTTTAAATGCATTTTAATATTTTTATACAAATGAATTTACCAAAAATATACAAAAATATAAATACAGACTAGCATTAAAATTTATAAGAAAAAATTTATATAAAATAATCTACATAGCATATTTCTTTTAAATACATTTTAATATTTTTATAAAAATGAATTTACCAAAAATATACAAAAATATAAATACAGACTAGCATTAAAATTTATAAGTAAAATTTTTATAAAAGATAGAATTTAAATAAATTTAGACATTTGTTAATAATTATTTTATAAATTTAAGTTTTAAATATATATATATATACAATAATAATAATACTGTCTATCTTTCTAATTTGATATGAAAATTGTATCAGAATTACTTCTAATAATGTTTATTTAAAATATACATTGTTTTATTAGTTTTTAATTAAATTGCTTAAATTTATTTATTTAAGGTATGAATAGCAACACTTTATACATTTACCACATATATTTTTTATTTTTATACTTTACAAAAAAGTTTTAGTTCAAGGAAATATTTTATCATTTAAATTGTTCATAGTATTTCCTTTGACATGCAACCATATCAACATTGTAAATATAGTATAAATAATATTTATTTCATACGAATTTTGAATAGTATATTTAATTTATTATTATATTAACTGGAGTTTTAGTTTAATTAGATATACTATTAACGAATGTACAAAAAGTTTTATTAAATAAGAAATCGAAATTTTATTATCATAAAAATGAAATTTTTTATAGAAATTAAAATGACCACTACCAATTTTAATTGACTAAAGACGAGATTCATGACGATGTTGAATTATGTGAAAGTACAAGGAAAAGTATTCGCTTTAGCGGAACTAAAGCGTTGAGTTCAATTTATTCTGTTTGATATATTCTCTCATAAAAACTATATGATCAAATATATATATATATATATAATTTTTGTGTTTTAATATTTTCAAGATTGAATAATTTTTCTTATCTTTAGTTATATATAACATGCAACAATATCAACATTTAAATATAGTATGTGTATATAATATTTGTATCATACGAATTTTGAATAATATATATATATATATATATATATATATATATATACTATTGTAATAATTAGTTATTAAAAATACTAATTCTTAAATATAGTTAAATCTCATTAGATTTAGAATAATACTCTTGTGTATTTAAACTCTTTAGTTTTTAGAAATATTTAGACATAAATATTTGATACTTTATGTTAATAATATAGATATGTATATATCTTCTGCGATTAATTGCGATTGATTATATTTACATTTTAATTATAAATGACAAACTTTTTAATTTTAATTTATTCGATTAACTTTATTTTATGATATAATTATAAATATTCCTAAAAATAAATTGATTAATTGATTTATTTACATTATAAAAATAAAAATACATATGAGGCTTGGAAAAATATGGTATTAATATGATTTATAATTTATTAACGTAATTTAATTTCTAAAAAATACTGATCTATAGTTAAGAAGGTCTATTGAATAGTGTTTTTTATTCAGAAAATTATTATAAAATGTGCTATAAATTAAATTGATTTTTAATCAAGAAAATGTTTATTAATAATTATTAACGTAGATGCAATTTTTTAAAGTTATGAGTTTATCATATTTCAAAAAATTGTTGCAAATGGCATATTAAAATTGTAAAGATCTAAAAAATTATTCAGTACTGTCGTATTTAAATTATAAATATAACACAATATTTTCGTAATTCATAACAAATTATACTTTATCTATAAAAACATATACATATATATATTATTTATAAACGATGTAAAATTTCAATCTGCAATGAAAAATAATTTTTTTCGTTTGCTTATTTCGATGAAATATATGTTTTTATAAAACTATAAATATAATATAATTTGCATAATATGTACAACAAAATTGTCGTTATGAGATGATAAAGTATATAAATATATGCATAAATAAAAATGAAATAAATTTATAAAATTTTTTTTTAAATTAAATTATTCTTGTAAGTTGGTTTTTTATGTTGAAGAATAAAAAAATTCTTAGAAAGTTATCGAAACGATTTTAGATGAGTGAGTTGATGTATTGTCACAGTGAAAAATATTTTTTTTCTGAATCTGTTTCTCTTTCAATTGCATATTAAATTAATTGCATATTTTTCTGTAGCAGTCTACTTTTTTGATCAAAATGTTTTTAAGAACTATTCTTTTTAAATCGCCAATAATTGTAGTCATGAATTTTTGACCGATGAAATTGTCTTTACCTTGTTTAGAACAAATTTTCCTAAAAAACGATTATTTTAATTATTGCTTTCTTTATGGCGTTTAGTAATAAAATCAGATTTCATTATCAATTACAACTCCATGCAAAAATTTCAGTAAAATTCACTTAAAAAAATTTAAACATGCCTTGAAATTGATGGCCATAACTACTTGGTATCCACCGTGAATAATCTTGAACCCATCGAAGTCTACATCTTTGCCTGTTAATTTATTCACTTTCGTTCAGCGATCATATCAAAGACAATTATATCTGAGACCTTTTCAAAAATTTTTTCAATAATAAGATTTATGAATCGATCTAGTTGCTACTCATAAAAAATAGATATATGACTATGTTTAAATCTCTCGCGGTTATTATATATAGTCAAGGATTTCTATAAAGAGTATCCAATTACATTATATTTCTTCTTAAGGTTTTCAATCTGAAAGTAAAAAACAAATTAGGAATAGATATTTTTTTCTCGATACATTGGAAAATATCAAACAAATTTGATGCAAATGGTTATTAAATCAAAATTAACTTATAAATCAAGCTAAAATTATGAATGTCATTGTTTGAAAGTTGATAGTTAATATTATACAGCAATAATGCTAATTATCGTTTTCGACACCAGCTTTATTGAAAGTTAGATACTCGTCAATACATCCTCATATAAAATACGTTTACGCAAATCATGTATATTCTGAATAAAACGTTTTTATTTTTTCTCTGTAATGGTATTTTTTATTCATTTGCAGGAATAACGATAATTAATAATCAAAAAACAAAAATTCTTTAATGTAATCACTGTGGTAACACTGAATCATAACAAAGGTTGAAATATTGAAATTGAAAAATGCAATTTCTTACGATTTGGAGGTCATTACTCTTGCTTTTTATTGCCTTCGCTAGTGGATCAGTTATAGATCATTTACGTGTCATTTATCAATGGAAGCAAATTGAATACGACTGGCCAAATGAAGAAACCAAAAGTCTTTTTCCAAATTATAAGCAAGAAGATAATCTGCCTCTCGGTTTAGAAGTTGCAGGCGATCGACTCTTCATTACAGTACCCAGATGGAAGAGAGGAGTTGTTTCCAGTCTTAATTATATAAAAATTAATGGTTCGTAATATGACAACATTTTCTATTAATTTTTCTTTTTCTTTAATAATTATGAATAAAAAGTCCACAAAATATTACTTTTATTATATAATACTAGGGGGAATGCATAATTACGTACATATATACACTTATAATAAATTATGGAATTAATAGTTCGTACCCATATATAAAATATAAGGATTACAATAAAAGAATTACAATACTACAATAAATGATGTAACTGCCGTATTAAAAAACTTGTAGTAAAAATAAAATTAACATTAAAGTATTTTTTAAAAAAAGTTATAATTTTCGATCAAAATTCAGGAGATTACAAATATAAAAAAATTTTAAATATAAATGTAAATAAAAATATATTAAGTTTATATCAAATATTAATAGTAATGCACTTTATTTTATTTTTACATAAAATTGAAAAATAAAAATATCGATTTTTAAAATTCATACAATATAGTTATAAAGTAAATCGAGTATGAAAATTATTTTTTCTTAATTCTAGTAATTTATTATAATATTTATAATTATAAATTATACAAAAATATATATTACTATATATATTTACTACATTAATGATTATGATAATAATACTTGTCGATTTATAAGGTTAATTTTTCTTAGCCATTTTTAAGTTATTTAAATGCTTCAGATTCACATTTGTCACCACCTTTGAAACCGTATCCATCTTGGGAAAGTCATCAGTACAGTAAAGGCTTATTACCGGAAATAGTTTCAACATTTCGCGTAAGGGCGGACCATTGCAAACGTTTATGGGTTCTCGACACAGGGTTGGTCGACATTCTTGGTTCACCCGAGCAACAGACCGCACCTACTCTCTTAATCTATGACCTAACCAATGATCAACTACTACGTAAATATCCAATACCAGAAGAGCAACGCACAACTGATTCACTTTTTGCCAATATTGCCGTTGAAGATTATAATTGCGACGACAGTTATGCATATTTAGGAGACTTAGGTGGTCCCGGTCTAGTGGTGTACTCTTGGAAGTTGGCTAAATCATGGATTGTTAAGCATCATTATTTCTATCCGGATCCTCAGGTAAAAAAGTTTAGTATTTAAAAATTAGTTAAATTAAGAGCATTTTGTAAATTGAAATAAATTACATATATATCATTTGATTGTATAATATTTTCCAGAATATAAAATTACATGTTTATTAGTTTTTTATTAGCTTTTTTCAAAATATTGGTATAATATCTTAATATTATAATATAATATCTTAACCTATATTTTAAAATTTGCATAAAAATTATGTAGCCGTATGATGATGCTATCGAATGAGGCGCACCGTTATCTCTATACTAAATCGTTGATAGTTTGCGACGACCCGACCGTCCAAAGAGTTCGTCTAACATACTATTCATTCTGGTACGTAAGGGTGAACTATAATAAAAAATAAGGTCAAAGCAAAAAAGCGCTCGCTAATGCGGCTAAAATGTTACGGCTGATTGGCTGAAATAACCGTAGAGGGGAACAATTGTTTGGCCGTTCTACAGATTAGTCCTATCAAGGAAGATTCAGTTTAAGATCGCATAATTCCCGATTCCCATTGGCGCGCCGAAGGAATGGAAGCCCATTGGCTCAAAAAGCACAGTGGGAAGTAGGGCCGCGTGAGAGAAGTAAAAAAGATTGCGTAACCCATTTGTCTAAGCATTAAGTCTAAGATTAATATGTGAACGATCAATTATTGCAATTTCTTTTGAACGCTTTTGCCTGCATAACCATAACTAAAAAAAAAGTCCCGTCGCTCGATCTCAGCGCTCCTCGTGATGCCAGTTCGCACTAGACAATAGCGAATAGAATATGAACCCTTTTAAAGTCTCAAACATATTGACATAGCTGGATAGTAGATGTACGTTAACGAGGGAGGAGGTGGAAGGCAAGGAAGATGAAATAAAATTGATTTCATATGCTGAGCTGAGATAAAGTTAACATGATCGCGTTAATTGATTTAATTTAGATAGTTCGTGCCCCTCTTTCGGTCCTTCTCCATTTTTATCTTCAAGGCGTTTTATATTTACTCGAAATGCCCTATAGTTTTTGCGGGTGACACCTAGAACCTGCCGATCCGTAGGAGGCCCTGGGTCACTAAGGTAGTGATGCTTCCAGGGTATTAGCAGAATTTGCTCGAGCAAGTTCGAGCGTCTCCACTAGCGGAGGGATACCATCTCCTCCATCCTTCACGAGGTATTACATGAATAACTGGAGAGTATTAAGTCGAACACTTCAGTATATGCCGTAATGTAATCGGCCGAACACCACCATTCCGTTCTCTTCAGCATCATATTTTAAATATCGGTAATATATTAGGTATATATGGTATCTCTGATAATGTTTCACTTGAGAATTTTTGAGTTTTTTACCAGAATTATAATCTTGGTTCATTAGCACACAAAGATTCTAAGTTAGATATTCACTGACTTCTCTTGTACTGACTGAAATAATATATTTTTTTATCTTCTGTTTAAAATGGAACCAATGATTCTGTAGTATTTAACTTATTTATAGTTCCCTTTGATCTAACATTTAATTAGGTATATGTTTAAGTTGTCGCCTTTTTCAAGTTTGTTGTTTATTTAAATAATTGAATAATAAGTAATTCCACTCTGACGTATATGTCACTGGAAGCCATTACTTTCTAGTAATTGATATCAATTCGTTATAGGCTTCAAATATATCATCTTCGTAACTCTTGAAATAAAGCAGTAATTTCTCGTAATTTGAAACAACTTTTTCAAGATGAGAGGCCCATTTTCTGGATTTAAACGCTTCTAAAGAAGGACATGTTGCGATAGTTCCGTCAGATATCTTCCAACTTCACGTTCGGTAAATACCTTAATAAAATCGCAAGTTTCTCGTTATTAAATTATCGAAAACTGCTATAGTAATTATAGTACCTTATAGATAATATCTATCTTATTCTAATATCATGTACATAGTAAATGAACTACTCTATAGTCAAACTTTTAATCTTTTGGTACTTAATATAATTTTTAAACATTTTTTCAAACATTTTTATAAGATGTGAATCTTTTTAAAAAGAGTTTGTGATCCGAATAGAAGGTATGCACGTCCTAGTGCGAATAAGAAATAAAAAACGAGGTTTCAATTATTCGCAAGTTCAGTACGGTACGTACGTTGGCCTTTGCTTACGCGTGAACTAACTGCCCCCTTTTTCTATCATTATATCGGCCCGCAAGGCCCCGTAGCCGTTAGAGTTCTCGCTAAAAACTCAGATTCACGTATTTCTTTGGACGAATAAGGGTACGTTAGCCGGTATGGGGCAACTGCCTTCTTCAAATTTGAGCTGGGCATTCTAATTATTTTGGTTCCGTGTGCCTACCTATCGCATGACAGATCAGCATACAAGTTAGTTACTATAACTGGAATCGGTGATAATGCAGATAAGCAACTTCCAGATCGAGTAAGATGTGCTAAGATGTTTCGTTTCATTCCTTTTAGGCAATGTTTGGAGAGTTATTCTAACATGTGGCTTGGTTTTGAATCAACTGTTTATGTTTATTGTTTATTTTTTATTTTTTATTTTAAAGTTTTGTACAAATTTATTAGGTATAATCTGTATCAAATCATTATATGATGATTTTAAAAGATTTTAGAAATTTATAATAAACATCTTTTTGATATATTTAAACGCATAACTTACTTTAGAAGAAAGAAAATTTTCATTTTGTTAGATGAACCAAATTATACCTGGAATACTCTATGATCTATATCGTTTAGAATTATCGTAGATAATTATCTATTTATTTTATTATCATTAAATAATTTTATATAGAAAATTATTTTTACGGTATCATTAGAAATGCATCTTTTGTATAATCAAACGATTTTTAAAACCGGGAGTTATGATTGGAATTTACCACAGATGAAAAATGATAACTATATATTTTCTGTTTCTAAAAAATTTTAATTGAAACCTTAATGATAAAATGAATACTAAGATCAAGAGAGTTTAAAGAGCTTTTATTTTAAATAATTAAAAATCAAGAAACTGATTATCAATAAATCACTCAAAATCTGTTAACAAAAATCTCGCGAAGAAATATCTATTCGCGAACAAATTTCCCGAAAAATCTGCACGAGAACACTTAAACCTATCGGATATTTCTATTTTCTATGTTAAAATATTTTAACATAGAAACATACCTTCGGACGGATTCAGTTAAGATTCTGACCGCAGTGCAATTTGAGTCGCTAACCTGTTCCCCGAAATCCTTTTATTGTTCATTTCGCTCACGAATACATATTTCTTTTTGGTGAAAAAAAATATTTTTATTTTTAATGATTTTAAAAATAATTTTAATTGTTTTTACTTTTAAGATTATCTCTTTCAAGTGATGACTTGGGCAGGTACGCCTATCTCTCCTCAGGGAAATTTCGCCCTAGACCGTTCGCGCATGTTACGCACATACAGAGCGGTCGCGGGCTATCCCATCGCCAAAAAACTTTTTTCGTGATGAAGATAAAAATTACTTGATAAAAATTTCCAACTATCGACGTTCCTTATTTTTTATATTTAGCATTATGAGCTGGATATTATTTATAACCATCTTTTTAATTTAGAAACTTGACAGTAGAAGCTGACAGTAGAGTATATCCATTATTTAAGATATTGCGTTTTTTTATTTTAAACATATTACTTTATTCAAATAACGTTAACGTCTAATTTTTCTGTTTATATTAGAATCAGGAAATTGAATTAGTACTAAATGTATATCTTTCTTCTAAACTTATTTAATAATTATTAAATTAATTATTAATTATTGAATTCTATTATATTTTGAAGTAGTCATAGTACCATTCGAATAACTAGTATGTTTTATTTATTATAGAATTTAAGAATAAAGAATTTTAAGGCCAAGTTTAAAGTTTCAGATTGTTTTTGTATATATTTGATGCGTCATCCTCATCTAGAAAATTGTGGTAGATAGTAATATCGATTTTTCTTTTTCATAATAAGCTAAAAACTATTATAAATCCCAATAACTTTTTAATAATTTTTGTACGAATTAATTCAAATAAAAATTTTTATTAGTAATTTATCTTTATAGTCTTTTTTGTAGTTGCTTTTTAAGTGATTCATTTTTTCAAAATATATGGATAAATCTTTTACATCCTACGAAATTCATTTAGAATTTCTGAGTTGCGCTTCCTTAAGCACATATTTTTATTCCAAGTTCATTAAAATACTGCTCAATATTCTTAATAAATATATCGTCACACCAATCTAAAATTAAATTGTAGTGTTGATTGGGATTATTTGTTAAAATATTATCAATTATAATTTTAGTTATCTCGACAGATCAATTTTGTATATAATAATCTGTTAACAATAATGTTATTATATTCAAACATTTTGTAAAATCGTAATAAGTCCTTCAGAAAAACCTATAGTATCCAAAATTTTAGTGGTAATTGCAATATCTATTTAACTAAAAAATTTCATCATTTTGCCCATTTAATAAACTAAACGATTGAGTAATATATTAAGTTTAGACAAATTCAAAGATGTACTATATTTTTATATTTCTTAAGATTTTGTGCATAAATGGTATCATGTATCGAAGACCAGAAACATTCACCATTTTTGCACAGAATATTCTATAATAAATTGATATTTTTAAATAAGTTGTTAACAATTAAAAAAATTGTGGCCGTTAATATTCGACCTTGCGTATTGAGAAAGTTGGGGAAAAAGTGAAATAAAATTGAATAGTTTGCTTTGTACTAGTTGATTTATTTTATAGTAGAACTTTGTGATAATTTTATATTCGTTTTTGTAAAAGAAAGAGAGGTAAATGAAAGGGGCGTGGAAGTATCGAGCTCGAGAGAATCAAAATCGAAAAACTCCATTTTTCGGCCACGCTCGGGTTTTTAAGCGTTTTTCCTTTTGCCACTTTTCTCTTTTTTTTAATAAATACTTCGTGTTAAACTGAAACGTCAGTCGCTTTTCATTTCGACTCTTACAGGCTATCGCATTTTTTTGTTATTTACTTAATACTAGTCCCTGGCCTAAAACATACTAAAACATCCTCGCATGCTATGACAGAGGGGAAAAGTCATAATATTTTATATTTTCATAAATTCGCGTAATTGTCTATTCTAAATTATCTGTAAATGGGACAAAGAGTTATCTTTTTCTCGTGCCTTTTGCTTCTCGCACTCATCTGCCCTTCTGATCGCGGGAGTTACTTGAATTTCCTTCAGATATCTTTTTTTGGACATTTACGTGGTTGATCAAGCTACCGTTTAATGATGTTGCTCGCGCCAGATCAACAGATCGGTCCGAAATGCTACGGTCGTTTCCGGTTTTTATCTTGTGGGGTCGCATTGTTGCGTTCAAATTCCTCTATGGTCCCGTTAGGGTCACCATTATCAGCCCAAATTTATTGTAGAAGACATCTTTCATAAGAACAGTCTGGGTTTCTGAAGTTTCGTTCTGTTGAACCCTACCTGTGTGCGCATCTTTTGCAAATAAAGGTGCGAGAGAGAGGAAACTAGTGGAACGGAGAGAGAAGGTGTTCGGATTATTTGAGGCAGAGAGAGAGAAAGAGAGAGAGAAAAGGAGAGAGAGTAAGAATATGTAAGTCGATGAGTACTTATGTTGCACATCGTGAAGTGAGTAAGAGAGAAAGACAGACAGCAATACAAAGATGCGAATAAGTGAGTTGTTGTGTATAAAGTGCATAGGAAAGAGAGAGAAAGAGAGAGAAAGAGAGAGAAAAACATAGAGTAAGAAGATGAAAAGAAGCTCTGTCATTTGTCAATTAGTGACGCAGTTACAAGAGTAAGAGAGGGGGTGGATCTAGGCTCGCGCTTACATTTCCTTGCAAATTTTCTTTCGCAGTATGTTTTCTTCTTTGGTACGTCTCGGATGTTATGTTATATTTTTTCCGAAAATCTTTTTTTTGAAAACCCTTTCACCTATAATTTATGATATTTAGTGTTATGTTATTTTATGATATTCATATCAAATATTTTTATTTTGTTCGGTACAGCCTACTTACATCACTATTTGATAAGCGACACGATCGTGTTGTCAACAATCGCCAAGATCATTATTCTGATGTTCCCTATCAAGAGTATCAACGTGATTACTATCCCCATTAACAGTCAAAACTAAATTCTTACTTGTCGTTTTACAAAAGTAAGTGACAGCATGATCTTCCATTTGTATATCATTAGATGTAAGCGAGAAAATATTCAACAAAGAAGTATTTACCCAAATGAAACATATATAATTAAAATATTCATTCTGTTATATATTGTGTACTTGATTTTTGTATTAAAGAATTATTAATTTTTCAAAAATAATTATGAAAAAGTAGTTATCAATAATATTTTATTGGGATGCTACGTATATCATTCTCTACTGACACCGGCAAGCATTTAATCTATGCTTCATTTTTGCATCTAGATGTTTATTTATTTTAGTAACTGTCGAATTATTGTCTCTCGGTAAAGTTGATTAGTATGTTGTACATTGTACATATATGTGCAAATTTTTTCAAATGTAGATTTCTCTTTTCTTTTTCTATTTTACATGATGTAAGACATTCAAACGAGGTTAGTCATTGGTTAAAATATAAGCCGTTCAAATTTAACGGATTTTTGTTTAGGTATTAATTATTGAGTTCCAAAATTTTTAAATTTATACTTTTTTATTCTTTGGATTTTTTAAAATCAAATTTAAAGTATATGAAGCAAAGAAGCACTGCTTATAATAATCGGAATCACAACAGATATCATGTAACTTTTATTTATATAAATTTGTGAAGAATAAGTGTTATACTGTAAAAAAATTAATCTAACTAGTACTGTTGCATTTATCAACTTGAAGAATACCATTATTGGCAATGCATTTTATTGAATCGGTAATAAACTACAATATTTCTAAGTGGGTTTTAAGGATGTTTCTAATTCATCATTTCAATCCCACGGTTAAACTAGTATTTAGCGTTCATAATAGTTTAGAAAAAAGAAAATACTCTATTAATGGAGATCTTATTATTATATTTAATGATTTTCTTACCTAACCATTTTTCTGTATTTCTTTGAGTTTCATTTAGGTCAACATTTACACATCGAAATGTGAACTTTTCTCATATATTGATACGGATAAGTCATTTTACTGACAGTAGGTAAAGATAAAGTTAGCAACTCATGAAAAAGATTTTTACATTAAGGGACTAGAATTATAGTCTACTTATATTATATTTAAATAATTTGAGAAGTTTAAAACCAGTATTAAAAACCTATTTACGTGTTTCATTAACAGTACATATAGAAGAAAAATTAAGTAGTGCTCGACAAACCAAATAAGATCTAAATAAAATATTAAGAATTTTACAAATAATAATTATAAATAAATTTATTAAATGATAAATCTATCACTAAATATTAAATAAAATTGTTTAGATATTATGTAATATGTTTAGATCAATCTTATTTATGAATTTTTTATTTTTTAATTATTTTGATGATTAATTGTTTAATAAATTGTAGTGAATATCAATATATTTATTTTAAATAAGAACGAATGGAAGAAAAATACAATAAATTTTAATTAATATAAAGTCAAGTAAAGGTTTTTTATTTTTTATATTTTTATATTATTTTTATTATTCTATTTTTCCTATGTTCATTATATTTTTTTATTTTCAATGTTTGTTATTTTTTATATTTTTTTCTTTATAATATTTTTATATTTTGTTGTGTATAAGGATTCAATAGCATTTCATGCTGAATTCGAGATGGGAGTTATTGGAAATATCGACGAGGATCTTTAAAGATACAAGGTTCCCTAAAATGTAGACTTATAATTTCACATTTTGAAGGAGATACTTAAGCGCAAATATTGTGTGTATTGTATATGAAAAAGATTCAGTTCATTGATTTGGAGATCAATTTAATTTGATGTAGAGTGTTGAAGCGTTCGAAGAGAGAACTAAAGAGCCAACTTGTAATTTACTGGTTCTCGATTTTTTATAGACTCGTTGACAATGGCGGAATGTAGATTACCTTCGAACTATTTATTGGATCACATGATCGCGTGTTGACAAAATGCCCCATCATCATTCATGACTATAGAATATAATATATATAATTAAAAAACAATTTTGAATAAAAAATAAAGATTTGTATATTTTTTTGATTTTTTTTATTTTCAAGAAATATTTTGTTTTTGAAAAAACAGCGTTTAAAATGTATCATTATAAATGTATCAAATAAATAAAATTTCAGTAGAGTCATTTATTGTATTTTTGGTATACGTATGTTATTCAAATTACATTAGAAAGGAGGAAAGTTACTTTTTCCAAATATAAATTATAATAATTTCAATTCATTATTTTCTTATTTAACACTAAAAAGGATTAGATTAAGAATGTTTCAATTTTTTAGTACATTCTTCTATAGTTAGGCAAATTATTTTTAAATTTTGAGTTACACAATACAAAAAACTCATATCTTTTTTCTAATTATATGTACAATTGATTGCTGCAAGAGTATAATTTATTTATAAAATTATAACAAAAGTTAGTTATTTTACTTTTTTGTCAGTTAAATATATTTAAATGTGGTACTGAATTTTCATTTTGCCTACATTTATTGAAAGATTATTTATGAGTATATTTTATTTATAAAAATTTACAAAATATTTACAGATTATTAATATAATATATTAAGTAAAAGTTCCATTGACTACATTAAAATTAGGTTAATGTCCCAAGCATGCTATATATTTTCTGAAAATTCGTGTCCAAGAAAAATAATACCTCATTTTCTTAGTATAATTATAAATATAGATATATATAAATTACTACATTTCATTATTATATATCATTCTGTTAATCTTTCTTTTTATATACTTCGTAATATATCTTATAATGAATTTTTGAATTTATTGATTTTTTATTATTGGAAAATATATATTAATACTATAAAGTAAAACAATGGAAAAATAAGTAGTTATATTTAAAATAAAACAATATTAAAAAATAATTTTTCAATTAATCTTTTATCTTTAATTCAAATTCTACTTTATTATATTATTATGGACATATTTGATCGAGATTATTTATGAATTACGTAAAATTTGGATCTGTAATGAAAAATATTTTTGTTTCTTATTTCGATGAAATGTACATTTTTATAAAAATTATAAATATAACCTAATTTCAATAATATGTACAGTATTATTATCTTTATGATATGATAAAGTGAATATTTTTCGTTTAAATTGTATCTCTTGTATAGAATTCTGAAATTATAGTGTTTGATAACTATAGATAGATATTAATAGATTTATATCTATTATAGATTTTGTAATTGACTTATGTTCACATGACACACGTGTGCGGGCCACACACTCTATAAATTATATTACTAGTTTGTATTACTTTTGTTATTTTTTTATTATAAATTATAGATAAAAGAATCATAACTACGTGTTAAAATACATATACATATTTAGTATTTAAAAAATCTAGTATTCATTTTAAGTATAATTAAGTGAAATTCTTTTTTACTAACAAACACCTTAATAACTAAAAGTAATATACATTTTTTTACAACGGTATAAATATTATGCACTTATTTATACAAATATTTATGGTACTATTGAATTATTATTTCCAATCTGTTTTTTAGTTTTATGTATCTTGTATTTTAGAAACAGTATTTAAATATAATAATATAAAAATTTTTATATTATTGAAATGTCAAATCAATTTGTTAAATTACTTGGAATTTTGTAAAAAATCTTTATTTAAACCAACATAGATGGTAGAATTTAAGATAAAATTTACTTTAAAATTTTTGCGATTTCAGTCTGGCGTTTTTAACGTGGGTGGTGTAGATTTTCACTGGTCAGACGGCCTGTTTGGATTAGCACTCGCTCCTGCTGGTGATGAATACAGTACACTTTATTTCCATCCGCTAACGAGTACCATGGAATTCTCTGTTAGCACTAAGGTTCTACGTGATCCCGAAAGAGTAACTGGATCAGGTATTTTGTTCACAGAAAAATAATGAAAAAAATATACGATTCATCAATTTTTGTAATAATAAATTTATAAAATAAAATCTTAAATTCGTTTTAAAAGGATCAAAGGAATTCATTTACGTTACTATGGAGTTTTATATTTTTTTTAATGTTTAAATGTTTGATCGATTTAAGTTTTTGGGAGAATTTTTTTTAACTCTCCAATAATTGTTAATAAAAATGTTTTGATTATAATTAAATTTTTTTATTTAAATTAAAGTATGTATAAATTATAAATAATTTATAATTTACGTCATGCAATAGATGAAAGGATAAGTATTGATATTTCAAATTCCTATTTTCCGTATTTTAGAAGCATTTCATCAGTTCCAAGTTCTGGGTTCACGTGGTCCGAATGGTCAAAGCAGTGTGAGTTTCCTTGACCCGGATACTGGCATTTTAATTTACGCTTTAACAAATTTGAATGCTATTGCGTGCTGGCGAACTGGTACCAAATACAGCATACAGCAGCAAGGCCGAGTTTATATGAACAATGTTACAATGGTCTTTCCTAATGATATCAAAGTATGCTTTTGTATGTCAAGTAATATAAATTACTTGAATCATTATTAATTCAAAATAATTCTTCATATTTATAAATTTAAAAAATCTTAAAAAAATTTTCCTTAAAAAAAATATATATAACAATAATAATCTTTTGCTATTTAAAAATAGTATTTTCTATATCTAGTTATACATAATAAAAATGATGTTTTTTGGTATTTTTTATAACGTGGAATACATATTTATAAGTACATATAGAAAATATAAAATATAACAAGAAGTTCAGAACTTTGAATAAGATTTTAAGGGCTTAAAGAATTCTAGTAATCTAAAAAAAAAAAATATATAAACCATATCTTTTTTAATGGATGATTTATTAATATTTATCTGAATTATCAATATTAGAATTTGAGCATTTCTTATTCATGTAATATCAACGAGAATTTAGCGTATGTTAAAAATTTGGAACAAATAGGAATTAAGCGAATAGATACAATTATTTTATTTAAAATGATATCTATATAAATAAGTACTGTATGCCATAATTTATAAAAAATTAATTTTTTTTTAGCCAATTAATAGTAAACTAAGTAAACTAGTAAGGGAGAATTTCAATGCATTTAATATTTATTTATTTTTTGCAGCATAAAAGTATAAATTAGTAAATAAATTTTACATTTATAAATTTATAAGTATATATGTACCTATAAATACATGAATTTAAGTATGTCAAGTGATAGTTAATTGAAAAATAATCAAATTTAGTGTAATTTTAAAAATTTTCAAGTTGAAAAACGAAAATTAGTAAAAAGTTTATTTGAACTATTTTTTAAAATATTTCATTTTATTCCATTATAAATTTCTTATGATCGATAAAAAGTCTTATTTATATTTATAAGTTTATTAAAAATAAGTAATTTATTTAGCTTATAATTTTTTCTTTTAAATGATTTAATTTTTATGTTTTAAGAATTTTGGCATATTGTACCAATGAAAAAATGCATTCTAATTTTTTAGATAGATCGCAATGGTACGATATGGGTACTCTCAGATCGACTACCGACTTTCATGTATCAAGAACTCGACCCAAATGATTATAACTTTCGTATTTTCGCTGGAAACATTCGTGAGGCTGTTCAGGGTACGATATGCTCTGTTGGCATGCAGGATCGAACGACACCTCCATCAATATATTATAAAGATTTTGGAATATCTAATACGGCTATTCGACCACCGTCACAGAGTGAAGCTAATTTGCAAACTCTATGCAATCCAAGCATTATCCTGGGTCTTATCGTGGTTTTACATTTTCTTTCATTACAAGCATAGATTTCATCAGTATTCCTCGGTTCTTATTTTTATTGTTACTCGCTTTCCTATATTGAATTTTTTTTTCGTTACATTGAACTAATATTTTAAAAATAAATTTAACATATTTTTGATGTGAGAAAGCAAAATATGTTTAAATTTAATTATGATAAAGCTTATTTAGTTATAAAACTTTATAGAGAAAGAGATTAATCATATGTATTATCTAGTGGCTTGTATATATTTAGTTTTTAAGCAATTATTTTTAAGATATTTATTAGATATTTTAGTATCAAAAAACTCTTCTAAATATTTTAATGGCAAAGTTCTAGATTACCATTTAATTATATTTTTATTCATTTAGAAATATTTTCAAAATCACCGAGATATTATTATTAATATTTTAACGACTTTGCTATGTACTTCAGATAAAAAATACAATTTAATTCGGTATCGCGTCTTTCAATCGATAATTACATTTTCAAATATTGAATCCATACATTTTATCGTGACATTCAACTATTTAACTAAACATAGAATTTTAAACTTTTAAACTTAATTTAATAATAATTAATTTATCTATATATAAGATGATATAGAAAATAAAAGGCTGTTATATAAAAATCAGTGATAACTATAAAAAAATTTTTTTAATTTATATTTCTCTAACTATATTCGTGAAATATTTTAAATAATATGTTATTTATAATTCAAATAACTTTATTATGAGAAGTAAACTTAAAGATGAATTAAATTTAATTTTAGGTAAATAATACTCGTACATAAACAAAGAAAAAAATAATTTTATACTTTTCATATGTTTATAATTAAAGTGCATTAAATGTAAGATATTTTAATTTCATATATGCGCTATAATATAATTCCTCGAGATTATAACTGCTTTATTCTTATACGATTTTTACAGAAATACATTTTATTATTGTTAAATTACAATATAAATTACAATATTTAAGTAGAAATGAAAAAATTAAACAGATAATACACTAGTTTTTCTATAATTTATTGAATTTATGAGAGTATTAGTTATTCTACTTAATAATAATTAATAATTAAGTTTGCATAATAATGATATATTTGATTTTCTTATGAATGTATTTACTGACTATAAAAAATGAGTGACTCATTATGATTGTATATAAAATTACTTTGATATTTATCAGAATCTTCCTGTACAATCTGACAAAAATTTTACATACATTCATAGGACATAATTATCTTCAACATATATACTCAAATAATATTGTCTTTGAAATAAAATTATTTTATTCTCATCAACGATGTTTTTTATTTATGATATTCAATCACGTATTTTAGTTTTCTTTTAAATAGAAATTTGTTATTAATTTTTATGGTAATAAAAATACTTTTAATGTGACAATCATCTATAAAAGTCAAAATATATCTTTTGAATTCAGGTAAGAATTACATTTTTTATCTTAATCTTAATCTTATCTGAATAAATTTTTTTATTAAGTTTTCTTTTTTCATAATAAAAATCTAGTTTGTAAAAGAATAATCTGAATTTAACGAAATAAAGATAAATATAGTCAGTGAGTAAATTTTATTGGAATGATATTAATCATTGTATTATATAATTAAGAATTAAAAATTTTTAATACAAGGATATCAAGTTAATTATAAAAGTGAAAAATTTTACCAACCAAAATTTTTATAATATGGATTGAATTATGTTTAAAGATAAAGAATTTGTAGACATGCAAGTCAGAAAATTAAAACTGAAGTCTAAGAAGAACGTAATCATTAAAATTTTATTTTAATGATAAAATATGCCATTTCTTTTCTAAAAATGTATAAATACCAATAACTTATCTGAAACTGTTTAGTATAAAATTAAAATATATATTGCCGTCACTTTTTATATTATATACTTCTATTTAAATAAATGTATTGTTTGAGAATGATCCTAAACATATGCATTAGATACTGAAATATAAATAACTTTAAATAAAATTTCAAAATAATAAAATTAGTAAACCAATGCATATATAAAATATAGATATAATAAATCAAATGTTATAATGGTTGTTAAGCTGTGACACAAGATAAAACTTGACTCATAGATTTCTTATTTTTTGTTTCTTATTAGTCCAATGAGAAGGCTATTTATTTCTTTTCACAGTCGAATTTTCAGCAGAACTGTTTAGTTTTACATTACTTAAGTACGTTGTTTGTCACTTATTATCAGTAGTAATTAATTTCGATTCTATCGGACTAATTTTTGGTGATGTATTTACGTATATGTAGATAGTTATAAAAATAGGACGAGATAATCAAACGATACTGTCTCTTAAAAAGACAATTTTAATAAATCATACCAAAAAGCTCGATTAATTCAGTAAGTTTTTTTTACTTTTGATGTTTTTAGAGATTTTTAATTCACTAGATAATATCAATTCTTTATTTTTTAATTTTTAGTTGAAATAATAGTTTAGTATAATTTTTTTACTATAATTTTTTTTAATAAGTTTACTTAAGGTACTTGAAAATTAATATTATTTAATTAATAATTAAATTAATGAATATAACTTATTAGAGCTTATATAATTTCTAAGGAAATATTTATTTTGATTAAAATATAGTCACGATAACTAATTACTAGTCATTTAATTATTTTTCAATTATATAATTTTGAATACAATAAGAATAAGTATAATATTTTTTAAACTTTAATATATGATTAAGTGTATTAAGTTTGAGTTACAAATATTCGAATTTAATTCAACGTATTCAAATGTATTAATTTAAATCTATATATAGATTATTCTTAATCATTTATTATATATATATATATCAATTGTTTATTTAAGATTTTTAGAAATAAATATAATGGCAAAATTAAAGAGCACGGTACCAGGAATTATTCATTTACCAGGTTGTAATGATTACTTAAAAACTTCGTACAGTTTTTGGAGGATAGGAAGAAAGTTGACGGTGCCGAAGGGTTATGGAGAATTCAAAATAATCTTTATGATTTAGAACCATTTATTAATAGCCATCCTGGCGGTTCTGAATGGATATCTTGACGAAAGGACTGACATTACAGAAGCGTTGGAGGTTTTAATTTTTAATTTTATAAAATATTATAAATTATAAAAAATTAAGTATTTAATAATACATAATTTTTAAAACGAGTTAATATAATTATACAAAGGACCGTATTTATTTTGTAATATTGTACATTTTTTATTTAATAGTTAATATATTCATATATTTCCGTAAAGTAATTTAATTTTAAAACAGGTAACGCTTTATAGTATAAAATTCATCCTATAAATATAATTTTTTTATTATAGTAATTTATTTTAGAGATAGCTATTTGATATATTTTTCATAATACACAAAATAATTTATTTAAGATTTATAGTTACTTTTCAAAACATTTCTTATAAGATATTGAAATTTTTTTAAATAAATGAAATATTTATACTTGTAAGTTTGTTTTTTCAAGATGAAAAATTTATTTTTAAATATCATTCTTTTATTATGCATACATATTTCAATATGGGAAGATAAATTTTATAATATAATAGAAACCTTTTAATTTATATATGTTATTCATATAGTTTTTAATAAGAATAAATTATTAATAGAGTAAATAATTAATAATTTTATAAATATATTTTAAGGAAATTATTTTAAGTAATAATCACAAACTTTGTTGGATGCAAACATTTTATTTTGTACTATTTAGTGGTACCTTTTAATTGGTGATTTTTATTTTACTTTTTATATTTTTGCTATCATATTTTAAGCTTATAGAATTATGATAAATGGTACTAGCCAGTTTCTTACAATATAAACATAAACTATAAGTTAACAAATTTTTTTTATTGTTTTTAAGCAATATCTTTTATTCTTTAGTATAATTATTACATTTCTCTTTATCAATTAATATATATTATATATATATATATATATATATGAATTTTCATTTAAATAGAACGAGACTTTTGCTAAATAATTCTAGAGTAAGATGCTTTATTTTATTATGGGGATTTTCAATAGATATCTTCGAAAACTGAATATTCTTTTAATATGTACAGTAAAATTTATGTAGTGAAAGTAATATAAATACATAATTATATATAAAAAAAGTAATAAATAATAAAAATAGCTAAATTATTAGAAATTAATAATAAAATAAACCAATAAAAGAAAATGACATATATTAAGATTATAAAAAAGCAATGAATAATCTTTAAACACAATATGCAAATAAATTAAACCATTATTTACATTACAATTTTGAAGGTTCATCATATATTAGATAATGCCGAAAGACTTCTTCCAAAGTTCTACGTTCGAAAAGCTAAAATGCCTAGGTCTTTGCCATATACTTTTGAGCCGAATGGATTTTATCGAAAATTTAAGGAGCGAGTTCGTGAAGCCTTAAAAAACATAGATATTCATAATCCTAGTGCGAGATCCAAACGAATTGCTGATTTACTTTTTGTCATGACTATTTTTTTAGCGGTTGCAGTTGCAATTTTGAAATCATGGATTATTCTTGTAATTAGTGGTAATTTCTTTCTTTGTGATAATGTTATTGTTTAATATTATTTTAATAATATTAATATTTGTAATAATATATAATTAATATATATAATATTAATATTAATCGATAGTAATAATATTATTAATGATAAATTAAATAAAATTTGTTACATCCACTTTTTATAACTATATTTAAAATATATATTTATAAAAAGTTGTGCTAATGAATATCAAAACTTATTGTAAGGTATAAATATATATAAATGTTCTTTATTAAATAAAATTTATAAAATTATAATTAATATTTTTATTAATTAAATAATAACTTACATGTTATTGTAAATGATTATATTTAAACAATTTTTTTTATAAGTTACACAAATATAACAATAATATATTTTGATGTATAATCTAAAATATTTATCATTATCTATTATTAGAGTTATTTAAAAAAATCTAATTTAATCCGTGTTATTATAAATTGTTTTTATTTTATCTTCTCAAATTTAATCATGCTCTTGCTATAATATTTTTTTATTTATCAAATAAGTTATAATTTAAGTTGTGAATACTTGAGATATTTTATATATTACATGTGCATGTACATATATATGCACCCGAAAGACACACAATTATTTAGAAATTAGAATAAATTTACTGTTAAAAAATAAATATTTATAAAATATTTCAGCACTTTTTCTTACTTGGACAACATGTACAGCACATAATTTTTTTCATTTAAAAGATAACTTCCGGATGTATTACTTTGACTTAAGCATGATGTCGTCCAAAGATTGGCGAGTGTCGCATGTACTTAGCCATCATTTGTATCCAAACACACTTTGGGATATGGAAATTTATTCGTTTGAACCATTTATTCAATATCTACCTACAAAAGAGAAGTCAAAGTTGTATCGAATGATGTTAATAATTTTTAGTCCTCTCTTTTTGTGCTTTCTGTTTCTACATCAAGGTGTTAAACGGTATGTCATAACGATTCTTATAAAAATTGCACGTGTATTTAATAAAAGTGTATAAATTTAACTGAAAAAAAATAATCATTTTTATACAAAGATATTAAGTATCCAATTGACAATAATTTTTATTATTTATTTATAGTATTATTAACAATAATAAATATAATTAATTAACTGAAAATAATATTCTTAATTTTTAGAAATTAATCAAGCTATCTAAAAAAAACTTCCTTGTCAAATTTAAAATTACATAATTTTAATAATTATTAACATATTTATTTCATGGATAGAAATTCCTTAAAAAAAGTTAAATTTCTATTTAAATCGTAATTAAATATTTTAATTTTATATTTTTACTTACAAATTTACATTTTTTTAAATAATATTTACTAATTAATATTAAATTTCATTTAATTGAATTTTATTTAATAAACTTTTATTCATTATTTTCACCTGTACAATATTAATTTGATAATGAAGGATTTTTCTTTGTGCAACTCTTTCTCTATTCCGTATGTTTTTCACCTCTGTTTATTTCAAAGTTATTTTACTTATGAACGTGTATATAATTTATTTTTATAGTATATAAAATGATATAAAAAATAATAATATATCTTAATTAATAGTACAGATATGTGAATATATATCTTCTTTTACAATAATTGGACTATGTAGAAAGACTTTGATTTACTTTTTAATTAAGTTCATGAAATCATTTCATCTATTTTTGGATGTACTTATATATGTAATTTTAATAACAGTATTTTTAAAATCATAAATAAATGTTTATCAAATGTTAGGTTAAGGTTTTCATTTGTTATCAATTAAAAAATTTCATATTTAAAATTAAATATTTCTTAAAACGTAAATTTCTTTTTATTTTCTTATTACACTTAATTTTTTTATTTTAACATTAAAATGCTTATTTTATTAATAATATTTATAATTTATAATTTATCCGGAGTAGTGCTTTAAATATGCTAAAAATAATTATGTCTTTTGCTTGCGTATGTATTGTTGAATATTTTTAGTGCATCGAAAATTAATTTATTATAAAGTATGTTAAATATCTTTTTTTGTTTAAAAATTACTTGAAAAAAAAAATGATTTTGTATCTTTACCAGAAATAAAAAGAGAGACAGAGTTTTAAAAAAATTATAAATTAAGGATTATCTATTATAATTATAAACTGACATCAAAATTAAAAAATTTTTTTTTGAAATTAATTTTTTTTTTTAAATTGGTTATTGGTGAGCAAAATATCTGACAAAAAAAATATCTAAGTAATTCTTATAACGTTTTTTACAATAATTCAGTATTTTAATTTAAATACTGAAAAAGCAGATACTCTATAAAGATATTTCTCCTTAATTAATGTCATTTAATAAAAAATTAATTTGTTTGAAATAGTTTGCTCTGTATATGTATATACTATTTATTAATTTCAGTGTTTTTATTTTTAGACTCTCAATATTTAAGTTTTAAGAATTCGTGTTCATTGTGACTACCTTTAAAAAAGTCTTCTGCAAGAATTTACTACTATGAATTCTTTTTTACATTTTTTGTATATTCTTTATCTAATTTTACTTTTAAATTTTTTACTTTACTTTTTACATTAATCACTAATTATTGAAAAATTAGATTTAATATTTGTATATAAGAAGGTAAAAATGTCTTTTCTTTAATATCTAAATTTTGGTTGAATATACATTAATATTTTAATTTATGGTGTTCATTATTCTTTAAAATATTTTCACATAGAGTATAGAGATAATTTCAATATTTATTTAATATATTTATGTAATAAAAAAATATTCCATTAAATAATAACAAGAATTAAACTTACGAGAATTTTATGTCTTACAGATACTATTCCATGTGCGTGGAGTGGAAAAGTTTAGAATTTAGAGATATTATTCCTTTCTTTTTACCTATTATTATGAGTTTATTCACTTCATCAACTTGGGAAGCTGTAAGACTTTGGTTTTTGATTTTAATATTAGCTAGTTTTTTTTTTAGTTTTATTGGATTAACAGCTGCTCATCACCACCCAAATATTTTTCATGATGGAGATATATGCAGGTATTAAAAATATTAAATATATATTCATTATAAATAAGAATTTAGTACATACAAAATCATACATATTTAGTTTATCTTTACATTAATTTCTAAATATTTCTCTTTGCTCCCCCTAAATATGTATTGATTGTGTTTATAAGGATACCTAAACTAATTATTTATTAGTAATTTTAATTTTTTTATTATATATTGTATTTTATGTTATGAATAAAAATACTATAAAATACTTTTCTTATTACGGATTCATGTATATATTAATGTAATATAATTATATTATTATTATTACTATGTGAGGTATCATTTTAAAAATAAAATACTTATTTAATACAATGTTGATAAATACAATAAAGTTGCAATACCATGATTTTGCACTACATGTCAATTGATAACCTTAATAATTCATCACAATTATCAAGAGAAATTTTATTTTTCATTTTTCATTATCTTCTTGGACTGTTTTTTATTCATACTAAAATATGTTACGTATCAGTAATGCAGCATTGATGAACTTTTATCAGCATTGATATGAGTTTGTTTTTTCTTGAAGAGAAAACAGTGATAATTAAGCATCGACGAACCTTTTATGAAAGTGATTTTATCCATTCTAGAAGCATTTATTATTAAAGTATGTAAAAATTTTAAAAACAAAAATAATGAAGTTAATACCAAACAGAAGAAGTAGGACAAACGCAACAAACAAAAGTCTCAAGACTAGTTTTAAAATTTTTATTTTTTAAAAGCATTCCAGATTTTACTTATGAACAACCTTTTTAGAAAATAAACTACTCTAAGCAAGAATTTTTAATTATTATTAAAATACATATATAAAAGTACAAAGATTTTATCAGAATTTAAATTCTATAAATTATATACTCGTATTATAGTTTAAAAATATTTATATTAATAATTAAATAATCAAAAAAGCTATATTAACAATAGTTAGGGTTAATAATTAAATAAACTAGACATATTATTATTTTTATATAATTAGAGATAATTTCGAAGTAGACTTATTAGATTATATTAAAGTAATAATATTCTAAATTAGCACTACTGGTTCAATAAAGTAGTTTATTAGACAAAACAAAAATAAATATATTTTATCTTTAAAAGAAATTAAAATAGATAAAATAAGGTTTAAAATTATATTTTTTCATTGATAAATTATTATTTGATTTAAATACTTATTAATAAATAAGTATTTAAGATAAAATAAAAATTTACAAAAGATTATAGAAAGCAAAATAATAAACGTCATTTTTATTATTAATATGGTTATGAAAAATATGAAATAAATTAATTCAATTTCATACATATTTTAGAAAAAATCTTGATTGGGGTCTGATGGAACTCGATGCAGTACGTGACCGAAAAGTTATCGACGACTCACTGTTTCTGGTTCTCACTAGTTTTGGTTCGCATGGTCTACATCATCTTTTGCCCACAATAGACCATGCAATACTTGAGCTTTGCTTACCGGCATTTTCCAAAACATGTCAAGAATTTGGTATAGATTGTGATAAATTTAGCCAGTGGGAACTCATTAAGGGTCAATACCAGCAGATGATGCGCGTTGAACCTAGGTTAAATGTTCGTGAAAAAAAAAAATGATAGAGCATTCTAAAGAAATATGTTATTTATAGAATATTATTAATTTTTACATTATGTTAATTATTTCGTATTAATAGATTTGAAATATTATTTCAATAATATTATTCAAAACTATTTTTGTATCAATTTGTTTTATATTTAATTATACGGAAAATAGTATTTTTGGCAAAAGAAAAATTTTATATTTTAACAAAACTACTAAAAAAAATTAAGAATCCTAAATAATTTGATACTTAAATATCTAATATACGACGATGTTTTGTTGTATGAATTAATATGAATATAAAATAAATTGCTATCATGATAGTTATCAATATTATTATTATTTTTTTTAACGAATACTAGGAATAATTAATATTTATCATATAATCTACAAAATATTCAAAGCTATAATTAATTTTGAAAGTCTTTTTTAATATTTTTTTTAGCTTTTTATAGTTCTACATTTAAGGTTCTTTATATTTTATTTTTATGTAATAAAATTCTAAATATGTTATAATTCTATGTACTTTATGTAAACGATTAAATTATTTCTTCATAATTATTTTTTCTATACATACTATCCAAGTTCAATTTTTATATTGATTATTCGAATTTTAAATATGTTTAAATCAATAAATAACAAATTTTTGTACATCAATATATAAGTATTTGAAATAAAGATATTAAAATTCATACTATTTATTAAATAGTGGATTATAAATTACACAATAATAATAACAATAATAAATGAAATTTAATTATATTATTCATTACTTAATTATATATAGTATCTGATTGGAATTTTTCTAATTCCAATTTGTTCATTGTATTTCAATATTTTTATAATGTTATTCATTGAAAATTTATTCTGTATTTTTTAAAACTATAATATAATACCAATGATATTAGTTTATTACATAGAGCCTTTTTAAAATTATTTAAAACAAATTACAATAATCATGAAACATTTCCTAAAAAATTTGTTTTTACCATTAGTACAGTTTTTCGCTTAATAACGATTTCTAAACAAATATTCATATATATTTAAATTCAGTTTTTAAATAATAAATTAATCGATTTTATATTAATATTTTATTTGAAGTATCCAAAAAATTATTTTAGTACATTATATTTATGTATTTTTCAAGTATTGTAATTTTTTAATTTATGAAATTTCTATTTATTTATAAAATTTAATATAAATATTTTACATCTTAGTAATCAATTACGTTATAAAATTATTCTATATAAATAATTTTTTAAATCTTATATATAATATATGATTTTTAATATAATATTATACACAACTTTGTAATCCTTAAAAACTATTATGGGAATGTTAAAATTTTTAAAACTAGCATTTTATAAATTACAAAAATGACAACGTACTTTATTCTTTAGTACAGCTCCTATCTCTAAAATATAATAAAATTGAAAGAATACTATTGTACTTATGAGTTATGACGAGATAATTGAATAATAAATTTTTTAAATTCATGTTTAACATGTTGGTTTAGTAAATTATAAATTTATACTAATTTTTCTTCATACAGAAACAATTTGTTCATACATATTGAATCAGTCTGTTATAATTATAATATAGTTATTATGATTATTTTTTAATAATATTACAAGCTTTTTAAGATTAATAATATATCTATATACATTTTACAAATGTTATTATTTTTGTGATTGTTATATTTCTATAAAATTGTACATTATTTATAATATTCTGCTAAATTGACTATTCTTTTATAATATATTTTCAATATTTATCCTATCGTACTCTTTGAAAAAGTGTTAATTTATGATTAATATTACTTTTTTTAATTTCAACAAGATTAAATTTTAAGTTCGAAATTAGTTATTAATTTTTTTGGCTTAATAGATTTCCTTTTTACTATTATGTTACTTTTTAAGCGTTTAAAAATATAACAGTATTTAAAGCTATATTTCTATAACATTTACTTTTCATATTATGTGATTTTTTTATAATCTAAGTTATTATCTCGTTTTCTGTAAGTAATTTTGCATTATTATTTTTTTAATATTTTTAAAAATAACTTATTATTCTGATAAATTTTTCTAACTTACTGAAAATTCTTCTATTTGATTAATTTTCTCAGTTCTTTTAATAAAAATTACGATAGTAAAAATAAATAAAAAAATTAAAAATTAAATTAAAATAAAGAGTTTTATAAAATACAAAAAAAAGTTTTTTAAATTTATCGAGTTTATTCATCTTTTTTCTTCGTTTAATAAATTTCTATATATATAGATATTTTCTAAATGTTTATATATTAATAAATTTATCATTTAAAATTCATTTTGGATATTATTTCTAAAAAAAATTTTATTACAAGTCCAGAAGGATACTCATAGTTAACATTTGTTCACGTGAATAGTTTTAATTTTTAAATTTATTGCGTGATAGTTTGTATTGGTTAAAAAATAAATTATTTCATGAACTTTATTAGAAAATAATTGGTTTTTTATATTCTATATTTCTTAAAATATGTACTTTCAATTAACTGTTTTGAAACTTTAAATAGAAATAAGGAAACAGTTTTTTTATTTATTTTTATCGACATCATTTGCTTAAGCAATTGTTTAATAGTTTTTTACTTATTTAATTAATAGAATAGTATAATTATAAAAATTACTACAAATTTAATTAATACATTTAAAATTATCACTGTTATAAGTATTAAAGTATTTCAATATAGTAAAGTAATTAAAATTTATTTATTTATTTGTATATTTTTATATTTAACGAAGCTATTCATAAGTGATATTTAGATAAATACATAGTTTTTCATTTATTTTCCAATCTATTTTATTCTATTTTGCATGTATTGCTGATTTTATTTTAATAATCAAAATTTCTGAAGTTTTTCTATATTTATTTATTTATTTTTTTTTTTTTTTAAATATCAAAGAGAATACATGTTTTTACATTTCTAAATTTTATAAATTGCAAAGTTTTTTATTAATGTTATAATAATGCTGAAATAATTATATTCAGTATTCATTTTTAAATATAATTTTAAATTTCAAATTATTTATATTTTTACAAAATAACTTTTCATCTACTACATAAGTTCAGAGAATTTGAATATCAAGCGAAGCTCGATTATTTAATTTTTATATCATTTTTCAGATTGATTTACATTGTAAAATATAAGTTGCAGTTATTAAACAATTATAGCTAGATAGTTTCAAGTACATACAATAAATTTCATTTAAAATTTTTGACTTGATAACGTGCTAACGTATTTCATGAAAATATAAATAAAAAGTATTATGAACTTTATGGAAAAAAAATTTATTTGTTTATTACTAAAATAAATTTTATTTTTATTATTTTAATCAATAACGTTTAGTTTTATAAAAAAAATTATTACTTTTAAAAATGATCGATTATAAAAATGCTTTATTATAATTGAGCATTTAATGTAAAAATATATCTAAAATTAATGAATTAATTTTTACTATTATAATACGTTGCTCTACAAGTAAATATTAATTTAGATAAAGTTGAGTAGTGGTTATGAAAATTAGGAATATATTGTAATTAAAATAATGGTTAAAAATGGTTAAAAAAAATTTGATTTATGATCAAGGAAAACGAAAATAAGTATAATTTTTTGTTTAAGTTCTTAACTTTATTTATTGCTTATTTATTTTAATAAATACATATTTCGCTTTTCTTTATAAATTAAATTACTTTATAGGATAGGATAGTATTTAACGACACAGTTCTTTGAGGTTGATAAGACAATAATTACGTGTGTGTGTGTAAATGTGTATATATATATATTTTTTTCTCTTTGAATTAGAACGTGTAATATGATTTCTTCCTTCTCCTTTTTGTTTAAAAGACTTCGTTGTACAATAAAATAATGCTCATCGAAAAATAATTTTTTTCACTGTCTCGCCTCGCCCGTCTGTACGCGCGTTCTTTCACTTTTCTGTTTTGTTAAACATATAATTTTTTCACTTTTATCATATTTTGTTTCCCTCTTAATATCTTCTTTTTATCTCTCTCTCTCTCCTCTTTGATTTGCATCTATCGACCACCAGCGTGTCGACAAAAAACACTGCCATATAATGTATATTGATATCTCATTTATATATATATCTCTATAAATATAATAATAAAAACATATTTTTGTTGTTGAATATCGTTTCACGCGTCTATCATAGGCTTTATTCCTTTTTCTACACATTTTTTAGCTCCTTTATGCCTTCGTCGTCTTGAGATGTAATAATATAACATAAAATACAATTTCATTGATTTAATTACTATATTTTTGTAACGAGCTCCCTAAAAAGAAAAACAAGAGAACTCTGATGCTAAAATGTCGATGTTTTGCGATAATGATATACATTTATCTTGATGATAACTGTGTGTCTATTGGCTTCATATTTTTTCAGTTTATTTGCTTATTATATATAAATATATATATCTATATATACTGAATTTCTCTCGATGATAGTGATGTCTAGGCAAGTGTGTGATGATGATGCTCTTGCACTGACGCTTTTTTTATTGTTACTGACGCTTACGCTTATACGAGTTCGTGTCTAATGACGCTGTAACTCGTTATAGGTCACCGTCAGGCATAAGGTCGAAGCGTGGTGGGAATGCGGAACCATCGAACAGGGGCTTGTTGAGCGGTCGGTGTGGCTGTAAAATTTTAAAGTTTTATTATTTTTTATTAAATATATATTTTTACACTTTTTAGGTCGATAATTTTGATTTCTTCTGAATTATATTTCTTTGTATTGTTATAGACCAATAAAGCACGACAACAAATTTTAGAGTTATTGTTGGAGGAAACTGTTCTTAAATGATTTATTATTATTAACTGATAATGAAAAGTACGAGGATTATTTTTTTTAATTCTATAATTATATAAGAAATATCATTTTTTATATAAAAATGAAATTAACAATTATAGAAATCGAAAACAAATATTTCATATGAAATTATTGAAACTAATAATGGTTATTAAGAATAATTATTTATATGAAAATGATATAAAAGTTTAATAAAAAATGAATTTTTTAATTTTAATTAATTTAATCTTTCTAAAATTCTTATTTATCATTAAAACAATGTAGTACTATTTTTGTATTCGACAGTTGTTTGCGAATTAAAAATTGTTTATTTATGATGAAAAATAGAAAAGATTAAAAAATTTGAGGATTCTTCAATAAAAATTATGATTTTCCTTAAATATAAAAGATACGCATATTATTTTCTTAAATTGGTTTCTTTTCATTTTTCATTAATTTTTAATTACTTTAAATATTTTATAAGTTTTTTATATATATTTTTTTAAGTTTTTTTATTATCATATAAATCATTTACATAAGGTTTAGTAAATACAATACAGTTAAAAATTTTAACATAATTGTATAGTTTACAATTAATTAAAAATATTTTTATTTTACATAAGGGGAAAATTAATTACATACTGATTCTCTTTTGTTTTAATTCATTAGTTCAAAATATTTGTATTTTTCCATATTTATTCTTATTGTTATGAAGAATGTATTTACGAATATTTCTTTATAAATGTTTAGATTAATTAGGATAACTGTGTTATTAATTACTATAAATTAATTTTTCTAAGTGAAGTAATAATTTTATACATTTATAAGCATATTTTTTATGATAAATTCATTGAAAAATGGGGAAAAATTTTTGTTTACAACAAAAATTAAATATTTATTTTATATATTACAAAATGAAAGGAAACATCAAGGATCTCTCGAAACAAGTTAATTAATTCTCATGATCACAATTATATGTATTGTTATTATGAATTTATAATTGTTTAGTGTATTCTTGTATATAAAAATACACTAATAATATCACCGTGTATAAATGTAGGAAACATAAAGTGAAAACTAATAGTTTAACAGCATTTGAATAAAATGTAATTTTTGGCGTTGGGTTTAACAATTCAAATTTTTTGTTAGAACGAATATGAATACTATGTATTTATAACATAATATAAAGGTGACTTTTATTTCTTTGCCTATCGAAGCCAAAAGGAAGGCAAATCAATCATGTACAACAAACTTTTTGGGAATTTTGATTACTGTTAGAAATTGTTTTTCAAATCCGTAATTTATTCCTGAGATTTTACTAAAAACGAATATAAATATATATTAAACGAATTAATATATTAAGTTGTATACAAGTTAAATAAAAATGTTATAATTTCTGTTAGTGAAACAGTTTTATTATTTGAAAAATCTAATAAGATGTTCAAGTATTAAAATAAATTTAAATCAATAATAGAATTTTATAGACTTTAATAGACTTAATGTAGATAATATACGTTTACATACTCAACGAATTATTTAACAATTAAAAGTAAATATAAATGTGTATATAAAACATACAATATACGTATTATACAATATTCTAACAGTGCTAATTAATAACAAAGGGATATGAGAGATATAGTGTTACGTATATAATTACACGCTTTGATCACTTAAATGGAATTTCTTAAGGGCTTTTACTTTTGTATGTGCGTTTTTATAGCAACGTGGTTTTTGTGGGACAAACTTACATGAACCGGCGCGGCGGTTTATTCCAGCGCGGGCGCCTTGCGAGCTTGCGCCTTCTGTCCGGGCTATATCGAGACATAAGAACGAATGAGAAGTTTATTTAAACCTTTTTATACCTTTATCAACCTTTCATTTTCATTTAAATCATATGGATAAATGTTATGTTTTGTTTATTTATGTAATCTATGCAGGACAAGCAAATATATATTTTCCATTTTATATGGATATAATATTTAGGTTTCATAATAGACATACAAAATTATTTTTTCATGTAACTATTGATTCTGAAAGTACAATTCTTTAATGTATAATTAATTTGTTTTGTTATATTCTAAATATAAAAATAATTCATATTTTTATGAAATATTTCAAAAATTAGCATATTTAATATATATTTTATTATACGGAAAATTACCGTAGTTGAGAGAGATAATTGATGCATTAATACGAATCTAATTAAATTTATTAATAGTAAATTAAAAAGAATAATTTTATTAAAATTAAAGATGTCATAAATTTATTTTTGTGCAATAGTAAAATAAAAATAATTAATAATATAGAGTCGTATAAATTAATTGTAAGAATATGCATGAATAAGCAGGAACATATTTAATAAATACTTTGAATTATTATAATTACACGTCGATTTTAATTATTTAGGAAAGAAATAGGTTAAGATATCGAATATAATAGATTAGCTTACCGCTGGGCTCAGACCACGAGCAGCACTACCTCCGCGTCCCTTAGTGCGGAACTTGGCGATTGCCTGTTCTGCAAGATCTGCCCTTTCTTCAGCTTCTTCAAGCTCTTGTTGGGCTTTACGGAACTTAGCAAGATTGAGTGCAGCGATTTCCTCTGCCTCTTCGATTTGCCTCTTGTAAGTCTTAATCTTTTGTTGCAGTTTATCAACAAGGTCCTGCATGCGCTCATGATTCTTTCGGTCTTCATCCGCCTGAATATTAATTGATTGGTAAGCAATTTAGTTATAGATTATATTATCTTTTTTATTAATAATTTATTTAAATATTGGTATCGTTTCAACAGAAATGGAAGACTGACCTGGAACGCAAGTTCCTTAATACGACGTTCAGATTTACGTAAATTCTTCTGTGCATCCGCATGTCTCCTTTGTTCTCCATCAAGCTCGTTTTCGAGTTCACGCACGCGTTGTTCCAATTTTTGAATGGCCTTCTTACCACCTTTAAGTGCGTTTGCTTCGGCCTCATCAAGTCGTACCTGGAGGTCCTTGATCTGGGTCTCAAGAGCCTTACGTAGTTTCTCTTGAGTCTGGGCATGATCTTGTTCGGCTCTGAGTTCGTCTGCAAGTCGCGCTGCATCAACCATTGCCTTCTTTGCTTTTTCTTCGGAGTTCTTTGCCTCATTCAACAATTCGTCTAAGTCGGACTGAGAACATGAAACAACATTATTTTTATTCTGGATCTTAAAATTAAGAGAAATATTTAAAAAGTTTTTTAGTTTTTCACTGATAATAACTAAATTTTTTATAAGCATTCGCACGAACAAAATTTATATTTGTACATGTAAATTAAAAATATTATTTTAATTGCTTTAATTATAGGTAAAATCAATCTATTAAAAATATTATTTTAATTATTTTAATTGCATGTAAAATTAATATATTAAAAATATAAATAAAATTTAAATACAAAATACTTAAACAAATTTTTATGTTTGAAAAAATATATATTTGATTTTTTAAACACTCACATGAAGAGTTTGAAGTTCAGCTTCAAGTTTCCTCTTAGCAGCTGAGATGCTGGCATTTGCTGCACTAAGTTCATTGAGCTGCTCATGAGCATCAGCCAATTCCTGTTCGGCTTGTCTGCGACCACGATCTGCCTGTTCCAATAATTGACGACTCTCTTCAAGTTCATTCTGTAGAGCATTGGCACGTCTCTCACTGATTCCAAGCAGTTCACGTGCCTCGTCACGTGCACGTTGTTCTTCTTCAAGAGCTGTTTGCACATCTTTCAATTGTTGCTGGTATCGTTTAATATTTTTCTGAGCTTCAGCATTGGCCTTGTTGGCGTGGTCCAAAGCGATTTCAAGTTCATTGATGTCAGCCTCGAGCTTCTTCTTCATCCGCAACGCCTCAGCTTTGCCCTGTTATTGTGAACAAAAACGGTTCATTATAGATACATTTTACTTTTTCCTTAATTAATTTTTTTTATATTAAAATATTTCTATTAATATATATTTTATACTTTTCTTTAACATCTTTTTAAGCATAAAAGTAAAATTTAATATGACTGTATACGGAAGATTATTATATTTTAAAATTTTATTTTAATATTAAAAAACTATCAATTCAAAATATTCGATGTTTACCAATAAATTTAAGTAGACGAAGAAGAATTTATATAAAAAATTATAAATATATTAAAAGAAGCAATAATTATATTTATATTCACTTTGGCTTCAGCTTCGAGAGAAGCTTGCATCGAATCAAGTGCGCGTTGGTGGTTCTTTCTGGTGTTCTCGAATTCTTCTTCTTTCTCTTGAATGCGTCTATCGATTTCCTGCCTAACTTGACTAAGTTCCAATTGACTGCGTAGCACTTTGTTTTCTTCCTGCTCAAGAGCAGCTTCGGCTTCTTCCAAAGCAGCTTGGAGTTCATCTTTCTCAGCCTCCAATCGCTTTCTCGCCTTCTCGATCTCATGAATATTGCGTCCACCTTCACCAATCTGGTCGAGTAGATCCTTAACTTCATCAGCAAGATTCTTATTTTCACGGCGAACAGCTTCCAGTTGTTCTTGGCTTTCCTCATAAGCACCTATAAAAAGATAAGTATTTTTAAAAATAATTTATTTATATGTTATTAAAAATTTTTTAAATTTGTATTTACATTTCTCATTGAAATAGCTAAGATTTATAAGATTATTATGAAATAAATTATTTAAACTAAATTTAAAATATAAATATTATACTTCATGCATATAGTGCAAATGAAATACGATATAATCATATATTAAACTGAACATTAATAATAAATAATTATATAATTGATTTTACATAATGAATATAATTTTAACTATTTATTCAAAAAGTATTAAAATGTATTAGAAAATTGTTATAGTTTGTTACCTTTGAGCCTGAAGAGTTCGGTACTGTAGTTACGGCATTCTTTCTGGCTTGCATCAAGTTCAGCAGCCAAATCATCGACTTTGAGCTTCCATTCTCCAATAATCTTATCGAATGCTTTTTGTTTCTTTTCAGCAGCATTGGCGATAGCTGTTGCACGATCAACTTCTAATTGAAGATCTTCGACTTCAGTTGCAAGACGTTGTTTTGTTTTTTCAAGGGCGATGACCTTCTGGTTAAGAGATTCAATGGTCTCTTCAGCTTCAGCAAGACGGCACTGAAGTTTACGCTTAGCTTCTTCGAGTTCTTCGGCACGTGCAACACCCTCGGACTCATACTTGGTGCGCCACAACTGAGCTTCAGCATTGGCTTTGCTGAGTTGCCTCTGTAGATCAGCTTTACCTTCGGCCTCTTCTTCAACCTATTTGATAATACAAATTGGATATTCTTTAGTTTTCAATTAATTTCTATCGTATAAGTTTACTTATGTACACTAAGTATTTTGTAACTTTTGAAAATATTTTATTTAATAATTTAAAAAAAATTCTTCCTTGACAAAATTAGAAGATAAAAGTTTATTACACAATTAAAATAAAAATCTATTCAATACCTGTTCTCGGATGTTATCTAGATCGTGTTCCAAGTTGCGGAATTTTCCAAGTAAGGTAGCACGTTCACGTCCTTCCTCATCAGCGAGCCTCTTAGTATCTTCGAGTTGCGTAGTAAGCGAAATCTTAATCTTAGAAAGCTGGTTCACTTGAGATTCGGCTTCTTCAAGTTGACGAAGAAGATCACTGTTTTCTATCGATAACTTCTTCTTTGCAGCATCGAAATCATTGACGGTACGTGTCAATTCTTCGATTTTACCTTGGGCCTCGTTTAGTTGATGCTGAAGTTGCTTGGCAATCTTTTCTTGAGCAGCCTATTTTTTATATGGAATACAATGGAACATAATTAATTTTTGTAAATAATAGAATGTTATACTCAATTTTACTATCTTAATTTTATAAACATTGATTATTTTATAATTATTGGTTATTTATAATTTTTCATAAATAAGAATTTTTGGATAAATAAAAATATTGTATTGTATTTTTAATAATTTAATGAAAAATTGTATCTTCAATATAAGAATATTATTTAATTTGAATAATTTAAAATTCTTGAACCTTACTAAGGAACGTTTGAAATATTATTTTATAATTATTTTAACACAATACAATTTAAATAAAAGTTTACTTTTACAGATATTAAAAAATAAAAATAATTTTTTTATAATAAATAGATATGATATCTATAAATTATATTTATGAATTAAAATTCAAATAATTTTTTAAATATTTAAGTAATTATGGTTTTTATTTAGAAAAAAATTCTATTTAAACAGGAAACAAGCAAGCAACAAGCATGGGACATTAGATTGATGGTATATCATGGCATACTTAGGACAAAAAATCCATCAAAGGTGAATGAAGGAATAGTGAGTTATGCTTATAAATAATGAAAAGCAGCTTCTGATCTTCTCTTGGATAATTCCGTGTAGCTGAGTATGTTTCTGCATTAATTGCGTTAGTTTTTTCCTCATTATTATAATTTCAAGGTCGAATGAGAATCATTTTACCTTTTCATTGCTAAGGTGGTCAACAGTGGCACGGAGATCATTCAGTTCACTGAAGTACTGAACCTTCTCTTTCTCGATCCTGTTAATAAAATATGGAAAAAGAAAAGTAAGAACTAGCTAATATCAATGAATGATGATTAATATCATTTTCCATATGAATATATTGCTCCTATATATTTTCCTAAGACCCTGAAAATCTTGATTCGAGAAGGGGAAGTAATATGAAAGAATAGACTATTTATGGAAAAAAATGTAAACCTTTGAACTTCAGTATTTTTAGGACATAAATTATTGAGAAACGAAAAATCAACAAAACTTTTAATCAACAAAGGATATTACAAAAATTGGATTATGAAGTATTTGGAAATATGTAATCATGGAAAATGAAAAATATACAAACAACGTTAATGTATATTTATAAAACATAATTGAAAGAACATTTTTATGAAACAAATGAAACTAGGGAAACATGCGGGCGACATTGCGAGTGTCTACCTTCTCTCTCGCGACTCCGTCAATGGCTGCACGGGAATTGTTCAGCTCGACGTGGATGTCATTACGGCCTTTTTCGGCCCTATTGAAAATATGTTATTATTTTTTAAATTATTTTTGTAAAATAAAAATTTTACGATATAGAAATCAAAAATATTTTTTCGTCGTTTTAAAGATTTAGATAAAAAAAATTTAAATGATCATTTTTAAAAAGTTTGGGTATTACTTTTGGTAAATTTTTTTACCAATTTCTTATTCAATAAATATTTTCGTAAATAATGGGTGAATGTTAATAACGTATATAATAAAAGTTTATTTATAATAATAATAATTTTACACATAATATATAAGGCTTTTAATAATTCAGATTGGTCCAATATGTTATATAATTATTAATGTGGCTAGCTTAATATAATACTTACAGATTTAATTAGGAAGGTTAAAAATTTAAATAATTTTCTACATAATAAATCATTTCTTAATTTGTTTTTGAAAATAAACTCAATGTTGTTATAATAAGATGCATATATAATTTTACTTGCCTAGCCTTGATCTTATTCAACTGATCAATCTGCTCTCCCATTTCAGCAACAGCATCGTTATGTTTCTTGCGAAGGATTGCCAGTGCAGACTCATGTTGAATATTAGCTTCTTCAAGATCCCTACGGAGTTTACTGAGCTCAGCCTCGCGTTTCTTGTTTAGTTCGATTTGAGCAGAAGTTGCACCACCGGCTTCTTCGAGTCGCTCACCAAGTTCTTCAAGCTCACGAGCTAAGTCGCTACGTTGTTTCTCAGCTTTAGCACGAGCTTGTCTTTCAGCTTCCACCTAAAGATAATTTAAAATTAAATTAACGTTAGATAAACCAGCAAGCAACATTGGATTTTAAAATTTTTAATTATACAATTATTTTTAAAAATTAATATCAATTATTTGAAAAATTTAATTATTGTATACGTGCTTTAATTAGAATGACTTTAATACATTTAATTAATATCAATAATATTAATTAAATTCAGTAACTAAATATTAAAGATTTGGTCTTTTTCAAAGTTTTAAAAGCTTAATATACAAATTATATAATTTATAATTTTACATACTTCTTCTTCAAGTTCTTCAATACGAGCTTGAAGTTCTTTAACTTGTTTCTGTTGTTTTCCGACTAGGGCTTGTTCATCTTCTAGTTTAGCCGTAAGAGAAGAAAGTTCCTTGTCCTTACGTTGAATAGTTTGCTCGAGTTCTTTCTTATTTCTTTCAAGGTCAGCAACAGCCTCTTGCGTGAGCTTGAGATCACCCTCAACCTTTCGCTTTGTCTTTTCAACATCAGCACTGTAATTTATAAATAAATTTATAATTTAGCATAAAAATTCAAGCATTTTGAAAAAATAATATTAAAATTATATAAAAATATCAATTTTATTATTATTTTTAAAAGTTAAACATGAAAAATGTATTATAGTTTTTTTCAATGTTAACGGTATTTTATAAAATATGTTATATTGTACGCATGAAAATGAAAATAAGAAACAAAATGTAATAAAATATTGAAATTAAAATATAAATAAATTAAATTTTATTGAATAATATTTAAATAAATGTGAAAAAAACCTTAAACTATTTTTAACATATTCATATTTATTAAAATCTAATGTATCTATTTATCTTTGATATTTAGTAATATATTTTATTTATTTTACGAAAATTTTATTTATAGTTAGAATAACTCTTGTTAAATATTCATGAATCAAATAAAAAATTTTAAATAATAATGTTATTTAAATACTTTTAAAAAATAATTTTTATTATTTTTATTAAAAAAGTAACTTACCGGGATTTCTTTTCGCGCTCAAGAGTATCTTCCAGTTCATCAAGGGTTTGTTCAAGTTTTAGCTTAACTTTATTCAGATGGTTAACTTTGTCTTCAGCAGCTTGAAGCTCTTCAGCAGTCTTTTGGTTGACTTCACCTTGATTCTTTTTCTCTTTGTTCAGCTTATTGATGAGCTCATCCTGGTGAGCGATTTCATCATTGAGATTGCGGATTTGGTGGTCCTTTGTTGCTTTATCCTGTTCGCTTTTCTGAACAGTTAATTCAAGATCTTCCAAGTCTTTCTTCAAACCAGAGATCTCCTGTTCCAACTTTTTCTTTCCCTGGAATAAATTATTCCTTGCTTCCTCTTCCTGTTGGAATCTATCGGTGATGTCCTATGAGATATGTAAATTGTATTATTTATTTATTTTTTAATTTGTTAAATAGTATATTATGTTTGAAATACTAATAATATAGAAATTATTTTATTTTGAAAAAATCTTTATTTATTTTATTTGAAAGTTATTTCTTCTTCTCACGATTTAATATCTATACTTAAAACTTTCAAATTTTTTAAGTTAATTTTTTACGGTGAATAGCAAAATTTATAATTAATATCTAGTATTTTTATTTACATAAACAATTAAAAAATAATACAAAAAGTAGATTATTTGTTGTAAGTTTATCTTGAATAAAAATGAGGGATATAAATATGCATATAATATTTATATTCACTAAAAAAATTTGAAATTTAAACGTTTACAATATAATTATTTATATACATATATTTTATAAAAAAAGTTTATAAAATTAAGTAAAATGCAATAAGTGTCTTCTTTTATAAACAGATATTTTTTAATTAATTAGCTTACGTAGCAAATCAAAAGCTACATTATTGAAGTTCTAGTTTCCTTATTTTCATATAAAAATTTGGCTCACGAAACCCTCTGTCTGTGCATATTAGCCATGTAATTAATTGACATGTATATATAAAATAAGAAACTCCATATATTCTGGCGTTCTAATTTTATAAATATAGATTAATAGTCTGTGAACATTATTTTATGTATTAGGATTTAATTTATCCGTAATGTAAATGTTAATAAAAGTTGATGAAATAAAAGAGTAAAATATAAAGCATAAAATAAATTTTAAAATTTATTTATAAAATAAACTTTTTATATTATCACTTATACTTCTTTAAATAGTATTTGTATCTAGACATATATATATAAACATATAATCTATATTCTGGTTAAAACAATAATCTGAATTCTATTACAATCATTAATACAAAAAAAACCAATTGTTAATTAATTTTTTAATATTTGAATTATTTCGTTAATTAATTAAAATATTTCAATATTTTTATAAATAATACATAGTTCGGTAAATCAATCAATAAATTATTACTTATAAATCTAAATTTTTTTATATGTAAAAGCTGTTTTTATTTGTATTTTTATAAGTTTTTAATTTTCATGATTTTTATCTAAATACTTATAAGGAATTGAAAGGATTAGTAAAATAAAATTAATATTAATTTGTGTCAAATAAAAGAAAACGATGTTTTCAAATATACCATATATTTATTATGATTGTGCACGGGAAACGTAAGTTTCAAGCATAATATAATAATAGTAGAAATAAAGATTTGATTTTTGGTTTTCTTTTTCTGTTCTTAATTTATTTTATGTACTTTAATAATTTTTGTTAATTTAGTCTTATCTAAAAAAATACCTTAAGAATAATTTATATGAATTGGATTGTTAAAATTAGGAAGGAATATTTTTTGAGTCTTTATTTCGAAGTGCAAATGAAAAATAATTTTTTAAGTTTTATTATATTCTTTGAATATAAAAATTTGTAAGATTTAAATTTATTTTTTCAAGCAGAGATTTATAAATTTTTAATTTTTAATAAATTTAAAATAAAAATAAAATTGATGATTTTTTCTATCTGTCTTTTTGAACTTTGAATTATTTTTTTTTATTCACCTTTCTATTTTATTTCATGTTAGAACTTATATTTCTCATTACTTCCTTTTAGGTTATTTTCTTCGTTTAATGAAGGTTGTAGTTTTTTCTATAAATAATCATTACACCTGTTATCATTCACTTTAGATTATATAGCAGAAAAGAAAGTAAGAGGAAAAGGAGGTTATAGTGACGCCTACTTTTAATAATCTGGAATATTTGGCTTGTATCGCCTGGTAATAAATTTAGAAATACTACCTACGCGTTCTCTTCCATATGTTCGCATAAATAGTGAGTACTTGTTATATAGTTTACTTCAGTTTTATCCAATTTGAATTTAATTATTAAATTAATAAAGTCTATTAAATTTTTATACATATAATATTTATTAAATATTATTAAATTGAAACGATCGACAATGAGTGATATATCAATTAATAAAACTAATAATATCAATATTTAAATCAATATAATAAAAATAAGAAATATCTTCATAAAAATGAAAATTAAAGATAAGTAAAATATTTATTAAATTTTTTTAAGATTTTAGTTATTATTATATTAATTATTTATACTTAATAATGTAATGTATAAAAAAAATGTAAGTATTTTCACTATTCGTCACGCGTAAAACTCTCTGTTTATATGTTTATGTATCGATTGAATATTTTTTAAATTAAATTTAAATTTCTAAAATAAATTAATATAATAACCAATTTAAACGAGAGGATTTTGTAGACACTGTTAAATATTACTACATATTTGTTTCGAATTAATAACTATTTTCTTATTCATACCTGTAATATGATTATATGTTTGCTAAAAATAATCAACAAATTGAATTTAAATGCGGTTTGAATTTTCCAGATTTTGTTTTTGGAATTTGGTCATTTTACAAGCTATGTTTCCTGAGAGAATACTATTATAGCTTTAAATATCGCAAGCTTGAGATATTTATCAAATTGTCTCATCCATTATCACCCACGCATTGTTTGTGATCATCTGATTCCAGAGAATTTCCAGTTAAATCGCTTGAGAAAAAACTTCGACTCACGGTATTACTTGAATAATTTTAGATGGTGACGGATCTTGTTGTAGGCTTGACTCAGAAATAGATACGTGAGTGAGAATTGTGAAAAAAATATAAATGCGAGGGGAGTTAGAACAAGCTGAACACTGCTGAACGACGAGGAACTATGCTGAATGATTTTAAGATGGCTGAACGGAGAGCGACATTTACTACTGTGTGTAAGATATTCCGAATCCGAACTTTTCTTTTATGAAATTATTCTATATTTTAAAAAATAGGAAAGAATCTTCCATACAATGGTTTATAGAAATTTTAATTATTGTTATTTATTTTTAAATATTACGAATTCTTTTTATACTTTATCTATTTAATATCTTTTATTTAACTTAGAGGATTATTAATATAGAAACTATAATATGTTGCTTTAATTTTATATTTTTCAAATAAAAATATTAAAATTATAAAAATACTAGAGTTTTATTTACAATTTTGTATATTTTATCAAAAATTTTATTTGATAATACCAATTATTCTAATTGAAAGAATATAATATATTAAAACTTTATATTTTGAAATTATAATTTTTAGAAAATTACAGTAATTATATTTAAAACGAGCTTTAAATTTTTTGTTTATTTTAAGTACTTTTAACGATTTTTCTTTATGTAAATTATTTGTTAACAGTACGGATTTAAATATAAATATTAGAAAATGCAAGGTAGATTGTTGTGTAAAAAAATTTATTGATGAGAAATTGTGAAATCAACTAATGGTCGCGTAAATTGCATCATAATATGTATGAATTGATTGCGTTGATACTTAGTGGAGAAACTTCACGATTGAGCTTTTGCTATAGCGAAATTCTTTAAATGCTTAACCTCGATTAAGCCCTTAACCTCTTTTTTCAATGGTTTCATTAGATATTCTATGTTTATTTGTAAAATTTACTTTCAAGTATATGTAAAAAATCAATACTTTCTTACAAATATTTAACGTTAAATAAGAAGAATTTTTCATATATATTTTTATCTACATTTCATATTTATTATTTATTAAATTATTAAAATTTACAAGGTTTTTAAAAAAGTCATTTGGTAATTATAAATTAATATTTATCTTTATTTATCTTTATCTATCCTTATTATAATTATATCTCCTAGGTTTTTTGATTATATATATATTATATTTGAATTAATTATTTTCATCTTACATTTTGGAAAATTCTAAATATTATAGTTTTATTTCACTACATTGATACAAATATCTATAATATATTTTTTAGAATTATTTAATTTTAACATCTCTATTATACTTATTTATGTATGATAAGTATATCTCAAAGATAGTTTAATTTTAGAATATATACAAATTATTTTTTAAAAATTATAAATAAATACGCCCTTCGCACATATACAGTTTCTTTTTTAATTAAGCTAAGAAAAAAAAAATATATATTAATTTTTATATTCAATTTTGATCATAAAATATGTATATAAAAATAACAAAATATTTTGAATTAATTAATATTTCAATAGAATACTTTTACCCGACAAGTTTTAAAAGTGAAAATGGAAAATAATGAATGAAGTACTTACAGAAAGTTGGGACTCAAGATCAGCTTTTTGTGCTCCTAATTTGAGAGCCTTCTCCTGGTATTCAGATAGTGAGCCTTTTTCACTATTCAAAGTTTTCAGGAGGTCGGTCTTCTCAGCGAGAAGTTTGGTGTTGAGGTCCTCAAGTTCTATACGCATCTTCTCTTCGCGCTCAAAAGCTTCTTGATACTTGCGAGCTTTTTCCTCCATCGCCTGAAAATCCATATTTGACTCAGATACTTTGCTACCTGATTCTTCCATCTTTGTTTTTTTTTATTTTACTAGTCGTTATATGTTTTTTCGTTTTCACTATTGTTTATTATTTATCTAATTATAAATATTTGAAATTTCCAGTCTTTGTTTAAATGTGGAATGAACACGAAATAAAATTAAAAGCGGCTGTATACAACTTATGTGAAACTAACATTAAGTCACCTATTGCAAAATGCGAAAAATTTTACATTCAAAAAATATTGCTTTACAATGTTACTTTTTATAATAGAATCGTATTTTTTTCGTCTTTTTATAAGTACGCGTCCTTAAAAATGCTAATAATTGAGTTTGTTTTCTTCTCTTTTAATAATTGACATGCATATTGGTATTGCCGTTCTTTTAGATAAATTATTCAATAGGAGGGGATAGATTCACATTTACGCGGAAACGTATTTTAATATATTTATACATATACGTATGTATTCGAATTCGTTCGTTATAAAACGTGAGGTTAATATTAATTGTGTTGTGTGCCACTCAATAGCGAACCGAGAACTGTGGCTGATTTTACGTGACTCCGAACTTTTCTACCTTGTTCTGAAGATTAGCTAGTATAGTTAAGATAGGGGAGTCATTTCCCCTACCACGTATACCAATGAGGGGCCGTAGCATCTCATCTCTTCTTTAAAAATATTTATAACCGATCTCGGAACGTGATATGTCTATACTCTTGTGTCTGTTTTTTTGTCTTTCTCTCACACTCTCTATCTCGTACTCCCTTCTGCGATACTATAGCTTTAAAGCTCACAATTAAGACAGTAGAAAGCTAAAAATATTAAACGAATCACATGAGTTTTAGGGGTATGGGAGCCTAGTGTGGAGAGGGAAGTGAAAGAATTTCTCCAGTAGATATGGGACGACTCCAGCAAGACTCGGAAAGGCAAGCTTCACCAGCAATATGTGTGTACGTATTTAGACGATCATCTATTACGTGAAATTCAAGAACAAGTGTACCTTTTTCTTTATACTTTTTCAAAAAAGTGATAAATTTATTTTTCCGACGAATTAATGTTGTCATTTTTCAGAGTAACAGATACTTTTAAAACTAGAATATGAAAAACTTTTTAATATACAACAATTATTGATATTTGTAAACAGTGCAATTAAAATCTTATTTAAATTACTATTACATAGATAATTTTGTAATTAGAATGAATTAGAATATTAACAATAGAAAATTATTGTTCTCTATTAAATTTGAACTTTAAATAAGTTAAGAATATTAAAAATTGCTTTTATATATGTAATATTTTATACAACATTTTAAATTTTAATATTTTTACCAATCATTATTAACTTAAATTTTTTCATTTTTAATCTTTCATAATAATTTTCATTATTATTTGCGATTAAATAAATTAAAAAGCTTAGGGAGATAAACAAAAATAATAAAGGAAGAGAGAGAATAGAACTAAATAGACAATTTACGATTGAATTAATATTCCATATTAAAGAGTAGCATATAAAAAAACTAATGAAATTAAAAAATAATTTATAATAAAATAAAGAACAATATAGTGAAAAATGATTAAATATTATCATATTTATAATATCGAAGGCTAAAATATAAATATTGAATAATTTGAATAATATTTAAACATTTCAATTAAAAAAATTATTTTAGATATTTATAAGACATAATTTTATTCATTTAAACATTAGATTCTAAATCAGTGCCTTTAATATTTAATTTTATGTTATTTATAATTCGTACATTAGATAATTAACATGAAACTAATATATTGTTGAACATATTAATATTAATTTTTAAGCTGATAAATATTTATTACATAAAAATAGAAAATTTTATTCTAAATATTTTTAGAATTTCAATGTAAAATATTAAAATAATATATTTCCTTTCCATTCATCTTATAAAAATTCATAAGATATAATTTAAGTAATCATAGTAAATTATATTTACTATTTTAATTAGAAGTTAAATATAAAAATAAATTTAAAACTGTGAATAATGAAATTATTGCTACCAAAATCTTATTAGAAGTAAATTATTCAACATTAAAAACTTATAATAAATTATTTAATATTACATTTAAAAATAGATACTACAGAATATTTAAATTTTATTAATGAAAAATATGAAAAAATTTTTCATATTATTCATTTTTCATTTCATATTCATTTACTCAGTTTTTATTTATTTCATTGTATACTTATTTATATATTTTTTCAATTTAGTCAAATACTTTACATTAAATTTTTATTATTTATCACAGTATTATTCAAAATACATAAATACAAAATAATATTTTTGTATATTCAAATATAAATGCATCAATGTATGTTTTAATAGTATTATCGTGTTTTTTTAATTTCGATTTAAAAAATTTTATAAATAAATTTCAAATAATAAAAAGGAAAAATAATTTTTTTTTATTAATTTATAAATTTATTATATATAACAATAAATATTTCAATAATTAGCTTTATTTATTTTATAATTTTTTTGTTAGAAATCTCAGTGTAAAATAAATTATTCTGAGAAATTTAAGCTTGATTAGTAATTAAAAGTAGTCATCTACTTACAATAAGCTCATCTTCAATTCGAGTAGCATTGAGGAGTGGCCTAACTTTTTGCCACAATTTCCACCATGGCCAGGTTCGTAACTTGAGGTATCTGCGAAGATTCCTTTGTACAATCTGGAGAGCCAAGCGCTGTTCTTGTAAAGCTTTGAAGTCCTTTCGCGCGAGGTAACCACGCACGTATGCTTGCATCCATGTAACAATCTTACTAAGACGTTCATCACGGAACTCTTCCATTTGACCCAGGACTCCGGCACGGAAGAATACCTATGATATAAAATTAAGAAGTTATCATTATTATTTGAGTTTTTATAACTTGCCTACTCGATTACTTTCTGTTTTTTATTCATTTGTAGACGACAGCTTGATATATTTGAATTTTTTAAATTATTTGTAATTACTTATTTTAATGTTTTTATTTTATTAAAGGAGGAAGTAATAAATTACATATTGTCAATTCCGAATAAATATGCAGTTATAAAATCTGTTTTTAATGGAATATTACTCATTCAAATTATTTTTTGTAGTGTTTTAAAATATAAATTTTGCATAGCCACGTACTAGATTTATGTTGAAGAGTACCGGATTATAAATATATTTTATCAATTATATACTCTTAATCTTAAAAATTAAAAAATCAAGAAAGAAATTTTTTAAATAAGGGAAAAAATTTTTAGCAAAATTAATTTTTTTATCGATTTAATAAAATATAAATTTTTCGAAACAAGTGTATCGTTTAATCGAATGAATAATTTTAATTGTATAGATTTTTTAAACGTTTTTTTATTAAATCAATGTGAAATAAAATTATAAATTCTATATAATTATTATTAATAATTAAATGATTATAATAATTAATAAATTTTAAAAACCTAGTTATATATATTTTAATAAAAATTTTAATTTTTATAAATATTATCGGAATAAATATTTCAAAATTATATACAAACTATCGTCATATTGTAGAAGTAAATAAATGATAAATGCAGTTTGTTATTGAAGTATGTCCATAAACATGTTTAAACACATCTTATTTAACAAATTTTATGAAAGAATTTGATTACAATTTTATGGATTAAAGGAATATGGAAATATTATGAGTACAAAAAGAGAGATTTAAGCTATTTAAAAAAAAAAAAAAAAAAACACAGATCTGAAAACCAAACAGCTAAGTCTTCAATCTTTCTAGGATATATAAATATGACTTTAAAAATATTGATGTATATAATATATAATATATATTTATACACAAAGTTAATTTTTTACTGTACTTTATTATTTTAATTTTTTAAATTTTAATTAATTTTCGGGAGCAGAGTGATACAGGAGTTTAATTGTTATTTTCCTTGAGATATTTGTTAGTTTATATTTAAAATAAGTTTTCAATAAGCTGAAAATTTTTTATTTTTTTATTGACAGCAACTTAAGCGGTTTTTAATTTTTAAAGGCAACATAAAAATTGAAATTTGAGTATTTCGCACAAAATATTTAAAATACATATTTTTGTGAAATAATACTCAAGCGAAGTATTATATAAATGTTTAGCTTTGAGATTCATAAAAATAAGCGTAAAATATATTTAATTTAGAGAGCTTTCTTTTGAGATCACCAATTTCAAAAATAAAAAATCACCAACAATGAAAACATTTTATACTTGTTGAATAATATTTGATTATTAAAATATATTAAAATTAAAATTCATTTTGTTTTATAAATCTATTAAAAATAAATTTTTTAAAATAATGATTTACAAGTGACAAAAAATGTGTCCTCAAATGAAACGCACTTAAACATTTGGTTAAAGGCATTTAAGTACCTTACTGGCACCTAGGCGGTATTGATCGGACGTTACAGTCTCTTCGAGGATAATTGCGCTGGCTTTCTTTGGATCCATGCCGTCTGTCACTTTTTTAGCGCACAGAATTTTGTATCTGTATTGCGTTTCATGGGTTACAGGTAAAGTGACAGAGGTGGTTGTATATAGGATACATATACATGGATATGGATGAACACATAAAAAAAGAAGAAAATAAAACAAGGTTGTTAGAAATGTTTGCATTCTCGATTGTCTAATGCGCGAGAATGCGTGTAGTTTAACATCTACAGGAATGATTTTCCGATAAATAATTTTGACGTCATATTAAATAATTTAAATTTTTTAAAGTTTTAATTAAATATTTAAGCATATATTTTTTTTCTATTATTTTACTATAAATATAATTTGTTACTTAAAGTAGATCATTTAATTGAGTATAATTTACTTTATTTTAATATACAATATTTTTAATTTTTATATGCTTTATTTTATATTTAATAATTTTCTATATAAGTATATTTTCCAAAAAAAATTCCAACATATTAGATATTAGATTACGTTAATAAATTTATGAAATTAGAGTATCGTCAAAATAAAAAATCGGAATCTATTTGGTACTTTTGGAATTGGAACAAGGACAATCTATTTTCGAATGTCTTGAGGCAGCCATTTAATATCCATAGTGCATTACTGGATTGAAGAATTATGTTCAACTTATGTACTATTTTTCAGGATTTGGAGAACTGTCTAATTTGCATTTACTAGAATTGTCATATTTATTACCAGGTGTAAAAATTGAAAATCGATAGTGTATTTACGTAAAATAATGTTAATTGTGTTTTTACCACAATTAAAATTTTATTTTATTAATAGCTATTAATAAAATTATTAATAGCTATTAATTCTGTTATTCTACGTTACAAATTATTTTATAAAGTTATTAATTTTGCTTATGAATAAATATTCTTTTTAAATTTTACATTAGTAAATGATAAAATAATAAATATTTGTTGCAATAATATCTTCTCAAAATGTAATACCAAATAAATAGAAATTTTCAATTTTACCAGAATCATTTTATCAGAAATTCTGATATAACATGTGCAATAACAGAAAAACGGTCGTTTTCGTATGTTGTACATGATTTTTAATAACTATGAAGTACAATGGGTATACTAATAATTCTACAAAATGAAGGTTATCAATACACATAATAAGCAGGCTGCAACACTCGCCCTGTCTCATTGGGGCTATAAAGAAATGTGAATACAATTTTCAGGAAAATAAATAAATGCTGTACAAAACAAAACATCGCCACAATAAATCAAACTTTGCATATTAATAGACATAATAATAATTTTAAATCTTGGATACTTTTTTATATTAAATAAGTAATTCGTATTTAAAATAACTGCTCCATATTTTAAATGTTCTTTCAAATTAGATTTTAGATTATTTATATATATTTTTTGAATTTTATTGTATTTATGAAACTTATTAAGGATATAAATTGAATAGTTTTAATGAATTTTTTAATACTCAAATAATAATAAATAATAATTGAAAGATTATTAATTAATATTTATAAATTTCAGACATAATTTTATTATTATTATAATTATTAATTTAAAGTAAACAATGGAGTTAACAACATGAAAAAGTTTCCATGATTTGAAAAATATTATGGAATAAAACAAATAATGGTTGAGTGACATTGCTGAAATTGGGAATTGAGACATGATAAACCGTGCCTTGGTGTGTCCAAGACGATACTGGTCGGCATCTAAGCCGGCTCCCTCCAAAATGGCTTCAGCGGCCTTCTTCGGATCGCTACCAGCTTTGTCGCACGCTGCTGGGGCGATGATTTTGTACCTAAGGGTGCGGTTGGTGATGATCGGGATTTTGGCACGCACATAAAAAAAGGGGGGCCGTATTCAGCCCGTATTAGTTTGTGGAAAATTAAATACTTAACAGATCATAAAGCTACATTATTATTCTAAATTTATTAATTCGCAAGTTTTAAGATGAGGTACTACTAGGGATCATAAACTTGTTCTGCATTTTCGACTGTCTTCTAAATTATTATTTCCTTGATCGCTGCTTATATTTAAAGGCTAGTAAAGGGTTTATTTTTAAAATTACCTGCAATGAGGATAAAGCGAATACGATGGTGTAAAATGGCAAATCGGGGTCACACATTAAAACAAAAATTGTATTTCAACGTATTTTTCAATATTTTAATAGGATTATGAGAGTTTCTTTAATTAAGTAAACTTAAATTAATTGAATTTACCTTGATTAAATTAAATTTAAATTAAGAAAATAAAGGTAATTATAATAAAGAATATTAAAATTTTTAATTTTCAATTTCTTGGATTGAAAGAAAAACGCGTCAATTTATTTTAGGTACCAAATTTAGGGAATTTCTAGAATGGATGTCAAAAATAAAATGCACAACAAAAAGACCGAAACACTTTTTTACAAATATTATAGTCACTTAAAAGAACTTGTATTATCTACTATACAAATTTTTATAAAATCGGGATTTCTACGTGCAAATCATGATATAGTAATATAAAAAATAATCCAATATAAAACACATATGTATTTGGAGATTGTTGGACTAGGGATCTGTAATATATCCGATCATCAAATATATATTTTTATTTTTAGGGGGATAATTTAACTAGCCTTAGTATGACCAATCCTGTAGTTGTCTGGATCTAATTGGATTGCCTCGAAACAAGCAGCAGCTGATTTCTTTGGATCTGTTTCAGCCTGCATTGCAGCCGGTGCTAAGATCATGTAACTATACGCCAAGAAATTTAGTTACGAAAATCGCTTAAGATCATTTTTATGTTAACCTTGTTTCATAGTCAACTAACGACTTTTCAATTAAAGACAAACTTTTTGTACCTATTAATAATTATGTGTCGAAGAGCTTCTTAAGTACTTATATATAATAGTAATTTTTGTAAGTACTCTAAGAAACATAATTTGATGCATGAAAACTAATTAAAAATATTTAAATTTTAAAAGTATACAAACAAAATGATAAAACTTCTTTTACTTACAATCATTATTAACGAAAAAATTATCGATAGTCTTGCATCAAGATTAAATTTGATTATATTTGAGAGATAATGCTTCAAATTATAAATGATAAATAATAATCTAATCGATATTAGATAAAAATTTAATATTTACTATTAAAAAGTATTTAATCATAAAAATTTTCACTAAACACAGAGCCTGAGTAAAAGCAATTGCAAAGTTATATGCTATATTAATTTTATAATTAAAATATATCAATATTAATTATATTAATAACTGTATAATACATAAATAAATAATGTAATTAAATAATGTAATTATTTTATGTATCATCTTTAAATAAGATTTGGTTTTCTTCAATTATTGTGTATATTATTCACAGAATATTATACAACTTATAGAATTTACTTTTTGAGCAGAAACATTTTAATGTCCTTACCGTAGTTTGAAATCAGGATATACCATCCTGTTAGGGAATCCTTTACGACAAATTCTGATGCCTTCAAGTACGCCGTTACAAGTTAGCTGGTGCATAACAAGATGAGAATCAATAACACCAGGTTGTTTCAACTCATTTGGAATAATGCAACGGACGAAGTGAGGTTGAGTAGCTCTTAACGTTGTCATCAGATTATTCAATTGTTCCTTGTAGGACGATGAGACAGTAGAGAAACCACCTCCCTTTTTACCACGGCCACCACCACCTCCTTTTCCACCTGCATCACCAGACTGACCAGGATGATCTGCGAATATCTCCACCAAGAGCTTGTTTCCGGATTTCTTGTACTGGTCAACCAAAGTATCGTTCAACGGATCTTTGTTCTTTTCCAACCATCCAGTTATGTTATATGGTACCTGAATAACAAAAAATCAGAGCAGTTGATAATTTTTAGTATATTTTTTATTTTTCATATGCATGAATAAATAAATAAAAATATAAAACCAAGCATTATATATAAGTAATATTTAAAAAATCTATAGCAAAATTCGAAAAATTTTATATATCATTTTTGCATGTATATTTGTGATATATGTATTTTTGTAAATTCTTAAACAAGTGTTATAGTCAAAATAAAATATTTTATAATTTCCACTGTTTGATATAATTTCATAATCTATATTTGTAAATAATTTATACATATATTTAAAAGTATTTGATTTTATCAAAAATCTTAATTTATGAAAGTAATATTGTATAAGTAGTGCTTTAATTAAAAATTCATTTTGTAGAAAAATTTCACATTTATTAAATAATTATTTGCTAACTTTGAAGTAATTTACTCAAATATAATTTATTAAAATATGATAAAACATAATTAAACTTACATTTCCTGCGTAGTGACCAATGGCAAAGTGGGCCGCTTGCTGACCTGGTTTAGGCGGCTTAGGTTTAAGGAAGTTAGGACTTTTACCAAGATGGTTGTTGTTCAATTTCTCTTCGAATGTTTTGTCCGTGGCTTTCGGGAACATAGATTCTTCTTCAAGAATAGAGAGGATACCCATGGGCTAAATTTCGCGTAAAAAGAAATAAATTTGCAATATTAATATAAAAAATTGACAGTATAATTAGATACGAAAAAATACGTTTATACCCGTTCTTTTATATTAAAAAAAAAGTATTAAATCAAAAGTTAATTCTAGCTTTAATTATCGTATTCATCGAAGTAATATAAAAAATTACAAATCATAGATATTATATATAACGGACTTTTAAAACAAAAATTTAGAAAAACATTTAATGAATTTTATTTCATAGAAATAACTAAAACTCGATATTTTATTCAAAATAATAATAATAATGTAAATCAAATTCAGTAATTAGCATTAAATAATTTTTTGCAAGTATTTTTTCAAAGAAATAAATAATTTATATTAATATTTTAATCGTAATAAGACAATTGAATTTTCTAAAATTTTATTATTCATAAGTTTGAAACATTTCTTATCGGTATTATCAGTTTTTTTTTAATAAATTGTTTTTATAATTTTTAAGTATTATTTTTAAAGATAAGAATTTACTTTTATAAAAGAAACATATATTTTTTAATAAAACAGGAGAAATGTATAGCAATAAACAGTTTAAGGAGACGAGATTCAACACAAAAACGCTTACATAGATTGACATATAATATACATACTTGTAATACAATTGGTGCAGCAATGCGAAAAAGGCTAGCATATTTACATTTTCAAGCTGCTTCATACTGTTGCTTTTATATTAAACATAAAAATATCGCTTTAGTGCCAAGCAAATCCTTACCTATTTGGTGATTTGGATCATTACTTTTAAATTAAATCGATAAAATGTGAACATTTTCGAAGTACACTGATTGCACAAATATGAATGCAAACTGATTAAACTACTGCTAAAACTTTTCATTTTTAAAGCAGATGCAGAATTATTAAAAACAATTAAATTGGATGTTTAATAAAATAATTGCAAAAAAAAAAATTACAAAAATAGGAATGAAAGGAACTGAAGGTGTTTTAGAAAGTTTAACTTTTTCTTTGACTTGTATATAGTTTATAAAAGATTAAGCTTATAAAAGATTTTTGGATAAACACTCGATTAATAATTTATATTTTTATATATAAAATTAAAAATTTTTTAATTATTGATAATTATCACTTACATAATTATCAATAAAATTAAACTTCTACTTGAGTTAAAATGTAAAGTTTGTGCACCGTGTATTTTTTAAATTATCATGAATAAATGTGTGTCAGTCGTATGTAAAAAATGAAAACAATCATTCAACGAATAATAAGATGAAGCAGATATGAAGAAAAATAGAGTAAAAAAATAGCTAAAATAACGTGCTTGCAAAAGAAATATTCATAATTAATGAAGTATGCAATAGAAATAGTAACATGCTTTGTTTTGTTCATTTAAATATCAGCTGTCGGGTTTATCGTCTCCAGTTTGTTTTACATAGCAATTTTGTTCATTTATGGACTTTGATCTCCCAGTGAGTTAAGAGATCTTCATTCGAGCTATACCTTCTCGATGAGATCAATAGTTTGTTGGAGATCCATGCCAAAGTCAATAAAAGTCCATTCAATGCCCTCGCGTTGGTATTCTTCCTGTTCAAGGATAAACATATGGTGGTTGAAGAACTGCTGCAACTTTTCATTGGTGAAGTTGATGCAGAGTTGCTCAAAGCTGTTGAACTGTGTTTGTACGAATTCGTGTAGTACGTCGATGATAAACAAAAACATAGAAAAAGGCAGGACAGTGGTCAAAATACTGTTTTTGCCAGATGCATGTTATTGTGATAAATGGGGTGGACAAAAGTTCTTAAAGGATGATAAAGCTTTACAATCAAGTTGTCTTTAAACCTGTTTGTTATTATTCAAAACCAGGAAATGTTATATATTAATTCCTGATTTTAAATTAATTTTATCTTAAAAATGCCACTTATGTAATAATGTATCATAGCGAATAAGAGCTTAATGATTAAAATTGGTTAAATTATATAGCATTATACTTTCATTAATATATTTTAATGAAATTATAAAGCCTAATCTTAAGCCCTATTTTAAAATATAATCTCTTATGGGATTAAAAATTAAAAATATATTGGTATTGTTGGTTTTCTTTAATTTTAATAAAGTAAATTTTATTTATCTAATTAAAAAAGAATCATTTCAATTCTACTCCACCATAGCTAACAGAAAAAACTACATAACATGAAATGAATTAAAATAGATCTTAAATAAGAAAAAGCAAAAAGTCAAATAAAAATAAAGTTGATATGGAACAGTTTCTTGTTCTTTGTTGAATTATAAATTTATTATGACTAATTCTCTATAATATTAAAGAAATATTGTTAAAAATTATCTAGTATACGAATCAGTTATATTACAAACAATTTTTCTTATAATATTATTGAGTAAAATTACATGTATAAAAATGAGTATATGTGATCAAAATAAATAATATAAATTAGTTGTGACACTGGGTACTAGTATCTTGTACCTTTATTCCTGATGTAATTACTATTGCATATGCAGGTAAACACAAACTCTTAAGCTTTTGATGTATACATTCAAACAATGCAGTTTATTCTTCGTTAAAAAGTTTTTTCTTCTTTTCTGGATTTATCCATATTATTAAGATTCATTTGGATTGGACGTGACATCAACTTGTAAAGAATTTTGAGCATCTTGGAATTATGTTTATTCACTTGTCCCTAATGCCTTTTTTCTAAAGTTCAGTACAAACAACCAAGTTCATACCATAATTAAAAAAGGCCAAGTTGATACATTCAAATTTATATTCTTCTTGTTCCAGTAAGAAAATATGTTGATTTAAAAATAGTTGCAACTTCTAGTTAAAATTGATGCAGAGCTGTTCAAAGCTGAAGTACTGCGTATTTTTGAAGTAGCACACAATAGAAAATAAAGGTAACGAAAATTGATAAAAAACTGAAGAGCACATTACGGATATCTTTAACTATTTCTTTATGAGCTTCTAATGTGTAGTTTATTTAAAATAATGTATGTAAAGTCTTTATTTGTAAGATTTTTATGTAGTGCTCAATGAAGCAGGTAACTATACATATTATTTAAAATAAAAATACAAATTATTTCAAGTAATTTGTAGTCGTAATATCGATGAATGATTTCCGAACTGTCGGTTTACATCGAAAATGATTTTTTGAAAATATGTAAATTAGCATTGGAGTAAATGTATATGTAATAAAAAAATAATTACATAAGGTGAAAAAAGCTGCCTATCCCATTTTTATCGGTATAAAGATAAGCGTAAGAACAGTTACAGCTGAAAATAATAAGAATGAAATAACAATCTTGTTTATTAAATTCTAATTTTTTGTTGGCATCATTGTAAGCATCAAATTACATGCATAAAACAAACAACAGGATCGTTATAAACTCTTTGCTGTATCGTAACTAGATCAGTCAGAAAATTCTAAACATTGTACACAGAACGACATCTTTTTTATAAATCAATTGTGTATTTTTGATTTTATATGCTGCTCACTGGCCTGTAAATGCCAGATTAATGCCGAAATTTTTTATAAAATACCTTCTCTATTAGCTCGATACATGCGAGTAGATCCATGCCAAAGTCGATGAATGCCCATTCGATACCTTCGCGTTGATATTCTTCTTGTTCTAGTACGAACATGTGATGATTGAAGAATTGTTGCAACTTCTCATTGGTGAAATTGATGCAGAGCTGTTCAAAGCCATTGTACTGCGCGTTTTGAAGCAGCGTAATAAAAGCAAAGAAGAAACGATACATAATAAAATTGCGGTACACATCACGTTCGACTTTAGGTATTTATTTTTAAACTCATAATAAGTGTCAACGATAGATTCATATATGAGTGATCCTTTTGTGTAAGATTTTTGAGATATCGCTCTTTGAGTACAAAGGTCCGAACACTGTAATGCTAAACATGTGGAGAGATCAACTATTTCGAATAATTTGAGACCGAAATATCCAGAAAAAATAATCGGCTCGTTGTAAGAAAACAGAAATAATATTTTGGAGTTAATAAGCAGAGATAAAATAGTATAATTGATATATATAGGAAAAAAGGAAAATTAGGTAGTAATAAAAAATAAGACAGTATCACACTTGGATGGAAAAAAGACGGTCACGAGGACAGACACAAATAAAAACATTAAAACAGTGGACGATAACGAATTTTTCAATTTTGATTTTTGTTTAAAATTTTTAAAGCGTTAAGATGAGTGAACGAAACGAGCAAAGAAGCCGATATATTAAGCTCTTTTTTTATTTCTCGTTTCATCGTTCAACTCAGATTGGAGCGAATGTCTTGTTAACGGACCAATCAAGCATTTTAGCTTTTATTTATTTTTTTCTGGTGCGTGAACGACCAGGTTGCTGGTGAGAGTTCTGCTCGTCAAGTACCTTCTCTATAAGCTCGATACACGCGACCAGATCCATGCCAAAGTCAATGAAGGACCACTCAATACCCTCCTTCGTATACTCTTCTTGTTCGAGGACAAACATATGATGATTGAAGAACTGTTGAAGCTTCTCGTTCGTGAAGTTGATGCAGAGCTGCTCGAAGCTGTTAAACTGTTCGAGAGCAAAGGGCAATACAATGGTCAGATTTTTTACTGATTTTGTATATATTAGCCTGTTTGTTTCTTTGCTGTATTGTATGTTCCTTAGAAATTTCAGCTTGTTGTCATCGTAAGGCATATTTTATATTTATGAATGATCACTAAGGGTCTGCCTCGAGATTTTGTCTAATACTTATTTTTGTTTTAATTGATGTATTTTTTATACTTATATACGACTGTTGGAGTTTTTTATACAATATTTTAGAGATTACATGCGATATATGTCATTTTAAAATGACATTTTTTTTATCCAGAAGTAGATAGGGAAGATCTGGATAGATATCCAGATAGGGAAAACATAGAATACAATAACTAGATATGAAAATTTCTAGATAATTTTTAATAATTATTATGCCCTTAAATAAAATAAATTAATTTATAAAAATTTAATATCATGTGTGAATAACTATTTACTCTAGAAATTTTCAAATTAGTATACTACATCTCGTTCATCGAGAGATAATTTTATATCCTGGGATATTTTTAACACAAAATATCACAAAGTCCACTGTTTTTAATCTAAACTTGGAAAAATTTATGGAAGTTTAAGGGTATAGTGGTATAAGGTTGGAGAAGATCATCTTTGGAGAAAGGGTAAAGAAAAACAAAAATTACCTTTGGAACAAATGTTCACTGTTGATAAATTTCTGGTACTCAAAATTCGTCTCGTGTTGGGATTTATCACATCTCAATTAAAACACAAGGTTTGGTGTGACTATAATATTCCTTATTAGGGCTTGGAGATTGAAACATCAACAAATGTTCAAACGACATTTATAAAAATTACATTAATGGATCTTCTCAGAAATATGCGTTGAAGATTTTCCCTGGTTTGTATTTTTTAACCCGGTTAAAATATTTGGTGAAGGAGAATTATGAAAACAATTTGAAATATTCTAAATTTGTGTTAAGAAGTAATTTACACGTTGTAGTAATTAAAATTTATGGTTTCATGCTAATAAATTAAAATCATTTCATTATGAAAATGATTGTTCTGAATTCATTTTTTGTTTGAATTCAATTTGAGAATACAAAAATAGATTAATCACTGGTTTCAAGAGAAAAATGGAATTTACTCAATTTTTTAGGGCTTCACAGCATAAAGAGCAAATAAAACCAGATTGTTGGGGAACAATCTACCTTTTCGATGAGCTCTATACAAGCAAGTAAGTCCATTCCAAAATCAATAAATGTCCAATTGATGCCCTCTTTCTTGTACTCTTCTTGTTCGAGTACAAACATGTGATGATTGAAGAATTGTTGCAATTTTTCATTTGTAAAGTTGATACAAAGTTGCTCGAAACCGTTGTACTACGAGTTTATGAAATTGATTATATATTCTACATCGAGATAAAGATAAACCTTATCTTTGTATGATCTCATTATATTTTTATTTTGGTTTGGAAGATGTATCTTAATATTTAACATTTACGTATTATTTAATACGGACTGGATGATGATACAGCGATACCTAAAGTGGCTCATAGGGGTATTCTAGTACCATTAAGGACTAAACTTCAATATCAAAAATAAAACTCTTAACTTTTACTATTTATCTTATCTCTATATATGTACAAGTTTTATTTTTAATATTTTTTTACGTTATTGAGTTACTTAAATCGATTTCTTCATATATTGAGTAAACATAATATTTATATCTAAATTTAAAGTTGAAATTAAGTTATTAATAATTCATTAACTACTATTTAGAATAATATAACAGAATTTAATAATTAAATATATAAGAATTGTACTTAAGTAACTGATACGTATTTTTTATTGGAAGCGTATGGATTACTCACGTCGAAAATTTCAAAACCAGCAATATCCAGCACACCAATGAAATGCTGACGTTTTTGTTTTGTATCGAGGGTCTCGTTACATTTTTTCACAAGCCATTTGAATAACCTATCAAACATGGCTTTAGACATAGCACCAACAGAGTACGTCACTTGATCCTTGTTACGACCCTGAGTAACGAATTCGTTACCGACCTTGATTCTTGGTTTCAGCAAGTTCTTATACATATCTTGACAATCACATCCAAGAAGTTTGGCTACACGTTCACCTTCCTAATTTTTAAAAAGTACACGTTGAAAATGTATTTCTAAAGAACACAGATTAATATTATTTTGGGATATTTGAATAACATTTATGAAAAGTTAACATATAATAAACGTGATTTGATAACAGCAAATAGTGAATTTCAACTTTAGTTTATAAATTTAAATATTTCTTTTACAAAAGCCAAATAGCTTTGAATATAATTTTGATTAGGGTGAATATTATATACATTAAAATATAATACTTTATATATATATATGCATGTAATTACCTCAGTACCGTCGGCCTCAGCCTGTTCTTCTCGACCTCTTTGTTTGAATTTCATACCACCCATATGCATAACAGCAGCGGTGATTTTATAGATGTCATCCTTCTCTTCTTGAGTGAAACCCAAGACATCAAAGGCTTTCTGTATTTTATATAAAAAATGATATAAGAATATTTACATAATACATGCAAATATTAATACCAGATACAATAAATACAGAAAAATTCTATAATTTTATTTGTAGTCTTTTTCAAAAAATAGAATTTCAGTCGTCATTATTGTTTCTGACAAAACATGTATAAATAATTGAAAGATTCTTAACGTGAAAAACTTATTAGTATAAGCATAAAATCATAACAAAATGTTTTTAAAGTAATTTAGATAAAAGCATTTTAACAAGTAGACGTTTCAAACTGCAAAAATTAAAGATAAGCGACAGGATTGAATAAATTTGTGAATTGAAAAGTAATAAAATACAATAAAAGCATGTATAGCAAAGCAAGAAAGCAAAATATATTTTTCTTTTTAATTATTTAAGGTGTAATAAGTCATATTTATCTTTGTTATGATATAAAAAAGATATATTAGTATTAAATTTATATAATATGTACCTTTTTAATGAAAAAAATGGGTATAACAAACTAATATATAATACATACAAAACAATAAATATAATAAAATAATGATTAAAATAAAGGTAGCTGATTTTATACATTATAAAACAAGAATAATTTGTGTAATTAATCGATCACTCGAATTACTACGAACCATTGGTTTTTTACTGGTTCTTTGAGTTCTTGGAAACACTTTATTGTATTTGCAAAAACGATGATGGTATTCTGAAGTCGTTTCTTTTACAGAAATATATAAGTCATTTGCAGTTCCAACGCCATTTGAATGGCTTTTTAAGTTTTTCTGTTGTGATTTGCTTCAAATTTTTCTCAATATAATATAAACCATCAAAATCTCCAGTCCTACAATTTATACGAAAATAGTAATAATAAATATTACTAGTTTCATTAGAAATTTTAGACTGTCGTAAAATAAATTTTGAGATTTTTCTTACTCTATTACTGGGTTAAACCAAAAAATTTATTGAAGTATAAATATCAAATCAATAAGAATTCAAATTTGAAAAGAAAAACTACACAGGAAGGTATTATACGAAATAGACAAAGGAAGAAAAAGTAAAAGATAGATTAAACAAACTATGAATCTAAAATTATAATATAAACTTTTTATACAATATTTTAATAGGGTTAACTATTAATTAATTTTAAACATTCAAACGTAATATAATGAATGTATATAATCTATATAAAAAATAAGTATTTAGAAAATAATTTAAAATACTTAAAATTTGTATTTCTATGAATACACATATTTATAAGTGAAAAATTCTGTAAGTTAGTAAATGGAAAATAAAAATTCAACTGTATTTAGAATGGGGAAATTGAGTAACTGTATTTTTTCTCAAGAAGTACTTAATAATTGTTCACAGATTAAAAATGGGTTTCCAGAAAATTAAATAATAGTAAAATTTAAAGAGTCTACATTGGAATTTGTGACTCAGGTAATGGAAAAAACAAGTATTTTTTCAAGGGAACGGAACTTACGTCCGTAAGACCCATTTCCTCAGCGTCATCGATGCCTGGAATTGTAATCTTTCCTTGCGATACGTTGTAATAGTCGTAAATGTTGTTTGACAAGAAACAATTGTCTGTAGAAAAAGTTCGAGGTTGATTAATAATATACTTTTGCATTGCTACTTTTACTCTTTTAAATGTTTTGTATCTTTTAATAGCCTCAATATAATCCTTTTTTTGATATAAAATTTTATAAATTTTACTGTTAAGATTATTGCTTGAAATTGTATTTTAACGAAATATCATTTGCTTTGAATAAAATCTAGTATCATCTAGTATCATATAGTATATCTACAATATCATTTTTATATTGAAGAATTTTAAATTACAAATAAATCGATAACTGTAATAATTCTAAGAATTTTCTTAATTAAAATTATTAATTAGATTTTGGAATCTTGAAAGCCATAATATATTCTGCTTCGTTTGAGAAGTGAAGAAATTATAGGTGTATGATTAAAAAATTTTATAGTGTACGTTTAAAAGTAAGAATAAAACAAAATTGATATCAATGAAAAGATAAACGGTATTTTAAATTTTCCTAGGGTTTGGAGATTAAGAAGGTAAGGCTTTTAAAGAGCTGATCGGAGAGCGGAAACTGCACCTGAATTTGAATTTTAAGTCATGTGTATAAAGCGTCAATTGTATGTGTCACTTTACTTTCTTATGTAAACCCCTGTTTTGGTTACGTTTCCCTTGTCTCCCCTCTCCCTCATTACGACAAATCCGATCGCCATTCCGCCCCCCGACAGCGGTAGCTGTGTGAGTAGTATTTCTTTTTGCAATACGCGCTTCTCGAAGTAGGAAGATGCACGCAAGACAGGGGGCTGACTGACAACCGACCCTCGTTCCTTCGTGTCTCGACTTGCGCTCGTGCCAGCTTCTTCCTTCAAAACATTGTGCTTTTTAAACTTTTTTTAAGGTGTATCTTGATTTATTATATGACCATTTAACTGTTTTCAGTCTTATTGGTATCTTAAAAATGAGGACACCAATTAAATTATTTTATAATCTCTCTACGTTTTATTTCTTTTGTTTCTCTTAATTTTGGCAATTTATTAATCTTAGTTTGACAAAAGAATAAATAACTCTACTGAATACATATTATAAATGTAATTGATTAGCATTGGTTACAGATAAAATTAACCATAGTTCTAAGAAAAATTTTGTTTTAAATACATGGTATCCTCATTTCTGTATATTTTTAAATATATTATATATTTTTATTTTGCAAAAAAACTTTATTTTATTTCAAAACTTTTAATTATTTTTTTAATTTATTATATATTTTTATTTTGCATAAAAACTTTCTTTAATTCCAACACTTTTAATTGTTTATGTTTAAAAAATTTTTATCTCACATCCGTATGAAATAAGTCAATAATTCAAAAAATTATAAGTAGAAATTAATCATGTATTTTTTTTATAATTTTACTTTTCATGCTAATAAAATAATTTTTAATTTCCAACCTTTTCTGTTTAAAAAACGTTTAAAAATATATTGTAGTGTATTAATTTCTAATTTAAAATTTAGTAAAAAACAAGTAATTTTAAATATATCGAGTTTTTTCAATGGATGTGAGGAATATTTAAAAATTATAATTTTTATATTAATTAGATAATCAAAAATAAAAAGTAAAAAATCTTTAAAAGCGCGTAAAATAATATGTATGTTTTATAGGAATTTATGAAAGAAACGTTATTCGAGCACTCGTAGGAGCTTGGCGAAGGGGGAGGGCGACTTGGGTTAAACGCGGCTTTTTTTGGACTTACGTCCGTTTCTTCCATGTCTTCTGCATCGTTGACCCCGGGAATTCTCGTCTTACCCTGGCTAATGTAGTAGTAGTCGCCGATCCGGTTGCTCAGCAACGTCATTTCTGTATTTTCGGGTGCATGTATGTGTAATTTCCGTTAATTATAAAGTGTCAAACAGTCACGGGAGATTTTAGTCAGTCAATTGTTGGTTGGATCAAATTGGACATACCAAAGGTATATATGTGAGTATACTTGAACTGCTTGGCTAAAGAAAATCTTTTTTGCCAGCATCCAAGGATGGATAGTCAATAATTATAAAAAAAATTCGGTAATTTATGCAAATTATACTTGATACATCAATAACATTTACTGCTCACTGATAGATAATTTTTTAATTTTTAAATAATTATTATTTATATTAAAATATTCTAATTATAGTATCATTTGATACTTGACTTGCTATAATATTACTTAAAAATTGTCTTCTAAATCTTAAGATTAATTTAAGTAAATTAATCATAAACTTATATTTAAAAAAATTATTTTATTATAATCATAAAGATTAAAATTAAACTTATAACGAATTTGTAGATCAACATAGAAAGAATTAAAAAATTCAATTATTTCTAAGCGATGGCTAAAATAAACTGGTAAAGCATAAATTTATTTTGAATACAAATTCATTTAAAAAAAAAAAAATTAGAAACCAAAAATATACAGTATATTAAGAATTTAAAAATAGATTGCGATAGCAAAATTACAGAGTGCAAAAAATATTTAAATTCAGAAATTCGTAAGCATTCTAAAAGAAATGAATTTATGATTATTTTATATTATATAAAATTTTATTAAAGTTGAAGATACTGTTTTTTCATGCTAGTATTTATATTTATATATCAGCAGTTGCGCTATGCTTAGGCTAAGGTATGGAAAAGTTGCAAAATGATTATCATGATTTGCAACAGACAACATAAGGCTATACGAAGTAGAGACAATATACGAAAAATGGACAGATGCTAAACAATAAATATTTATAAAGACAAAAAGATTACGACGATAAACAATAGAAAACATATACAAATACAGACACACACTAAAGTACAAGGAAAAAATATAGTAAATATAAGTATTGGCATATCACACGAAAATTTTATCAACAGCCAGTAGTTTTCTAAATATTGCTATCTGATTCAACACAAATTAAAAACGTTTTTTTATTAGCATATTTATTGAATTTGTAAAAAAATTTGAAGTATAAATTAAAGTATTTAATTATTTTAATTAAGTAATTTGTTAAAGTAATAGATATTATTAATTATGCAATACTTAACATAGTTATTAATTTATAATTATATTTAAAATTATTTAGTTTATTTAACAATGTATAGAATTAATTTATTTTATTTAGAACAATTAAATTTCAATAATATATTATGATATGTATTTAAAATTATTTTAGTAACTAATTTTTATAATATATAAATCTTGCTTTAATAATAAACAAAATATTTATAATATAAAATTCTATAAAAAAAAACGTAATTAATACAGAATCAGCCTCGTTAATGGGAAAAGCCGCGTTCTTTGCTTTTAATGAACGCGCACTTACGTCGGTAATAAGCATTTCCTCGCCGTCATCGAGACCGGGTATCGAGGTCTTTCCTTGCGCGACGAAGTAGTAGTCATTGATGTTTTTGGACAGCAGACACTTTTCTGAGGTTTTTGAAAAATAAAAAACACATGCTTGGATAAGCCAATGAACCTCGAACGACCATATTTTCTTATGGGTTTGACAGGGTTCCTGGCGCTAAAGCTACAGAGTTGATCGATAGAAAAAAATTAATTTTCTTCTTAAATTTTAAACATAGTTATAATTAAATTTAATGAAATAAAATTAAAAAATGTTCACTATATAAGCATTTATATTTTGTTCTATTTTAAATTTTAAATGACTCTTAATTTACTTGAATTTATAAAATAATAATATATTAAGTAGTATTTTACAGATTATTATAATATATATATGTATATATTTATAAAATATATAATCTATAAATATTTATAAAAAAATTTTTTAATAAATAAATGTTTAAATTACTTTTTTTCAAAATATGTTAGATAGAAATAATTAAAGTTATAAAAATATAATTTAAGAATTTAAGAAGAAAAATATTTACGTTGTTAATATTAAAATATTAAATAATTAACGATAAATAAATTGTAAAGATTTAAAAAAATATTAAAAAAATTTTCTTAAATACTCTGTAACCTTATAATTCCCGTTTAGTATCGGAATTTTTCATAGGCTTTTATTTTAGTTTTAAACTATTTACAGTAATGTGTAACAAATTATACATGTTTTAATTACTTCGACACAGGGGAATTTATCAGTTTCCCGTTCTTAGGGATTCTCTATTTAGTTTACACTGTTCTACTGTTGGGATTTTTTTCATAGATTAGTCTGTCAGTAAGAGCCTAGTATTTCTAGGTATTCGTGTAAATTTTACTGTGACTTTCATAAAGACAAAGTTACGTATAGTGCCTTTCCAAGAAAAGGTACATGATATATATCTCCTTCGCAGCGTCGATTCCGCTCGAGATACTTTTAACACGAAAATCAACACATCAAATTCATAATATATACAATTCAGAGAGGGTTTTTGTTCATCGATACAAAAATTTCTATTTCTATTTAATTTTTATTCAATATTAAATACACTCGATTTACACTTTATTTTTTTGTTTAATGTGAGTTTCAGAATATTGGAAATAAAATGATTCAACTAATATTATTTACGTATTTTCATTAAAAAATTAAAAAAATTAATAATTAATAAAGTTATTATTATGTAATCAAATATACTTATTTGAATTTCAGAAGAGTAAAAAATGAATAATTATATATTTAAATGAATAATATTTTCAAAAAAATCCAATGATGTAAGTTTCTTTTTTGTTAAAATAATTGAATAAGAAAAATTTTATATCGACAAATCTCATGCCTCATTCATAATATTCCGTCCTCGTGTCCTAGAGGCTTTGGTCGGTTATCATTACAATCCAGTTATCATAATCAGCATCAGACTCAATCCTTTATATTTGCAACATCAACAAATAGAAAACGAAAATCATAGAGGCATTAGGTAGTACTAAACAGAGCGCGCGAATGCGTTACTGTTGAAATCACTAAATTAAATCTATGATTAAATCTATGAACTATATCCTGAACGACAAAATAATAAAAAGTTTTTTAAATAAAAGAATATTTAAGGTATTAAAAGTAAAATATTCAATAATGTAAATAAAAATTGTCGCACCGAAACAAGCAACAAGTTATTTTTAGTCAGATATTAATGTTTTGTCTAGCATCAAATACCCTAATATATTATATTATTTTTTTATATAATTTTTTTAATAAAAAATCATTTAAAATAAATTTTTTTATAAAAAGTAATTCATAAATTCGTTAGTTACTATTATATTTAACTTTATAGTATTATTTATGATAGAAAAAAAATAATGAAAAATATCTTACATAATAAAAATTTGTATTTCGTTTTTAACGAAATGAAAAAAAAAACAAAAGATTGTATACTTGATTACAACGTATAAATAATTATTCTGACTAGAAGTAACTTATCCTATGAAAATAAAATTGAACAAAAAATATATAAAAAGTTAATCCGCGCGTATCTCCTTACGTCTGTCAGTTCGCATTCCTCTCCGTCATCAACGCCGGGTATCGAAGTCTTTCCTTGCGCGACGAAGTAGTAGTCGTTGACGTTGTTCGAAAGTAGGCACATTTCTACGTACGAAAGTAAGGAAGAGAGACTCATTGATAATATGTAACGATGTGAAAATACTACGCATAATATTAACAAAGTGGAGGAACGCAAAATATTATCCCTTGTAGCATGACTTCTACTCATCATATCCTTTGCTGGTTGGCTGATTTCTTTGGACGAGAATCTAATTTGTCTTTTAAAATACGACATATAAAGGGTGAAATGATTGCAGATTTTCAATCTTTAAATTTCTATGATTAATTTCTAAAATTAATTTACATTGGACATTGAGCCGATTCTGATATATGAAAAATACGTAATTTATTTATTTCCTCATACTATAAATAATATTTTAATAAACTTTGCTGAAAGTACTTACTCTTTGTTGTTAACAGTATTTAAAACTTTAATTAAATATATTATTTTATATCAGTAATTTATGTGATAAGTTTGCAAAAAAATTCTAGTATAATGTGTTTTATTATCAAAGAATCGTTATTCAACGTAAACTGATGTATTGATTATAGTTATGACTTTAGTAATCCTGTAATAAAGATTATTAAGATAAAATTTTTATCATACCCTTTAGACCCTTAACAGAGCCAGACATCATTTGGTAGAAGATGTGGTAAGATCGCTCTAATGCTTGTTGTGAAATTACACGAGCCTTTTCCAGTAGATCTATCAAGAAAAAATAAATTATATTCATGAATATATTTTGGTATTTATTTTGATTATAATTCTGATCTTTATTAGTATTAATTATGTTCTGAAGATATAATAAAATTTATTTTGACATCAATATATTGTTCCAAAATAATTTTAATATTACATATTAAAAACAGGGTTTAGAATTTAGTATTATAAACAATTTTTATATTTAATTAAAATAATTAATGAATAATATGTATTATTATCATCAAATGAAAGAAATTAGTAAATATTTTACTGGAATCGTATTTTATATGCAAGATATTATTAAATGAAAATATTACTCACAGGTTTCAATATCAGCACCAGCCAGTTTTCCAGAAGGACCGAAGTGAATACGAATAAATTTACCCTAAATGATTAAAATTACATAAAAATATCACAAGTATAACAAGTTTAATAAATATTTACCTATAAATAATTTAACTATGAATACTTAACTTTAACATACAAATTTATAAATAATTAAGAATTAATATTTAAAAAATATGTAGTACAAAATAAAATATAAAAGATAAAAGTTTTATTTATGTTTTCATTATTATGTAAATTATGTCAAATTGAAAATATTTTTTAAAAATATATACTTAAATTAAAATTAATAATTAATCAGTTATAACTGAAAAAAATGTTTAATAAAAAGAAAAAATTGTAAAAGAAAGCAATTGTTGCGAACTGATTTACAGTAAATACAATTATAATATAATACTTACGAAACGAGATGAGTTATCGTTACGGACAGTCTTGGCATTACCAAAAGCTTCAAGTACGGGATTCGTTTGGACAACTTGATCTTCAAGAGAACCCTTCTTTTCAGAGGCACTTGGGTCTTTTTTGGTTGACGCACCGACGGTGGCAAAGTAAGCAATTACCTTCTTCGTGTTCTCAGTCTTTCCAGCTCCAGATTCACCGGTAATCAACATAGACTGATTTTCGCTATCTGTGACAGAATAAATCAAGAGAAAAATTTAATAAACGTTTAAATATAAATGATGAATAAAATAAAAATATATTCATTTTCAAAATACTAAAAAAATTTAAAGAATTTAAGTTAAAACATTTTGGAATAAAGAAGAAATTAATATTGCGATCTTTAAATGCACATTTGAAAGATTGATTTAATTTATTCTTATAGAAAGACATAAGATTTATTTAGAAATTTAGAATAGAAATAAGTATCGATTTTTATTAAGTAAATTTTATTTTAAACCCAAGTATTTTATAATAATAATAAATTTTTTACGTACTAGTTAACATGTTTACATAGGCACCATCTGAAATGGCGAAAATGTGGGGTGGTACTTCACTACGCCTTTTACCTCGGTACAATTTAGCACAACGCTGTGTGTATACTGGGTACCTTTTGTAAGGATTGATGGCCACACAAAAAAGTCCAGAGTAAGTCTGGAAGAATAAATTTGATTGTGATGAAGCTCTATTTTAATTGTGTTCTCAATATATAATTAAAAATTCATGTCATATAAACAGTTTAAAATCAGATGACAAGAAATTTGTGGTTTTCATCTGTTTCAAACGTGCAATTTTTTATTTTTGGAAATATACATTTAAAATAATACAAAATACATTACAAACCAAAAATCAATTGAATGTATTGAAGATTTAAATTTTTACCTTACTTGGATATCAAAATAAAAAAAAGGAATTAATTTTTTCTATTACGATATAACAACAAAAAATATAAAAAGTTCGTAGATAAAATAGTTAAATCTTCACAACATTAAAAAAAACTTTAACACAGAATAAAATTCATTATTTATCATAATGCAGGAAACATAAACACTAAAAAACGCACCATGTTTAGTGGCGGTTTTTATGAAGTACGTATTTTTTTCAATTAAACGTTAAAAATCTACTTTACAAATTTATTTTTAATAAAAAAATTCAACAATGTATGTATATTTATAAATATAAGCGTGTTCATTATTTACAAATTAAAAAATTTTTCGTTCCATAGATTTTTTACGTGTTGGGAATTAAAATTAAATAAAACTATAAATGATATATATATTATATTATTGTAAGTGTTCAACAGGTCTGTTGTTTCGAACACTTAAGATATATGCTGAAAAATACATTCATTAAGGGATTTGTATAACTATTCAACTTAAAATTCATTATTTTACTATTTGCAAAGTAAAAAATTAAAAATTTTCATCAAAAAAATAAGTTTTAATATTATAAATTAACAAAATAAATAAAAATAAATTTAAAGTAATTTATTAAGTTAATGAACTTGAAATCTGTTTCTTAGTTAAGAATAAATTTTAAGTTACATTAAATGGAAACATCGTAACACGTCTATGTGCATTGCGCGATATTTCTTATGAGAAAACAGGCCATAAAAATAGGTATCAGCATTTTTCCACACGAAATCTAAGATCCTTGTTGACTGTCTTACGTAGATGAGTTTGTGGTAGTAACGTTGCTTGAGATTATGGAGTACCGACGCGTCATTCAGATATGTTAAATTTGACATGTCCTCAGCCTTCTCATACTTGGGTGGATTTACCTGTTGTAGCTGATCCTTTTTCACATCCCTGGTCTAGAGCGTTTGGAGAAAAAAAACATGATTAATCAAAGTTATTATATGTGACACTTACGTATATTAGTTTGGAGTAGTAACGCTGTTTGAGATTATGCAGTACGCAAGCTTCATTAAGAATGGTCAAATCAGCCATATCCTCAGACCTTTCGAATTTCGGTGGATTAACTTGTAGCAGCTGATCTTTTTTCAGTTCTCTCCGCTGAAGGTTACTCGTTAATCTCATTAATTGTATCATATTTAACGACATTTTTGCAAATGATCAAATTTTAAGAGTGTTTGTATTTTATTATTAATAATTGCTATTTGTATATTCAATTTTTTCTTTTATATTTTTTTTATTCAAAAATTTATAAATTCATAGACATTTTAAATACTGCAATATTTTTATTATATAATTGCTAATATCTTATATTAGATCAAATTAATATTAATTAGTGTCATTTAATCAAAAAAAATCATTAAGTAAAAAATTCCAAAGAGTCTTCTTTTAAAATTTTATTAAATAACGATATTTATTAAGTTTTCTCTGATTGAATTTTATAGAGATTTACAATCTTATAAAATAAATACCATATTCTTTATCACGTTGGAAGCTATTTCTAATATATATTATAATTATAACATAATTTAGTAAAATATTATTCAAAATTATATCCATCTATAATATCATGTAATTCATAACTTTATATATAATATTTATTTATGAAATTTTTTATACTGAAGATACAAAAAAAAGAATTTTAAAAGAATTTCTTTTTGTAATATTTAAATATTTAACGATGACGTTTTGATGCTTTGCCAACAGAAAGCCTATGCAGTTTCTTGGTTTCGCATGACAGGAGGCCGAAAATTACGAATATAGATAGTATATAAAAGAGCAGTTATGTCGGAGAAATGTGATCTGAATTTGTATTACTCAACCAATTTCGTGGAAGTATATTTTTACTAAGGATGTAACTTTAATAAATTATGTTATTTTTATATTATTTCTTTATCTATTTGTATCATTATATTAATTAAATAAATCAATTCAATAAATTTATTATTTAAAAGTCATTCGTTTCTTGACAAACGAAAAAATAATTTATATTTTATTAATATTTAGTATTATTTATTAAATATAAATTATTTTGTTAAATATAACTATTTTGTTCGTAGCATACTTTGTAAAATAGTATTTATAAATAATTATAATTTTTATGATAAATTTTATGATTAATTTAAACCTATAATAATATTTTAAACATGTCGGTCTTTTTTAAGTTGTTATGGGATAATCTCAACTCTTTGCGCTTAAGGTTAAAAATTTATTACAAAAATTGTATTTAAAAATGTCAGAGTAAATAGAGTAGATAAATTATTTAAAACTATTAAAATAAAAGTAATATTTTAATAAAATATTTTTATAACTAATAACTATTGTAATTAACGAAAAAAAACTAATAAAAATTAAAACAAATATTTATAATTTTTACAATCATTTATTCATGTATTAAGATAATATTTCTTTGTGTCGCATTTTGTATGGATTGATAATTAATAAGCTTTAAAAAGAAGCTTATTGTCATTAAAATATTTGACTAAATGAAGTTTACGAACAAATAAGTGAAAGAAATAGGATGCAAGGAAGTACTCCGAAACATTACATAGAGTGAAGGTAACTTTGGAATCCCTTGCGTAAGAAAAGCTCTGTAATGTGCGTGCTCATTTCATTTCTGTTTCTTTTTCATCACTCGCTCTCTTTCTCTCTATCTTTCTAACTTTTTGCATATCTCTTTCACTATTTCTCTTTCTTTCTCTTTCTATTATGTATGCGTGTTTCTTTTGACGTGTATCACTCGCACTCTACCGCGGTCGTTCTCTTGCATCTCGCTCAGCGCGGTTGGCTCTAAAAATAACGTGACCCGCGTTCGAGATGTGGCGTTTTGGCATTTTATTATTATAGCCGACCACCAGTATCTTTGTATATGTGAGCTTAAGAAGCTTCGCTCTGCTAACAATAGCGTCCAAACCGAGGGCAAGTTAACGTTCAAAACCTACTAGTGGAAGAGAGAAGAATCACGTTTACAATAATTTTCTCTTGCGGATCAGGTTTGCTGAACCAAAGTAGAGAGCACGAGAGAAACTTACTCGGTTTTGGTTACATAATCAACAAGAAAAGCTGGGTTCGAGTTGCTTAAAAAATGTCGGTTACTTACTTACTCTTTTTTTTTTAATAGCTTAAATTTTATTCATAGATTTGTCTTTGATATTATGTGAAAAATAGTTAACTTTTTTTACAAGACGATTTTTAATAAGAATTTCATATATATATGTATGTACTCAATTTTAGAATATATTGCTATTTTCAAATATTACGTAAAATAATTAATGGAAAAAAATAATATTTTTGAATAAGCAAAATTCTAAATCTTAGAAATATTATGTTGTAAATTAATACTTATTTTATTTTATTTAAAAAGATGTATATTAGCTGTATTTTTCTACAATTTCATTTTCATGAAATATAGTACGGAATGTCTGGTAATCTGTATTTTTAACAACTTGAATCGAGCAACCAAATATTTAAAAACAATATGTGTCACGCTTTTAATTAAAAAAAAATTTTAATCAACGCACTATTACTTCACATTTTATAAGATATATTAAAGATGAAATGCTTAAAATGTTAAATTTTTTTATAAATTAAAGAAATCTAACAATCAATTATAAAAAAGCACGTAACTTCTTTTATGTTTTTTCTTTCTCTAATTATATTTTTAGTAAATTACTCGTATTACACAATTGTATTCTCTTAAGTACTATAATTATTACTGGTAAATTTAATATAAATAGTTAAGAAAATAAATATCTTCTGTTTATATATATATGCTAAAAACATCGTAAGTACAAAGTATGAATTATAATTCAAATCTCAAAAAATCAATGATATGTCTATTAATGATAATTCAAAACATTCAAAACAAATGAAGAAAATTATTTAAGAAGTAAAAAGCATATATAATATGAGTAAAATATTTTGGAAAAAGATAAAATTTTTAAATAAATGCATAGAACTTTTATTTTTTAAATCAAAAAAGTTAATAAGAGATAAAAATTGTGTTAGATATTAAATCATGTTATATCATCAATTTTGAAGTTAAAAAATTATAATTTATTTCTTATTAAGTAATTAAATAACGTATTTAATTAATTATACACCATTATATTTGTAAAGAATCAACTGGTGTGTACTGTTTTAAGTCATCGTGGTACAATGCATTTAATTGTATCAAAATAGTAAAAGTATTGACGACATCGTAGAAATTGTAAACCAATTTGTTCTCTCTCTGTCTCTCTCTCTCTATTCGTGAAGTTTGGGTTATAAAGGTACGTAATTCTGTTCTCAAAATAGAAGTTAGAGCGCGTCCTGATACGGTTTGGCTGGTGGTTTTGTGAACGACGCCGACGCCTCCTACTCTTTTTCACTCACTCTCTCTCTCTCTCTCTCTCTCTCTCTCTCTCTCTCTTTCTGTCGTTTCAGTTTGAGCTCCAAAAAAATCTATTGACTAACCTTACTTGATTTCAAGAGATCACATTCCGTAAAGTTTTTTCAGTATTTAGAGGAGAGAAAAATGTTTTATAATAATATATGTAATTGTTTTCTTTTAACACTGGCTAAGAAAAGAAAAATGTTGTGATATGAATATTTTTCCCTGTAGACAGAATCTTTTTATATAGATGCACGATATTTTATACATTTTATATACATTTGAGATTAAACATAATTATTTTATTTTAAATTTCTATATTTCATACAAGGTCTTAATATCATATAATTATACTGTTATTTACGAATTTATTTATGAAGCTTTGATAGCTTATAGAATTTATATTTTTTAAATTTATCTGATATCAAACTTTTGTGTTGAATACAAAAATAACACTTCATTAAATATTTAATAGACTTAAGTATAGAAATATATTGAATATTTGGTATAAATAATTAATCAAAGAATTATTCATAAATTGAAATGGTAATATAAGAAATACAGATTAATAATACTTAATTGGATTTAAAATTATTTTAAAAATAACAATTACCTATGTAGGTAGTATCATCTAAATATCGTCAGTTGAGCTTTTGTAACTATTGAATTACTTCATTAATCAGACATTAATATATGACGCAAAACAAATTAAAATATATTGAAGCTTTTTTTAATTTTATAAAGATATTTAGTTTATTTTTTACTGAAAGATTGAATTATAAATTAGAGATTTTTTTTACTAAGTATATAAAGCACAATTCTTTTACTAATAGTTATTTCAAAATTTTCAATTACTTCTGGAAAACAATTTTAATTTAATATAATCTAATATTTCTTTCGATTACTATGTTATGTATAATATATTATGTTGAAATAAAAAACATAGTATATACTATATTTTTATATTAAATGTGGTAAATATGACGTTGAAATGATAATTTTCTAGTACTTTACACCGTTCAAGAAAAAATAAAAATTTATTTTATAATGTAAGAGATCAAAAATATTTAATTTTTGGAAAAACATGTATATGTCATCTTTTGTTAAATGGATTATTCTTAGCAACTGAAAAATTCGAAAATTGGCTATGCAATAAATACTACCAGATTATATTACTTGGCAGCTGTTATTTTACTAACCAGTCATTTTTAATAGAATGGTCTTAGATGTGTATCAAAATGTAACAATAAATCTTTAAGAAATTTCAAATGATTTGATATAGCAAAATATTTTACCAAAAGAAGTTTTTAAATTATTTTTAAATGTTTAAATATGAATACTCTATTCAACTTACACAGTCTATTTATAGAGAAATTATTACTTTTAATTCTGTATTTTTAATATTTTACCAATGGATAAAATTTTATTGAAAAATATTTTGTAGTATAATTTATAATTTGTAAAGCATATATGATGTTAAGCCTACGATTTTTGTTTCAAATTCTTAAAGCGGAAATAGATTTAGAAGAGCTTTAATTTCGCCATAGAAGTATAAATAAATTAGTTTATGTAAATACCAAGAATAGATTTGACCAACAAATTTAAAACCCATAAAAACTAATACGCCTCATTAAAAATAAAGGTAAAAATGTACGCACCTCGCCACCGGGAAGTCCAACGGAGACGATATCGCCTTTAGTGGCTTTAATCTCTCCGAGCAGATAACCTTCCTTTTCATCAGGAATCCAGCAGGCCTTTTTCGCATCGTAAGGTTTTGTCTGATCGATTCTCTTCTGCTCGAGTGAGACGAATAGATAGGGAGTCGGATCCGCATCCTCGTCCTGTTTTTGCGGCGCCGGCATCTTGAGTTAAGCTTGTCGGCAGCTCCTTGGGTCGAGAAACTCTCGAATTAAGAAACAAGTAACAAAAAGAGCCTGCCCCTCAAAGTGACTGGCCTATCCTATTCTTCTAAAGATTGCCCACTGCGTCGTTGCGTCGTTTCGCGATTACGGTCTTAAATTAAACTCGTATTTCCTCTTCGTTGTGTTCGCTTTCTTTGCCCTTTTTAACGTTCGTCTTCCCGGATCTCTAGCTTCGGCGGCGGACGGACTGCTTCTGGCGGCACGAACTGGGCGGCCCTGTGGTGCAGATAGAAAATCATAATGAGTTTCGTGACACAGCATGGCGCTGCTGGTTTGCTAGTTTTATCCCACTCTTTCTCTCTGTTCCCACCCTCTTCAGTCAGATGAATTCGGATTTGAGTTATACTCCCCCACCATTTTTTCCCTCCCCACCTTGTTATTTTCACGATGGCGTTCTTCCCCTTTCCTTCCATATTTCCTATGTTCTATCATCACCCCACCCTCAAGATTACCCACGCTCTCCCACCCTCTACTCTAAAATTTAAAGTGGGTTTGCAGTCTTAAATTTCCAGTTTGGCATTCGAAAGTCAGAATGTGAAGAATCCTAATACTTCCTGATCAACGTTGAAGCACATGTAGGTTAGAAAGATAGATAAAAAGATAAGATATACACGTTTTTTCTAATTATCGGAAGTTTTTATAAGTGAATAGTTTTTATTTAATCGGATAATGAATATTTACGTAGGATATATATTTATATATACGGTGACATTTTTGTATAAATAAAAAATAACGAATACTTTTTATTTTGAGATAAGATAAGATTAATCCAAATATAAGTAATAATTTTGACTAAATTTGCCGAGTACATTAGTTTAATTCTTTTCAATATTTAAAAAGCTTGATATAAACTTTAAAAAAATAAATTTATTTAAATGTAAATGGAACAAAAAATTCAGTATTAATATATGTGCAAAAACTAAAGAAATAGTTTCTGAAACTTTTTATAGAATTAATATTTGTATGTATGTACTAATTTTATTTTAATATAATATTTGAATTGTATAAAGTCAGAAATTATAAAAAATCATTCTTTGATTTTCGTTGCAGTGAATTTCATTGTAAGAAATACAAGTATTTGTAAAAGTAATTCAAGTTATCGTTACATATATGCTTTTCTAAAATTATGTAATAAACATATAATATTTATAAAACTTTTAATAGTTAATAAATAATTTAAGAGATATAATTTGAAAAATTTAAGAAAATTCGTTTGACTATTAAAGAAATATATTTAATTCAATATTAAATTGAAGATATTTAAACGTGATAAAGATATTAATTTCTATGTAATTTAATTAAATCTATTTTATTATTTAAATTTAAAAACAATGTTAAGATAATTTATTAATAATTTATTTTTATTTCATTAATAATTTAATATTCAATATATTTTGCAAAATAATTATCGATGCCTAAAAATATAATAATAAATAAATAACTGAATAAAATTTCTCTAAATATTAAATCTTAAAAATAGAATTTTAAAGAACAAATTTTTTAAAATACATGATATAGAAAAAATAATTAAAAAATTAACACGTTCAATGGTTATTTAAATAAGAAAACATCACTCAATTGAATTTATCACGAGCACGAATCTATAAAAAGGAACGCTCAACAGTTCACCAAATTGCCTGAATTCCAAAGATACTATTACAATTCACTAAGCCACGTCATATTTCTATGCATACTTCACACGATTGCACAAAAACTTCTAGATGTATTAATAAAGTTGATGAACATTAAACAATCCTGAATGAATAAACAGTCCTTATAATTTTGTATTTATCACCAGATAAAATCGAAAGCACACACAATAGCTGTTCTTTCTCTTCTCTGTTTTGCACACACTTTTTCCTGGTTTTATTTTCACTTAATCATTTCAAACTTCCAGTAAACAATGTCACTATTGCCAATCAATATTATTGCCGAAAAAGGTTACAAAAGTATCCCCGCTTGCTTTGCTTTCATTTTTTCGATTCCCTCCTCCACCTACACCCCTTTTCCGCATCTCAGATTTCACGTAACGTGACTGTTATTTTTGTGCCAATTATGATCCACCCACGAAATGTAAGGTGAAAATGTATCAAGGACAGGAAATTTAAGAATAACAAAGGGAAAAGTAAAGAAAGAGATTAATTAAATATATAAGAAAATACGTTATAAAATGGAATAAGAAGGTTGCCTCTCATAAATACTTGTTCATACATATACATTCACCTTAAAATTTTATATTTACATGCGCAAAATCTATATATACGACAATTAAAAAAAAAAGAAAAAATAATTTTTTTATCCCGCGGGTGCACACGTTATTAAACAAAAATTTGCTAAAAAATTCGGAGTAGCAACCGACGTGATGCTGCGCACTTACGTTAGAGAGCCGTTCTGTCAGGAAAGCAAGTTGAGGCTCCCAATATAAGCGCGTGCAATGTGATCCTAGTGTGTAACGCAAGCTCCAATTGGATCGGTCCCTCAGCCAATCCATGATCTCGTTACTTCCCGGGCCGATCTACCTTTTTAGGTGGAGACGACGACACTCCGCCACTGCCATTGAAAGTGTGACACGCGCGGGGCGGACGGGCTTCTCTGGTCGCCTCTTCGCGCGCAGTCACGCTGGAGCCTCAGACCCGGCCAGCAATTGTTCGAGACCGATGAAAATAGCGCGTTGGTAGGGTTACTAGGTGGGGAGGCTCGAAGATCGTCGCGAAGTCATCCCACCTTTACAGTAACATTTTTTTAATTATCAATTTCTTCGTTTTCTATTTAGCGTCCTTCTTCTCTTTACCTTGTCGCTGAGGTGAAGATGAAGCACAACTGACCTATAAAGGTCATATCCATCAATAAAGAGAAAACCATTAACAGAGAAGAAAAAATTGAAAAGATTTCAGATCATCGGATTATCGTTTTTCTTTATAATTTTTTTAAATAGGATAAAATTGTTTATAAAAATTGCACCTTTATACGAATGTTATTGTTTAGAATTAAATTTCGTGTTTTATATTTACTTTACTATTTTACCTATAGAATAATCTTATAAATAATAGAATATTATTAAAAATAATTGCATATTAAATTATATTAAATATATAAACTGTTTAATAGATTTTTCATTTGAGAAGTATAAAAATTTTATTATTTATTTTATATTATTTACTATACGATAATATATATATATATATATATTACAATTAAAATATTTTCATTTTATTCATATTATTTTTCAAGTTTTGGATTCCTATCACTTTTAGCATGTACTACGATTGCATAAACTTTATTATTTTAAACATTCAAAGTAAAATTTTAACTTAGTTCGCTAATATTATAGATATTTTTACATTAACTAAATTTAAATATAAATTTTTGTATGTTTTATTTATTATCAGACAATATTTTTCTGTATTGCAGATTTTAAATATTTTAATACTTTTCTTGTATTGTCAAAAATGTTTAATAATAATACAGCTGCTAATTAATTGAATTAGTTATAAAATTTTGTAGTTCATTATTTTTTGATTAGTACTAGAAGACTAATAATAGGATAAATAATTTATATGTGTGTGTTTGATTTTATAATTTCAAAATTTACATATGAGCTTGCATTTACAATAATATTTACTCGGTTTTTTTTTTAAACTAAATAGTGTTATATTTATTATTTATAAAATCTATGATATAATATTACTGACTTCTAATAAAATAAATTATACATATTTTCTACTTTTTACGTGAATAAAAATATATGATGAAACTAGTATATTTTCAGATAAGTCGTTAAATTTATACAAATTAAGTGTAAAAATCTTTTACTAATTTTTCATGAAAACACAATTTATTTTATAAAATTATTTAGGATATTATTTTAATTAGAATAGTTTTTTTCGAGAAACGGAGATATGTTAATTATGAAAACATCATTCGCCCAGACTTACATCACTAACGTGGCAGAATCGCCAAAAATCAACTCCTAGGTAAAGGTTAGATGAATATACGCGAAAAGAAAATAGTATGAACATTCTGTTTTAAAAACTTGAATTATAATAATCAACACTGTTATAAATTATTATAGTTTGAATATTATCTTAAATATAATCTAGACATATAAATATGTTACCTCGAAATCATCCTCAGAATTTTAGGTGTGAATGAGAAAGAGAGAGAGAGAGAGAGACAGAGAAAGAAAGAAAATAAAAAAAGATAAAAGAAAGTCTATTTGGTTTTATATCGTTAAAGGAATATAGTAACCTAGTGTATAGTTATCGTTGATCTCCGGTGAATCTTTTCCGTGTTTACGGCTGAACAAATATACGTTTTTACTACTGCATATATCTATTTGCAGATAAAAGATTTCACATTACACATTTAAAGTAAATCAATTAATAGTAAATTAAATGAGCTACCACAAATTAGTTAGATAAAGAAATGCATGCTATATATTTTATTTAAACTCTAAAAATTATGACTAAATATTTCTATTATTAAAAAAGTTAACATTAATTAAAAATTATGGTGTATATTTTTAATATATTTAATAGTTAATAAATTATTGTATTTAGTAATTTCTCGTTAATTTTTTCTTAATAATTATCATTTAATATTATATTTATTTTATAACCAAGGTTTTGAAAACTCTATTACAATTATTCTATAATTATAATGTTTTTCATAAAAAATTATTAACGTATTAACTTTTAATGACTTTTATTAAATAATAGTAAACAGATTTATATTTTGTTAAAAGTGAAAGAAGATTGCAGTTTTTAATCAAGTTAAATTATTTGTTTATTTAAAAAATTAAGTTATAAATCAAATATACTATTTTTATAGTAAAATATATATAAAATCGTATGATATAAAATGAAAAAATAATTATACATCGTTGAAGTAAAGTATACTTATACTAGTTATTTAAATCTTTATATGATGATCTTCATCATAATCGAATGATTATTTGTGTTATATAAATAACTTTTATATAAAACTTTTTATTTTCATTTCTTTTTAATAAAACTAATAGATGGTGATTATCATAAGTGAATTAAACCATTATATTTTTAGTATCTGTATTAATATGTATATGTCTTTATAAATTTATAAGTATTATTTAATATTCAGTTTTTAATTTAGTTTACATAATTAACATATATTAAGTATGTTTATTTGATATTGTTATTGATAAAATATATCGTGAAAATAAATCTTTATGAGCATATAATATATAATAGTTGTATAAATAAAATAAAATTTTACCCACTTCTATTTGATTAAATAGTATTTAATAGATAACTATAGAAAATTAAAAATTTTACTTTAATCTTTCAATTATATGGTCAACCGATAAATGTTCTTGAAATATTTATTTTAAACAGAAATATTTATTTTACAGAAAATTAATTTTAATATTAGAAAAGAATGTAAAAAAATTCACTATTAAAATAGATTACTTTTACCTTGTTTTTCACTAAAGTAAAAAGATTTCTATCTATTTTAGGGAATAAATTTAGTATATTATAAAATTAAGTTTCAATATTTATTATTCGTGATTTTACTACATAAAAAATATATATTATATGCAAATTGAAAAAATTATCCTTATTTATTTAATAAAATCATAAAAAAATTAATTAAAATGAATAATTATTTAAAATGAAATAATATAAAAAACCGATGAATTTTTATATATTTACGTAAAAAAATTATAATGTTACATACATTAGAAAAAAAATCTGAATCAAATAATTTTTTGCATATTATGCATGAATTCGTATCTATAAACGTATAAATATATATTTATACGATGACTTTATTCAATCAATAGTATAATAATTTTGTAAGTAATATTCATTTGTATATTTTATAATAATGTAAAATTAAAAAGAATGAAAAAGTAGTTGAGATAATATCACACGTGAGTCTATAAATTGTTATTTTGCCTCATCAAATTAATCATGAGAATATTTATCAATACGTTTAAAACAATCTCAATATTATTGAATTCATTAATATTTTATATAAAGTTGTTAACTTTCAGTATTACTTGTTATTATTATATTCATCCATTTTAAAAAAAATTTTTTTACATTAAATATACAAAAGAAATAAAATGGGTTAGAAAGTCGTTAGATTGAAATTATTATTTATATGCATGTAGATTCTTTTGCATAAGATTATGTCACATTTGATAAGATACACGAGTTCAAAAAAGAATTTATATTCAGAAACAAAATTCTATTTACTTATTATTATTATTTATTATTTATTAATTAATTCATAGTTAGTAAAATATTTATTAAAATATGGTCGATTAACATATTAAAATATTTCAAAAGAATTATAAAAATCTAATAGCAACGTTTTTAAAAAATTATAAAAATTAAGATTGTTTTTATTTATTTTTATATAAAATTTTAAATTAAAATTATTTGTAAATGAATTATTTAAAAAAAGAAAATTTCAATTTTATTTACATGTTTGAATAGAAATGCCAAAGGTAAGAATGCTAATGTCATAAATTTATTTTGCAATATGAGTCATATTAAATGAATGAAATAAAAGTAACAATTATATTTATTATTTAACAACTAAAAAGAATTGGTTCTAGTAAATTAAGTAAAATTTTTAATATAGAATGTAATACATATTTAAATAAACCCATTTCATGAGTATGTACTGAGTATTTTGTAGAATTTACAAAAATTTTAAATAAGGTATATGTTTTATTCTTCAAATATATTTAACTTTTAATTTAAGAAGTATAAAAAAGATTACATTTTTTATATTTTAAACGATAGTTACAAAAACTATTATATTTAATGATGAATATTAGTACTAGCGATTGCAATAAATATCGAATGATGTTTTTTATCTATCATGACTTTATTTTTCCTAATTTGATATTAAATTGTTGTATCCATTTATAGCAGAACTGGAAGTAAAGATGATCTAAATATCGCATATCTTGAATTTCAAAAATATTAAAAGTAGAATAAACATTTATACAATTACTGAAATTTTCAATAGTTGACAATTTTTAATTATAATACTTTAGAGAACGTTAATGAAGAATGAATTGATGCAGAATCATAAATTTCACGTAACTTATCACTATTATAATATTACATATATCGCTAAATTAATATTACTCTAAATGTAATTATCAATGCTGCAGTTGTTTTATATATTCTATCGGCATCCATGTTAATAAGATTCATTCTCTAATATGGAATTGTTTTTCTCTAGAAATATATATTTTAAATGCTAGTAATAATGATTTTCTCGAAAATTTCTGTAGCTAACAAGTATAAAACTATGTGTTATTATCTATTAAATATTTAAATATAAATAACTTTTCTTTGATTATCAATTTTTTTATGGATTTCAAATTTATTTTTAATTTATAACAAATTATTATTATACTACAATAAATTGTATAATTTACAATTGAATTAAAAATTATGTAAGTAATAATTACAATTTTTATTTGAGTCACAAGTAACTAGAGTTGTGACATTTTATTAATTCAACTTAATTAAAAGACAAGAAAGAAGGAAATTTGTTATCGCATTCATCGACACATATTCATATGGTCTATTATTTTAAACATAACTTCAGTATAAGAAAAATAAAAAACAAAATTTAAAAAAAAAATGGAAATTTCTATTTTCAATTATACATATATAAGATTAATTTAAATAGTTGATAAGTGGGAAAATTTATTTTTAAGATTTAATAAGGCATCGCTTAAAATAAATCATTACAAAGTTCACAGTTTAATAATATAAAAAACTAAAAAAAATCGAAAAAAATTATTTTACTTTATTTTTATCTATAATTTTACTCTGAAAAAAATTTTAAGTGATAGTCAATTACTTATAATCAAATATTTAAATACAATTTTTAATTAAAATTAGAAAGAAAAGGTAAACATAAACCTGTGATATACTTTTTGTAAAATTTGTATTGTCTACAAAATATATCCAGAATCATATCTAATAGAGTAAATATTTTTAATGTATTATGTACGATATTATTTAAAAAAATTATTCTTAAAAATAACAATTCCCATAATTATTGAATAAGTGTTGATTTTATTAACTATAATTAACTAAAAATAAAGGAAAAATCAATTCTCATATTATTTGAAATAATTGAATCTACAAAATTTCATGCTAATAAATTATTGAATCGTCAAAGCGTATTAGTCATGAAAAGATTCTTGTTATCCTGATACTGTCAAACTTTCTGGGAGCGACATTTCACCACCTTAAAACAGTTCAGGCTCGGCCCTGAGTACTGCTCAGTCGAGTTCTAAATTAGACCTTCGACTAACGCGCTCTTATTCTGAACTGAATTTTCTATTTTTGAAAAGAGAAAGAGAGAAGAAAGAAAGAGAGAGGGAAAGATGTAGAAAAAGAGATGGAAATAGGGAAGACTGAGAAAGTAAAGAGTTTGAAATGAACAATTACGATAGAATTCGGCGTCAAAGAAGAGTTCTTCGTTCTCTCTTGCATCTTTTATTTAAAAATTTTGATATCCATGGTTCTTGTTTGCACATCTCTTGACTTAAATACTTTGGCTTCATCGCATAAAAACTTTGATCTCGACTTTTCTTATGTTGGATTACAATTTTAATAAACTACTTTTAATGTATTTGTTACTATTACTTTATGGTTATTATAGCTAAGAATATGAATAATAATTATTTATATTTTATTAATTATTACTTTATTATATAATATTAAATAAACAAATATAATTATATTTATAAAATTCATTATTATAAAAATTATGAGTGAATATACTCAATTATTTGATTTTTTACTTTTACTTAATAGAATTATACATTTAAAAAATTCGATTTATACAAATATACATTATTACAAAAATAAAAATTATAGTAAAATTTAATTACAGACATTTAAAAAAACTAATTAGCGTCTAAAAATATCATGTATTTTAAAATATTTACAGTATCCTTTAATTTTTTCAAAGAAAATTTATTAAAATTTTAATAAATCGATTTATGAAGAATTAAGATAATGTTTATATAATATATGTAAAATAAAAATTTCTACTTTAAGAATTGTCAAACATAAAATATTTATTTTACGAGATAAAAAATAAAATGTGGGAAAAGGAATAACTGCTAGAGATTAAAAAAATTCTTGTTTAATATTAAAAATAAGAATATGACAAAAAATGTACAAGATCCTGTAAAAATGTAAATATATTTAAACAGTTATTTGATGAGAATGAAAATGATAGTTAAATTATATATTTTATCTGACATCGTAGTTACAAAAAATAAAAACTGTTTATGTATCTATATATATTTCATATATATATATTCGAAATATTATACATACAGAAATATTTGTAAATTTTCCATATTAAATAGAGTAAAAATATTTTCCACTCAGGAAAATTCATACTTAAATAAAAATGCATATTTTTTTGTATGATGAAAATATTTTTTACAATTAAAATTAAAACTAGAATATTACTGATAAAATTATAATGGTTTAATTTATAGCATAATGATGCAAAAATTATATTATTGAATTGTAATTCAATCATTGAATATTATTTGTGATAATTAGAATAAAGTAATAAAATATATAAAATTATTAAATTAAATTTAAATAAATCTGATGCACACAAGATTTACAGGGTTTTAATAAAAAAATTTATTTTATTTGTAATAAATATGAAGTAACTTTACGTTTGGGATAAGTATCTTTGAATATACTTAAATCGTTATATTATTTATATGTATTAAAATAATGAATTACAATATTTTAGAATAGATTAATAAATAATGCGAAAATTATATGCATATATAAAAAAATTCAACTACTATTATCTTATTAATTTTGCTGATATTTTTATATTTTTCCAATAACAAAATTAAAAAATTTTATAAATACGTTCGATTTATCCTAAAATTTTTATTTACATAAAATATAAGCTTAAAAATTAATTCATGTAAATACATGAAACTGAAGAATACAAAGATTTTATTATATTTTTAGTGTTTATGAACACGTACGCGAGTGCGCGTATGCAAAAATAAATTTATGCGTTAAATGCCATTTTACATACTAGAGATTTTTTTAAATTGAATAATTTTAACTTTATTCGAAAAAAATTTCGTTACGTTTATTGTAATGAATAATTATATTAAAAAAACTAGTGTTTAAATTTTATCGAATAGAAATTTATTTTTAATAAGAAAAATGCACTGAAGTTAAAAAATTTTCTTCACATTAATTAAATTAATAAAACCATGTAAATAATAGTTTATAATAGAGAAAATGAAACTCTTCTTATTTAAGTTTATATATGTTCAAGAGAAGAAATCTGTTCACAGTAAGCTCATAACTGGTTCTGAGTCTTGTAAAAACACAGAAAAATAATAAAAATTATTAGCCTGACAGATCAAATTCTTTTATTATAAAAAGTCATTTATTCTACACGTATCACAATGAATTAAGAAGTGTGGTATAATCAAGCAGCTAATAACATCATTAAAAGTATTAAAATATCAAACGATTCATGAAGACGCGTTCAGTTTAGCACAAAGTATGCACGTATATCCCTTACGATATGCTGCTGGGGACTATAGGGAGAAGAGACAACTGAGATCAAGCAAAGTCACAAACGCAGAAGAGGGGAAGAACGCACATGCACGGAAATAGAGAGTTGTTGCATAATGCCCCGATAAATTGGGATTCTGACGCGGGCGGATGCCATACCAACGATTATTGAGCTTTTCAAGCGAAGTATGAAAAAAAACGAACCACCTTATTGATTCATATTAGGGTACATAATGAAAATTGCAAAACGTCATTTTTTTCAGATTTAGAAAATTATTATATGTTATACGAGTATGATATGATATTACTGTGTAATAACATCAAGTTTGTATATATTTATTAATTTTTAGAACTATATTGAAAGTAAAAAGATTTTTCAAAAATAGCATTGTGTAATCTGTAATGTAATCGGCAGCATTGTGTAAATAAATGTTTGATCAGTCCATGCTAGTAAGAATGCTTATAGTATATTATAAGTTTTCTTTCGCACGCATTAGATTTATCTAAATTTATATCCTAACTGATATTACTGATAATTAGCAATCTCGATTCAAATTTCATTTGCACTTAAATAATTTGATTAGCCACGCTATTTTTATTACATTTTAATCCACACTCTTATATTTTGATAATATATAGTTTTAAAGCCTCAAAAAAATATTTAGATCAATTTATTTACCATAATAAAATTGTAAAATATAAATTAATTATTGTAGTTGATATTATATATTTATATAAAAATAAATAAAATTTTCAAATTAGTGAACATTTTATTGTTAAGTTTTTTGATAATTTTATATCAAATTATTAGTTTTCCTCGTTTTTCAAATGCTGCGCCAACTAATCTGAAAAAGTATAATGAATAATATATATATATATATATATATAATAAGTATTATGATCTGAAAAACAATAAAGTTTTAAAAATTTGTAAGTAAAAATTATTTTTAAGTTTCAAATTTTTTTTAGAATAATAATTTTTCATTTTTTACAACTTTCAACTTTTTTGACGTTTTGTTTATACTGTGAAATATTTTCAAAACTAGTTCTAATGGTTAAGATACCATTAAATTGATAAAAACATAAGGAAAATATCAAATATGCGTAAAAAATAACTACTTTTAATAAATAATAATGATATTGTATCTGATATACTATGTTTTGCAAGTCACAACCTTCTCCCGAAGCTATTCTTACTTTTGAAGCAGTTTCAAAATTCAACCTACAGAATCCTAGTAACTGATTTATTTAATTTATAACTTTTTCATTTATTACATATTTTTTTATTTTCAGATTAAAAAACTTTGTATATATCAGAATTATTTACACAACCTTTATAAGATTGATAGAATGAAAATATTTTATTTGTTCTACAAAATTGTTTATATGTATTCAGAAATATTTTATTCCTATAAGAAAGTCGATCAATATTTCATAAGAATAAAATATGTGTTTTCTTTTTATTATATTTTAGAATTCTATGGATATACTTCTTATTGCATAATCAATTTTATAACACGTTTTAATATATATATATATATATAGTATCTTTATTGTTTAAATAAATAATAAAAGTCATGGTCTAATTAAATTAGCTTCAATGAACTCTGTTCAATCGTTAATATCTGAAGTTATATAATTAAAAGGTTCAATTTTTATTTTATGGGAATGATTACCTAATCTATTACATAGCTTCAAAATATATATTATAAAATTATAGGATATGATTAAAATGTTCATAAATATTATTTTTAAACATATTTACTTATTTTAAAAATAGTTTACCAAAAGCTATTATTAGACATTATTTATTTTTCGGATAGACTAATTTTCTTTATTTATCAGAAACAGAAGACAAATTGAGTTTATTATATTATTATTTTTTAATTTTATATATTAAATTCACGACTACTTTATTTAAATACTAGATAGATAGATAGAGAGATAAAAAATAGATAAATTGATAAAGACTAAAAAAGAATAATAAAGAATGAATTACGAAATGCTTAAAACGATTAATAGATAGACCATCTTTTATCACTGTGGTTTTATTCGTTCTCGAAAAATCTTGGAAAAGAAATAGAAAGGTGTCTTCCAATGGTACCGTTTTATTTCAACTAAAATACTTTAAGAAATTGTAATAAAAGGTTATTTATTACAAATGTTATCATAAAAGGACAAAGCATTTCTAAAATATAGAGCATCATAGATCTATATATGACAGGTTCATAGAAAAAGAGGTAAGAGAAAGACCACGGACAAATGACGTTCATTGACAAAGTCAGTCCATAATAATTCTACTCAATTAAATATCTTAACTTCTTCTCAATAAGTCTAGGGCTTCGACTCCTTTTTAGCATGTCAATCTCTGTGTAGCATATCAATATTTTTTTAAGATTTCTTTAAAAATTAAATTTTTATTTAAAATAAATGAGCGAGAGTCAATTATCTATCTATCTATCCAATTATTTCTATTATGTTAATTCAGCAATGAACAAACGCAATCGTCCTCGGAAATTCAAAACATTAATAGATCATTAAAATTACTTATCCGAATTGTGGTTTTAAATAAATTCATACCCTAATAAACATAATTAAAATAAGTACTATTTTTTTATTTGCGTTTAATAATAATGATTTTTATGTTAAACAAAGAAATATTAGAGTAGTAGAAAAATCAAAATATAAGAAATGTATTGACATTTAAAAATATTATTTATTATAAAAAGGACTGATTAGCAAATAGATTTAATGTATAATACAAACGTCAAAAAAGGCTAGAGTTGTAAAAAAAAAGAAAAATTTTTTAAGCTTAAAAATAATTTATATATAACTTAAAAAATTTTCATTTAATTTATTTAAAAATACTGAAAGAGGTGAAACCATGAAAACGTTTTTTTACTTAAACGTTTTTTAGCTTTATTTATTGTATGTACTTACTACTGTTCTAACCATAATTATTCTAATAAACTGAAATTGTAAATAATGTTTGAAATTATAGATATTAATGCTGTTTTCTTTAAAATTGCTAAAAAAATTCCAAAAAAGTTTTTCGAAGGACATGGACTTCAAAATTGAATGATAGTTAAAATAAAAAATTTTATATTATAAAAGATTAATAAATAAGGTCAAAATATATTAACTTTTGCGTCTCAAATTTTAATAAAACTACAATAAATATAAATTTACATAATTACAATTTCTGATATCAAGGAGTACAAATATTTTAAATTTACTACTTTAGAATAATGTTTTTCTTCATAAATATTGTATATTAATATAATAATATTTAATTATTGTAACAAAATTTTGCAATATATTTAAAATTTTTTAGCAATGTTAAAGTTTCATCAAATCAGTCAATAGTACATAAAAAGTTTTAATAATTTATTATAGTTTAACGCTTTAAATCTTTAAAATAAAAACTAAATAAAATAATTTAATTAAAATATTATTTAAAGTAAACAGGAAATTAAATCACTTTAATATAAATTAAATTTTTTTTGTATATTTTATAAAAATTTTGTGATAATACTATTTCTAAGCATTAGGATAACTGAGTCTTTTAATAATTAGACATTTTTAGTTTGTAAAACTTATTAAATTTCGTTTTCCAATAGTCCATTCTGTAATAAAGTTATAAATATTGTAAATATTTTTTGATTATAAATATTCTCATTGTTCCTTCAATGTAATATTTAGTAGAATATGAAGAGTAGTTATATATAATTCATTTGCTATAGTTCTATTATAATAGTATATTTAATGTATCAATTATAACAATTATCAATATTACTAACCTTGAAGATATGCATAATAGTTTTTGCATAATTTTTATAGAATTGATTTAAACTATTGATCTATAATCATTTTTCAAATCTTTAAGCGGATAAGAGGATTATGTTCAGGAACAATAAAAATGTATCATGAAAAATCTCTTTAACGGTAATATTACACTATAATCTTTAATGAAAATAAATACTTAGTCAATAAGAAATAAAACTATTTACATGAAAATCGTGAATTAAAAATAGTTTGTTTAATCACAAAATTGAATATGTAAAGACATTTTGAATATTTAATTTATAATATTTAATTACTTTACAATGAGTATATTATTTAACACTCTATGTCTTGAATTTAAAAAATATAGCAGTGAAGAATATAATGGATTTTATAAGAAAAATATTTTGAAACGTATTATAAATTTATATAATAGATAATTAAATAAGTAAAGTATAAAATAGTTCTATTATAATATGATATAGTGACTGAAAGGAGAAAGATACAGAGAAAAAGAGTAATGGTATGTTTGAAAAGATTGAGTGACAAAAAGAGAGGAAGAGAGAGAAAGAGAGGCAGAGCGAGTAAAATAGAGTAAAAGAGTGAATTGCGGACGCAAGGTAAGCTCCGCGGTAGTATATCCGAATGCAGGAGAACATCAGTAGTTGCTCGGCTCAATTCGTATCTGAAGAGATTATTTTCGGATCCTACGGAGATAAACCGGGCCAACGTTTACTCAAAGTAATTCTCGCGCAAGCCTCACAGACTGAACGTGAAGCCTTGAGGCTTGACTTACTACCTTCCCGTAGTTATCGTCTTTATCGGCGCCTGACGTACTCACCGATTTCTTCTGATGTTCTATTCATACATCTATAATTCTTCCTGAAATTGAACTTCCATGCATAGTAAATAATAATTTTTCTGATATCCCAATTTTTATTATATATGCGTAATGTGAGAAGACCCATCTAGAAAATTCTTTGCAAATATTTTAACTTTTTTAACGATATTGGTATAATAAAAAAAAAGAAACATCAGCATTTTTTTAGATATTTAAAAGGAACTATTTTTGTATTTTTTAAGAAAAGAATTTAATCAAAGTATTATACTTTATTTTGTTTTCTCTTAATGAATAAAATTTATCTTCCAAGCTTTCCAATAGTATTTTAGAATTTTAAATTCGATATAGATATATCTATAACATTAAAATTTATACCACTGATTAAATTTTTTTAGGTATTCTTATGTATTTATTTCATTCCTCTTTAAATAATTAAATATATCTATATATATTACAGACAAATACAAAAACACTCGTTCACACATACAAGCGCACACAAAACGTGCAGAAAAATAACGATTATATTACGTACATTTAAAAATTTATTTTATGAAATTGAAGATATCTGACTTCTTGAATCTAAAAATACAAGTATTGGCAATTGTGTTGATTCATATCTTGTTTACTCGAAGAATGTATACGGGATTGCACAAGTTTTACTGTTTGATGATGGGTAGCTAATTAGGTATACTACATTACAGGTTAGTTTGCTAGTTTCTTTCAAAATTCCTTTATGTACATTCATCACTAACGTCAAGTACCTATCTAAATCTAACTCTTAAAAACTAATTCAGGTAGAGTTATTTATATTGTATTACATGTTAAGTAATATGAAACGAACCAAAGTATTTCTACAAAGTTTCTAGTTTTAAAGTAATTCGAAAGCATTTCTTGGTTAAAATAATGATTCAATTTTTCCCTAAAATTACATAAATATTATTATCAAAAACTTTGTGGTGGACTTTTGGTAAATTTTAATACAATTTAATGCCAACAGCTTAAAAATATCGATGTTAGTATATTTTTATTGTTTCTGCTATAATTGCATATAATCACAAAGTTTTGATTTTGTGTAATGTATACAAATTTTATGTTGAGAAATAAATTCAAATCACTTTAAAACTTTATTATTTTATTTTTAAAACATAAATAGTAAATTTTTACTATGGAAAAATAACGAGCAACTATAGCACAGCTGTTATTCAAGCTGTTTTAACTTATTAATTATAATTATAATTAAAATTTAATCATATTTTGTGAAGAAACTAGTATTTATATGAATTAAATTTATTTTTTAAACATATGATGATAAAATTCAATTTCCGAGTATTGAAAATAATTCTTTGAATTTTATGTTGATTAATTCAATACATTTTATGAATATTAATAAATAGAAATTAAACATAAATTTTTGAAATATATACTAAGTCTATACTTATATTAAATTTAAATTATGAAATAATAAATTAAAAGAATAAATAAATTAAAAAGATTTTTTTATCAAAATACAAAATTATATTAAATTAATTTACTAATTAACTTGTGTAAAATAAAGGATTCAATCGTGATATGATTTTAACTTGCACTTGCAGACCATATAAATAAAATCAAAATTTGGATAATCCTAAGAATTTCTCAGAGTTTTTATTTTTATATTAGAATTTTAATATATAATAATGGATAATTTTAGTTTGGACTGTGAATGATGATGTAACTAATAATTTAATATTTTGGTTTAGTACTTGATAATTCTATAAACTGACTTTTTAAAGTTGATCAAAAACATAATTATATATATTCCTTTAGTAAATTAAAAATATTATCGTTAGCATTAGCTTTCAAATGTTATAATTTATCGTTTTTATTCAAACTTTTTGATAATAATACTTTTTATGATATTAAAAATTCTTTTTTGTATTAACAAATGTGAAGCTTCTATATTTTATTCATTTTTTACAAATAAATCAATATTGATATCAAGTATATTTATTTTAATTATTATAAAAAGTATAATTTCCATATAATTTAATCCTAAAAATTAAATTATATAATTATAAATACATATGTTTATAAATTCGGATGTATTTATAAGTGCACGTTAAATTCATTAATTATATTTTATCGAAAAAAAGAATATTATTATATGATCTATGTATGTAAAGTATATTTTTTAAGTATATTTTTTCCAGAAAGTAATTCTTAATAGTTTTTTCAAAAAAATATAAGTTGTATTTTTTTCTAAAAGACTAATCAATGTAATAAAAAATATAAATATATGCGTACGTGCGCCTGAGTGTGTGTGTGTGCATGAAATTATTGAAAAAAGTATACAGAATTCTAAAAAATTAAACCTTTATATTAATAATTGAATATGAGTGAAATACTTTATCGAATGAGATAATACGATAATTGTAAATAAACAATTATATTAAGCAGCGCAATTGTATTCAAATGTGATTACGTAGTAATATATAACTAATATAGTGTATACATACTAATTAGTAGTAATTTACATATATTTTAAATAATATATAATGTATAAAATACTAAGAATAAATAATTGATAATACTCTTTGATACAAATACCATTTTGATTTACTACAAATAATTTTAAATTTTAAGAACTATACTAAATATAAAAATCTTGATTAGAGAAAATCTATATAATCACGTTAAATTTAAAATGATAGAATAAAAATTAATTCATAAAACGTTACAAATAAAATTATAGAAACATTTATTGAATTTATTAAATTAAATAGTACTTCTAAATATACAAAGATGTTTTACATATATTTTGATCTGTTTATGTATGAGTTATAAGAAAAAAATTATTTTACAATCATTTACTTTAAAACAAAAATAAATCTATGAAAACTTTGTAAATTGTTATTAATTAAGTTTACAATGTATAACTGGTGAATAACATATTTTAGCATCTGGAATAATAATACAATATTGATATTAACTATTATATTCGAATATAATATACTATAGATAAAATCAACGATGAATTTTGTACTTAAATCTAGTTTCAATAAGTATATAATTTTAATAGAATTAAAAAAATATTAGATATAAGTCAGACTATTAAGCAAATATTTTTTCTGAAGTACATAAGTAATTCTTTTGTTTTTCTCTTTTTCTATTTCTTATATTTCGTATTCTATATTATCAGTAATAAAGTTTCATTGATTATAAGTATCAAGGAATTAATTGCAATTCAGATAATTTATAGACAAATAAGAAACGTACATATGTTAAATATAATTTTTGATTAATTTTAATTTAATTTAATTTTTATTTTGCAGTATTTTACTGAGGTATTAATACTTCTCCATAATTTCATTTAAATAAAAAGAGTATCTTAAAAATATACCTTCATTTAACAAGAATCATACAGTTAATTTTCTAAAATTAAATCTAAATGAACTTACTTCCTTATTTTTAATAAAATTTAAGACGTTATTAATTAACTATCAAACGTAGGTTATATGTATATATTATTCAAATAATACAATTTAGCGAAGCATTTTTTTATCTTTTTCAATTTAATAAGATAATTCAAAGCTACATAAACGCAAAAATTGATAGTTCCTTTCTCATTTACATATATCTGAAATTACTTTAATGAATTATTTCAGTTTTTAAACTTGTATTTATATCTATCTGTGATTATCTTTAAATTAAAGGTTAATTTTTGATATTTATTATTTTTAATATTAATAAAAATAAAATTTAGATAAGAGTTTGTAACAAGTTTTTAGAATTTATTCAGACCAATTACTCTATCTTTAATTTTCTTAGTAAGCAAAAGTATATCATATATTAGTGATTACGTATATTAAGTAATTTATAAAAATAATTTAATAATTGTAAATATTTAATTTACCAATGTATGCAGAATTTAATGATATTAAAAAGTAAATGAATATGGAAAACAGTTTTTTGTTTCAAATTATGAAAAAATGTAGAGATCAATTGATTAAAAAATATAAAAATGTATTAAATTAAATTAAATTTAATTCTATGTATTTATTAAAGAATTATACATACTATAAAAATTGAATTTAACCGTTTGTATCCATCAAATTAAATTAAATCTAAAAATTTTTAATATATAATGATTTTTTTTAACTATTCAGGATAATTTAATGAGGCCCATAATATGAAATAAATAATATTATTTTTGAACGTGAAGTGATAGTTTTAATACCTATCTTTGGAATAATTTAAATAAAATTATTTAATACTTTTTACTTTTTAATATTAAAGTTTTTGTATTATAGTAATGCTGATAAATTTTTTATTAAAATTTCAATAAGTTAAGTACATAAATTTAATGTAATAAATAGTAGATAAATAATTCATATAAAAACGTATTATTTAAGAGAAAGGGAAAATTAATAATGATGCTATAGATAATTGCTGTTTGAAGTTAAAAGCAATAATTTCTTCAATATATAAATTGGAAATGATGTCAGAAAGTCGGAAGATTCTAGAACTATGGATAGTTTTTAATTTTAGAGAATGAAAAAAAATTATCACATGAATTGTGAAGATCATTAAATCAACCTATTTGAAGCTCTTTAATAGAAAATATATGGAAGCTCTAAATCCTTTGAGCCTCGTCTATTCTTTACCTTCATTTTAGATTTCTACGTCAGAGACGTCGTCTTGGCTGTGTGCAGGCATGTGACGTGCTCATTTTCACTAACTGTGCACTGTCATCAGCTGAGCGATTTCAGACGATCCATGCGCATAATACTAACACACCTTGGGTTACATTTTCAACTACTTTTCTTCTCCAACTCATATGTCAAATAGTTTTATACATATGATTTTATATTATGAATAGTAAAAAGTAAAATTAAGAAATATATCTGTTCAAACCTGGGGCAAACAAGTTTTACTACAGCAAAATTATATGAAATTTAATTTTCAAATATTGTTGGTTTGATAATAGTATAGTGATAATTGTAATAAAAATATTTATACAATTTATGTAACTTTTAACGAAACTACAACAAATATAGAAAAATTTTAAATAAGAACTATAAAAAAAATAAAAAACTTCAAAACTATATTATTATTATTCTTAGTTTTTAAGTAGTATTTGTTTTTTTATAATTTTATTTTTTACAAAACAAATATATTGATATCGATATAAATTTAATACAAATAATAATTCCTAAGGAAAAGAATATGAATTCTGAGTGAATCTTTTATTTTATTTGAAAATATACGAGTGTCAAAAAAATATTATTTTAAATTAGAGAAAGGGTCATAAAAAATTATGAATTTATAACAATTAAATAGATCAATAATAAAATTTTTTATAATTAAATAAAACTTAAAAATATTAAAATGGATATTAAAATATTTTTAATATCTGTTTTATAATATCAGACTAATAGAATATGATTATAATATAAAATTTATTAATAGATTTGTGGAGAAACGTAAATAAAAATTAATATAATTAAATGAATATTTATTGTAGACTTTTATTACATGGAGTATAAAAGTTTATATTTCCTTCTAAATTTAATATTTTCTAAGTATTAAAAATCATTTATTACAATAAAATTAATATTGTACAGTCTTTTTATAAAACTAAAAAAAATGGCAAAAAATATCTTATTGTAGATATATAATTTGTATAGGATATCAGCAATGTTAAAAACTACTACATAAAATTTTACTAGATAAGTTGAATAACATTGAATTTGGTAAAATTTTTCCCTTTCAAAAATCCAAGTATATATTACATTATATTATATTTCTTTATTTATCCACATATGTATAATTTAATAGTATTCCGATTAAATATTAAAAATTAAAAATCATAGTTTTCTTTAAAAACGATTATAAGATAATAAAAGCAATATCAAAAGTTTAATTTATAAAACACTTATTTTGATACCAGTACATAATGTAAAGTTGTATTATTCAAACGAGTTTTTTAATTACTGTCACCTCAGCACTTTCACTTTACGAATCATTATATATTTTAATTGTAAAATAGATGTATGTATATATACACGTTGAAAAGTACATAATAAGTTCTCTTGTTTTACTACATGTTAGTTTACAAGTATACAGATCGTCCGCAAGCAAATCATATTTTTAACTCACGCAAATATTTGGGACACATAGAGAAGTCCAACACACTTTCTGGCACGATAGATCCTTACTAAGGAAAATCGAAAGAGAATAAAGACTTGCTAATGATTTCTTTTTATTTCTAAGTGAGATTATAGGCATCTGTATGGCTATGTAAGAATATTTCTACAATACTAACCACTTTGCATTAAATACAAATCGTGTCAGATTGCCAAAATTTTTTATTATCTCGTATAATAATATAAAATAATCAAAATATATATTACTTTTACGAGATTTTACAAACAAATGAATATTTATTACATTGACTTTACTCTCTTACTAGGAATATTATCTTCAATAATATTTTTTTATAAAAACTATAGTTTTATTGCAGTATAATTATATTAATATTTTATGCATAAAATTATTTGGTTAAAGACTTTTTAAATATTTATAAAATTAAATTACATAATATTCTTAAATTATTTTATTTACAAATAATTAAAAATTAAAAAATTTCTATCAATTTATATTATAAATACTAATTTAAATGATATTTTACTTTTTATAAATAATTTTTCAAGAAAATTAGTAAATCGTGTTTGTATAAAGAACACAATATTTATTAAAAATAATAAGATCATTAGTTTAGTTTCTACAGAGAAATAATAATAGGTCATAAGAAGTATAATTTAAATTCATTAAAATACATATTATTATTTTAAGAGAGACATTATTAAAGTATTTTAATTTTAAGAAAATTAATAAAGTACTGTAATTAATGGTAAAGTATGGTAATATTACAAGTTTTTAATATATCTAATATTACTTAAGTAATCAATCAAAAATCGAATGCATATAACGAATATTTACCTTTATTCTAATTTAAGTAAAATAATTGTATTTTGAATTCCAACATTTTTGATTATTATATTATAAAATTGAAATATTTAGTTATTTATTAATTAATTTTTTTTGTATTTATATTTTCTAAGCAAAATTATTAAATTATATATATAATTGAATATGTAATTTTCATCTAATTGATAATTTTCGAATTTCTTAACAAATTCCTATAAATTATTTTTTATGATAAGAAATTTGTGTATAAATTTATTTACTATTAAATTCTATTTAATACAAGAAAGTTAATAATATCCATAGTATCCGTAATATTTTTCTATTATAACTTTTTTACTAGTAATTTTATCAATAATCAGAATATAAGAAGAATCTTTTTTTTCAAAATTAGAGCAACCTACGTGACATAGTGATAATTTAGAATCTTGCACGCACATTTTCAATTGCATTATAGTAATTGATGATAAAAAACTTGGATGACACCGTGATCTACTCGAGGTCATTATTCAAGTGCAATGTTCGGAACCAGACCGGAACTAGGTTTGCAGCTTCTTCCTCATCTTGACATGAGTGCGCTAAAAATAGAGCGTGGAAGTGTATTAGAAAATTGATCTATTAAGTGCTCGATTAGACGGCACGCACAGACTGTCTTGCTTGCCAATCAAAACGAACTTCTTTATTACAGTCTTTATTTCATTAAAAATAAATCAATATACTTTATTTTTCAAGGTTACTTAAACATACTGTAACAAAATATTTTGTAATATTCCTAAATAAAATTATTTATTGTAAGAAAATGTGTAATCTTTAATACATTTTTCTAAAAAATAATTTTTTTGAAATATAATTAAATTATATAAGGCTTCATATTCATTTACTTCAACATAAGCTAGTTGACGATTTTTTTATATAAATATTTTAGATTCTTTTGTACAAACGACGGTAGAATAATTTTTTTAATTAAATGCATAACTTATTTTTTATTGCTCCATTTATTTATGAAGGCTAAAGTTTTTAAATTAATTATACATTCATAAAATATGAAATTTAATATGAATGTCTGTTTAAATTATTTATTTATATATATTACGACAGCAAACTAAGATTATTAATAGTTATTTTTATTTTTTAAAAACGTTTAAATTTATTTTTTTACTATCATAAAATTTATAAATTCAATATTTTATATATAATATTATAACAAAAATTGAATTTAATTATATTAAGAATAAATTGTGAGTTTAGTTTACAACATTAATTTACAACTTATTTTTAAAATAGTACAATTGATGTATTAAATGATATTTAAGGAGGGTATTTGAAATATAATACACGTATTAAAAAGTAAATAAATTGTTTCAAATTAAAACTTATTAAGTTATAACTACAAAAATTACAGTATTTTTATAAATATGTTGTTATTATTGGTTTATTTTAGGTGTAGATATATTTTTTAAAATCTTTATCTTCAAAATTATAGATTTTTAAAATACTAAATATAATTTAAATATAGTATAGTATAGTATATATATATACATGAAAAATATTATGATTACAATAAATAATAACATCATAATTTTATACAGAGTTTTATATAAATTTATCCATAAAATATATTTTTTATTCGATATTTTTATCCTTTTACAAAAAAATACGTGCTTTAAAATTTTATAACAATTTTCTATTAGCGTCTATTACTCATTAAGTTCTTTTATAGTAAATCCTTTATATTCATAATAGAGATGTTTTATCAATAAAACTTTTGGAAAATATTTCTGTTTTGTTGATAGATAAATTATAAAAAGTTTTAGATAAGTAGTATTAAATTTTTTTTCGAGTGAAAAATCTATCCAGCACAAATTTTTTTATTTAATAAGATAATATAAGATATTAATAATGAACTACTTAAGATATTTTTATTTAAAGATAAAATTGTAGGAAAATTCTAACGTATATTCTTGATTACCGTTATAGGAATTTAAATATTCTAAATATTTATAATTATACTCTTTTTCTATTTAGATGAAAATAATACCAATCTGAAATTTGAAATAAAATGTATATCATTATTTTAAATACGTATTAAAATTTGAGAAATTCCATGTGATTTATGAATCACACATACACATGCGCGTGCAACACAAATAATTTTAACAGTTCTTTTGATAATAAATAATTTAAAAACAGAATATATTTCTCTTAGAATTTTATGTTTCAGATTTTGAACGAAAAAATTTAATCATAGAGTCATATATTTTATAAAATTAATTTTATTATTAATTATACAATTAAATAATTAATATATGATCATATTTATTTAACTTTTTATTATTTTTGAAATCCGTTATCATTATTTCAATCGAATTAATTTTAATAACTATAAAGGTTGTTAAAAAATAATAACTTTTTAAATAATATCTAATAATACTTTTACTAAATTACTGAGACTGTAAATTCATATTCCTTAGAACTATATATTACAAAAAAAGATTTTTAAATATTTATTCTTCACAATTTTTATGTTAATGAAATTGCGGTGTTTTAATTTTTATGAATCGTGTATAAATGAATGTAAACAATAAAACGTTTTTTTCAATAAAAAATATAAATATCCACAAGAATAAATTTATCGGCAGTTATTTCTATCCTTTGTATTTTAAATACAACGATGTTCAACTTATCATATTCTTTTAAATATAAAAAAATTTATTAAATTTAAAACTTTATTGTTTTAGATTTATGTTAACAATATAAAAAATTAAATGGTTTATAAGCTAAAAAATTATTTTTTATATTTACGTTATAATATTATATATAATATATAATATTATAAAAGTATTTTTTAATTAAAAATTCAAATATTTTAATGATTTTGTAACATGTGTGTGGTAAAAAAGTTTTTTTTATTTACTTTATACTTTTATATTCTTTTGTAAAATTGCAACAATTTTTCTCTCCTCTTATCACATTAAATATTGTATTTATCATCCTTTTATCCATGTACCATTTTTGCTATTTAGAATGATTTTTCTTTCTCTTTTATCATTTTATATTTTCGTTTTCTCCTTAACAGTTACCTTCTTTCCACGACTGCTGGGGCCAAGCGACTGTAGCTATTTTCGTGAGCCAGGGATAATGTAAGTTAAGAGACCACAGGGTATAGTCGATTTCCTTCTTATTTTCAGTTTTAAAATATATTTATATAAAAAAAGATATATAAAAGGTTTCTTATAAAATTAAGATGAACTTGATTATAATATTTAAAACCATTGAAATTAATTTTTAATTTTTTCTTCAGTTCCTCGAAAAATGAATTTCTCTATTTTGATTTGTTTTTATTTTAACATAATTATTGCCTTTGATCATTTTTATTAAAGGTACTGAGATAATATAAATTATATGAAGTTAAATAATTAAATATAAAAATTATTTATGACACTAATAAAAAATCCTATAAAAAATCTTAGAAAAAATGTATATGCAGATGTATATTATATGAAATTTATGAAATGTATAATATGAAGCCTTGTGGAGAAATATGTTATAGATAATAACATTCTATCACACTATGTTCTGTAAAAAAACCATAAAATTATATGGTTTAATAAAATAAATATTAAACTTATAAAATTATATGTTAAAACAGTATTATAAATTCATTTTAAAAATTTATTTTGATAAAGTAATATAAAAAATTTTTAAGTCAATCTTATTTTATTTGTATAATTTTATGAATTTAAGATCACCATAAAATTCTTATAAAATCAATGATTTTTATTTAATTACATTATAACATATTAAAAAAAAAAGTATTAATTAGTTTTAAATTAAAACAATTTTTTAAATGAAAGTACACATTACACTGCATTTCAACGTTGACCGTGTTTCATTACAATGTTTGTAAATAGTTATAATTTTACTCTTGTAAGTGATAATTTATTATTAAAATTAAATGTTGAATTGGTAAAAAATTTTTAAAATGATAGTTAATAAATTTTATACCATGAAACTTCTTTTGATAAAATGTTTCAAGCGAAAAATATTCGTTCAGCTTTAAATATTTGCTTTCGATTAAAATTTTAATACTATCCATTTTTTAATTAAAAATTTGGAGAATAAAGAAATATTCAATTTTTGTTTGCATTACATGAAAAATAGTCACAAACGTTTTAATCTAATCTATAAACTACAGAATGCAAGTCTTCTTCAAGTGAAATAAAAAAATATATATTCGACGTACCTATAATATTGATCTTTATTTTTTTAACAATAAATTTTTATTATCATTGAAAACATTAAATCATTAATATTGATATCTGATTCATTAGTAGTAAAACGGATCGAGCGATCCTTTAAAGTTGTTGCGCAAAATTTCAGCAATACATTAAAATTTTTACTCTTAAAATTTTAAAATTCACTTTTGAAAACTTTCAAAATATATTTCTTAAAACTGTATATTTAAAATTGGTTAAAAAAAGTCAGAAAATTTTTATTATATTACCTTTCGATTTATATAAAATCTTAAAAGAATAATTATACACACAAATACATAGATTCTTTATTATCGAGAACTTTGTAAATTACAAACAGTTTTCATATTAATTTTTCCTTTAAAATATGATTTTACAAAAAAATGTATACTATTTGCACAAACATAATACTTTTAAAATATCTTATATTTTTCTTTAGAAGGCGTAGTTTAGTTATTCAGAATAACAAGAATTTTTCTTAGGTTAATAATTAACTGCTACAAACTTGAAAATATGAAACAAAATTGATTAAAAATTAAGTTGAATTGAATTTAAGAAATATATAATTTCCAATACACTGATAATCCAGTTTAATAAAAAATTTTTTAAGTAAACCGATAATATGTACAATTATATATTTATTTATTTTTAACAAAAGAATTTTCAATACTATATAAATAATTATTTAATTTGTTTTTTTTTTTTAATGACCCTGCTATGAATTATTTATTGTTCTGAGATAACATAATGGCAAATTACATGCATGCATACATACATGCAAACAAACAAACAAACAAACAAACAAACAAACGAACAAACGAGCAAACGAACAAACGAACAAACATATATACATACATATTGTATATATATATAACGAAATTTAGATTAAAATCGTTGAAATAAAAATACTAGAAATCAAACTATCTACGAGCTTTAAATGAAATTCGAGCGATAATACTCATTGAAAGAAACTTAATTAATTTATACGATACACTCTGGAGTATTTATAATAATCAAAATACATTCGTGTTTTTTTTTACAGCTAAAATATTATATATTAAATAATTAAATATTTTTAAATATATACAGATAATAAACAAGTCATGTACATTCGACGTGACAACGTAAACAATAAATAAATGTTTCATATGTAAGAGAAATCCTAATATTAAAAAAAGCACCGAAAAACTTGTAACCGTTTTAATTTGAACATATGACGTGATTTGAAAAGAAAATATTTCCCCATTTTTATAATAATTTAATACATACTTGCTATCGTAGCAAGATTTAATGTAAATATAATTGTTTCTTTTATTTATCTGATTCAAATAATTCACATAAAGTATTTAGATTTAATATATTATTAATTTAACTTTAAACAAATAAATTTCAAACAATTAGTTCACAAATATCTAGCATAATAAAAATAAAATGTATCTAAATAATTTAGAATTAAATAAATTCTCGGCAGAATGTTATTTAATGGAGGCTCATAAACTGATTTTATTACTTAGCTTTATATGCATGTATCCGTTTGTAAATTAATTATTTTTATCTATAATAAAATATAATTTACGAACACTTGTAATAATAAATATTTGAAATATAAACGACCTCAATATTGATAAAAGAACAGAATTTTCATTATTTTTTATATGAATAACTACCGAAAATATTTGTTCCAAATTTGAATAAATGTATTGCTAATAGCGTTATTGTATTCGACTTTTTTCCTTCATTGTTCATTATTTTAGAGATACTTAAAAACAAAAATTTTATTCTATAACGAATATTGTGCTTCTTTATTTATATGTAACTTAAGTTAATAATGTTTATAATTGGAATTATAATTTTTAAATTCTATGTCAAACTTGGACTATATTGAGAATTTAACCTGTAACGTAGTTACCGTAAGTAAAGTATTAAACACTGTTCTACGCTTTTTTATGCATATAGTAAATTACCGAGTTTCAAATATAAAATACATATCTAGTTACAATTTTAATTTACGTAGAAAGTGCCGCAGATAAACAAAAATAATGTCATTCCTGTAAATTATATTTGAATTTTATCAATTATGAAGCTGAGCCAAAACAATGTATTTTTGTACGCAAAAATTGCTTTTTTCATTGGTATTATCTTTAATATCTTACCTGTTATAATTGCTGTAAGTGCTAGCATCAAATCGGAAGTGATAGGTGAAGGTTTTCATAGGTTAGATTATTAATTATTTAATTTTCAGTGTTAGTTTATTTATATAAATTTATACTAATTATTTAATTTTAAATAACATTACTTGTTTTGTATAATATTTTGTATTTATAAATATATTTTATTAATCTGAGATACTGAATAAAATATGTTTATACCCTCCATAAATTATTAAAAAACCATTAATTAAATGTTGATATAATGTTGTTACAAGTTATTGTATATTATAAAAGTTTAAAAGTTATTATAAAAATAATATAAAAAACTTATGATATTTCTAGAATATTGAACTATTCTGTGGATACAAGAAATTTCAAAAATAATAGTTGTCATATAGCAATATTTTTACAACTACCATTATCTCTTTTTGTGAATATTGATGAATTAGCAGATCTTAGACGTCTTTACAAAGTATAAAATACATTATACTATACCTATTATTATTATTATTATATTATTATTATTATAATTTATTATTTTATGACTACAATATAAAGTTTAATAGTGTGTAAAAAAATATACATGGCTGATAATAATTTATTTTCTAGAGTTCCTCTTGTTCCGATGGAGAAGTAGATATTGAATTATTTGCTGAAAACGCTTATTATCAAAATATTACAATATGTTCACGATTAACTAGTACAAAATTAACATTAACTATCCCAGTTCATCAACGTTACCATTTTGCTACCTGGGCTGGTGAAATTATTAATGTAACAATACCACAACCAAAATTACTTATAGGATGTAGAGATAGACTTAAGGAACACAGAGTTTCAAAAACTAAAATTTGTTGGCCATGTATTGAATATTCAAAAAAATGGAGAGATGTTTCTTATCAATGGGTAATTATAAAATATTTAAAACAAGTTTTACATTCAGCTTTTATTTTATTCAATATATTTTATTTATGTGTTGAAGAGTATTGAATTTAATTGAAATTATTGCTAATACTACATTAAAAATTTTAATGTTTTTTAAGTAAAATATGTCATTGTGAATAAATGAATTAATTTAATAATTATTTATTTAATGTTTTTCTGTATAAAATACTACAGTATATTTTTCAAAAAATCTAAAGTTTCGTAGTTGTAAATAGATTTAATAGTTTCAGTTTATAATTATTATTTTTTAATAATTTAAGATCTTAGATAATTCATAAAAAAGATTCTTAAGTAATTGAATTATTAAGAATTGTTTATAAATACTTTTTGTTATTTTTTGAATTTCTAACATTACCAAATTACTTGTAATATTTACCATTGATAATTAATTATTATGTTATAATTAAGGATATGTTCTTTACATAAAATCAGAAATTTTATTTTGTATTTAATTTTAACGTAATTTCAATATAATTTTTATTCAAATATGCATATTAATAAATATGATTCATAACATTAATTTTTGTTTTAGAAAGGTGATGATAATTTTATTTGGCAAATTCCAATTGGTAATACATCTCAAAGATTTCAAGTAACTTGTATTACACTTCTCATCACTTTTTTATGTACTACGTATGTTTTACAGACCATATATAAATCTTATATACTATCAAAGGATAAACAATCAAAAGATAATTAAAAAATAAACAAAATTTTTTAATAAACTGTTAACATTTGAATTTGCATTTATATTATATACAGAGAATTCTTAAATTAGGTTTTGTACACAATAATTTATACACACGATAAGTCGAATCAATTACAATAAATAATATATTATTTCAATAGTATATTAAATGTAATAATTAGTTATAATATAAGTGTAAATAGGCTTTAAGGAATACTGTACATAGTTTCTCAAAATTATAGAAATCATTTAGTTTTATTGGTCTACATAACCTTCTATCTAAATTAAAAACTTGAATTTCTGAATCGGATAAAAAGTTTGTATAACTTAAATGAAAAATAAAGTGAACATAAAGTAATCATGAATTATATAGTTTATATAGTATTTACATATTAGTGTTTGATAAAAAATAAATTATTTATTAACTTGTGTTCTAACGTTTTTAAGGTATTGATGATTTGGAACTTATGAGTTCTTGTATTATATCTATTCTAAAATTATATTTTTTGAACATTAAAATTACTTCATTCATAGTATCTATGAATTTTTAATGGATTTGTGATATGAGCATAAATGAGATGACATGAATAATTAAGTTATGAAGTATATTTATTTTTCCATATTGTGTATTTTTTTTATTCATCGCTCTATTTTTTCCTCTTTTTTTGTATCTTTTTGTGATCCAGAAATTGGAGGTACTTCAGATAAATCATATAATTTGTTATTCATTTTTCTTGTTGGATCATTCCATGGTTGTACTTTTGCAGAACCAAAAAGTAAAAAGGCAAGAGCTCCAATGACATAAATTCCTGATGTTAAGAGAAAAATACTTCTCCACTGGGATACACTGGACTGTAGAAGCAAAGCCAATCATACTTTTTTTACAAATATTTATAGTACTAAAATTTTTAATGTCAATTTAAATAAAACTAAGTATTACGTGTTCCTTATTAATTAATCATTATAATTTATTTAAAAAAAATTTCAATTAATATATTTATTATATATATTCAATTAATTTCTTGAATTAATATTTAATTTACTTTTTTATATTGCAAGCTATACAACGTTTAGGTAAAATGTTGTTACTTAAGTGTAATATTAAATAAATCTATTAAATTAAATTATTCAGTTTGAATAAAAAAACTTAGTTGATCGTATCAAACTAAAATAATTTTTTTTTACTTTAAATATTTACTTTAAATACTTACTTTAAAAACATTTATACACAATTACAACTAAAATTAGTTTAATTAATTTCACTTGCATCAACTCCGACTTACTTAAATAAATATTTGATTAAATGGTGTTTTGTTGAAAATTATTTCAAATTTAATTATTAAAAATTTAAGTTTTATTATTTCCATTTACTTAGTGCGGTTTTATATTTAGGACCACGTAGTTACATTACTTTTAGTGAAAATATAAGGTTTTTTTTGTTAAATATACACGAGAGAATATTTTAAACATAAACTCACCGCATCCTTAACGATGACTCCTTGGATAAGGGGTGCAAGGATACTGCATATATTAGCTGCAGTGTTTGTAAAGCCCATTAATGGACCGGCAAAATTCGGACTTAAATCCATATGATTGGCGTGATGGCCACAATAGATGGCTATGTTACCGGCTACCGCGATTACGAGAATGCTCACGGCAAGAAGTTGTTGACGATTATCGACAAAGCCAAGACCGATGAGGGCTAATGCTGGGAAGATCTCACCGAAAGTATTACAAATCATGCGCGACGTTCTCGTACTCACCTTGTTCGTACGAATTGCCCAGTCTGAAGTAAAGCTCACTGGAAAACTTAAGAGCCACGCACATAGATAAGGTAGTGATGACATCAGTCCATTCTATTTAACATTTCAAATAATAGAAACTTAACTATATTTAAAAAATAGGACAAATAAATGTCTAATATAATAATTATAATATATCTTGTATATGATTTTTTGAGCATTATTATAAACTGTGCATATTCTTGTAACACATTTACTCTTTAATTAAAATACTTTGACTTATCGATTCAAAAATATATCTTTATGATTAATATAAAAACAATCTGCATCTAACAAATCTGATAGACATATGATCTATATTCATAGATCTAACATATCTATGAATATAGAAATTAAAATACATTTTTTTAAATGTATATATAATTTTGTTTAAATTAGTATAAAGATAAAATATAAATATTTTCACTCATATTTGTAGATAAAAAATATTGTATAAGCTATTTAATTATGTAGCACGGCGAAGAAATCGATTTTCCAGCAGACAATATAAATAAATAAAAGGATTCCTGAAAAGCTTATTAAAATAATAGTAAAAGAATAACTTTTTTATATCAATTTATACGACTGATTTCTGTTATTTTTTAAATTATATTTAGATGTAAATATTTGTGTACGTAAATAAATTTTATTATGTCCCAATTTAATTTTAACACATATATTGTGGTTTATTGATTGTAATTATATTATTTAGCAACAATGAAGCTCATTTCAACTTTTTTAGGAATTTATGAATAATTATCTTCTATACAAGATTCTAATTAATAAAAATAAATAAATACACTTTTTTATAAATTATTAAATTTATGATATTGGTTATAGAATTTATAATATATGTTTAAAAATTTAATGCTATTATAAAAATGACTTGTATATTTGTGTTTCTTTTTTAAGAAATAGATCATATTCTTTGAATTTGATAATATTCTTTATATTCTTTGAGGAAATAAAAGTAATTGTAAATAAAATAAATATTAAATAGAAACTAATATATAGATGATTTTATATTATAATACAATGTCAAACAGTATGTTGAGTAATTTCTACATTATAAATTACTACATTTTTAGAATATTAAAGTTACTATTATCGTTATTATTTTTTAATTATAATTAGAATAATCAAATTCTATGATAATAAGTTTTATTATTTTATTAAATATCAGTTACTATTACTATTCTTATTATTATTGAGTGTATTGTATTTATATAAACAATTATTTTGTACTCTAGATTGTATTTACACAAATTCTACTAAAAATACAATTACATGTATTAAAGATTTAATAACTTTATTGAATAAATTGACAAATTCAAGATTTAAATGAAAACAAATTAATAATATAATATATACATAATTTTTCATAAGACTTATACAAGAAATTTCACAATAAATACTCCACTATTAGTGATGTATAATACAATATTAGCGATGTAAATGAAATTAATAATTTTCTTTGTAAATTTGTATTCAACATTTGACGTCAATTTTTAATTTTTTTTACCTCATTATATTTATTTACTAAAAAAAAATGATAATATAAATTTACGTGCATATTTTATAATATTTATATTTTCTTTAAATGTTTCCGTAGGAGATTTAATTAACTTTAAAACAATCTGTTTAGATTATAAATAATTATATAAATTATATTAGCATTTGAAAATTCTTGAATAAAATTTAAAATTTATTTTTTGTTAAAGCTTATTTTTCTTGGATTTTCAATATTTAGTATTAAAATATTTATTGAGTGTAACTTAAAAATTATTTTTATAAGGTTTGCGATACATAAATTTTTTTTTAAAGTCTCAAGTTTTTAAAATTCCCCACGACCGAATATGAAATAACAACGTAATGAATAGTATACAAAATTATTCTAATATTTTTACAAATTAATATTACGATAGATGATTATGAACATTCTGTTTCTATTTCATAGAAATATATAGATAGAATTCTGTTCAAATTCATTGATAAGTTAGGTACCTAGCACAATACAATTACAAATAATTCTACTTATTTTATCATTAATAGTATATACTTATTTTAGCATTAATACTATATAAAAATTATAAGAAACATTAATTTTAAATGCTATTACTATAATACACTACTGAATTACTAAATAATAAGTTTATATTTATAAGCTTATATTTATGCCAACACTTTTTATCCGATAAATGACAACAATTTCGTTATTAATTAAGATCAGCAAATATTTGTGCACATATTCTCTAATATTTATATCAAGAAAAAGTAATCACGAAAGTTTTACAACAAATAACAGTTGCATCAATACTTTCAATACGTGAAGATATAATTAAACTTAAGAAGACACCATATTTAAACATTTATTTTACTCTTATACGCGTCATCGTGCCGATTATTAGAATTAATTTTCTATTTTTATTCAAAACTAAGTATTTGCGACATTAGTAACTTCTTAACTAAATTACTAACTTTTTAAGGACTAATTATGCGTTTGACATTATATAGTTGAAAAAGTGTTTTAAATATGAATTGTAGTCATTAATGTGGTTATCTGGAGTGAAACATGTAAATCATAAAAAGAATGAAAATACATTTATCATTGATATCAACGAAAAAACTCTTCATGTATCATTTATTTTTTAATTCTCATTTATACTACCTAATGGATAGATTCAAGAATATATTATCTATAATACGATAACCAAAAAAATTTTAATTTAATTGGGTTCTATTTATTGATAAATTGCATAAAATTTTATCCATTCCAGAGAAATTTTTATTTAAATTTTATGCACTATGGATCATTTGTATAATTTGGTATATATTTTGATTTAATTTATTTGATACGTAAAAGGCTTTTCATCTTATAAAAATATAAAAATAATAATTTTTTTATTATTATTCACGATAATTTTATAATAATTTATTTACATTTTAACACCATTATCAATAGTATTATCATTTATTATAGTGTTTAAGAACATACGCTCGACACGCAATTAATATCGATAATCCATGAATTACGAATACACAAGTCAAAGCGCAATAAAAGAATTAAAAATATAGCAAATATAATTAATTTTGTAGATGTTATTAATTTACTAATTTTATACCATCAAGTTACCTTGATCAGTTTTTAAATTGTATACGTATCTTTTTTTCAGAAGTTTATTTTATCTTTATTAAGTGATATTTTTTTTTGTTTTTATAATTGTATGAACAATTGTCATTATATAAACAAAACTTTACTATATAAGGAATTAGAATTATGTTTATTATATTATATTATTTATTGTTTATATTTTTTATATTATTTATACTTTGGATTATATTATTTCTTCTAAAAGGGAGATGAAATACTATAAAAAATAGTACATAATGTATACACAAACTTTTTTTTACATATTATTCTAGTTATAAAAAACTGACTATATTATAATTATTATATTATTTACAATTTATTTATTGGTTGATTTATAATTTTCATTACTTGCTTTTTTTATTAAATAAAATTTTGTTTATTTTATTTAACTATATTATTACTAACTAAATAACTATAATATATATATTATTATTTATATTATAAGATAAAATTCTTTTATCAATCAAAAAAACGACATAGAAAAAATTAATTGCTAAAAAAAAAGCTTTAAAATACGAGAATGAATATGAAATGTAAGTAAATGGATGAATTGTATTAAAATTAATTTATAAATATATATTTGTTTTTAAAACAATAAGAATTGAAAAGTAGAAAAATTAAGTTCCATTTAATATTTATCTACATTTTTTAAATTTTATTTAGAGCAGCTATAATTCTACTCGTATTATACCATGAAGTATTTTTTCATAAATTAAAAAATTATATAGTCACAGAATTGTGAGTAACCCAAAAAAAGAACGTATGGCGATACAAATAAGCGTCTGCGGCTGCGTATGTAAAAAATTTTGCATTATGACGTCACGGGGTTTTTCTGGTTAGTTCCGTTACTCAATTTACTTCATTTGTGATCAAACTCTAATCGCAAAATTTATCCACTTATACGCGGATAGATTTCGCAAAATGAAGATAAATAGAATTGAAAGGGGCCAAGTGTAGAAATGTTTAATCTTAATTCACAAAACATGAATATTGAAGAAAATTTAGTCAGTGTTTTTCAACTAAGTATAATATACATTTAATTACTCACCAGTCTGATTAAGGATACATTTAATTACTCACACAGTCTGATTAAGGATATTTTATATATAAAAATATATGCATTTTCATCTCCTAAATGACTTGTAAAAATATTTTTTGTTTGATTCAACTCTAGACGTAGCTTATAATTATTAGTTTTTAATTATATAACTAAAAAAATATTGACTCACGTGTTGTATATCGTAATTCAATACTTTATCCATGTAAGAAGGAATTTTAGATAGCAGCATCCAAAAGCCCCAAGCTTGCGTACATTGAGCAACTAGAAGAGCCCAAACTGGTATTGATGTTAAGATGGATTTCCATGGCGTTGAAAATGTCTAAATTAAATAAAATAATTAATTATTTACGATTAAAAAATTAATCGTAAACAGCTATCTCAAAGAGAAATTATACAAAATCTTTTTGGATTACTTATAAATAATTGAAATTTTCAATACAAATACATGAATCTAGTTTAAGAAAAATATAAATTGCACTTTGTATATATTCTAAAGTTTAAAGTATATGTAATATGATATCATGAAAAATATAAGCAATTAATAATTAATTGTTATAACACATTATTTCATGTTTTAAGTAAAAATCTTTATAATATGTAAAAGATTATTCCTATATTTTAAATTAATAAATAACATTAAAAAATTTATAAATTTGTTAAAATATGTTTAGATAAAATATAATTATTTATAAAAAATAAATCTTACTTTTAAATTAATCTTAATTTAATTTATAAAAATTATAAATGCACGTATACACAAATAAAATAATTTAGTCGTAGATGTTTTAAAGATTTTTTTAGTTTAAAATTATTGTTACGGTTTGCGATAATAATTTATATATAAAATAGTCTTAAATAGTTTATGTATGTTAATTTTAATTTATAATTTTGAAACAGAAAAATTTAAGTTGAAATCAAAAGAGAAATTACCTCGGTAGTTTCGACAATGCCGAGACTGCTTTCAATATACGTCTTTTCGTCGGGAGCGATCCCGGGATGCTCAGCAGGTGACTCTTTACCGAAGAAATGCCACGCGATTGACCATAATACAGACACGACACCCCAGAAGTAGAAGCAGCTCGGCCATCCTACCCCGGAAGCAGCGAGAACGCCCGAGCTTTGCAGGGCAATGACGTTACCAACCCAGCCGCCCGAGTAGACGAAGGACGCTGTGGATGTGAATAATTTTTCCTTGTCGCGAAACAACTTGATTTTTTAATTCCGGTGCATGACTCTTCACATTTAGGAGGCAAAGCTCGTATCTTTATTGAACCTTACGTACTCTTCTTTTTCAGGGAAATGCAACGGTTTAATGAAAAAAAAACGATAATGATTTTTTTATTTACATTGGCTTTATCATTTGGAAAGTGAAATGTATTATAACTATTTTTATTTTTTTAAATATGGGAATCAAATTTTTTTGTTTTTTATGTTGACTCTTGTAATTTTATGAAATAACATAATTTTATAATTTATAATAGCTAGTATTAGAGTTTTTTTGATTAGAAATTCATGAAATTATGCACAATGGTATCAGAATTTAAATGTAACTAAAGTTATTATGTATGAGTTTAAATTTCAAATTCCTATGAAAATTCGGTAATATTTTAAGATTAAACATAGACTATTAAAATATATTTACTTAAAGTTTATTTGCAATTTTTTTTAATATAAAAAAATTAAAAGTCTATAAAAAAATGTTAATGTTTGATGACAAAATTTAATTATGTAGATAACTGATTCGTTCAATACATATATTTTTATGTATTGAAATTAATAAAATCTTTAAAAAAGGCTTCAATTTTTTTAGTAAAATGTCATTATTATGGAATTATTTTAAAAATTAATTTTAAAATTATGTCAAATTTACTATTATAAAATTTATTTCTAAACTTTTATAAAATAACTTCCTGAGTTTTTTCGATTTTTCAATGTTTAAAAAATAATTATCTTTTATTTTTTGCTAATACAATAGTTTATTTATTAATAATATTCTTATTTTTAGAATTAATTAACAATGATAAAATAATAATTAGGATACCATAATGAGATATATTCTTATGTAAAATTATGATTTAAATTAACAATTTAAAAATAAAATTGACTGATTGCATAGTTTAATTTTGAAGTTAAAAATAAATTAAAAAAAATAAAATATAACAACAAATATATAAAGAATCACAATTAACATTATGTATAGGAATGTTTGAGATTTATTAAAATATTAAAAAAAAATGAGGATTAAAATTAATTTTAAAGGTAATCTTATATATTTTTTATAATTTTATTCAGATCAGTATTTTTTTATTCATTTAATGTTTATAGTATTAGCACTACAAAATTTCAGTAAAAAACACATTATTATGTAAAATATCAATTATTCAATATTTAAAATTTATAAAAATTTTTTAATTGATTTGTATTATATATTCTAAGATTTATTATATGTTTATAATTTTATTTCTGTAACAAATATTTTATTTGCAAAAAACTATAATATAAATTGATAAGATCTGTTTTATATATATTGGGTGTGGGAATAAGTTTTTTCCATTTTCTGAAACAAGTCGCTAACATATTATTCTCATGAGGATTGATAGAATAATGATGCATGTATTTTAGAATATACGTGTAACTATTAAATGCAGTAGATAATATGTATTCCAAGTAAAAGACATTTTGTATTTATCATATCCAAGATATAAAAATAAATTCTAACAATGATGCATTTTCTAGTATTTTCATTGTACTCCTTGCTTTTTCGATAAAATTTTGACTAAAATAACATTTGTTTTTAATTAAAATGTGACAATCTATCAGTTATAATGTGTAAAGAATAACTTCTGAAATTAAAAAGCGGTAATTTAAAAAAAATTCTTAACCATGGAACTGAAGGAATTACTAAATAAAGATGCATACCAAACACTTCAGAAGGTGGTTTTAATTAAACGGTGATAAATTAATAGTTGAAACAAATTTTAAACTAAATGGAATATATGCTTATAAAGATATATATATATACACATATATATACGTTTAGTTATGTGCAAATGCTGTTCTAATAATACAAAAACAAGAGTCTTCTTTATTAAATTATCATTTTTTTTTAAATTTATCTAATACAAGAAGGCTAATAGATCCAGATCATAGAAAAATTATTATTAATATCAATATTATCAATTATATAAATATTATCCTAGCATGCTAGGTGCAATAAGTTAATTAATCCCGAAAAGAATTTCCCAACTTTTATTAATTGTATATACAGTTAATAAGATCGTAAGTGTTGTTTATTGCAGACAAGACCATTCTTGAAAGTATCAATACAACCAAAAATATCAAAATAGAAATTATTACCTTACCCGTTATATTTTCCAAATACAACTTGTTTAAATTTTTAGTTATTGTTATTCACGCGGTCTATTCAAAATAGAAAAAAGTTCACGCTGCATAAAAACGTCAAAAAATAGTACAAAAATTGTATTAAGTAAAAAAATCGGGAGTTTTACATAACAGAGTTTTAGATAAATCGGCTACTTAGAAAATACGTCAAAGTCATTGATATCAACAGTACATACTTAGGGTAAAATCACTTTGAAAGGAATTATATGAATAAATAACTAATTTGAAACAATATAATGAAGCTTATTTTCATATCTAATATTAATAAAACGCCTTAACAACTTGTTTAAATAAAAGTCATCACTGTAGTGAAAAATAGACTTTATTTCTCGCGTAAAAAATTAAGTTATTATTAATTATTACATTTTCTTTATTGAATTTAAAATTTATATAACAAGTTTTCAAAGAAAAAGAAGACTAGATCTACTAAGAATTTATAGAATGATTTGAAATTATTTTATAATTAGCGTTTAAGAAGTGTGTAAGAAAGATTTCAATATTGAATTAATATTTTATTATAATACGTTTGTTAATTTAGATATCTAAACTATCTAAATAAACTATCATGTACTATTAAATATTTTATATTGATAAAAATAAAAATAAAATATAATTACAATATTACATGATTACATTATCAGCGTATAGTAAGGAATGTAAAATCAATGATAATAAAAACAAAAATTAACCTTTTCTAGTGTCAAAATATGAGAGATCAAAGATTTTTATTATTAAATCTCAATGTATTAAATTTATTTATTTTATTTATTTTTTTAGTAAAAGTTTTAAAAACTCATCGATTAGATGATTTTTTTTTTAAATAAAATTTCAGTCCTTTAAAGATATAGAAATTGTAACAAAATTCTATAAAATATGCTTGATTAATCCCAAGTTTATTTATGTATAATAAAGAAACAGTTGTTTTTTAAAACAGAATATTTAATACATCAAATAGATAGTATTAATAAGATAAAAAACAATCTTTTAAATACATTCTTAAAATTAATTTTTCTTTTTAATTTAGAATTCTTTTATAAATAATTTTTTTATAAATTTAAATGATTTATTTATAAATGTATTTAATTTACAACTATAATAATTACGAATTTTAAAAAGGTTGTTATCATTACTGTATTTAATATAATTATTAGATTCTTTTAAAGTGATCTTAGATCCACGTTAAGTTTAATGAAATATGTATAAGTTAAAACATTTACATACACAGGTCTTTATTTCTGTGGTTGAAAATTTAATTTTGGTGATGGCAAAGTTTCGAAATCTTTAGCGTCTTTAATTACGTAATAATATAAAATATATTTGTCATATATATATGTATACATATACGTATACATATCCATGTATTTATGTCGTAGATTTTTTAATAAAAATAATATTATTTGTACTCTATTGATCATTTATTCCCAAATCATTGAAGAATCGATACTTTTACTTCGATAATCATTCGAATTAAAGAAAAAATTATATTCACTGAATCTGCCTCTCTCCATCAACGGTACCCATTTTGCCAGCAATGTATGGATGACAGGAGGTACAACACCCTGACATAATCCACAGAAGACTCGGCAAGCGCAAACGAGCTCAAAATCACCGAACTTTGCAGCCAAGGGAATTATGAGTGTTGCGAGAGCGCACAGGCCGACGGCGATACCAAGCAGCTTTTGGGCGCCCCAACGTTGGGCCATCATACCACCTGGTACTTGCGTCACCACATAGCCCCAGAAAAATGAGCTTAGTACAAGATTCTGTGTTTGTTCATCCCAGTCAAAGTGCTGCATGTATGTAAGCATACAAAAAATGACCACTTTAAATGTTATCCGCTAAATTACCTGATAACAAGTTATTGAGTTTAAAAATAAGTAGAAATAATTTTTTATTTTTCAACAATCTTATGGGAAAACTCATATAAGATTTTAAAAATTATTATTAAAACAATTATTATGAAAATAATATTAAACTTCTCTACTTTTAATCAATAAAATTTTACATTTTACTTTAAAGTCATAAGTATAGAATTTTCTAAGAATTTTTTTAATATTTAAAAAGATTTTAAATAATAAAGCTAAGTACTTTTTATTTTGCTAAAAAGAATTTTTATAATTTTCTCTTAATAATTTATTGTTAAATAGCACTATTTATATTAATCTTTTTATATTACGCAATGGAAATAACAAATAATTAATAAAATTGAATTATATAAAGTAAATGTTATTAATTATATTTTAATGATATAAATAACGTTAATTTCAAAGAAAAAGTTGTTTAAAATAAATAAATTTTTATTGTCAGATAAAATACCAGGCAAGATAAAATAGAAAAATTTATTTGCAACTTGACATAAATATAAATATTTTATGTTTATTACGTAATTTATCTTATAAGTTATTACTTTAGTAATATTACAAGAAGTGAATTAGAGATTAGTACAGATTGAGTGCTTTACATAAAAAAAACTTTACATTATTTCTATACTATTTCTAATTATGAGTAGTCACGATTCTAATAGTCAATAAATAGTATTTTTTATTTAATAAAAGAAAAGAAATATCCGTAAATATATTATGCATCTACTAAAGCTTATTATAAATAAATAATATGTAATTATAATATATAATGTTGATAGCTAGTACCTACTGAATTCTGTATAAATGACTTTTAAGGGTCTTTATTTTTAATTCGTAGAAATTTAAGTATTTTAATGATTTACTTCGGAATATATTTTTAAACATAATTTTTTTTGTATTAAACTAGTATATAAAAATAAAAAAAATTTTCTACTTAAAATATTACTCTTATTTAAATATTTTATTAATTTTTTGAATATATTAATTATATTATTCGTTTCATATAGATTAAGAAACATTATTCGTTTATTAATTTAATATTTATAGATTTTTTCAAAAGAATATGTATTATTTATTTTATAGAATTTATTAAAATAAAAAAATATAAGTAAATATATGATTATTTATAATAAATTTTTTAATTCTAAAATTTGGTTAGTTATAAAAATGTGCATCTTTTTGGAAAATAAATTATTGACATTATTAGAAATTATTCATATATATAGATTATGTACAGAAGAAATGTAAATAAGTTGTTCAGTTTCATTTTATCTTCTATTGTAGATTATTAGAGTAATTAATATACTATATTGAGTTCTAAAATGATGAATATTTATTTATAAAAACAGAAAGATATAGACATAATTTCTAAATAGATTATTAAAGGTAAATATTCAAATTAAAATATTTAATTTAAAATAATAGATAAACAAATTATAAATTCTTATAATTACTATATTTGCTCTTCATAAATTTAAAACTTCCCAGGTTTTATCTTTCTTATTGCATTTTTACGGCAGAACACACCAATATTTTTACTTCTAAGCATTGCAATCTTTTGAGGACAAAAAATTAACGTTCAATTAACCTCTCTATTCATCGACGCACATAATCCTATAATAAGTATTCAAGTATATCTTCATTTAATTATTTCTTCTGTGCACGCATTATTTAGCTTCATTTATATTTATAAATTAAAAGTTATATGTTTTTCTTAATGTATATCAAAATATTGAACATTTACTTATTTTCGTTAACAAAGCTGATTAAAAATCTTAAATTCTATTTTAGTCGCATTCAGATTTTTCTTAAACTAGGTTAATCATAGTCCCACGGACAATTATATTCCAATACGAGCCGTACAACGGAAATTGAATTTCATAATCGATTAGAGCGGAATTTGTTAACAGTGATATTCGTGAAACGATAATTCGTCGCGTTTCGCGCACGACCAAGCAAAGGCACGTAGGCCGCACAGTACGTGCGCATACCTGAAGTTTCTTGTTATCCACCATGGCCACGACCGCGACAGACATGCACACCCTCATAGCATAACAGCAAAGGAAGCCACCTGTCAGCAGAATTGCTTGAACGTGCCGCGATCCGACAGTAGCTGTAAGCAGACGTTATTTTTATTTTTAATTTGTAATATCGTACTTTTTATTTAAATATTTGAAGCTTATACTTGTCCGCCATATGTTTGTATTAACGAGAATTATGAAAACACGTTGTGAAATTTTTGCGACAATTTCAATTGTATTCAACCTGTTCCTGGAAACCAAGAATTTAGTTATTTCTTAGAATGCATATTCATTTGATTTCTTGGTATTTATCAATTATTTCATGCTGCTTCTTATCTCTTATATTCTGAAATTTACTTTGACACTCTTTTTTAATAGTTCAAGTTAAGTAATTTTGTTATTGAAAGGCATACTATTGTATTTTAAAAATATATATATTTTGGTGTAGATATTTATAAATATTTAAAAACATATCATATATTTATATATCTATTAATAAAAAAATTTTTTTTCATTGAATTATTAATTATTCGAGTCTAATAATACTAAGTGTTAGAATTGTAAATCATTTATTTTCTTAAAAGATGCTTATTTTTTATTACTCGAAGTAAGAAGAATTTAAAAATATTTCACTGTTCATTGTAATAAAATTTATAACTATTAAATTTTAAATAGTTTAGTAATTTAAGATAATAAATAAAATTTTATTGAAATAATATATTTCAAATACGAGCTAATATTTAATAATAAATTAAAGCGTAACTTGTATAACTTAATATATTATGCACTTAATCGATGACCTCAAAAAGCATAAAATACTGATTGAATAAAAAATATATATTTTGTCCATGGGACAATCGTATTACAATTCAAGTCATGCACGCACATATATGTTCTTACTAATGCCCAAGTGAAGTGCGTGCGTGATCACGGTTTGGAATGCCACATGAAAAGTAATTGATAAGATTTCAATAAATATAGAACACCTATAGCTGTTTTACTATTTTTTATTTTTTACCGGACCATGACACCAAAAATGTAAATACAATAGGTATTTCAAAAATTTACGTGCAGATACGCTAGCTCAGAATAAGTCAAGAAAAATGTATTATTATGCTAATATCAAAGATGATTTTATTTCAATGAAATTTTTTAATCTAGTTTTTTTATTTTATAGATATTATAACATAAATTATAATTTATTGAATTTATTTTTTAAAATCTCTAATTTTTTAATTAATTGAATGACACGTTCAAATTATAACGTAATGTAATAATGTAGTCATTAAAGCTTGAAAAAAGCAAAAAAAATGTTATTAGCTACGAAATATATAAAATTAATTTATTCAATTTTTAATAATAAAATTAAAGTAATTTTTTCACAAATTCTCTTTATTTACGTGTAAAGACTTATGATTCATATTTTTTATAAATATTGTATAACTTTTGGTTAATTAACGTGTACTTATAGATGGTAAATCTTTTATGTAATGATACATATATTTACTGAATTTATAATTTAAATTTCTAAAAAACATTTTCTTGTTTACTGAAAAGTCTTTTTGATTTTCTCATACATCTTTAATTATTATATATTATTGTTTACGATTTAAGTACTAGTATTTTTTTATTTAATATATTCAAATTTTAATAATATTTGTTTATTCAGTTAAGTGCTCTTATTATTTTACTTTTTGCTCTAAATACTCTGTTAAGTTGCTAAAGTTAACTTAAGTGATGAGATTAATTATTTCTTATTGCTGTTCAATACTTAAAAAGTTAAAATTTTTGTACCTGATAAAAAATAACTTATGTAATATTCTCTTGTTTCTGATAATTACAATTTATTTGAATAGTTTTTTCAATAAAAATAGACGTGTACAAATATTATATATTTAAAAGAATTTTTAAAATAATATTTAAAAGCTTTTTGAATTAAAATTTGAATTAAATAAACTATTAAAAATTTAAATTGAATTATCACATCGGATAATGGTATTTTAAGGTGTAACTTTATTCTTTATTATATAAATTTGAAATAAATTAAAAAAAATAAAATTTTTTTTGTTGTATTGTATTTTTTTTGTATCTATATATTATATATAAAATAGTTGCCGCTCACGCATTTGCTGTATTTCACTTTCAAAATATTTTTATATATTTTACTATATATTCACATTATTTCAATAAAAACATATATATATGTGTGTGTGTGTAAGGTTTAATATATTTTTCATGACTTCTACATTATAATATACTATATTATACAAAAGCTTTATTTTGAATTATTAAGTATGTATAAAATTTAATACAATTCTTATTGAACACAGTTAAAAAAAATTATCATAATCAATTTTTAATTATTTTAAATTAAATATTATATTTTCTAAAAAAAATGTTTATAAATATCTACGTTTTTAATATAATTTTTATTCAATTTCGTTCAGACTAAAGTTTTATAAATTGAATAGTATTTTCTAACTTAAAATAGAATATGCATCCTAATATTTTTAAAACTATTTATATTAATAAGTACACCTTATAAATTTTGGTAAGGTCTAATAAGAATACTTTATTCTGAATTTATTCCATATAATGTTTGATGACATTATCTATATACTAGAAATCTATGTATTACCATTTGTCATATTAACGATAACTTGTATGAGAATAGAAAAATATCAAAAATACCGTCAGTACTATCAAAAATACCGTCAGTACTATCGAAAATATAAACTTATATGAAACCGAAAGATGTTAAATATTTTGTAATACAATTTAATTCGGTTTATCTTATAATTAGAATTTTAATATAAAAAATAGAGAAATAAGTTAAATTAGTAATTTATATCTAAATTTTAATATTATATATAATTATCAAGGAATTTATTATTCAAAACTGAAAAATTAAATACTGATTTATCCGGTTATGTATTAAAGTTTTAAGTAATTAATTTTTATATATGATTTAATTATTGTAATATTTAAAAAAAATGAATTAATCATCCTAATTTTTTTATGTTGATTAAGAAAATTAAAATTCTATATTCTTATTTTTTAAAAACGTTCCATTTTGTAAAATATTTTTACGATATTTTTATTCTTAAAACTACATATTTTTTCTAATCTCCTTTTGATAAGAATAAGGTTATAGTTGGATAAACTATCTATTTACTATAAATTATGATATAAATTTTTAAAATATTGTTATTGAAATATCATAATGATTCAAAATTTTAAAATCTGAAATATACTGAAAATGTTTCAAATTATGATGAATTACTTACTTGCAAAATAAAATAAATGAATTATTATTTCTGCAACAAAGAATGTGTGGATTATTTATTAATATATTAGTTATAAAAAATTAAAAGATCAACACAGAAAAAGTTCATATATTTCATAATAATGCCATAAAATGCCTGCCTACTACTCATCATTTATTACTATGAAATTTCGTCTCGTAATAGTATCTGTAATTCAAAATCTGGTATAAATATTAAAGCTTATCGAATCGCGAAAATTCTCTTGATCTATAATCTTAATATTGTTTCCCATTCTCTAAAGTAAATCCGTTTATTTTATCATTAGTCATTACAAAAGTAATCCTATCTTAAAAAATTCTAATATCAGCACAGATTAGCAACTCGGTCATTGCTCGACAATTTCTGTTTCCGATAGTTCCACTTATTTCATTCGAATATTTATTTCGTTCTCCAACGAACAACAATCACTATATTTCCATTTTGAGTAGTCGTTTTATGGACTTCGCGCGTTTCCGAGGTTTTTTCATTGTCGACCTTGCGCGAAGCACCGCAGGTTGTAAATGCGTTCCTTCTCACAAATGTGCGTCGTCACACGCGCCATATGATAGCGCATTTTATATAGTAGCTGTGACCCTGGCAGATCTCGATGAAACTCATGCTGTGTGCTAGAGAAAATAGAAGCATGCTTTCCTTATCATAAATACGTACACGTATACCAAAGCTCTGTGTGGTTCATTCACTGTATTGCACATGTGTATTCCGGAACGTTGCAAATAGAGGGATTTTGTTCAATTTGGGTGAATATATATTTCTTACCATATAAGTTTCCTTTTATTTAATTAAGATACTTAAATTTATTATTTATTAAAATTCAAAATGGTTTTTTTTTTAGAAAAAATAAAGAATATAGAATAGAGCAGAACAATATATTGTATATGATATTTCATTATTAATAAGTAAATGTATTTGGAATATTTACAATATCTAATATTATATTTAAAAAAATTTTCGATATTTTAAAAAGCGTTTTTTCATAGTATTATTCACGTATTATTTCGAAATTTAAAAAGTGCAGGTAACGGTAAACATATAAAATAAAAAAATATATAAATTATAAAATTTTAAAATTAATATATAGCATTTTATAAAATCGTTTATTCCTATTTAAAATTATTTGTATTTAATTTATTAATGATTTCTATTGTTAATTAAAAATATGTCATTAATTAAATATTAGACATTTAGAGCTTTTCAAGATTCGTTACATATAAAGATCGATTGAACATTTAAACTGTTTATTTAATTTTTTAAATATTTTCCTGAATTATTTAAAATTATTTTATCAAAGTTATTACAGATTCTAAAGAATTAAATTCGAAACTAAAATTAAATTAAATTTTAATAATATTTTATATTTCTTTAATATATTCTATAATGGTAGTGAAGATTTTTATATAAAAATTATTAAATTTAATTAATTTTATATAGAAAGTATTACAATATGTTACTAATAATTATAAAGTCAAACTTTTAAAGTAAATTGATTGTAATTTTTAAAACAATTTTGTTTTATAACGAAATCTTACATGAAAAAGTATACTATATTAAAGCTTTCTGACTTATGGGCTAATTTACTAGTTATGAGAAATGACAAATAAATCATGTTTCCATGATAAACACAAATGCTTACTTCTCGGTTTTTCTGGTGACGCTTTCATATTCTCTGCAATAGAGACTCTTCGTACAATCTGCGACATCTTGTTTTCACTTAATTTTTTAATAGTGAATAAGTCAAATAGAAAACTCAGTTTTATAATAAGTGATCGATCAATCAATTCTTTACACGTAATGTGTTTATCAAGCTTGCAGATGTCTACAAAGCGTTTACACGGCGATATACTGTACTATAGTCATCGAAGAAATGAGTTCGACTCACGGATCAACTGAGCCGCGCTTTGTTTTTATGTGCGCGAGACTCAGCGATCACGGCTCGCGCGTTCCCGTGTCCCCGCGTTCACTCTCCTTAGGTGCGTGAATCCAATGACGATTATTACTGATTTAACGTTTGCGTGCATGTAGCGACTCCTTATATTATACATTACTTATGATGGCTTTTAAACTTTTCATTAAACATGTTTGCAAGATAAGAGAAGTTTCCTACGTAAGGAAAAAAATGTCATGGATTGAGTAAATTGATAATTGAAAAAATAAAAGTATTATACCAGTAAAATAAACATGTTAAAAATATTATAAACTAAATAGATTACTTTTATAAGAATTTTGTTACTATTTAAATATTACGCGTTTTAAATGATAATAAAGATGATGATGATGATGAATGATAGATTATAGCTAATTTTCAATTATTGTAAGTTTAAAAACTAAGGTAAAATAAAGTTTCAAAAAATAAAATATTTCTTCACTTTTTTATCTTTCTTCCCTTAAATTGTCTCCTTTTCTTTCCATTTTGTTTCAATTTTACATTTATTTTATGAATATATAATTTTACTCATGACTCAGTTTAGAAAAATCTAACTTGTATTCTATAAAATTAGGTTATAGAACATCACATGTTAAAAATATATTTTCAAGAAATACGAATTAATTTTTTTAAAGATCTTAAAGAATTGAAATTTTTTAATTTTTTATTTTCAAAATTAAAAAAGACAGACACGTTTCTTAATTATATAATTGTACATCCTTTCAACAACAAGAAAGTTTCCGATTAAAATGTGTATAGAAGTCTGTGAAGATTTTCAAATTAATTTATGCAGATAAAAGTTTATATAGTTACTCAATAATTCAGATATTTAAGGTAAAAATGAAATATCTATCTTTTTATATTTAGTATACTTATACAGTTAGATTTCATCAATTTTATTAGATATGGTATCTTATCATATATTAATTTGTAAACTTCAATCATTTTACATCGCAATCTGACTATAGAATGATTTTTTTTACCTCATTTTGATGATCTTGGATGAAATTTTTCTTGAATACTAAAATTAAGAAAATGTTATTTGAATCCTTTGTAATTATTATTTTATTATGAATTTAATTTCAATGAAATTTCTATTTACGTACTGCTGAAAGTACTTAATAAAATAAGTGAACTGAAAAATATATATGGTGTTTTTACATTGAGAATCAACTGAAACTAAATATAAATATCCTTAAAACTAATTTCTTTTATGTATACGTTTTTAAGTTTTTGTTGAAATTTACATCATTCTTTTTTACCTGGTGAATTTTATTAATATTTATTTATTAAGTAATGAAGTGAACTATATTTAACTATCTCTGTATTTATTTATATATATGTATTTTTCTTTTTTTCTTTTTTGCCATTTTTTATATTTTTTAATTTACAAACTAAAAGCGATAAATACTTAAGTTTTTATGATATAACTTAAATTATTCTATAATTAAAAAATTCAAATCATTTAAAGAATTTTTTTAATAAAAAGAATAATTTTACAAGTATTTATTATATTAAGGTACTACTAAATGTAATAAATAGTGTAAACAAACTTATATAATCGAAAACTATATAATCTGATTAATTAACTTTTTTTAAATAATAGTTATACATTTAGATACTTAAACTGACAGTATTTTTCACTAAGAAGGATATATTAATTTTAATTAATATTTATCTGCTGTAAGCAGATAAATTGTAATTAATTGGTAATATTAGAAATACAACATAATTTATAATTAATGTGTTGTACTTGCCAGAGCCAAGTACATCATTTATTCGCTTATAAATATCCAGGTTACATTATTACTTTGAATATAATTAATTATTATAATAATATGAAACTTAATTAAATGAAGATGTTTCTAAATTGATCTTAAATAAGTGAGGAATACATAGATAATGTAAAAGAAAGGGAGAGATTGAGAAGCGGTAGAAAGGATTTCAATGTGAGTCATTGGTACAAAAACCACATGTTATTGATTGATTGTTTCCAAAATATAAAAATGAAAAATTCTTTTTAATTATTTCTAAATATATTTATTCTTTTTCCCAATCTTCATATTTACTTTCATCTAATTAGCTGTATAATAACATGGATTTAGATTATATTTCATTGAAATTTTATTTATGTATCTGTGGATGTTATAAACAACGTACATCCAGTGATCTTGGAAAATTCAAATGTCTCAATTATATATGTAATATAAGAAAACAACAATTAATTTACCGAAATAATATAAATAAAACAATTCATAAATTATTAAATTCATATATTTAAAATTTAAATACCATTGATTAATTTTACATAATAATATTTGACACAACTTTATAACATAAAATATGTAAAATATGTTTGCATAAACAGACCATAATATAATTAAAAATTTATAATTTTTTATTTGATACATAAAAATAATGATTTATTAGGTTTTGCTATAGATATCTTACTTTCATAGATTATATTAGTAATATTGATTTAATTTCATGATTAGATATGGTTTTTTAAATATTTTTTAATAAGTTTTTCTTATAAAGAGTAAAAAACCTTTTCTAGGATAATTATTTTGATGAAATACGTATATTAATTTTTTTTATTAAATTGAATTTAACAAAAATACATAATATTTGAAATAAAATTTGTATAGATTTAAAAAATTTTTTAAAACTAACAAATTTTTTTTCAATCAATAGAATAATTTTTGGAATTTGTTTTTCTAATTAGTTTTATATTTCTATTTGAAAATAAATTAAATTAATCTGATATAAATAATATTTGGAAATCATAAATAAATTTAATTAATCATATTAAATATAATATATATATATATATATATATATTATAAATATATAAGGTTAGTGACTTGTAATTATAAGTAGGTAGGAGAATTCTGTTTCTTATTTTAATTATAAAAGTAAAAAATAAATTTAGTTGTTTTAAATTTATGAAATGAATTATTATTAACTTATATAAACAGAAAAATTCAAATTTGTTTCCTTTATTGAATAATGTTTTATGTATCGAAGTGTGCAAATAAAAATTAAATTAAAATATAGTATTTATATATGATGTTTTATTTTTAATTTCATTTTTAATAATTAGATGTATTATTTCATATAACTAATATTAACAATATCTTATGTGTCTTAATATTATTCAACAAAATATTTAAAAATTAATGATAAATATTAGTTTCAATTAATACTAATCATCTTTTCTTAAAAATATTGATTTTTGCAGAATCCTATACCAATAAAATATAAAAATAATATTTAAAAAAATGCTAAGATATTGTAATTAATACAAGTTTTTACAATTTAAAATAGATAAATATATTTATGGATATATTTATGCAAGGAGTACAATATAGCATATATATTCAAGTTTTTTATTTAAAAAAAATCAATTAACAAATTATTAACAAAATTCATTATAAAAATCATTAACAAATTTCCGAAGTAAATTTTATTTACAAATAATAAAGAATATAAATGAAATATCATACATGTAAATAGTTAAATTAATATTATTATTGTTCTATTCTATTTTTATATAAATCAACCTTTAGTATTAAAATCTTTTAAGGTGTTTATTCTTAATTTAACGTGTTTTGGTATTTAAATATTATATTGTGATTTTGAATTTACTATAAAAATATATAGTAATTTATACCTATGATATTAAATATTTATAATTATATGTATAATTATAATAACAACTCTATAATTATTATATTATAATAACTTTTTTGACGAAAAATGAAAAAATTTTGAATAAAAATAATTCAGTCCTCAAAATCTTTACAATTAAAATATAATATTTATAAGTTTTACAAGGGAATTTTAATTTCTAATTTTTTATTTAAAATATTTTTGTACAATATCTACAAAAATTGACCACCTAAGAAAAAAAATGTTAAAATTAAATTACATATTAAAATATTTATAATATTTGAAAAAAGGTGCTTGTAAGAATTAAAATTTAAAAGATTTTTATTCAGTATTTTTAATCTTAGGAATTTAATAGTCTGTATTCAAAATGATAATCACATTATAAACTTATCATATATAAACTATTTTTTAATAAAATATATTATTTTAATATTATTTTATTTGTTGTTTAATATTTATTTGAATCTATAATTTTTTTATTCATTAAGTTTTACTAGTAAATAAATATAAAATAAATATTTATAGAATCTTATTATACAACTATATATAATTTTACAATTATATAGTAACTAAATTCCTTATTTAAATAATTATTTTATGATATTTTAAAATATAAATAATCATTTTTTATTACATATGTTGTTTTTATCAATATAGCAATATTTTAAAAAATTCAAAATTATTTAAAATAGTTCATTGTAACTTTGTTAAATTATAGTTATAATATATTTTAATTATCGGATTTTTTTTAATTAATAAATTATTAACTGAAAAAATTTTTCTCCTTGATCAATTCATTAATTCCCAAGTAAATTATATGATTGTGTAAGTCTAAAACACTGACTTCTGTTTTTAAAATTAACTTTGATTGTTGATATTAATAAATAATTTTGTAGAATAATTGATTAATTTTTTTCAATACTTTTCAAAATATTCGAACTTATTATTTTTTATGTATAAATTATCTTAAAACAATACACTAAACCAACGATATTACATTGTAATATTCCTTCTCTCGTTCCTCTTGATCCATATAATTAGTTCTACTAAAATTATCTCTCTCTACCTAGTTAATTCTTTCTATTTATTTCTTTTTTTTATCTCATATTGTTTTTTTATTAATTTTTGTTGATATATTATAAATTGTTTGAGAAGTACTCGATTCGGATGAAAAATTTGATTGTAGAAACATATAAAATTTACGTCTTTCGTTTTCTAATATGCGTTGTATTTATATCGATTTGTTTTTAAATTCATATTGAAAATTATGGTTTATTATTCACCGTAAAAGGTAGCTATTTCTTCCTGTGTAAATTTTTTTAATTACATATAGTTTAAATAGTATATTTATATTATATTTAAAATAGTTATCAATGGTTTATCAAATATTATAATTCTACTTCTAACGATACTTTGTAGTTAGGTAAAAGATTGTTATATTTGATCGTGATTATCAATACTTGCAAACTATATATACACAAATGCCTTCAGAAATAAGAAGGAAAATTCGAACTAGTACAAATAAAGTATGAAATAATTATAGAGAATTACCTGAAGTGCTATTACATATAATATAAAAGTTATCACATTAAAATAAACTTGCCTTTATTATTTGAGTCTTCGGATTATTTCTTTACAAGTTAATGATAAAATATTTTTATTAATAAAAATCATAAATATAAGACTCATATTATGTAAAAATAATATAAGATTAAAAAATAGTCGAAATTATTGGTAAATACTTCTATACTTAAAAATGTACGTAAGTATGGTTCAAGAATAAATTAATATATTATATACTTATAAATTCTTAATATAGTTTTTCATTTTTTATATCCTTTAATAATTTTTTTCATATTGATATTATCAATATGTAGTATATATTTTTTCATAAATTAGTTATATTGCATTTAAATTTTATATGTTGCAAAAAATAATTTCTAAAATAGAATTAAATGTAAGATTTAAAATTTTAATTAATAAATACTATTTTCATTTTCTTTATAATATTTATTATTATGCTGGATTATAAAATAGAAAATAATTTACATTATTAATATAATTCAAATTTATCCGAGATATATAAAAAATATTAACAACATTATGTGTTGAGATTCTATACGTATAAATTTGCACAAATGTAAATATTTTTATTAGTAGTGGTTACATTTGTATTAAAACCGATAAATTTACCATGCAAAAAGATAATTATGTATTATTTTATATTAACAATATTTTAATACATTATATAATTTTTAAAACAATAAGACTTTAGTCACAATCAATCCAATAATATCCGAATAATATGCAATTGATTGTAAATACTATAGTGTACAAGAAGTAAACTGATTTAAATATCGATTGTATCATTATTATATCACACCAAATCTTTTTTTTGGTGAATCTAGACAAAAATGAGAATATAGAGTTATGAAAAAAACTTATAACTTATATTGATGATGTATTATGTTGTTATAATTCTAATACTATTCTGAATTCCACATTAAAGAATTATCGTGTAATCAACAACAATAGTCACTATATACATAACTATTACTTACATGTTATAATTTTTTAATTTTTTTATTCAATTAGTATTTTCTTATTTAAAAAATAGTTCACAAAAACTATATTTAATCAGGCAATTAACTTTTTTTAAATCTTTCAATTATCTTATTAAAATGATGTCTTCGTCTATTAATTTAACTATTTATAATAAATTAATATATGATATATAAAACATTTAATAATTGATTATAATTATAATGCAATAAATTAATTATTTAAATATCTATTATTCAATTGCAACTTACATCTACAGAAACTTTTATGACCTAGATTAAAAATCTGATATAATATAAACCTATTTACTTTTCGATTGTATTTCGTGAATGTTGCTTTCCTATTTAATACTTAATCTAATTTTTTATTTTATTTTTTTATTTTGAAAACTTATAATATGGCAATTTTACTATAAAATTATATTTTATCTTTAATTAAATTTAAAATTTTATCTTCGGGGAATCTTTTTTTCGTGTTTTTATAAAAATATGTGTGAAATACACTAACTGATATAGAAAAATATACAGTAAAATGAATGGTTGTTTTATTTTATGTATTTAATTGTATTTTACTGGATTTAACAGCGTGAGGATGAAAAACACTAAAATTTAATTTTTTATTGCTTATAGATTATTGATTATCTTGATTTTTTGTCTACATATCGAAGATCCTTTTTTCATAAAGCATTCGAGAAATTTCATGATTGCTCTATTGTTTTTATCGAGATAATATTAACGGCATTGAAATTCTTTTTTTACATTAAAACATTAATTCATATATACCACAATAAGTTTGATCGATAATATAATTTTTCTGTGCATCTTTCGATTTTATGTTTCAAGCCTTATTTCCGTTATTGTTTATTTAAAATAGAATAGACATTGTAGGATCTATTACTTTTAAATGTAATATAAACATTTTCGATATATTTACTTAATACATTAGTCTGGATTAAGTTTTTTTTATATTCATGTGTACATTATAATTATTAAAAAATAATTAAATTTTTAAACTATAGTTTATATAATATAAAATTGAAGACTTTTCTATGGTATGTTTAATCGATTAATGAAGCATTTATCAGCTTAAATGTATCTAAAGTCTATCTTTCTCTACTGAATTTTTTTTTTATTACTTTTCTATATGTTACTTATGTAATTTGTTTTTTATATCAATCATTATATCGATATATTTATAAAAAATTTGAGCATGATATAATGATAATTTTTAGAATGTTTCAAAAATATTTGTTTTAAGTAATTATTAAAAAATAAATTGTTATTATTTATTATTTTTACCATTACTAATAATAAATAAATTATATGTTTTAATAATAGTTTTTAATTATAATTTATTATTTTGGTGAACTAATAGCATAATAGTATATTTGTAAGTATTCACTAAGTCATAAAGATAAAAAGTAAAAAATAAGTGACAGCTTTTATAGTAAACTTGAACAGTTATTTAGTATATTCTCCGCATTGATAGTGTATCTGACTTTAATGTAAAAATTGATGGAAAATAAATCTTTAAATGAATTCTAGAATATCAAAATTTATTTAACGTCATTAAAAAATCAAGATAAATTAAAAAATATATAAATCAGATTTAATGCAATAGTGAATAATTCATCATAAAAAATTTTATATTATCGATTACTACTAATTATAATTTACGTTTTAATCCTTTATAAATTATAATTTTAATCGGAAATTTCTTAAATATTAATTAGAAATTAAATTAAGCTAAAAAACGTAAAAATTTCATAAAGTCAAAGAAATTATTAAAAATTTATAAATTTTTATTAAAAAATTTAAAATTTAACTATTAAATTTTGAGCGAATTATTTTTATTTACTGAAAAAATGTAAAAAAGAATGTAAGTCAAATTAAAAAGAGTAATTAATAAAAAATATTTAGAAAAATATAATAAATCATATAATTGTGCAAAATATAGAAAATGAAAATATCAATATTTTAGAAATTAAATATTAATCTTAAGCTAAAAATTTAGAAGAGGATCTGAAAGTATTTATATTTAAAAAAGATTTTCGTTCAAATTTTAATCTCTAAAAATAAGTATAAATAATAAAGTAAAAGTTAAAGTTAAAAATAATAAAAATAAGTTGTAACCTATTAGTGAATAAAAGTACTTTTGCGAATTTATAAGAACATGATCTTAATAAATAATAAAATATTATTTTACTCGTTTCAAAATTTTGAAAATTATAGATTTCAAATTTTTTAAAGAGTTTTAAACATATACAAAATACATACAATCCGCTAAACATTCATTACAAAATTATCAACCTAAATATAATGTATTTACATAGATATTAAAATACTAACTATTATAAAAAGTATCAGCATTATAATTACTTCTTTCTAATAATTTTATTATATTTTGATAAAGAAAATCATAAGCATGGTGTATTTCATGGTGGATTTTAAGTTAAAAAAATATTCATTGACAATATAATTCATATTCCATAATTATTTGATTTGTCTTATTCTATAAAAGAACTAAGATATGTTCATATTTATTAAAAAAAGGACTATATTCTTTGTCATACACAAAATTTGTTTCGTTATTATTCTTTATATTTCTTACATAAAGTTATATATTTTAATTAAAAAATTTAATTACAAATATAGTCTTAGAACTCAAATAAAATGACTTTTAGAGAACACTACTTTTTAATGCACAGCATTTATGTGTTTTTTTCTCTGTAATAATTTATTTAAATTATAATTCAGCTTTTAAAAAATCGTTCTAGGATTTTTATTAAATTACAGCTTTTGCAATTGAATGACAGTATTATAAAAATTAGTGAAAATATATGCATTTATATAGTGAATAGTTATAAAAATCAGTTGCTACATTAAAAAATAAATTATCTGGTGAAAGGGATACTAGAAATTTATTAGTAAATATTTACCTACCATATATACTTTTTATTTAAGTAATAAGAATTTATTATTTCAGCTGTATACTAAATTTTTATTCAAATATTTAACTTAATCGAATTTTTGCTAGTAAAGTAAATAATAATACTTGTAAATAGTTGCTTGATTTAAATTATATTTAAATATAATTATGGTTTATAGATAATTCAAAATTCATCACTATAATTATTAAATGCAGTATACTAATAGCTTTTATTATTTTCATAATGTTTTTAATTTTTTCTGCAAGAATAATTTAAAACAAATAATAAATTGTCTGAATTAGATTTGCCTTGTTAATTGATAAAAAAATATTTTAAAGAATTTACTTTTTAAAGGAGAAATTGAATTTCTTTCTGAGTATAATTGAATATATTTAGTATTAAAATTCAGTACTTTCGTGTCTTATTTCGATATTATTATATTTTCATATTATTAACGTATTTAATATAATTTTATAAAATAACGAAAAATAAAAGGTTAACAAATTTCAATCAATACTTGCTTTTTATAATTTTAGTTAGTTATCAAGATTTCAAATAGTAGAAAATTATATATCAAATAAACTATAACATAGATTTGGCTTTTAAATATTTAAAAATATTTATTATATAAAATAACTATTTTAAAAGAAAATTATATTATTTTTTTACACACATAATTTTAATTTTGTATAATTAATTCAGATATTAAATAGATACCTTTAGTATCTTATACATTTTCATAAATTTTGTCCTCATCTTGCTGATAGTTTATATTCTATAATTTTATTTTAGAATTTAAGTATTCTTCAAATTGACCATTTTGTATTTTATGTATTTTGTATAATTAATAATATTTTGTATAATTAATAATTGTATTTTCAATTGATAACATATAAGCATTTGGTTTAGGCTGAATTTTTAGAAATGGTTATCTGCATTAATATTATTCATCAGTACCTAAATTTTTTAATAATGAAACAAATATCTTTTGCATATAAAATGGAAAATATTGGCTCAAATATATATAAAAATTCCTCTAAACTAATCAAAGATATTTCTTAGATTACACACTTTTCAAATATTTTTTTTTTTTAATTGGAAATTATTTATTAAATATTGAAAGTTCAAAGACCATGCAATTATACTGGTAGGTTTCTTCCATACCACATATCTGTTATTTTTTTCCTATCTTGTTTCTGATACCTAATTTTTCCTTATATTTAATTCTATTAATTATTAATTTAATAAAAATTTTTAAACTTATTTACTATTTCTTTTAATTAAACTTTTTATGTACTTATAGTATATTTTTATGTACAATTTTTAGACACAAAACTTATTATTCCATATTATTTAAATTTAATTAATTTATATTTATATATTACTGTGTATATATACAGCAAAATTTTAATTATAATTTTATATAAACATAAATATTGTGTTAAAATTAAAAGCATGTCTGAAATAACTAATGTTAAAAAATATTGATTTTTTTTTAATAGCTTTATTGGATAAGCATTCTACATTAAATAATGATATATTGTTAATACAAAAATTATTTGCAGAATTATTAATTAAAATTCTAAAAATTGAAAATTTTTATTTTCTGGTTTTGAAAAAAAAATGTTAAATAACAATGTCAAATAATATTTTTAATAAAATACTATTATAATAAATTAATAGTAATTAAAGTAGTATTCTTAATATTAATAATCAAGAAAAACATTGGCTTGATTTAAGTAAATTATATATAATAAAAAACTTTTGAATTTTAACGTATAAAATACTTTATATTTTACTCATAATATTATTATGTATAATAAGTAAGACAGTTATTTCATACATTATTTTAATTTTAATTAATTTAATTTTAAAAAATTCAATTCATTTAATTATAAGTATTATTAGAGTATTAAAATTATTATATATTTGTTTATTACTTATTTTATTGTATGATTTTTTTAAATTTACTAGTATAAATTGAAAAAATAATATGTATTATTAGGTTCATAATTGTATTATACTCAACTAAGTTTATTTATTATTATAAATATTTATTTAAATTGATAAATTTATGAGTTATTGTATAATTATAATTTAGATATTTTCCTAAATATAAAATAAATATAATAAATCTTGGAAAAAAATTAAGATGAATTATTTTAATATTTACAATATTCAGAATGTATTATCATAAAAACAATGTATATATGTTTATTGATATATATATATATATATATATAATATATATTATATATATATTATTTATAAATATTACATATATTACTAAATCAATAAAAGTGATTAATTATACTAAATAAAACTAAATATCTTTTTATTAACAAACACGTAAATTTTTACTATGTCTTCATATTTCATGGACCTACGATTTATCATAAATTTATTTGAAAATTTTTCAATATAAGGTTATTTATTTAGTACATATTATGATATGTATAAAAATTATAGTTAAATTTAAGTTTTATTATATGTATACTAAAAATAACATAGGCCTTTGTTAATATTTTTTTAAAAAACATATTATTAACTTTGAAAATTTCCAGACAGATATGAAATTTTATTTTATTGGAAAATGGATAAAAGACAAAATTTTTCTTCAACAGACATAAATTTTTATGATATTTTAACGTTTTTTTAAATATGTCATTTTATTATATAAAAAAGTTAAATTAAATTAATAGTTAAAATATTTGACTTAATGAGAAATTTTTACTCTGTTCCTCTGTAATCTGCTCCGGAATAGATAAACTAGTTGGTTCACCCGCTATAGAAATTGTAGATACACGTCTAGGGCGTGCTGTAACATGTCCTTCTACATCATTCCATATTTGGATATTGGCTTTGCCAAAAATTAAGAAAATCAAATTCGTCACGAAATAAATTGTTGCAGTGATGTAGAAGACGAAATTCCATTGAGACACATTATTCTATAAATTAATCAAAATTTGTGATTAATATGCAAATAATGTCAATTTAAAATATATTTATGAATATAATTTAAATTAATGATTAATATATGTTAATATGATTTATAGTTAATTATGTCTTTTTTTGAAAAAATAATATTTTTTATAAAGTTTGAAGGTTAGTGTTAATAAAAGTTTATTAACGTCTCGTAAGATAAATTATTTTTACTTCTATTATTTCTCTAAATTTTATAAAAATAATTATGATATTTTTCGAGTTTGTAATTACGCGCATTCAAAAATCTAAAAAATCCATTTAATACGACCCCACTTATTATAAAAACACTTTTTACATAATTTGTGATATTTTCCTATAATATTTTAAGAATTTTTAATTTTAATAATTTTATTTATTTCACTTGTGAGAAACTATTTGGTAATAATATACTTGAACGAAATTAAGTTATCTTTTGTGGAGAAATAAGTAAATAATGTTTTTAATTAAGATTCTTATAATACGTGAAAATATGATGCATAATTTTTCTAAAAATAGTATAAAAATTGTGAATGTTTATGAAATAATGATGACAGAATATATCAAAAGAATGACATCATTTCTTTTACACTGCAAAAGGGGTTGTATAATATTAAAGCGAATAGATTAACGTATTCGTAATGATTGGTTAAAATTTATGTTGCGATAACTACATAAAATTTATATGATAAAGGCTGTTTAAAAAATATTTTATAATACGAAATACGTCGTGACGATTGGATAAAATATAAATAAATCAAGCGCATGGAGAAACGGAGAAAAAAGTGATAAGATCAAACAACGAAAATTAAGTAAAAAAAATATAAATAAACCAAAAATATTATATACTTTCTTTATCCATTCTCGATTGCGCATTTTTATATAAAACTGATAAATTGACGTCATCTTTGTATATTGATATTTAATTAAATAATTATTGTAAGAAAAAGACGATGTGAAAGATTATCATAATTCAGAAAAGAGAAAAATAAATATTATACAATTTTTATTAAACTATTTTTAAAGAAAGTATATTCTATTTATAAGCCTTATTGTTTGTGTACGAGAATGTTTAAGCCTGAAGAAAGGAAAGCCCGTAACTAAAAAAAAGGAAAAGAATAAAAGAAAAAAGAAAAAGAAATGGAAAATTTTTATGGTAATATGATGTGAAACTCAAATATTTAAAAAAAAAGACATTAATATATTTCTTACGGTGAGCAAAAAAGGAAATTTCAGGAAAAGTATAATGAATGAAGGCATTGTTAAAAAATTAGCAAAGAAAAAGTTGCAGGGGATATGTATAAATATAAAAATAACGCATTTGTTTAACAACATAATTAATTTATTTCATTTTAATATTTATTTTCTTTAAAATTTATAACAGATATTATATTAATCATTTATAAATAAATTAAATAAAAATTTTCTACTTAATAAATAAGACAATGTCAGTTAAGTTACTCGATTACAATGCTATTATTCATTCATATCATAGTAATGTAACATAAGGAAAATAATATCTAAACTATATATAAGAACTTCAAAATTGTAATAGATACACTACTAGAATTTCTAGAGAGGGAATATAAAAAATTACAAAAATGTATATTTTTTTAATACACTTCTTATATATTTAGATACGAATTTCTTGCTCACCAAAATCGTTTGATAAATTAAAGATAAAATAGAACTGGTGTGGCTAATGCTCAGCTAGTTGCTCTGACACCTAATTAATTACCTTATAAATTATGAAGGATGCAAATTCTATAAGATTACTAAATTGGAAAATCTTATTCTACGACATGTCTTTACCTAATTATTAGATCAATCGAAATAAGATTACTTTACATTAAATATACTATACAGTCATTTATATATATATAGGTATAGTTTATATTGAAATAAGTTAATTTAAAATACGTCGAATCTTATAGCTTAAAAGTATGTCTTACTTCTAATAGGAATATTCACGCAATAACTAGTATAAATAAAATGTGTACTAGGTCAAAGTCACACCACACCTAAACTTTTCGACGGTAGTAGCTGAACGAATAGATGTATTGAACATATGTGTCTAATACAACAGCCTTAGTGACATATATGAAATATTGTTCGGATAGAAAAATCTAAAAATATAATTAGAAAAAGACTCATCTTTAATAAACTGCTATTCACAGATTTTTTTGTTGTATTATTAAAGTAGAGAAAAAATGTTATAATATAATATAAGGGACTTACAAAGTGTAATGTAAGGTAATTACAAAGTATAATTTTATTTGGCATTATTTTCTTATAAACACTTAAAAGAATTTTATAAATAACAAAAATAAACTAAAATTACAAAAAATATGATTGCGAAAGTTATTTATATCATTATAACTTATTAATATCTACATTAAAAAGTTTTTCCAGAGTTTAAAAAAATTTTCAATTAGAGATATACTTCCTATCAGTTCATAATAGGTAATAAAAAATATCCAAAAGTAACTGGAGAAAGACTGATTTGATATAGTAGAGAACTGGAAATTAAATTCAAAAGTTTTCCATTTTTCTATAGTATACCAACGAATATTAAACATATGATAGAATTTCTTACATCCATTATCAAGAAATTAATTACGAACAACTAATGATTCCATAGATTATTCGATAAGAACAGTACGTAAGAAATTAATTTGCAGTAAAATCTTATATCGTGGTCAATTTGCAAAAAAAAAACTTTAAAAATGATTATATCAAGATAAAGAAGAATTTAGTAAGTTTTTGAAATATATAAAAGGAATTTTAAATAGAGATTTAAATTTTAAATGGTAGATAAGTGTAACTTATTTACTGAAAACCGGATTATAAAAAATAGATAAATAATAGGTTTGAAATTATTAATATTTAAAATTTTTAATTAAATTTTAAATTTAACTTAAAAATTATGGATTTTTTTAATAGAATTGTGAATAATGATTGAACATTTAGAGTATATTTAGCATTAAAATTAGAATTTGGAGGTAAAATAAATGGTGTATTTTTCCAAAGCAGAAATTCTGTTAATTTAATATCGTGATGAATATTTGAAATAATAAAAAGAATAATAGATGAACATATCAAGAATATACCAACATTCGAATTATTGCACGTAAAATAATATTTCTATAAAACAAATAAATCAATGAATGCTGATGTAGCTTAATCGATCGATTTCAATTAAAAGAGAATGATCAATAAAGATAATGAACTGATAGTGAAATCGCTCTACGATTAAAAATTATTTTTTAATCTATAGTTTGAGATTATAAATGCATCCATGAAATCACAATTAAGAATTACATTAGGATCCACAGTCTTACTTTTGAAACTATTACTGAGAAAATAGAAATTTTAATTTTAATTAAAACCATGGAAATCTTCTTGGTAAATATAAGAAATTTAATTTTAAATATTATACCTTAAAGTTCCTACCGTAAGATACCTTGCTGATTTCAGCAAGATGGAGTAAAAACACGAAAAATTATTGTTGTATCTTTATAAAAGAACAAAGTAATATTTTCTAATAAAGAAAAATACATAATAATAATTTACAAACTAAGTATCCAATATAAATAAAATTAACTAAACTTTGAATATCTTCTTTACTGACTTACATCAGGAAAATCATAGAATGCATACTGCTCTATTGATTCTGCGCATTTTTATTTATTCATGAGCATTCGCTCTAATAATTTAATATGTATACTAAACGTAAATAATACTACATTGAAATCTTAAAATATAGTCCAGAAGGGGATGTTTGACAGTTGAAAGTTTTGATTAAACTATACTTGGCTTCAAAAATCTAATGTTTGGAGAACGAGCAGAAATGATCCCAGAAAAATAATAAAATAATTTACAGATTTATTTGAAAATTTACTTCTATCTAAATAAACTTCGCATTTATACATCTAAGAAATACAGATGGTTCGCGTCTGAATTATTTTATTTCTACTCATATTTAGGCCAAAATAGAAAATCGGAAGAAACTTCCACTGACATACCTACAAATTAAGATTTTATAGTTTACGATAAATCAATTAGATTGCCAAGGTTATCATTAACCGGCTCTATAAAGAAGGTTGAAAAATTAATTTATAATTTATAATATGAAAATATTTCGGTTAAGAAGTACAATCCAAAAACAATTATATAAGAGTTCAATGATTATTTTTACAAGCAAACAAGGTGGATAATTTTTAATTTCCTTTTTAATTATTAATTTATTAATATGTAATTTTTTATTATATATATTTCATTTCATTTTTTAAAATAAACATGTATTCACTATTAGAGATTAAATAAATAAATAAATGGTAAAGATTTGTTTATTTAACATTTTTATATTTTCGGTAAATTTTTAATTAATTTATAACTCTCATTGAACATTGGTACTATCATAATTGGTATTGTGAATTTTCTATATATTACTTTGCATATATTCAGTGGTTCTTGCGATAGAAATAGAAAATAGAATGTTTTATGAAAAAAAGAAAATTTTTTTTAATATGTAAGAATGTGTCTATTATTACAAATTTTAAAAATGAACTGTCAACTCTGTTCATAAGAACTATCTTTTTTATTTGATTTTCATGTGAAATATTACATAATATTTTTCTTTCATTTAGCTAAAAAATGCGTCCTCATATTTAATATAAATACAAATAGAACAATAATTTGGAATCAGCTTTTGAGATAAAAAAATTTAATTCAATTTTTAAAAAATAATCTTCTTGGGTATGAAAATTTTCATTGTAAGAAATTTAAATAAAGCAAATCTAAATAGATTATACGATTTGTATGATATATTTATTCAAAAATTAATTAAAAAATTTTTAATATATATGTAGAAAAGTAGAAAAGTGGACAGAAAATCATCATTAGATACAACATAAAATTTTCAATTTTGATTAAATTATTAATTGTATTTACTTAATTTTTAACTTATATTGATTAAATATATTTTGAAATTTTTTAAAACTTAATGATAGGATTGCAAAACATTAAGTAATTTCTAATATTAAATTATAATTTTTTTTTGTGTAGAAAATTTTTTGAAATAATTTTATTTATAATAAAAAAAGTTAATAAATAAATACTGAAAAAAAAATGCAATTTTAAATTAAAAAAAATCCTATCTAAATTTTGTATTAAATGATAAATTACAAAAAAAAAAAAAAATATCCAGAATTGATAAAAAATCATAGCAAGATTTTATGTAAATTGTCTCATATAAATAAAATATTGGCCTTATTTTTTGTAAAATTATTTAATTAAAAAAAATATAAATATACTTCATAAGCTTTTTTAAATATATATTTTGATTAAACTTAATCTACGATATAAAAGCAAACATTCTACTGCATTATTTGTATAGTAATTTCTTATTTATTGAAATAAGAAAAAAAATCAATTGGTAAATAAACAATTGTCAAATAATGACAAAAATTTTATAATAAATATGCCTTTTTGTTTTAAAAATATCTAAATAAATATAGTTGTAGAAAAATCTTCACCTCTAAAAAAAATACGACATTAATTTTTCAATATTTATAATACTATTATGGCGTTTCTTTAAATATTTGTTAATATAAACATTTGTCTTTGCAAATATATAGAAATTAAAACTAATCGATTAGCTAATATATATTTTCAAAAGCACTTAATGTACTTACACATTTTATAATAATTATTATACAGTATATTTTAGAAATAATTTTCAAGTGTGTATTCATAGTTTTTATTTTATATCCCTTGTATAGCTTAATTATTATTATAGATCTTTGGTTATTTTATAAAGTGAAATAAAAATTTAGTTAAGACTCATAATATTAAACTAATACAATGTTATATATTACTTTATGTTATTTGTTACTGAATGATAATTACATTAAACTTATTACATAAAATAATTATATAATAAATTAAATATTTCTTCAATATAATTAGAAATTTATTATTAAATTACTATAATCAAATGTACATATTTTTTTATTATATCTATACAAAAAATTTTGTAAATTAGTCGATTACATTATGTGACTATGTATATATGAAAGTATTTTATATATGAGATACATATTTTCTTTTAAAGCTATTAATTAAGATTAATAAATATTTCTTAAAGAATTTTCTAAGCATTTATTATATATGTTCAATAACTCATATTATACAAAAATAGTTTTATCAAGATATCAAATATTATTGATATATTTTTTTGCAAGTACGTTGTTTAAAACATTTGGAATATTCCTTCAATGATCACGAACTATTGTAAAATATTTAAAATTACTGTTATTTCAAACTAAACTTAAATTAGTTGTTTATCTATGGAACATATTTTAACACTATTCAATTGCCTATAAAATAAAAAACTGTTAAATTATATGTAGGCAAATATGACGTAAATTTTGAATAGATGAAATGGAAAAGAACGGTCGCTATTGCTATACTAAAGAAACTTATGAATAGTAAAATAAATGAAGAAATATAAATACATCATATTTTGCAATTTTTTCACGAGTATATTTTATTTATTATATTATATTTATTTCCATAATTACTAATACATAACACTATATATAATTTATATTTATACAAATTTTAAATATTAATGTTTTAATTAATTAAAACCTACTTTAATTAAAAGGAATAAGTTAAGGTTGAATAAAATGAAATTTAATTTGATCGTTAAATTAAAACAAAAATTAATTGAGAATAAAATAACGATTATTAAAAGCTCAAATTCAGATATTCGTGTAAAAATGATTCATTTTTGGTAGGTGAAATGTAAAATTGTGTTCAATAATCTTAACAAATATAAATTAACTTAGTAATAATTTATTTTATATCAATTCATATACTTCGCATTCAAATAAATATAAAATTTATGATATATTTTTAACGCTAATGATAAAATTACAGGCAGTAATTACCTTTACGATAGTAACTGTGATTTGACGTTTCATCGATTCAAGTGTAATGATAAAATGCGCTAAAACCGATTTGTAAGATTTATCAGGTATTTTATCAAAAATAATATTAAAATTATAGTAAAAAATATTTTTTTATACATTATTTTCTACACAGTTTAATCGATTCACTAAAATATAGATAGTTTATAAAGAGAATTCAAAGAGAGAAGGAAAGTATGAATACAGTAATCGTTGGGTTTCTAATTTAAAATTAATCATCATTTCTGCGTGAATACTATCATTAAAAAATTATTGTTCTACAATTTTCAATCTTTAATTTATTATTCACGCTATATAAAATATATGTATATAACTTAAAATACATTTATTTTATTATTGAATTAACATAACGAGTTTTAAATATTCTGCTAATACAGGAAAACTTTATTCAATAATGAAATTTAAAATATATGCAGAAATATAAATTAATTTATAAAATAAAGACGTAGTCGTTTAGAATTTATATATCAACCAAATAAAATGATTCATGTAATGTAAAAATTAATATTAAAACACCAAAAATTTTTAATACGTAGTCAATGTATTTATTTAAAATTTGTAATAATTAATCACTAAAAAATATTTGATTAAAAATATTGAATAAAAAATGTATTTATAAAATAAACTAATTTAAAAACTAATTATAATAAATTACAAATAAATAAAAGTTAATCTAATCCAATTACAATATTGCGAATAATGACTCTGTATTAACTTTTTATTGTATATTATTTTAATGGATAAAGTTTTTATTTTTACTAAACAAGAAGACATGTTAAAAGAGAAATTGTAATTACTTATCTATTTGATTAACTTCCTTTTTTAATGATAGGAATTACAGTTTTAGTATATACTTTTTCAATCATTAAATTATAATTCTAGGTATTTAAATAAAATTTAAATATATAGTAAATCACTAAATATTGTATTCTGAGTAAAGTACAAAAGTTTTTCATTTGAAAAAGATTATTTTGTATTATAAAATATTATTATAAATTTGTATTTATATATTGATAATTAAAAATTTACTGCAATAATAATGAATAGTACATCTTATGTATTACATAAATTTTAATTTATTGTAATGTTATTTTTGTTTAATTTTATTGTTTTATTTTAATTAATTTATTGTTTCATTAGATATGATATTTGAAAAACTTGTATTTTAATTGATCATTATATAACTTAAGATTTAGTTGCGATAATAATTTAACACATATTATAATAAACAAAAATAAATTTATCACTGAAAAGATGGTATATTTTTAAATTTATATCTAAAATAATTTTCAACTTAGAATGGGTTTTTTTAAATTTTTTTATTTCGTTGAGAAATGAAATTTCTCAAGAAATTATGTTTCAGTAACTGTGTATAAACGAAATGTAATTCGATAAAATTTTGTGATATGTTTTTATTATAAAAATCTATGCATATTTTTAATTTATATAAATTAAAATTGTTGATAAAGCATAAACTGTTGATAAAAGTTTCTTATCTAGATAATCTAAATCAATAATTTTTAAGCTAAATGTCAATTTCTAATCTAAAAAAAATTTTTAAATATTAAACAATCACAAAATTTGAACAAAAAACAGTTTTTAGCTATGAATTGACCTGAATATATCCTTGTAAATTAAAAATTATTAATTACAAAATATTATTCTGAAATGTAGATTGAAGAATAAATAAATAAAGGAGAAATAAAAAACGCTTGATCTAATAAATCGATTTTGTAAGTATTAAACATAAAAACTTTATGATCTTTATTATATTGTACTCTACTAAAATCATATTAATCTTTTGTTGAGAATAAACTACCAGAAGTTTTTTAAAAAAAGAAACCAAAAACATTAAAAACGTAAACTGCAATATCATTGTTTATTTTGAATATTTTGTTCCTGTTCGTTTTTGGATTTTACGCTTTAGAATTTAATGCATAATAAAATTTTATGCCGAGTTTAAATTCAAAATTTAGTATTATATTAAGTATAGCTTAAATATAGCTTCCTTGTAACAGATAATTAGATCATCACTTATTGAAGCTTTACAAATAAGTTAAGTAGTATTATATATTTTTATGTAAAAAGTTAATTTGCGTATATAAATTTTAATGTTATTGGTAGTTTTGTTGTTTAGGTATGTGTCGTCATCAAGTGAACCTTTTTGAACGTCATTTCTTGAACATCAGCTTATATTGATTGATATTTTATTTTATAATAAGCTCAAATATTTTATTATATTTTGTATTATATTATTAAATATATGTTCTTATTTATTATATCAACAAATCATAATATATATTTATTCAATTAATTTTTCTCTCTCGTAAAGTTACTCTTTTATCAATTTTTTTTACATTCTTTAATTTCTGACATGATTTTTTATGCGTGTAATTACGTAGTTCATAAATTTTTTATATATACTGATATTAGTATAAAACTTCAGTGCTCAAAGATAATTTACCTGTTATTTACAGAATGCACATATTTATAAAGCAAAAAATTACCGTACTGAAATGCGTTCAACTACTCTACGTGACTTGATAATTTAATCTTTATTCAAATATTTTTTAATAAAACCAGTTGGTTCTTATTTATAAGATATCAAGTTATCATATAAATAAAAACTAAATTTTTGATTTTCAAAAATTCTTTTGTAATTTAACCTATTAAAAATGGAAAAATGTAAACATATGGTAATTGCATTATCAAAAGTAATAGAAAAATAAAATTAATAAAAATTTATTTCATAATTGATAAACAATTATTTTAGTAAAATAGTTTTTTTATAAAATTAATAAAAATTTCTTCATCTATCTAGAAATGTCGTTTTTGTCATCTTAAAATGAAACAATTTTTACCTTTTTAAAATATTTTTTGTTAAGTACTAAGTACTTTAGTATGATTCAAACTAAAAATATATTTTTTTAAAACATTTTTTTTTATTAATATAACTAATAATTAATACTTTTTTATATTTTTCAAAAATAATTCCTTACTAAGTTTAAAATATTTAGCTGTTTTTATATATACAAAAAAGTTTTATATTGAATTTAATAATTACCTCTTCCGTGATAATAAAGCCACAAATTAATGGTGAAAGGATACCAAGAATATTAGCCAAACAGTTGGTAATCGACATCATTGAGCCAGCAAAGTTAGGACTCAAATCAATGTGATTAATTTGGAAACCACATGTAGTACCGCAATTGAAACCAATCGCCACCACAAGAATCGCTACAAAGACAATACTATTGGTTGTTTTAATAACGCATAATAGAATCATGGCTATAGCAGGAATCCAAAGACCAATACTATTGCTGACTTTGCGGACAATCGGAACAGGAACTCCCTTACTTAAGGCTAAATCCGATAGGTAGCTGATTGGAAATCCTAGTAACCACATGGCTAAATAAGGTAAAGCTGAAACTCCTCCACTCTGTAAGTAAAATAATAATCCTACAGGTTATAATATGTACAAAATTAAGTCAAGTTTTTAATACATCAATCGCAAAAATAAATATAATTGTTTTCATAAAAAAATAGTAAAATAAAATTAAACTAAGTAAATTTCTCTTTTTTATTTAAGTATACTCTTTTATTATTAAAAAAAAATTTTAATGTAAAAGCTTTAATAATTTATAATAGTATACGACAGAGATATATGTACAAAGTTAGGTCAATAAGTTAGAAATTAAAAAGTCAGTTTTTTTAAAAGATTTGTTCAACGTGATCTATTTTATGAGTTACACACTTTTTCTATTATTCTTTAAAATCTACAAAATATTATTAATGAAACTCTTAAAAATAGACTGTTGTCTTGAAGATCACCTCCTGAGAGTTGAGTTCTTGTTCCATAAATCATCTTTTTTTTGGAGAACTAAATAGTTATGGAAATTATAGCTTTCGTAAGAATGGTGAATTCAGTAGTAATTACTAGTGCAATTCATACAATATGGCTGCAATAATACTGGCTGAGTTGCTGATGCGTCGTTGCAGTATCAAATCACTTTTTCTTTAAAAAAGAGGCCATCTATCTTTCATTTTCTCATCGAATTGATTCAATTCAAATTTACTTTAACAGTATATAATGATCAAGTGTACTTAATTTAAAAATTGACTTTAGTTTTTCAAAAAGAAAATCTATGAAAATTATTTCCTTTAAATAAAAAATCATAATTATGATTTTTCTCTTTGATAAAACAATCCTGGCCTTTTTTATGGCAGATTCCCTGCAAAAATTCAGTATATTCAAATACAGTATCCAATTACAGTTACATTTCTTCTTAAGTTTTTTCATCCGAAAGTAAAAAACAAATTACGGATCGATATTTTTTCCTCGTTATATCGAAAAATATCAAACAAGTTTGATAAAAAGTTGGTTATTAAGTCAAAATTAACTTATAAATTAAGTTCTATCAAAAGTTCTAAATGCAGTTGTTTCAAAGATTTTAGTTACAATACCAACGGTACCAACTTTTCTCACTAACGATAGCTTACTTCAATTTGTATATATAATAATCTATTTATAGTATTTCTTAACATTAAATATAATAAATATTTCTATTTATCTACAGATATATATATATATATATATATATATATAATATTTAACATTATTTAAAAATTTATTTAATTTGAAAATAATATAAATGAAATTTCTAATTATTATTTTTAACCCCATAATCTAATAAAATTAAAAACTTTTAGAAAATAATTAATACGAATAATTATAATGATTCAATTAGATAAGAACTTTTTCAAAAAACATTTCGATAAATATATCACAAGAATTTTAATGAAAAGTTGTTATTCAGCTATGTGGTAATAATATCATTAAGTCTTTTAAAAATTATAGAAAAATTGTTTACAAAATTTATGTTTAAATAGAAATAATAGTTAATATTATGTATATATAAAAATATAAGAAAAATATAAAAATCTAGTACTTAACTTGAAAAAGTAATAATTTTGTCTTTGATTTAATTATTACTACTTTTCAATAAGATTTTTTAATTTTTAATTTTTTTAAAAAAATTTCTTAATCTATCTGTAATATTATTATAGTTTTTTAATTAAAATATTTACATGACCAGCTGTTTGTAAGTTAGCTACATTGCAAATCAAAAATAAGAGTAGCAAAAATAGAAGTTCGGCAATTACAATTGCTTACTAATTTATTTAAGATTTAGTTGGTGATTTTGAAAAGAAAAAAAGGAAAAAGAAAAGACAAACCGTGAGTTTTCCTATTAATAGAGCACGAGAAGTATAAAAAAAAAAAATACTGCAAAAGAGATAGAAGAAGACAAATAGCTTAATGTAATAAAAAAGTTCTCATCAAATAGACAAAGAAATTGACAGAAAAAGAAGAACTACCAAAAATACGCAGTTATTCTCACATAATCGTTTTTAATTTTAATTTTATTTATTTTACTTTACTAATTCCATTTTTCTAATTTAAGTGTTAATTTTCATTATTTTTTCTGTATATATTGTATAATAATATTTAATCGTGCTGTGGTCGTACAATCATTTTCTAGTTACATTTTTTTCATTTTGAATTTCTTTCGTTCGATTTTCTTTTGCTTCACTACCCTCATGATCACAATGACCTAATATTGACGTTCACTAAACCAAGCTCTTAGCAGATACCGGTGCATTGTTCAAGTGATTTTCCAACTTGTACGAATTTTAATTTTAAGTGCAGGTATTTGTATTATAACGGAATAGTGCGGAACTTGAAACTACTATACCTTCAGATTTTCGAGCTTGCGAGAGCTTACGTTACGAGAATCCGAAAAATTCTTTACAAGTTATCATCAGTTTATCAACTAGAATTTTTGATAATGATATACTCACCTATGCACTAATGTATAGTAATAGAATATTTCTATCGCATAAAAACGATGTTCTATTGGTAAAAAGAAAAAATGACGAAAGAAGTACTAAATTATTGGGAAAACGATGAAGACCCATGCGATACTAAGCTAAATATTCTTCTAAAAAAAATGATTGTGAGAAATATTGAATCAACAAATTAGACTTTCTTATTTAATCATTCAATAAAAACATATTATATATCATTATTTTAACTTTGTTTTGCTGAAAAAATTTCAGTTTTTAAAAAAAATTTCTTTAATATAATCGATGAGATAGTTGTTATTTAAATTATTAATTGTATAGATAATTGTGTAAAAAATATATTATCAGTTCATATTATAAGTAAAAAACTTAATTAATTATATTTTCTATATAAAAATAAAAAAACTTAATTTGAAATATAAAATATTTAATATAAAATACTTATCGTATATATCAGATGATAATGAAACAGAATTAAATTGCATAAAAAATTGAAATTTAAAATTAAAATTCTAATTACTAACCTTTGAAATATCAAAATCAAGAACAGACTTCATATAAGATGGCATTCGGTAAGAAATGTGTAAAAACCCCAATTATGACCGCAATGGACAATAGTTAGAGCCCACATTGGTATTGATGTAAATATTGACTTCCATGGAACATTCGGTTTCTATAATAAAATTTAAGCAATATAATATTATCATTTTATTTTATATAATATTAAATATAAATATTATTTACTGTATGATAAATGACATTGAGAAATATTAAATAATAAATAACATCTTATTCTATATGAAAAGAGAAATCTATGCTACATAAAAAGACAAATGCGATATAAATATTATTATATTTGAATATTGAAATATAAATTATATAATTATAAGTTTATATAAGTGTTAAAATATAATTTCAAAATAGAACAAAAATAGTTTTTTTAAGTATACAGCTTCCAACATTAAATTTTACAATTACTATAATAAAAGTTAGTAATTTATAGAAATATTGCTAAAGGAACTTTTAAAGAAGTTCAATATATAGTTGTTTCTATTACTTTAAAATGGCTATACTTTCTACTTATAATATTCTTTCTATATTAATTATTTTCATTTAATTTTTTTTAAATGAAATTTTTATTGATTTTAACAAATAATGCCACTGAATTGGACTACAAAAACTTTAACAGCGTTAAATCTGGTTTTAATTGAAAAGAAAGATAATAAAACACCTAATCATAAAATTTAATATTTTAAATGTTAAGAATAAAATCTATAAAAAAATTTTATTCATAATTTATAAATCTTCTTTATAATATAAATATAAATAAATAAAAACATGTTTTTTCTAGCTAAACGTAAGTGATAAATAAGTCAGTATTAAGACCACAGGAACAAGTTATTTCTTTCTCCTCTTCGTGTGTATCATATTTTTGTGAATTATAATGTAGTTAAAAAGAATTTACTCTATATAGTTATTTCTATTTATTTTTTAGTTTGTTATTTATACAGTATATATATATATATATCTATATATATATATATATATTACAAATGTTTTTTTATTACAAAAATTTTAATTAAAACAAAAAATAAAGATTTGAATAAATTAATGCTATATAAGGCTTATGTTTTCAATTAATTTATTAATTTCTGTATATGCAGATGAGTATTTTTAACTCGCATAATTATAGAAATAAACTATATTTAAATTCTTTAAAAATATTAATTCAAAAAATAGTTTTACAATTGTTTGTATTTACTTTATTACCGGTAGATTTATCCAGATTACCAAGACTATTATTGATATAATATGTTTCATTGGCGCTGATTCTCGGATGTTGAGATGGATAATCAGATCCCAAGCAATAAAACAAAATACTCCAAGCTATTCCAAATGTACCAAAAATGTAAAAAATACTAGGCCACCCAATATCTGAGGCAGCAAGAGCTCCGGATATTGGCATCGTTATTACAGTACCAAATTGTGGTCCGTTCATCACAAATGAACCTAATAAATATGAATAATTTTATTAACGTCCTTGTTGGATTATTTTATAAAGTAAATATAATCATATAATTTTAATAATAAACATTATTTAAAATGTTTCATAACGCTAATAATAAATCATTTGTTTTAGTATTTAAGATGACTTAAAAATTAAATAAACTCACTGTAACAATTATGATAGTAATTAAATAATATTAAATTTTTAAAGTAATCTACATATCAAAAATTATTTCAGCAATTAAATAAGTTATTCAACTACTACTTATTCAATAACTGTGTAGAATAAAATTGTCTTCGCGTTAAAAGCATTTTTCATAGATCATTTTTTATATCAATGGAAAATATTATATTTTTATAGCGGAACATGAAGAAGTAATGCTTAATATATTTTTAAAGATAAATAATTATACACAATGTACATTATAAGCTTTAAGAATAACTACATTGACAAATATACTATGGAATTAAACTTGATGTAAGTAATGCACACTATTAACATGAAAGAAACGACTAGTTTAAGAATACACACATAAATATCATATTGAGATACATAAAAAAAAAACAATAATTGGACCGATATGTTACGATTAGGTACAGACCAAATAGTACAAGCTACGAAATTTAGCGGCTATACTGAGATATATGAAATAAGACAATTATTTAAATCGTTCAAATATGATGAACTGAAACAATGTAATAATTAAACATGAATATTTGTGGAAGGTAAAGTGTTGGATACGATATTCTATGGAAATAAAAAAGTAATAGAATGAAGTCGATATACGAAATACAGCATCAATTAGTAAGTGTAATAATAGTTGATCAATATGAGTATCTCAAAATAAAGTGGAATAAGTAAAGATAAATAGTAGCTGAAGAGGATGTAAAAATTAAAGACATTACTACACAAAGAAAAAATTATCAGAAAATTTCTAAAGCAAAGCATAAACGTGTTAAAGAAAAGTACAGAAACTCTAAAAAAAAAAAAAAAAAAACAGTTTAGATGGTTGCTAAAATTAATACCAGTAATTAATAGTATGCAGTAACTTAGGCAGATGGTAAATACATCAACTCAAAACAGATTTTTAAGAAAATGAAAAATAAAAATGTAGTTATAAGAATATCGGGCTAAGGGTCGGTCAATATAAAAACATAAAACTAAAGAGTCGTGTTAAAAATATGAATAAATTTCCAGAATTGCAACAAGTATTATTAAAAGATATTGACACTACTAAAATTATTTTAAAGTAATTGAAATTATATAAAAATATTTATAAAATATTACTATTAGAGTTAAATGAGGCAAGGTACAATTTTCTTTGAGTTATACATTGATTGTTGATTAACTTATTATGAACGAACGTATGATTTATCCTTGATACTTTATTAAATAGAATGGAACACTATTTCAAGTACGCAATTGTGTTCATATACACGACTAATAATCTCGTTATCATTATTGATTTGCGAGATTTTAATAAGATTTAAAATTTAACCAGGTTATATTAAAATCACTACCTGGAGTGTATTGTGAACAGCGGGTGGGAATTTAACCGGATAAACTACTAAAAAAATGAGCCTCCTTTACAGATGAAAATGTAATAAAAAATACTATTCTATAATATAGAATATAATATGAAACTGTACAAATACTATAATATAGAATATAGATCTGAATGTTGGGATATTGAAAATACTAAATAATGCAATAAATATGATATATTTAGTTACTTGTATATAAATAAGGTAAGATGAAAAAAACAAATATAAGCTACCTAGTCGTGCTCTTTCCATTGGCGGAACCCACCGTGAGAGTAATGTTTGTACACAGGGTAGTAAACAAGCTTGACAAAGTCCCATTGCAATTCTGCAACAAATAACTGCTACAAATCCATAGCTAGCTAGTAAGGGTGTAAGTGTATGGAAAATGGAACAGACAAAGATACCACAGGCAAGTAACTTCTGAGCACTTCCAGTATTTGCCATATGACCACTTGGTACTTGTGTTATTACATAACCCCAAAAGAAGGAGCTCAGAATATAACTAGTCGTTTTAGTGTCCCAATCGTACTCCTGCATAACAGAAAAACAATTATAATTGATTTATATGTTTTTATTCAAAGATAAAAATATAATTAATAATAATAAAAATTGAATAAATATAAAGAAATATACGTTTTTTAAAGTACAATAAATAATTATAATATATAATTGTGGATGTATATAATAAATTTTTTATCAAAATATATTAATTAATATTGAAACATCAAAAATTAAATATGACGCTGCTGAAAATTTATAAAAAATCATATTGACAAGGTCGATTCCTCTTGGAGTCACTGCCAAGGATTGCTTAATAGGTGAAAATAAGAAGAATACATAATTTATACTTTGGGGCCGGTGGCACGATATGGTTACGTAGCGTAGATGTTCCTTCTGTTCCCGGGATGAGGGCCTTTATCCGATAAGACGCTTCCGTGACTACGCCGAGGGCATCCCCGCCCGTCGGCGAGCTTAAGTTGTTGCTTAGCTTTTGCTATCATCGCGTGTCATTTTCACAATTTATAGCCTTACCGACTTTTGATTGTATTCGAAAAAACTCAAAGGCCATTTAAGATTTCGCTGAAATCTCAAACGATCATTGAAATATTTTCTTTAATAAAATAAAAAACGGGTTTTAAAATAAAAACCGTTGACTATTGATATTTTTCGCGCGTGCGATTAAAGAAATGTTCGTGCGCCGGACATTTGCTTACGGTTGGGACACGTAAATATATATTTTTACAAATCATCAATCTTCATTTTAAAATAATTAATAATTTTTAAATATTCATTTAGCAAATAAATATTTAAAAAATGTTTATAAATTTTACATACATGTGCAAGAAGAATGAGTAAGAAAAGAATATTACAATGAATGCAATTAATTGCAATGAGCCGTTCAAATGATTAAAATTTGTTTTATAAAAGGTTTTGTTAATAATATTAAAGTTTTTTTTTTAATTAAGAATTAAGTAAAGGCATTATTACAGTAACTTATGAAACAAACATATTTGTAATCATAAGCAAAATTTTGAAAATTATGCATAATAAATTTTTTAAATTCTTATTCTTATATAATATTAGATGAATATTTAAATAAAAATTATAAAGTAACGTATATGTGAATAAAGTTAAAAAAATTTATCTGTATTCCTTTTTGATAAAAACATATGAATAAAATTAATGTTATACATACTGGGAAACTTTGATTGGCAGAATTTTTATTTCTCATAGCCACGATAGCTACAGACATACTAACTCGTAGTGTATATGCAATTGCCATTCCTAAGAACAGTAGTAGAATCTGTACATGTCTCGAACCCAAATTATCTACGGAATTCAATTAACTAAATTTTAATAAATGAATACATTTTTTTCCTAATATAATAGTAAGTGGATTAGTATTAACTATAAATAATATCTACTATAAATAATATTGACTAGATTATTAACCATTAATGAGTTAAAACAGATTATAATCTTAAAATTTAAAAGTACAATATATTATATAAATATATAATATAGTAAAAACATTGTTAAATAACAAAAATATTTATTGCAAATAATAGAAATTAATTAGTTTTTATTCCTTAATAAAATTTTGTCATTTTTAAATACTTTATTTTTCAATTATGAGAAAGTGGAGAAAATAAAAAAGTATGCTCATCGATCATTCTTAAATTTAAAAATTGATTTATCATACCATTTATTATATTATTTTATTGTATTATTATAACGTAATAATTTTATATTTGTATTATTAATCTAAATTTAAGAAAAAAATCTCATTTTTATTCAATGATTTAATAAGTGAAAATGAAAAAACTGCAATTATTTTATGAAAATGAGGTTAGCCATAAGTATAAATATTAATTGATATAATCTACTTCAAATGTTATTATTTGGGTTGAATTTTTATCACACAAGGAAATGATTCTAATTTAATTCTATAAGATTTAAAAAAATTATGTATTATATTTAAAATGTAAAAGTTTATATGGTTTGAATATTATGGTTTCATATTATATTATATAAATTAAAACATATATGTTGAAATAAGTTTAAAATAAAAGTTAGAAATTATAATTAAAAAATGCTCTAATTATAGACGTTATAATAAAAAGTTAAAATAATTTTATAAATACTTAAAAAAAGGTAAAAAAAGCTAGATTGCTTTTATATAGAATTCTATTTATATTTTGTGTGTCAGTAAAATTTTGGATAATTATATAGAAGATTTATAGATAAAAACATTGATCGTAAAAACAAAAATAAAAATTTTCAGCAATATATCAATAATTTTATCTACGTTATATTTAAATTAGTGTTTATTCCATAAATACTTCTTTTGAATTAAACTTAAACCAATATAATAAATTATACTAAAAATATACAATAAATTCCTTTTGATCATTATAAATAATTTAAATTAATTGCAATTATAAACGTTTATATTTTATATTAAAATATTAAACTTGAATTTAATACTTTATTATATTATATGAATACAATTTATCGCATGAAATCTATAAAACAATGAATTAATTAATAATAATTATAACATTATAATACTAATTATTTAATTTTTTAATACATTATATATTTGAAAAAAATAAATTCAAATTAATTTTATAAAAAGTTTTTTGCAATTTTTATTTTTATTATATATGTATAATAATGTATAGAAATAATATAATAGAATATAGTTATTAGAAAAATAGAATATTACTTGGTGGATTTAGATGTTCTTCTTTGGTATGCATTTTAATTAATGTACTCTAATTATTTACATTTACAAAAAAATAAAAGAATATTTGTCCTCGATTCTTCAGTTCTTTACTTCACCACATTAAGAGTCAATTTGAAATGATTTATCTGAGAAAATACAATCTTGTAAAATTTTAATCTACTTTGATACATTATGGATAACGATATCAATACCAAATATCATGTTGTAAATATTATTTAAAAATTTATCACGATAGCTATCATTTATATCCATGGGACAGAATATAGAGTATTAAATATAAAAAATAGCTTCATATTATATAATAATGAAAATATATTCATTTTATACTTCTTATTATACATTGTTTTAATGATTAGTATTTTATATTTTATAATACATTTTGATAAAATAAATATTGAAATGAATAAATAATAAATACCGTTTGTAATTATCTTTTGAATAATACATTAATCATATTTCAAATTTTTTTTTTTTATTTTTAACTATTCTTGATATTTATTTAATCAGATATTTAATAGATTATAAAATATTTTAAAAATAAAATAGGTATTATAATTTATTACAAATAGATCTGAAAATCGATTTGTTTTATTCACTAATTAGATTTTAGAAGTATAATTTATTTAAAAAAATGTTATTATTACTTTAATTAATATAAAAAAAATCTATTAGAATTATAATTATCAAGTTTATCAATTTTTGTAAAAATTTATTAAAACTTAGTTTACTGTATAAATTTAAAAATATACAAGTATTTGTTAATTGAGCTATATAGTATTATAATTAGAGATATGGACGAACATCTAAGACTCATTGTAAACCCTATGCTCTCTCTTATATTTTAAAAATATTAATTTAAAAAAATTAAAAAATATTATTTTGGACAATATGTGATAAATAATTCTATATAATAAAATAACGAAGCGTTAAAATACAAATCCAATTAATATTAAAACAAATAAAGTAGAAAATCATATAAAAAATATTTAATGAAGGATCTTTATACTTTAATATTAAGACATTGATTAAATTACGCAAATCAAACTGAAATATATTTGTTATTCTTCATTAATATCTAATTATTAACTATATATAGTGTAATTATTAAATGATTGAAAAGTGTAATATTATAAAACAAAATCATGAGTTGGAAAATCAAACACTTTATTAAAATAGATTCAGAAAAAATAGGTTGTGATAAAAATATTTTAAATACATTATCGAAGTGTTATGATATATCAGATTCCTATATTATAAAATATATAATAATAATTGTAATAATACGAATAATGATGATGATGATAACAAAAACAACAATAACAACAACAACAATAATAATAATAATAATAATAATAATAATAATAATGTCTAATTAAAAAATTAGTGATGATAATCTTTTTTTAATAAAATCGTTTTTTTAACAGTTCCTTACGAGAATAAAAAAGTATTTTTAATGTTATTATTATTTTTAATAATTCTTGGGGTTTAAATATAAATTCTAATCAAATTATAATTTTATACATTTTTCTAAAATTGAGTTATACAAATTTAAAAATAAACATAGAATTGCATTTGTTCAAATGTTCCAAATTTTATGATAAAATACTTAATTTAATTTTATACTTGTTCTATATAAAAATGTATTAACTCTAAATGAAAAACTATTATAAATTTAAAAATTAAAAGCCATTTGCATAAAAGATATTTTACAATAGATTTTTTTTAATATTCAGTAAATTATCTATATATTTAATGTAGGTTATACAAGTTTTTGAGTTTTTTTTTAGGTTATAATGGCACGCAAGAAATATATAAGTAAATATATATATATATATATATTATGTATAAACGTAGTGCACAACAATGGCTGACAGTTGGCCACGATAAGAAAAAGAAATATTATTGATAATCACCTTGGGTGTATTTTGATGCATATATATATCTATAAAGGTAAACAACTACACAATCACTGGCGGGTTTTGTAATTGGTTGGACCTGTAAACGACTCATCGCCTTTTTTACACGATAACAACTGAGGATAGACAAGAACTATTCCTGTGATACTTAATGCTTAGATGTTACTCTGATTCATGTTGTGTCGAAAACTCCAAAACAATGAACTATTTCTATGCATGTATTACTGATAAATAAAATATAATTTTTTTAATTTCTAAAGTTATTTATTTTCTAATAATACATGAATAATCATAAGGAGCAAAGTTTAAATACGTACTATAATACTATTTAAATACTTGATACCTTATTACAAAGATATAAAGATAAAATAGAAACAATAATTATTATATGCTTAACAAATATTATAAACATTTTTTATTTTAATAATATAAATTCCAACGTATTTACTTTTAAAAAATCTACAATATATATACTTAAAATATCTTAAATTTCCAAAAAGAGTGTCTTGATAATAAAACTAAAAAATCAGTGCAAGCTAATTAGGTTGGTAAACTTAATAAATCCATGGTGGTTGAAATTAATCCTATAAAGACTAAAACTAAAAAAATAGGCATTTCGCTTCAAACTTACCCACTATCCTGTGAAAATTAGTATCTCATAATCATCAACTTTCTATGAATAATGTTTCCAACATTATCCCCATAATATACTTTCATTGTTATTGTCGATTTTCCACTTATACTTTCTTCATCCATTAGTCAACGTAAAAATAGAGTCGAGAAATGAATCCAAGATCCTTTTTTACAAAGAGTATGTTGATTATTAAGGTTCTTCATATCTTAAAGCCGATTCCAATGATGTTCCTATTCCTCTAACTTTGCAACAAAGCTAAATTCAATACTGAGGTATAACTGTTTCTGTAATTACACCTAAGGAAGACTTTTTCTTCTTAAATTTTTCAATTTGCCTTCTCGATGAAAGAAAACTTCTACAAAAATTATAACATCAACAGGCGGCATTCGTATTTCAATATAACTAAGATTTCTGGATTAAACTTTTTAAGGTAGTCTAAGAAAGAAGAATAAACATTTACCAATTCGTAAGTACTAGGTACTCGATCAAATATTATCTCCTGTACATTCCAAATTTCCATTTCTACGTTTCACAATTCGAGAATAAAAAATTTTTATTATACCATATGCCAAATTTATATCATGTATCATGAAGACAATATTTGTCCATTTATCTTAATTTATATTGATTCACCTCCATATGAACAAAAAACCAAGTTAATTCACTTTAAAGTTAGCAAAGTTTCTTTCAAATTTCATCTTCATATTAATCGAGGCATCACAAATCTACAAAATAGCTTCTTTTTTCGACAACTTTCTTAGTAACATTCTCATTCAAGGAAATACTTATTCACTTTACTAAAGACCTAGCTATTATTTATATTATCACAAAAGTAATTTAATACAATATATTCTGTATTAATACATTTTTTCTCCTTTTATCAAATGTTTTTAGAAATAAAATATAAATTTTAATTAGAACATCTTCCTCCTCTTCAGAAATCGGTATCTCGTTCTCAATAGCATTAGATTTCCATTCAAGCTCATGTTTGTCTCTTTAAAAACTTGTAAAGTAGTCTTGATGGAAAACTTATGTGATAATTCTAAATCTCAGTTAAAAAAATAAAATTCTTCTACCCACCCATATTCTCCATACCTTATCCTCAAATGAAAATATTCCTTAAGAGATTAAACTCAGTATCATAATATCACTACTTATATCTCTCCCATCTGGGGAATTATGTTTCCTCGTATACTTAAAACTCTAAATCATTAAGAATTCTCTATCGTAAAGAAAATAAATATCCTCTCAATTGTTTATACGGTGTTAAATGTAGGTTCCAATTTCCGTATCAATATTGCAAATTATTTCAATTCTGGCATGAAAACAACCTCGACTATTACATTCAAATTTTATGATAGAATACGTTGAGTATTACTCCACATCCAAAGAAATATAGTTTTACATATGATAACTTATAGCTCTAGAGTTGACTTTAGGAGGATCCGCCTTTTTTCATATTTCATCTTTATAATTAGGAATATGATGTATTATTTCTCTATTACAATAATAATTAGGTCTTCTTAAAATATTATTTGCACAGAATAGGTATTTTAATCGGAAATTCATTTAACATCATATTTTTATAAATAAAAATCACAATTATTTATAAATTATGAGATTTCATTATACTAATGATTCTTTACAAAGTAACTCATTTACTGGTATAAATTAATTTTAATTATAAATGTATTTAGATTACAACTGATATAATCCTATTCAAAAATTTAAAAGATTAAAAATAATATAATTATACTTGGTTAAAATGTATAGTTATATATTATGGTCAGTTAAGTTTATTAACATTAATATGAAACGTAACAGAATAATTTTCTGAAATCTCAAACTATAATTCATTGCATACCTTCGTAAATATGTATATATTAATGTATATACAGTGCAAAAACGAGAACAAATTTTTTTTCTAATTATTAAACTATTATTAAAAAATTGAGACGAATTATCAATAAATACATGCAGCAATCTGCTATTATATTTTTTTATTTTTATACTTAGATTTCATGCATTTCATCATTCTTTAATTAATATAATTTACACTTATTTTATTATTAAAAGAGAAACTAATATTAATCCTTTTAAATATTAAAAATATTTTTAATGAAATATAAAAAAGATAATGTAATTAATTGAAGTATTCTTATTAATAATTTATTTAATTATTGATTTTCTATTTACGACGAATGTGTATACAAATCATTACTATTAGAGTTATAAAAAATTTATAATATGCTTTATCGAACATCTGATAACATACATGAAAAAATACTATCACATGTAATAAGATTTTATCCATTCTTCTTGAGTGTCGTATCTTTAACTTTTTCTAATTTATATTTCCTAAGAAAAATCAGTCTTGAAATATTTGAAGAATCTGCATATATTTTTAAAATTATTCGATTTAGTTTTTTTATATTTCGTTTAATTCTTTTATATTTCCTAATTAGAGTTAAAAAAGAAAAATGTAAAGGAAAGTAACATTCCTTCTCCAAATTTATTCTAGCTTGCTCTCAAATTGTTTATCAACATAAATACGTGCTTATAAATATGTGTACATATTTTGTGATATATACTCACTTGTGAATAAAATGTTGAATATGCTGAATACAATTTTGATTTCTTCTTATCAGATGATTTACTTTATAAATGGCTATATTACTTAAATTTTAAGATACTTTATTGAAATAAATAAGCATATTATACAAAATTATTGTGAAATATTAAAGCGGAGGAAGGTATATATATATATATATATATACTTTCCTCCGTTTCAACGTAATAAATACCTTATAAATATATATATATATACAAATTATTTGCAAATAATACTTAAATAGAAATATTGTAAATTCAATACTGTAACTAATTCGCATTGATTTATTGAAATTAAAAGTTGTTATCTTACGAAAAATCCACATTAAATGAATTTAAAAAAAAAATGTTTTAAATATAAAATTTGATATCTTCTCAAGTAAGAACAAAACATTGTTTTATATATTTTTATTAAAATTTTCAGTATATTAGTTTTTTATACTTTTTTTATTAATTTGAAATTTGAAACCTCTTAATATTTTATTACAATTTTTAATTATTTTTATTGCAGTTTTTTATTACTCTGTTTGAAATTATAAAATGTATTTAATTTAATTTCAAATATATTTTAAAATCTTACAATGTATAAAAGATTTAAAATTTTATATTAAAAGAAATCTTCTATATTTGAATGTTTTAAGAATATTTTTACATGTTTTTTAATTTATATTTACAAAAAAAAAAACAATTACAAAATTTTTTGTAATATAATCCTTTGCAAACTAATTTGTTACAATAAAACTAAGAATATAATTTTATATAAAATAAAATATAAAAAAATACATTGAGAAATACGTAATATATACCTTATAAATCAACCATATTATATGTACTTAAAATTATTATCTAATATGATATTGAGTATTTATCTTATCAATAAATCAAGTAAGAAATATTTTCTGATTTAACAATTTTGATATTAGAAATATAAATGCATCAAATTGGTGTGAACATTCAGTTTACATATATTTCTGCATCGTTCTATACAATTATGTTTCTTTTTATCTTTTATTCTTTTGTTTATCTCTATTTATTTTTCTTTACCTTTATTTATTTATTTCAACTGCTGTACATACATATTTATCTGTATTTTCTCTCCCTATCTCTCTCTTTTTCTCTTTACGTCATTGTGAATTGAAATATATAAAACATGTTGTTTTAATTTTGTCTAGTTTTAAGTACATATCAACTTAAATACCAATGGTATCTTTTTACGCATGATTCGTTCAATAATAATAGTATTATAGTAATATATATTAACAGATTAAATTTCAAACAAATCAATCAATTGACAATCAATCAATCAATTATATTAAAATATGAATGAAGCGATTACACTAAACTTCTATACACACGAAGTTCTCAAACCCATATTTGCTTGTATTTCTATTTCATTTTTATAAAGATATTTATAAAAAATTTGTTATTTAAAATGTTAATTTAAATCTAATCTAATTTTTTATCAAGTCAATAATATTTTTTAAATGATAATAAAATTTTTTAAAAGTATTGAATAAATTTAATTCAATATATTTTTAAAAAAATATTATTTACCAAAAATTTCATCAGATATTTATTCTTTATATCATAAAAATTCTAATATATTTATCTTAAATAGAATTCAATAATAATTAACAGATTTAATATAACTGATAGTAATTAATACAATAATTAATATATTTCATATGGTTATATTACTAAAAATTGTGATTATAATAATAATAATTAGAAAGTATTTTTTAAAAATAATATTTAAATAGTTTTAATATACAATAATTGATATAATAACAATATATACACTTATTAACCACATATTATGTACATGTTATAAATAATAGTGTTTAGTCAAAAATCTAAATATAAAATCTAAAACTATAAAAAATTATCAAGCAGTTAAAAGACGTATTATAAAAACGAATCTTTAATTACGTTGCTTATTTAGTAGCAATATGTTTAATATTTTTTAATAAAGTATTATTCATTTATACAAATATATTTATAATTATTAATAAAAATGTTCATTAAAAGTTTGCAGAAACTTTAGATAAATTTGAAAAAAGATACGTAGACAACTAATAAAATTTACTAATAAAATACTTAACTTTAAAAAATTGTTTTAAAATATATTAAAATAATCAATTTTTTTATTATTTCATACAATGTAAATATTAACTTTTTTCAATTAAAAATTTTCAATGAAAAATACTTTAAGCTGTAATTAAAATATAAGTTTTTAATATCAATAGTTAATAGTAAAATCAAAAAATAAATTTTAATTGCAACATTTCATTAGATCTCTAGAGCGATGATTTTCTAGATATTTGATTACATACTGTTGATATTGTAATTTGATAAGAACTTTCAGCAAGCTTATTTTTCGTTGACAATGGATCATTCCACCATTGAACTTCACCACTGCCAAAAATTATGAAAATCAGATTACCAAAAAAATAAATTAAGGCAGAGATGTAGAACACTGTATGCCACTGATAAATATCTTTCTGTAATATTTAAAAATAATTTATTAGTTTTCCGAAATTCCTTAAAAATATTCTAATAACATAATTATAAAAATATTATATTAACCTAACTATAACTGTTTCATTATAACCAAAATTATAACTTATATTAAAAAATTTTTAAATAAATTTAAATACATTAATATTTTAAAAAAAATAATAGTTTACTAATTTAAATACTTTAATAAACTTTAAATTAAACACTTGAATAATAGCTAAAATAATAGAGATTCATTAATTAAATTCGAATAATGTTAAAAAAAGTAGTTAATTTAATCTAAATAAAAATTTTTAGATATTATCTTATAAATTATGTTTAAATAAAAATTTTTATTTAAATGTATCATAATTTCATGTTATAAAATTAAATGTATTTAAATTTTGACAATACTAAATATTCAAGAAAAGAATGTACAATCGAAGATGTTAATATACAATTGATTTTTGAAACAATGATTTCGAACTAGATAAAATTAAAAAAAAAATAGCAAATTTTGAATGAAATTATTTAACTATATATAATTTTATGAAAATTAATGTACAAATAAGACGAATCTTAATAAAAAATTAACTTTTTATTGATTTTATATCAATGTTTGAAATTTAACGTTGGATTTGAAGATGCTTAAATAATAATTCATATATTTCAATTAAATAAAATTTAAACACACCAAGATATCTGGTACGTCAAATGATTAACAATTAAAAAAATTAAAATTCATATTATTTATAATTGCTTGCACCACTATCAGTTCAGATAGTTTTTTTTTTAATATATTCAAGTTTACTAATGACAGGTAACACCAATGTTTGACATCCTGTTATAATACACGCTTATAGAATATTTTCTGAACAACTTTATCTAGCCGAATTATGAAATGTTACATATTCAAAGATATTTTACGTATAAATAAATATGATAAGGTTAAAATAAGATAAATTTTTACAAAAATATTCATAAAATAAAACTTTAATATTTTTCTTCTTAAAAATTTTAATCATATAAATTTATATCAAGTAATCCTTTTTTCACGTTGATAAATTTACGGAATTTGACTTTTTGTCTCATTGAGTCATAAATTTGTATATGCATTTGTATATAAAGAAATAAATTACTAGATTATTGTATTTAACTTTAAATTCATTAAACCTTATATTTTTAATATATATGATATACTCATAAAAGTGCTAGACATTATTTAGTTAATGAGTTGTTATAATTGATGAGTATCCATAGTTACCTGATTTTTAACAATCCAACCACAAATAATGGGTGCAATTATCGCAATAATTGCTGCTATACAATTAGTTATAGACATCATTGTGCCGGCAAAATTAGGACTCAAATCAATGTGATTAATTTGGAAACCACAGAGTGAACCAGAATTTAGACCAACGGCAATAATCAAGAGTATCACGGGCATGATTTTGTGTTCTACACTGACAAAACAAAGAGCGATTAAAGTAACACCAGGACCCCAATGAGCTACAGTATTGCAAATTTTGCGTACGACTCCGCGTGGTGCACCACGATTCAACGCAAAATCCGATAAGTAACTAACTGGAAAGCTTAGAAGCCACATTGCAAGGTATGGTAATGCCGAAATCATGCCATTCTATAAAAGAATAAATAAATAAACAGATAAATAGAAAAAAAATTCAATAATTAATTAATATTTTTCAAATATATGAATTTTATATAATAAGTATAACTATAGTTTGTATAATGTCTGCCTAATAATTATAATTAATTTAATCTTATGAAACTAAAAAGTTCATAATTTTATAGTAATTCAATCAAATTTATATGAATTAGATACAATATAATTAACTAACTTTTTAATTATTTAAATGAATTATTAGAATAAATTTTTAATTTATTATGAATGAACAACTTCATTTAAAATTTTTTGCTTGTTTGTAATATTAAAAAATATATTTTGAATCATAATAAATTAATATAAATATTGTTTTAAATATTCTTATTATTTAAGATAAACTTTTTGAAAAATTATAAAAATAGCTTAAAAACTATCTTTTCTCTTTAGATACTAGTTACAAATATTTGGGAATACAGTATATTGATAATAAAGAGTTATATATCAATATTTATTTATGTATGTGTGTAGGATTCTGATTTTTTCTAATTTTACTTTTTTATCTCAACAATGATGAATTAAGTGATTCATCATTTTATTTAATTCTTAATTTTTCTTTTGGAGAATTTTATATATACAATATTTTTATATCATTAAATTATCAAATTTTTATATTTACACTTTTTTGTACACTTTAGAAAAATTAGAATTGATTTCGTAGAAATCTGCCTATACATTGAAAATAATCAACAATATAATAAGCATAATATATATAATATATTGTACATATAGTATACAAATTTGAACTATAAAAATATAATTAGTTTTTAAATTATTATTGATATTAATTTTATGGATTGAATGTAACTTTAAAAATTAACTTTAACGAATAAAATTTTGTTAACTGGTAAATTATGTAGATTCATCAAAAAACGTATAAAAAGTAAATTTACTTATATTTTTATAGATTAATTATCACTTTATAAGTTTACAAAACAATAATGATAGTTTGTTGCCACTGCAATTCTTCTCTAGCTTTTTCTCTATTTTGTTACACATAGAAAAAACTGCACTTAATTCCCAGTTTTCAGATATAGCTTTTTTACAACATATTTATTACATTTGTGATTATACGTGTTATTTTTAATTCTCTATTTTTACATATTTGATTTTATATAACATTTTCCTGTCGACTTTTTTTTGCTTTCATGTTTTAGATTATTTCTTCTATTTTTTCATCAATACTTTCATTCAATAATTTTTGTCTTAATTTCTTTCGTTCTTCTTCATAAATATTTCTGTAAAATATTCCAACAACTAATATTTTCCTATACAAATATTATTAATTCCAAAATAATTTCCCTGTTCTCTTCTTATTTCTTCTAACTAATCGGTTATTTTCCTTCTTTTATTAATTTTTTTAATTTCTTTTTATATATATACATAATTGTTTATTATTATTATCATAGTATTTTACCGCTTCTTCTTTTTAACTTCTTTCCTAATTGGTATACAGTCCTCAGTTCTTTTTATTTTGGCTTTTTTTTGTTTGATCGCTTTTCTTTTTTAACCCTAAATGTTTTGATACTTTTCTTATATTATTTTCTTGTTTCTTTTTTAAACATATTTTATCCTCTTTTATTACACTTCATGTTTCTTTAGTTAATACTGAATAGTTAAGTCTCTATGGCTCTAATTATATAACCCCCCTAATTATAAGTATTTCTACTATGTTTTTTCTGTTTTTTTTCATTTAACTTAATATTTTACAGTTTCATTATTTATATTTATGTTCTTATTCCTTTTCAATTATTGCATATTTTTCAACCCCAGGTTCGCCTTTTTCAATTTTTACGTTAGAATTATCATCTATGATTATTGATATTCAACTTCTTCAGAATTTATTCTTGTCTTTTTTTCTCATGTATAAAATACCTATACAAATTTTATATCCGGTTATATTTTTCTTCTACATAAAAAAGTACATATCATTCGAGTAGTTAAGGTGTATACAGTAATACAAAATTATATTATACATTGTATTAGTATAATAAAATATTGGTATAATAAAAGATATAATAAAGTCATAAAGTATATAAAATATCTATTTTTCTTTTTTAATTTATTAAATCTAATCTATTAAATAAATAACTAAGTGAATCTGCAAATTCAATATTTTCTTTTTTTTAATTGAAGAGAATAATTTTTTAGGATTTCAACAATCTATTAAAAAAAGATTTTTGAACAAACCTCTTTTAAACTAAATCCGATAATTTCACTCATATACGTTGGCATCTCTGTTAAAAGCATCCAAAATCCCCAATTTTGTCCACAATGCACAATAATCAATGCCCACATTGGTAGTGATGTAAATATTTTCTTCCATGGAGTTTGAAATTTCTATAATAAAAATAAATATTATTGGTATTAAAAATAAAATGAGATATTAAATTTTACTTTTTCCAGGTTTCTAAAACTAAAACATATTCGTTTCAATATACTGAATTACGATAAACTTGATATGTAATAAAAATGTTACTTTGAAATAATATATAATTTTTTTAGTTATTAATAATAATAATTTATAGTGAAAAATATTTAGTATCACGTACAATTATAACACCGTTAGCACTATTTGATAGTATGATCTCATTCATATAAATAATGCGCAGATCGTATACATCTCTTGATTCTCCACGTTACTATTATCTCAGCATAAACAAGTAAGAAACTATTACCATAAAAATCAAAGAAAGTATAAATGTGTAATTATATTTCTAATTACTTTAAAAATATTGCTTATTTGTAATATTGTTTAGAAATCATGAAAATGGTAATAGTAGCGCCATCTATTTGAGTTATTGATATCATCAATCAATTATTGACAGGCGCGATTGATTGCGCTGGCAATTCGATTGAAGAGTCGCATCGATCGAATTGATAAGCCAATCAATATGCAAATTAACAACCTGTCTACCAATCATCGCTTTGCCTGCCAACGAAGGGAAATTTGCGCGAATGATCATTTGATCATGCGCATTTCCCTTCGTTTTCAGTATCCATTTTGGTATATTTTATTTTTGCACGTGCTAATTTAACTCAACAAATTTAAAAATATATATATATATATATATACATAAAATTTCATCAGAGAATTAAACAAAATCATCATCAAGAGCTAGCAACTTAGTACTGCTAGTTCAAGAATTCATTTAATTGTGATCTTACAAATCACAATTAAAACTCAATTATCATTGTCAAAATTACAAAACACACACGCTTACACTCTTAAATTTATTTATAATTATCGTTATTATCTACACTAAATTACTGTTATAAATTATTAATTAATGTTTAATTAATGTCAAATTAAATTAATCTGAACTACATTTATAATTATTTCTAATTGTTTAATTATTAGAATAAATAAGTTTGGGAAAAGTGAATGTTAATAAATTGTCATCCTCCACATTCAACACATATACATCAACTTACAAAAAGTAACAGCATTTTGTAACAGATATAGAAATTAAAATCTTTAAATTACATATTAGGATACTTTCTAAGTTATTTAAATTATTATCTCATTTTACCATATATTTATAAAATGACGAAATGTAATATTATTGTAATATGTATAATAAATTTAATTTATTAATATTAAAATTCATCATATTTCGAATTCAAATTTCATTTCTTAAATAAATTTAATAATGCATTTTGTATAATGTTATAGTATAGTATTAAAGTTAATGTCATTAAATAGCAATATAACAAAGAAAATAAGAAATTGCTTTAACCTCAATAGCAGAAATATTAAAAACTTTAAATAAAATATTGATGACTATAATCCTAGTTTGATTTTTAAAAAGTATTACGAATACTTTTTATAACACAAAATTTTTGTTTATATCACAAATGCTTATTCGTCTAATTTGCTGCCGTAAAGTTCCTTTCATTATTTGAATAGATATACAGTAGTTGTGTGATAGATCTTCGTACAGGTGTAAAAAACCCTTCAGAAATGAAATTGGAAAAAAACTTTCAAATGCGTGCTTTTTATTACACGATATGCAAAATATTTCTATTTAATTTATATATTTTCATTTTTATATTTATTTCTGCAATAAAGAAATCAAGAATAGCTCCGAGCAATTAAGGTTAAAACTTATTCGAGAATAACCTATTCACCTATGAAATACTTCACCAATAAAGAATTTTTATGAAAGTATGATATACAATTTTTAATAGTTTGCAGATTGCATTCAACCCACGTAACAGATAACATTTTTAACTAATGATACATATTTTTTTTAAATTTTAGTATACTTATTTTTTAGATCATAGTTTCTTGTGGCTAAATTTATTATATAATTTCATTTGAATAAAATCGTATTAAAGTGAGTAAAGTTATTGTTGGTTTACTCTGTTGGACAGAACTGCCAATGGACAGAAAAGAAAATTAGTTGACAAGATGGATAAAAAAAAGGAAAATATTTTTTGATAGTAAAGACGTTATACAATAAGCCACATTGGAATTAAAAATTAAGGTGAATATTCGCTTCAGGAAAAATTGATTCTATTGGATCGGCATGAATATCTCGGTGGAAGTCCTTTCAAATATTCGTCCGATGAAATATCCCATCATAGTGTGGGACGATAAAGGCCATCGGAGAGAAACCTATACACTAAGCGATGGGCCGACGTGCCGTCGTACAATAGTGACGCGTAATGATAGCGTGGGTGACACTGCACTGCATAACATAGCAACTCGGCGCTACGAATACCGTTACGCACCGATGCACTTCGGTACATCAGTACTGTACTAGCCACGCGCTATAACACGTATATAGTCGTTCCGTATATATATATATTGTAATACACTATCTTTTGTACATTAAACCTTATATTTATACTATAACTGAACACCTGTTCATTTACATTCCGTATCAGAACCTCCTCTTCCCTACAATAGTTTTCATGCTTTTTCTACAATTAATTATATACTAATAGTTAACTTTATTACTTTGATAACTGTTAAGTAATCCATGTAAAAATCTTTTTTAGTAAGCTAGCGTCTAGATATTATTTAATAACTTAATATAACACTAAAATGTGATACGCTTTCATGGTTTGTTAAAAGCTTTTAATTTTTTAATTTTGTTTCAATAAAATTATTTAAAACTTTTGATCGCATTTCTTTACTAGTATTTTATTATATTTTTTTGATAACAATCGTGAGTATATAGTTCTGTAAGTGAAATCGGACCTATTACCTAAAATGTTATCTTAAACTGTTAATCAGCACAAGATTATATTTACCGATTTGTCAAAAATTGCATAGAGCTATATCGTTGTTTTTATCTTATTTATTAAAGTGTCATACGACAAATAAAAGTCAGCTTGACGATTAAAATCCTCCTTGAAAATAAGATTCAAATAATAATTTTACAATTTGTTAATTATCTTTTTGTGAAATTAAAAATTATTATTATAATAATAAATTAAATTATTTTTTTATAATTAAGTAAACAATTAAATATAAAAATTTTTTTTTAAATATATAATTATTAAATTATTCATAATATAGATTTTGTCTATGAAATGTAATACAAAAAATTACAAAAGTATTAAATTTAATAATAAAAAATATGAAACACTGTAAAAGACTAAAAATAGTTTATTTTATTGAATTTTTTAACTTTTGTTTCTTTTTTTTAAGACAAGCTTTCATTTGTATACAAATTGCACCGTCTCTTCCATTTTCTGGATGATTCCGAATTTAAGAGTTTTTTTCCATTTGTTTATCATTGTGCAACGTTAATGTGCTATCTACTTATAAAATCTCATTTTCTTATTGTTTATATTTTATTAGCATCTATACTTATTCATAATTTTTCAGTCATGCAGATATCTTATATTTTATTCAGTCTTCATTTAAAATAGTTTTTAATATCGCATCTCTTCAAATCTTCAAAATTCATTAAATCATTTTATTGGATGAACACGGAACAGATGTGTTTTTAAATAAAGCATATTCTTATAGTTGATGGAGAAGATCAGTAACATTGTTTTAAAATGTTTACGTCAATTGTAAGCGTTTTTTATTCCTTGTATAATTTGTGTTAATTTTAAAATTCAATTTTTCGTTTTTAGAAAATCAAATATTCCATGTTGCATTGCGAATCTTTTGATTTGCAATTTTTTTTTGTAGTAATCAAATACTTTAAGCTTACTTATCGTCTACAATAAAGCGTATAATAGTTTAAAGTACAAAATTCCCGTTTAATTTTGTTGTATAAAATACAACATACAGTGTTTTTGAATTGTCTATTGATGATTAAATTCACTTTTTTAACAAAAACAAAAAAGTATTAATTTCTTTTTGTTATTTACTTATATGTACTACTATATTTTTCTTTAATTTCAGTTTATTCGGATGCAACAATAAGCATGTATAATCAATTATATAAATAATGTTTGCTAATCATTGTTAACTTCATCAAAAACATCACCATACTAATTAAAATTGATTTAAATACGACTATTGTATATATTCTCTTTACTTTTTTCATTTTTTAAAATATATGCTTATAATAAAAAAATTTGATGTCAATAATAAAACAATTTTCGTTGCTTTTGTTATCAAATCTTAACTTTACACTTGTATACATTCAGATATTTCTTATTTCAATGTAAATTTAAAAGGAGTATAAATTTTAACTAACTGAAATACATCGATTTCTCTAATTTATATTATTTATAGCATCTTCTATATTTTTCTAGATTCTATTAAAAATTAAAGAGGAATTACATACATTGATAAATAATCAAATATATGATAAAAAAATAGATTCACTTAAGTATCAGAAAATAAAATATATTCTAATTCGTTAATAATTATAATATTTTGTACAAAAATGATGGCTAAAAACAATGCACGTAGTATACAAGAAATTTTATTCTCATTTGCACCATTATCCTCCGTATTCAAATGAAAAACGTTTACTAAAAATATTTTCCTTTCTTTTTAATATTGATTACAATTACACTAGATATCCACTTTATAGACTTTAATAACTCTTTTATTTTTAATTCACAATAGCATTGTCACATACAGTAGTATAATAATTGTACATCTGTCGTAATATTTGTTAATAATACTTTTCTAGTATAAAACCCTAAATTTGACCAAACAGCTATTCCTTTTTAGTTCAAAAATTTATTATATCTTATTTTAGTTTTTAACTTCTTACCGTTGAATACTCTCCTTATTCTTTATTTTTACACTTTTAAAAAATTTTCAAAAGATAATAAGTATGATTTATAAAGATTTAATAATTAAACAGTTATATCGTATTATATATATATATATATGTATTAATAATCATTTACTCTTCAATTATAGATTGTTTTTTTAGACTTTAAAAAAAGCTACTTTACTTTCTGATTTTTTAATTCAAAGTTCATTTTACTAGTATTTTTTTAATTCAGTTTATAATGTAATAACAAATTTCATAGTTTTTAAATTATATTTTGAAAATTAAAATAAATAATAAAATTATTTATAATGAACAAAACTTTTTTAAGAACTATGCACTTAAAATAATTTTTTTAAATTCATAAAAAATACATAATAAATATCTTTTTAATTTTTCATCAGATTTATCAGAAAAATAGTTTAAAGTTTACTAATTTAGATTTCATTTATCGAATATTTCAATTATTTTATTTCTTAATACTTATTGCAATTATAATATCATTATTTTTAATGACTGAAATTTGATAGTACTTCTTTAAATAAATTGTTAATGAAATAACTAACTGCAATATTATCTTACCGTTTGTAAAAAAATTTTTATATTTAAAATTTTTTTTAAATTAGAAAACTATTTCTTTAAAATATTATTTATTCTTTTGAGAATGAAATTATTTTAAACTATTTATATTATTTTAATTCAAAAGTAAATTATGAATAAATATTTATATCTTTAAATTCAATACTATACTAATTATTTCAATAATTTATTTTATGATATTTTTTTTACAAATGTAAAATTTATTCGCATGTGTTTGATCGAATGATTATTTATTTTTTAAATAATACATTTAAATAATTTTTATTTGAACTAAAATTTTTCTATATTTATCTACCTACCTCATTTCATTCTCAATATCGTTTCCAAAAAGCATGTCTCAATATATGGATAAGCACTCGATAGACCAATATGCGAGACCGTGCCATATCACAAGTGGAACTGTAACTAATATCGAAAGAAAAAATAATAGTCATAGGCATTTATTTTGCTTTTTATAAGCATGGTAGAGAAAAGAAAGTAATTTATTATAATAAATGTACAAAATATTTCTTTTCACAGATTAGAAATTTTGCATGCATAATATAATATTTATTAATTTCAACAATTGTAAAAAAACTGGAATTTTAGTTGAAAGCATGCTATTTCTATCAAAAACAACACTTTATAAATATTGTATGTTTCTTCTTAAACAATTTTGTTTGGAATAATAAAAATTTTTTAGTCACATTAATAATTAACAGCTACAGGATAGAAACCATTTTTGAGTTTAAACAAAAATATACAATTTTTTATATCTTTTCTGATACAAACGAATGAACTATCTTGATTGCAAAACATAAAAATAACAACATAAGCCTCTATTACTCTTCCGACGTTTTTACATTTGTAAAAACTTTTTATACTTCATATAAAAAGTGTCGCAGTAATCTACTTTAGAATTTAAAAATAGCAGCAATAATGAATTTATCAATAGATAAATTACCCATTATATGTTGTCTCTTTAATTTATAAAAATTAATTTGTACTTTATAAGAAGCAATAAATCTTTTTTGGTATTTTTGTCATCGATTGGCCAATATAGATTACGGACAAGGTATAAGATATTTAATAAATGTATGGAACAGATTTCTTATATAGATTTCTGATCGTTGAATTTATTAAATAATCATATTTAAGCTAGACATTTTTTAATATACATATTTAAGAAATTTTACCTTAAATTTTAAAGTTATTATTTGTGTTTACACGTAGATTTAATATTTTTTATTAATTATGAATTTATGTTTTATTAAATGCTTAATTTTTCAAAAACGTTATAAAGCTGTTAAGAATATTATGAAGTTCATTAGTTATTAAAAAATATAAAATTTTAATATTTTTTTAACAATATCTTAAGTGTTTTAAGTAAAAATTACTTATTAATAAATTTATTAAAGAAAATCTCATGTAACTTTTATTTTATAAAATTTTATGAACTAACGAAATAGGCACAAATTTTTTATTAAAAAAAATTATATTTGCTTACTTATAAACAATAATAATAATAAAATTATGAAGTAAAATGTTTTACTTATTATAAATTACTAAATAAATATAATCGTATTATATAAGTTTATAAAAATTCAAATTTCAAAAGCTTTTATGATGTAAAAGTATTATTAAAATATTATTTTAATATTGAACAAATAATATTTAATCAAATCTTAAATTGAAAAAGAATTATATACGCGTATTACATAATTATCTTTTATATTTTCTTGACAACTTTTCTTATTAGACGGAGAAGCAAATACTGTGCTGTTGTCGCGTTCCCATGTAGTTTTAACCTCTAACTCTTAGAAAATGACTTTTATTTAATGTGTTTATATTTTTACGTATTCAGTTTTGTAAAAGTCAGAGAAAATACATAATATCTATATAACGAAAACAGAAATGGTTTAGTTACTATTTATTGTATAAATGAACATTAATTTAAAATAACATTCATATAAGTTTTGTGATGGTAAATATAAAAAAAAAAGTTCTATACAAGATACCAATTTTTTAAAATAATTATTATTTAATTTTTTTTATTAATTATATAATTTTTTAAAATATATATGCATATAATATAAATGTAATATTTTGATTTTTGAAGAAAATATTTTTTGTTTTTTATTTTTTATATTTTGTATTGCTTACAATGATTTAATGAAAGTATTTTATTTTTATTAAAGAGGTTAATAGAAAAATGGATTCCAATATACAAGAATCTTTTTCACTAGCTGCAACTCAAGAACTAGAACGTAGTATTGAATATAAAACTTCTAATAAACAAAAAAATGACTTTAAATATGAAAAAAATAAAGAAGAATTGTTTGATAATGAAATTATGTTACCAAATCGATCAGTAAGTGCTGTAAAAGAACGGCGTGAAAGTAAAGAGAAAAATAGAAAAGAACTTGAAGAAGAAGAACGAGAAAAAATGCAAGTATTAGTATCAAATTTTACTGAAGATCAATTGGATAGATACGAAATGTATAGAAGAGCTGCCTTTCCTAAAGCAGCTATAAAGAGAATTATGCAAACGATTACAGGATGTTCAGTATCACAAAATGTTGTAATTGCAATGTCAGGAATAGCTAAAGTGTTCATTGGTGAAATTGTAGAAGAGGCTTTAGATGTTATGGAAACACATGATGAGACTGGGCCTTTACAACCAAAACACTTAAGAGAAGCTGTTCGAAGATTAAGACTTGAAGGACAAATTCCACATGGAAGAGCTCAAAAATTATTTTTTCGACTATGAAAATAACATAGGTACATATTATACCAATTTTATAAATAAAAAAAAACAATTTATAAAATAATTGACAATTTTGGATTATTAAGAACTTTTTTAAACTTATATTTATATAAATTCTTGTATATTTCAAAATGTATTCTATCTTAGGCCACCAATAAAATTATAAAAATGAAATTACTTTATTAATATATTATGCTGAGAAATATTTATTAATGTAATGATGAAATATTAAAAATCAAACACCATAATGAAATACAATAATAATAATTATTAAAAATGTAGAAAAGAAAATTATATAAACTAACATTAATTATCACAATCATATATTGTAAAAAGTAATTTACTTTTCTGATATATTACGTGATAAATATTGCTTTGTCATTTTAAAAACTATATCTTCATAAATGAATACGATATTCTAAATATAAATTTATCTATCTTAACTCAATATATTTTATCTGTATAAAAAATATTAATTTTTATTATTTTTTAATGTTACATAAAAATAGTTCACACAAAGTAAAACAAAATTATAAATAACATTTTGTCGTATAATCCATTGATTGTATAAAATTTTAATAATCAAAGCAACTAAAAAATATTTTTATATATTGGCAACAAAAATTCATTTTAAAGTTAATATAATTACTTTAATTATGCATAATCCATAATACAGAATAATTATTTATCTATGTAAAAATTGTAAATTTTCAATTTATTAATTATATCAGTATATGTTGAAATTGTTTTGATAAAAAATAAATTTATAATTTTTATATTTTGTAAAAATAAACTTTTTATTTGATTTGTTTGACACTATACATTTTTTAAAAATCTTATATGTAATTTATAAAAAATTCGCTAGAATATTATAAACTATTATACAATTACTATTATTAACAATAATAAGTAATATCTTTACATTTTTTAACTAGACAAATATTTCACAAATTTAAATGTAAACAATGAAATTATACTTGTACAATTTGTATTCTTTTTATTTATTATTGTTTCATTTTTATAAATTGTTTTTAATTTTTGTATGATGTATTGTAAATTACGTTAATAAAAATTTCTTTTTATATAAGATTAATAAGTAGTAAGTTATAAGACTTTATTTATATTATATAAATCTCATATAATGAAAAACTAAATTAAAATTATCTCATAAATAAAAAATATCATAATCCCGAATGGAATAATAATTAAAACAGATTGGAATCAAATTTAATTTACTTGCTTTTAAATGATTCGTTATTCAGGTACTCAACTTTATCTATTTTATTCTTTCATCATAAATATTAATTACATTTTTTAAGACAGTATATTTATTAGTGCTTACATCTATTTAGTATAATTGCATATTTGCTAAATATGTTGTGAAAAGCTATAAATAAATTTCAGTTAATAGTTTGAATTTCAATTTCAAAATTACGTTTTTTAAATTTAGATTCCACAGTTTAACTAGCTTATAAAAATGGAAAAATGTTGATGTTTTTAATTTTTTTTTAAATACAAAAATAGCAAAATAAAAATTAAACAAGTATATAGTTGGACACATATTATCATCAATATTGATTCTTTGAATTAGCCTCTTATTCATAAATGAGTGATAAGTGATTAAATAGTAAATACATAGTTTTGGTATTGAAGTGTAATATCGATAATATATCTGAATTTATTAAAGTATAATATACGTACAATCTGTTGATTTGCGGATGAGTTGCCAAGACTGTGATCTATGTAGTATCTTTCGGCATTACTTATACTTGAATGAAGCGTTGGTGAATCACAACCGAGCTTATAAAACAGAATTGCCCAACTAATACCTAATAATCCAAAAAAATAAAAAATACTTGGCCATCTAAGGCTTGAGGCAGCTAGTTGACCTGAAATTGGCATCGTAAGAACCGTACCTAATTGACCACCCGCATAAGCGAACGTTCCTGTGAAATAATACCAAAACTTTCTTAATATTGTAAAAATTATACTGATATATACAATCTTAACTCATTTATAAGTTTATTTAGTACCATTTTTAAGAATTATTTGAACGTGGAGTATTGTATATGTCTATGAAAGCTAAAGAGAAAAAAAAGAAAGAAAAAGTAGTTGTCTAAAACAGGCGGAAAAAAAAGACGAATAGTAACACCAAGGTAAGAGATTGACTTATGTGCCTATCAAAGTACAAAAAAATTTAAATACATCTATTTGTATTAATATATCAAAGAAAAGTATTAAGTATCAAAGAATAGTTTTGCCTTGCATTTATTACCTAATTAAAAAAAATAAATATTTATTTTTTAAATAAATATTGTAATATTTACGAAAGTTGAATATATATAATTTTTTTTTATATATAATTCTATCGACATTCGAATAATTTTCGTTTAATGATATAATATTTTAATAATATAATCTACGTAATATTAAATTTATTTTTTACTATATAATAATTATACATATATATTATTAGTGATTATTTAATCGTTCGATGTTTCTAATACGATTCTATTATTTAAACAAATAAGTAATCATAGATTAACCAATAATATAAATTATAATAATCTACTAATCTAGCATATTAAAATCATTTATAGTAATAAAACTAATTACTTTTAAAAAAATATTAATTATTAGAATAGAAATTAAAATAAAATATTTGAAGGTGGTTATTTCATTACTTTCATAATTGTACTTTATTCGTGTATTTAAGATTCAATAATAAACAGTAAATCATATATATTTGGGATTTCAGATCTACTATATTAGTTAATTATTTATATCAATATTTATACAAATTTTATTACAATGTACATCATATTATTTCATACTCTCAGTTTTACTCGTATAAAAAATTTAAATCATTTATTTTGTATAGATTAATGTAGAGATACGTATAGATAGATTATTGTAATAGTACGTAATATAAATATAATATTTATATATAAGTTTTTTTTAAGAATTAAATTTTCTTAATATAATTTTTATGAAGAATAAATGAATCTTAAAATATTTCCAAAAATAAGAATAAATAGTTAATTTTACTTGGTAATAAATAGATAAGAAGATAAAGTAATTTCCTGTTAAGCAACAATTACAATTTTACTTTATCATCTAAATTATAGCGAGTAATTATAAAAATGTTATAACTTACTTAATTGTATATATATATATATATATATATATATTGTGATTATTTTAACTTACGATGAATTAAAAAATGTAGAATACATGCCTATAGAGTGAAACTAAATTATTTCATTCAAAACTTATCAAAATGTATAAAAATTTTTTTTAAATCGTTACGAAATAAAAGTCTATATTAGTTTCAATATTAAAAATTATTTTACGCATTGTACAATATTCCTGCACCACGTATAAATTTAAAAAATAAAATAAAGAATTTGGTTCTTAAGTATTCAAATCATGGAAGGTGTAATAATTAGTACGCGACCTCACCTAGTCGTGCTCGCTCGGAGGGTGGAACCCATCTAGCGAGAAGAGTTTGAATTCCTGGCAGGATACAACCTTGGCTCAGTCCCATTCCAACTCTGCAAGCGCACACAATTTCCCAACCACCCATATCTACGAGCAATGGTATGGCAATGCTCAGAAGACCACAAACTAAGAGACCTGCTGATAGAAGTTTCTGAGCACTCCATATAGTAGCAAGGTAACCACTCGGCACCTGGGTAATAATATAGCCCCAAAAGAACGAGCTTAAAATCAGTGACTGCTCCGATGGACCCCAATCATAAACCTGTGCAAATTTTTTATTGTTCACTTTTTATTTTAAATTTTTTTCTATATATCTTTATTTTTTATGGAATAAAAATATATACTGATTTCAAAAATATGTTCGTGGGTGTATATGTGCATATAAATATAAATGTTCATATGAATTAAAATATTCAGCAAAACAATATTTATTATCTGAATTTAAAATTATAAAACTTAAATTTTAAGGATATTTATAGAAATACATTTCTTTAATATACTTATAATATTTCTAAAATATTAAACATTATTGAAGCCAAGTATATGAAAATTTCAGTAAAAATAAATGAAGCAATATTACTTAAATATTTAAATTTTTTATCATTTAAATCATAGCTAATGATAGTAAAATAGAAATAAAACTATGCTGATAATAATAATATATTTAATCCAAATAAATTGCCTGTTAAATTTCTAATAAAATCACGAATAGATTAATATTTGAAATTTTTTCAGAATTATTGCAATATTGTTGCTTTATTCGTGTAAATTTTATTGAAATCAAATTTTTTTAAAAATACATATATTCTGTATTAGCTAATAAAGAAAATTAGTTCATTCTGCTGATACATTTTATTTAGTATACTAGTAACAAACCAAAAATTATATATATATATATATAAATATATAATTAATAAATCATTAATCATACATAATTACTTTAAAATTTATTTTCAAATCTTGTGCAATAAATAATAATTTCGAAATCTCTGATGTAAAACGTCTATTTATCACATGTAACGTAATCGGTAGTATTACGAAATCGGTTATTGGAATACGGAAAATTTTTTTTAATTCGTGACATCACTTACAACGCAAAATTATTAGGTTTTGTTTTTTTAAACTTTATATATATATATTTATAAAAATAGAAACAATGCTTAACCTTGAATTATTGAATGCACTTAGATATCTTAATGTTTTGTATACATTTACAAGATATAGATCTTTATTAATTTAATTTATTATTTCGACAGAATTTTTTTATTTTCTTCAAAAAATAGTAAAAAGAAAAAATAGTGTAAAAGTTTAACATCTGTTACTACTGAACGCAAGTTAAAGCATACGAGTTAAAATAACGCTGGAATATAATATATAATTAAATCTAAACATTTGTCTACTTATGCATAATTACTAAAATATAATAAATTTTATTTGTCAATAATATTTATTATCGCCTTAGACAAGTTAATTTGTGCATTAGAATTCATGAAAATTTTATTTTTACATTAGTTTCATTTAGGTTTATTATTTTACAAATATAATATACTCAATATTCTTTCAAAAATATATTTTATATTAATTCAAAATATTATTAAAACAAATATTAATATTAATATATAAATTCATTCAAATCTATGATACTCTTTTAAAATTATATAATTTTCAATAATTTTTAATCTTAGAATTGTTGTATTTCAAAAAATTATATGCCTCTCAAGATAATTTCATCTGTCACATATTTTTTATTTCTTTTTCTTTATCTAGTGCATCAAAGAAATATATAAAAATAGGTTTACTATTTTCTACTATACCTTAAATTAGTAATGGACAAAGGCATAATAAAATTTTTAGTTCTTCCAACTTTCGAACTTTATAGTTATCATTAAAATATATTGTAATTCATTTTATAAATGAATTAATATATTAAAAATATAATATTAAATAGTAAATATGTTAAATAAATGCAAAAATACTGAACTATATAATTAAAAAAAAAACTAAACTATAATTGAATATTCTGATAAGTTGTAATATTTTAAACAAAAATTCTCTTCACTGCAATGTATTTTTAAATAAATTAATAAATACCGTTTCTTAAATTTTTTAATTTATAAAATTTTACAAATTATCTTTTTCACTCACCTACCATTAACATAATAATTTTATATACAAAAGTTCTACATATTTTAATTCAAATTGGTATTTATATTGATTAGTAATAATTACAAATAGTGCAAAATAATTGAAAATTAATTGAAATATTAAAAAGTTTTACTATTTGACTTAGACTAATATGCATTTGATTGAAAAACGTAACATTTAAATAGTATTTTAATAAAATAATAAAATCATTAGGTTTTTTGAATTCTTCAAATAATAATAAAAATGTTTTTATTATAAGGTTGGTACGAATAATATAGCTATTATTATTTTTTCATAGATTAATAAAATTTAACAAAGTTTATATTTAAATTAATATTATAATGTTTTTAATTTAGAAACTAAAAATTAAAATTCAATTTAAAAAGCACCTTAAAATTCGAGTTCGTAGTTTCCGTCTTAGTCATAGCAACAATAGCTACAGACAGCATAACTCGAAGCCCATAAGCTATCATCATTCCGAGACACATGAGTAAAATTTGAAAGTGTCTTGTACCGATTTGACCTGAGAAAAAAACGAAAAAATTAGCAATTCTCTTTATTAGACTAAATTTTCTGTTGTTCATCCGAAAAATGTTCTCTTAACTTAAATGCAATGCACGATATCATTAAAATTCACGTTCTTAGTAAAATATATTTGTAAAAGATTGCAAAATATACTGTTTTTAGAACATTCAATAAATTCTCATAAAAAGTGTGCTTAACATTGCAATCTTATTTTTTTAATATTCAATGAATATTCTTGAAACAATAATAACAATTTCTGACTTAAAATGGACGTATTATAAATATTGAAATATATTCATAGAAATATATCAACAAAATTAAAAAATTTATTTTAAATATATATCGTTTTCATAATGATTTTCTACAATGTAATTTAACTACAATAAAATTACACTATAATGTTACTGTAAGAAACAATTAATTTTAATAAATTTAAATGTTACAAACGTAATAGCACTAAATTTGTTGTATAATAATAGATTTAAATGTTAGAAACGTAATAGCACTAAATTTTAGTATAAATATGGTGCATAATCTCTTTGAATTAATAGATACCAGTCACCTAGATCCACTTAAAATTAATCTAAAAAATATTTACTTATATATTAAATATAAAAAAAAATAAATAAGTGTTGTAGTGGCGATAAATTTTGTTTTTAGCATTAAATTTGCAAACTATAATATTTCAAAAAAAATTTTATTAGCAAACTTTAGAAGAAAATGTTTAGTCTGTACATCTAGAGTATGTAAAAACAATCAAAGAAATTCAAATATAAAATAACAAAGCATATAAAAGTGTAGAAATTCATACATTGTACAAATATTATATATTACATAAGTCAACATAATTAAAAAAGTTGTCCAGGTAAAACGAATGACTTATTTTGTCATTACCATTTGAAATCAGAAATTTCAAAAAACCTATTCGAAAATTGTTCGTATAAATGATCGTAAATAAATTTTAATGAGACATAAATTATATTCTTCCGACAAACAGTGTCGAAACTATTAAATTTTTTTAAGCTTTGACATTCAATGATATTCTTAAAGTTTTTCATACTTATAAAATATTTGTCTAGCGATAGCTTAAAGCTATATAATTAATTTTTTTTTAAAGTCACATTATGAATATATGCAAAGCATGAAAGAATATAAAAGTGTATATATTTTCGAATATAATATATATATATATATATAATTTTCCGATATAACCGAAATTATATCTATATAAATTGTTGGAATAAGTAATTATTTATTAAAAAAATCTTTTGATTATGAAAGAATTATTTTTAAGTCCGTGCATAGTAAATCTAAAATTGAATTTTCTACTAAATTGTATTTATACGTACAATTTAATTAAATATAATAGATATTTTAAATATTTAATTCATAAGCTCAACAAACAATTTCTTATGAACTCTCTTATTACTTTAAAGCTTTATTATTTTGTCGATTTTAATATTTTTTAAAGTTGTAAATTATTTAAATACATTGAAACAAGATATTAATTTAAAATTGTTATTATATATTTAATAAAATTATTTTTAATTTTATTACATCCATATTAAAATTTTATTTCTTATAATATTACTTGTAATATTATTTATTGATAATCTAATAATCTATCTTTAAAAAAATATTTTTAAATAATTATTTTCTTTAAAAAATTTATAAATAAAAATGAATATTCATGTTCTAATAAATTACGATCTAATTGTTATTTTTACGTTATCTAAATATATATTTAAAAGACATATTTATTATTTACCTTCCATTTAAAAAATAAAGAAGAAATCAGCAAAAGCATAATAACCGAAGAATGTTCCTGACGTAATAGGTTAGATACTTATAATTCATCTTGATCGAATACTGTTAAAAAATTTCTGCTCATAATCTCTATTGGAGCAATTTATAATACTCAATTTAGTAACCGTACATAAAAATTCAAGAATATATCTGTAATTGTTTTAAATATAGAATTTTTAATCGACTAAAATAAAACACTCTAGTTTATGGTTTATAAAACAATTAAAAATAATAATGTCGTTCATGAATATTATTCATTTCGAGTGTGTATATGAATTAGAAAACAAGTTGTTTTAAAATAGTTTTCTTTTCTAAATAAAAATTTTACGATGATTTTGTCATCATGAATAAAATAATAATTATAAAATGTAGAATCATGTTCACTATTGCATATTTCACTATTTCACATTTTTATAAATTTTATATTTTTAAAATCTTAATAATTTTTAACTGACATCTATAGATACATGATAAGCACAAATAATTTTATTTAAATTAAAACATAAGAATTAAGTAATTATTTAAAAATAAACATAACGATTTCATAAAAGTGATTTCAATTATATAAAAAACTTCCAAGTGATAATTATAGAGATAAATATATTATATAATATTTTTACTAATCATTATATAACTTATATATTTATAGTTTAAACGTAGAATTTTCATTATTTGTAACAGAAAAAAAGAATATATTTTATTATGATATAATTTAAATAATTATTTAAGTAACCTTTTATTAGACAATTATTTGAAATAATTATAAATATGTTATTCCAATGCGGACTTGTTTTTAATTTATTTCAACTAGCATTAAATAACCATCATATTTAAGATTCTTATAAGATAAGTGAATTATTATTCTTATAATGTTACATTTAAGATAGTACACACATTAAATTTAAAGAATATCTTACGAAAAGTGTCTACAACTTCAATTAATTAATACATTAGTAAGAGTATTTTGAAATAAGTTTTTTAAAAAACTTTTTTAAATAAATTTTTACCTTTTTATAAATTTAAGTTTATAAATTTTATTTTATTTTTTTAAAAGAACCGAATATTAATTATTCAATATTTTATTTTAAAATTTTATATACTTCTATTTCATTGTTAAATCTAGTTAAAGCATAATATATTATTTTCTATATTTGAAAGAATAATAATCAATATTTCTAATTAATAATAAAAGTATTTTTATATTAACAATATTTCATATTAACAATATATCAACAAAAGTTTCATATTAGAACATTAAAATACCGTGTTATATATTTATTTTGAGCATTTTTTTAAATAATACACGCATTAAAGTATAATATTACTGGGATCTTGTGGTGTAATTCAAACATTAACTCAATTCTATAAAAAAGTTAATATTTTAAAAAATAAATTTATTTTTGAAACTTCATATATTTTAATTTATTTGTAAAAATTGTTCTTTGAATCAAATATGAATTATGTATTAGAAACTCATACGTTTCATTTACTATTCTTTAAATAAAGATATTCTACTGTGAATAATTATTTAATTAATCCATCAATAAATTTTAACTAAAAAACTTGAAAAATTTTATTTTTTGTTAATTATGTAAATAATCTTAATTAAAATATGATAACTTAAGCACTTCATGATTATTTCTTATGAAATGTAACGAATTATTTAAAATTTGATGATCTGAACACATTACACTTATTTATAAATATTTGTTAAAAACCTGCGGTTTATTCCATAAACATATTCATTATCTATATTCATTTCATTCATAAATACTTACACTTTTTAAATAGCATTAGGTGCATACGTATGTATCTACCTGGAGTTGTTGGCAAAGTCACCGTATCCTTATGCATAGTGACATTGTTGGCGCTACGATTTCGTTCGTTTATCATTTTACCACCGCAAACACTAGTACTTGTATGCGACTCATGCGCTGTTTAACATTTATAGAAACCTAACCTTCCCACTTTATCTCCAACCAATCCTAATTCTCTATCTCTCTTTATCTATCTATCTATCTATCTATCTATCTATCTATCTATCTATCTTTCTATCTTTCTATCTATCTATCTATCTATTTACCTATCTATCTTTCTATCCACCTATCTATTTATCTATCTACCTATCTATCTATCCACCTATCTATATATCTATCTAACTAACTATCTATGTTAAAGTTATTAAATCCATCTTAAAATAAATTTTAAAGCTTTTCAATTATATTTTATAGTTTATGTATATATTTATGTATAATACGAAAGTATAAGTATACACTACGTGATGCATTAGCGTATTTTCGTTTACTTTTTCCCCCTAAATTTTATTATTTTATAAAAGCGCTGCAAAAGTTACTTTTTTTTATCTTAATAAGAATTAATAAAATATTATAAAATCTATAATTTTTATATACTACTTTTATAAAAAAAATTTAATGATAAAAATTAGTATTACTGTACATTCTAAATTTAACAAATAGTATATTTAAGTAAAACATATGAGTATAAATAAAAAGGACATACTTATTTAAAATTCCTAACAACTATTTTTAAAGTTTCATTAATGATAATTATTTAGATAAAAGTGATCACCAAACGAAATTTTAAAAGCAGAAAAAATAAGAAAGTTATTAATTCTTTTTAATTGTTATAAGGTTTAGGAACTTAATTTGAAAATTATAATCAAAATATACTATTATTTTCAATGACTACGTAAAAATTGTGAAAAATTATTATTACTATTATTTACAATAAACTATAAGAAATATGAAAAGGTAAAATTTTTTATTTATTATTTTTTAAATAAAACTTTTTAATTTAATTTATAATTAATTTTAAAAGAAAAAAATAAGTTAATTTATTGTTGTTGATCACTTTAAAACTATGACGGTAATTTTTATATATTATTTATTTATACAATATATACATTATTAGTTGTAGTTAGGTTTTTATATTTTATTATTTATAGTTATTATTTATTTATACAATATCTAAATTATTATTTGTATATGTTGATATTATTTTTATTCTTTATATATATTCGCATGATCTATAGTAGAAAACCGATCCGTCAAATGACACACTATCATATTCTATACCTATATTTATACCTATACCTTTTTCAACTGAATGAGTCTTGTAATTTTCTTTGATATTTTTGTTTTCATCTATCATTATTTCTCTGCAACCTTTTTTTATCATATTTCCCTATAACATTTTTCAATGTTCCTTTTTCCTTACTAATCTGCATGTCTTTTCATCAACACTTTTCCAGAATTTGTCATAACTTGTCATTTTGAATCTGGTTAAAATTTCCATCCTAATCCTTTATATATTTTTATAATATATTATATATACACACATTTATAAAACTATATTATAATTATATATTTCTTAAACTATATCATAATTCACTTGCCATCTTTAAACTTTCTTAGTGATTTTGAACCATTAATTTTTCAAATTATCTTTCCTTATTTCTAAATATTCTTATCTCTCCTATATTTTCCTTATTTTTATATGATTCAATTTTACATTTATCTTTTTGAAATATACCGTTCTGAAATGAAAAAATTAATAAAACTAAATGAGATGACCTTGAAATGACATTCCCTGAAATTCATTGAATGTTTTTGCCAGTCATTAGCATAAAAATCAAAAAATTTTTCTCAATTTTTTATGAGTCACTAGATAAGTTTTTTTCATAATAAATACATTATAAGCCAAGTTTAAGGTACCACTACGATTATTTCATACATGCACAACTATATTATATAAATTATTACATATAATATAAATTGAAAAAATCGTGGATTTAATAATTAAATTTACTGTTTTATAAAATATTATGTTTTAGTTGATTATAAATTAATTTTGTTACAGAATAATATAAGCATTTATTAAACATGCGTCTGAGTCATTAAGGTATTAGTAATTTTAATTATTTTCAGAAAGATAGCTATTATTTATCTTTAAGAAACATAAAAAGCAATATACTTATAATCTAACCTAGTGGGTTTTTTTTAATTAAATTTTAACTTATCTGATACTTTTACGTTATAGTAGCACAATAATATACAATCATAATATACAACATAAACACACCCAAGAAGATAAAAAACTAACGAACTAAGTAAAGATAGGTAAAAATAGGCTTAAAGTAACGGAATTAAGAAAAATGTTAATATTTATGTAGTTCAACAATATAACAATAATTAGATTTCTAAAACAAGCAAATCTTAAAAGCCATATGTTAAAATTTACAATAATATATTTCTCTTCGATTGGGTTTAATACTAGGAGTAATACAATATTAAGTACAAATTTCTATCTGATGTATAAGACGTTAAAATAGAAAAATACTGATAGATCCCTTAGCTGCATGTAACATTTATTTAAGGAAAAAATTAGTTAGCAAATAACGAATAAAGAATTGCAAATGCTCACTTGAAGACTCATACAGTCAAGTAAAGCGCTACCAAATAAAAAATATACAATTATATACAGTTCTAAACCATAACAAAGTAGTAAGATACAAAACACTACTTCTTTATTAAAATTCTGTTAAAACTACTGTTAAAATACAAGGTTCCCATTAAACCATTTTATAAGTAGTAGGTATGACATGACTTAGAAGCAGTGGTCAAAAGGAAAATAGATATGACAGGTTAAATTTAAAACTCAGATATTAGGAAACTGCAGTAATACAATATTGATTTCTGACAATTATACAATTGTCCAATAAATTAATACACAATACTATTAGTTAAAGATAAGTAAATTTAGGTTTAAGTATTTGTATTAAGAAAAATGCAGTGGTTAATTTAATATACACGCCAAACACAGAAAATCACATTTTTTAATAAGAAATATCACATAAATAGTAGAGAACTTAAGGTGAAATATAACACTAAGTACGAATATCTACGTTAAGTACAAAACGTTAAAATTAATACAGTTCAATTATTTATCAATTAACGAAAACATAAAGGTGAATTCTCAAAAGAAGATAAGAATGGTTAAGTAATGGGTTTCCGAGTTAAAAAAAGCAGAACTAAATACAATTATAAAGTATAACAAGGTATTGTAGTGCAATACATTTTGCCTTTATTGAGAGTCGATGTTTACAGTTAAGATAAAAGGTTCACAACAGAAAAAAATTATTAGTTTCTTTAAGTTTCAGTTAACAAAATTATTTTTGTAATTTTATGAATCCTTGTACATTTTAAAATGAAGAAATAAATTTTTTTTAGGTTTGGTCATACAATTTTACACATATCTAATGAACTTATAATAAACTCTTATAATACATTTTTATAATTTTTCTTAAAAAATCTCTATAAATTTTTTATAATTCATAGTAAAAATGAATTCTAAAATTAATTTATAAGTTATTGAGGTTTCATTTTTAGTATAATTTCATTGTATTATACGATATTTTTTCGGAACATAAAAACATTTTTTTCATATAATCGACTTTTATAGAGATTATTATATAATGCAGCTTAGATTTTAAAAATATAAAAAAACCACATTGAATTTTGTTTCGAAAATTCATAAATTTATTTAATATGTATGTAACCATAAATCTATTTATTTATGTTTTACTATGAATAAAAAGTATATAATAACCAATTAACGCATCAATTACGGATTATTATTTTAGTACATAGCCAGTTTTCTTCAAGTACTTATAATAATGTTAAATGGTATCATCTTTCAAAAATACGATGCGCCTACAGATGAAATTTTTATCATCATTAAATTACAACATTTATATTGAATCAAACAATTTGTAATCGTAGAAATTTTTACAAATCTTATAAATTTTTTATATTTAAATAGAAGAACAATCAATTTTTATTCTTCGTCGTAAAAAATGTCTTAATATTTTATGTCTTATGTTCTTGATTAATTACTAGGACAAATTATTTGAATAATATAAATTTTTGTTTACGTTAGATTTAAACAATTCTAACTATTAAGAATACATCATTTATTGAAAGAGTGTATTGTATCTAAAATACTGTTTAATGATATTTATCTTAATAAAAATTGTCTCAGAAAATTAAAAAGAAATATAGTTCTACTTTTTAAATATTTTGAAAAAAATAAATGATTTTTAAATTAAATCATTCTTGTTAATTTTAATTCAATAAATATGTTGTATTATTTTCATATGAATTTTGGTAGAAATATTGTCTAACTTATATGTATATATAATAATCAAAATATTTACAAAATATACTAATTATTTCTCTGTTCACATTATAATGCTATTTCACACTAAACAACATAATGAGACTCCGTGGCGCAACGGTAGCGCGTCTGACTCCAGATCAGAAGGTTGCGTGTTCAAATCACGTCGGGGTCATTAGTTTATTTTTTTATAAATTCATATTTTAATATTATTAAGTAAATATAGTATTTTTTTTTAACATGAGAAATTTTTTCTCTAATTTCTTTCATATTCACTACATAAATACATCAATACATAAATACTTCGTACAGCTGTTTTAACTACAATTAAATTCATATTTAAAAATTGGTATAATTTATAATAAAGTATTTATTTATTTGGTGCTATATATTTTTATTATTTATTATTTATTAAAAATAATTTCCTTATATTTATTGTTTTTAATAGACAAAATAAAAATGTCTTACATAACCCTTTTTCAAAAATACCAATTTTAATGATTAATATGTACATATACTGTTTATATTTCTTTATAGATGCACATGTATACTTGACATATTTAACGTAAATGGGAAAAGAAAAGTACTTACAAAATACAAAATTAAAAACAAATTCTTGCACTGATAAACAAAATTCAAAAGATATGGATATGTATAAGGTTTGATTCTTATTCTATAGAATATAATTTTAAATTAATCAATAAATTTTTTGTAATTTTAGTAACAGTAGTTTTTATAAGTAGTAATTTAATTTAAATGTAATTTCTTAGAGTTTCAGTAATTATTTATGGTTTATAACATAAAATTTCAAGTTAAAATATTATAAAAAATTATTTTATGTATAAAGTTTATGATTAATTACAAATCAAATTACATATTAAAGTTGATAATTAATTACAGTAATCCTAAATTAAAGAATTAAAATTATTATTATTTATTAGTCAAAAAAGTAAATGTAGTGATTTTAACTTTTATTTACAGACAATTATTATGTTTGAAGAAGAAGAAGCTCTAGAGCGATCATCTGAAGATGATGCTGAAAGTTTTTTTGATACTTGTAATCAGATTCGTAAAAATATGGCTCAAATAGCAAAACTCAAGACTAGTAATGATGCAGATGTATGTATTTAAATATTTTATACATGTTTTTAGTTTACATTAATGAGTTTCACAAATTTTAGACAAAAGAACAAATTAGAGAATTACAAATAGAAACAGCCTTAGCATTTATGGAATTGAAAAAACTAAATCGAATGGAAAAATTCAGAACTAAATTCTCTCGAGATTCTTTAACAACTGCGAAAACTAATGTAGATAATCGACATTTGCAACTTCAGAATTTATTATATGAAGTAATTCATTTGAAGAAAGAAGTTATGAAATGTCTACAATTTAAGTAAGAATAATTTATATAACATAAAATTCCTTTTTTTCATTTTATGAAATTTGAATATGTTATTTTCAGATCAAAAGATGAGAATATATTGTTAGTTTCAGAAGAAGAATTTTATAAAGAAGCTCCTGAAAATATTTCTAGACCTGTAAGATTATTTTTTAATTTATTAATTGATTTATTATTTAATATAATTATAAAATATTTTAGGATGTGACAAAAAATGATCTTCATCAACAAAGATTAGCTAGACTTGAATGGGAATTGACGCAAAGAAAACAATTAGCATTGTTGTGTGATAATCTTAGTGAGAGTAAGAAATCTGTAGCTGCAAGTATTGAGTCGAAGCAATCACGTTTAGATAACCTAGCTCCTCAACTACGTGCTATTTTAGAGGTTATAATAATTATAAATAACTTATTGTTTTTTAACATTTTTTAATAAATGTAATAAATTCTCAATCTAATTTTGAAGAAAAAGTATTATTACTTAGCATGCAATTTAAAAAATATATTTAAATTAGCTTATATGATTTTAGGCGAGTAAACCATTACAAGAAAGTCTGGGACTTCCTTTGGATAAAATTAAATTAGAACATGAAAAAGCTGCACTTTTATCTTCACCATTGTATATTTTGTATGCAAAAGCGTCTGCTTTCAGAGATGCTTGTGGTAAATCATTTATGTTTTAATATATATATATATATATATACATAGAAATTAAATATTATTATTATTTTTAGATTCAACCTTGGTCGTTTCAGTGGAAGGTGATGAAGAAGAAGCAAAGCGTACATTTAATCAAGATGGTGCACAAGAATCTGATTCTGATAACGAAGGACTATCTGAAAATATTCCAGAAGAAACTCCTGTACATAAAAAGAGACATCATAGAATATCAAAAGAAGCTAGACAAGAAGAAAAAAAAACTTCGATTACTTCAAAAACATCCTCTGAGTGTCAAAATTATTGTTTCATTTAAAGTTAGAATCTACCTTCAGATTATTGATTAATAATTTAAATAATTTTTAAAACAATTAAAAATAATTTTTAATATATATTTATTTTTTTATTTTTTAGATGATACAAAACTTAAATTACAATTTTATTATTTCACTGTATTAAAGGTGATAACTGTGGTATCAGATCTCTTAACTGTTAATTTGGGAGGTATAAGTGTTGGGTAAATATTAATTTATATATATACATAAATATATGTTTTATATATTCATGGTTAATACTTTTATGCGTTTCTATTATTAGAGATATGCTTGCATCAGAATCAGTATTACGTGAATTATATCCTGGAGATACAGGATTTGAAAGTCCAAATCCTGCAAATACTTATCAACTTGCTAGACAAAAACTTGGTGCATTTTCATCTCTTAGTTTAGGTATACCATACAAATGGGCACAGAGGATGGCTGGCTTACATTTCGTTCCAATTGATGCTAAAGAACAAAAAGTGAGTTTAACAATTTTAGACATCACTTAAAAGTAAAAAAATTGTTTTCAAAATATTGAATTAAAAATGGTTCTCAAAATTAAAATTTATACATGTAAATTTGTATTGTGTAATATTTTATACAAATCTTGTTAAATATTAAATTTTTTAATTATTTAAAACTCATCGTTTTTTTACAATATATATTAAAATAATATTAAATACAAAAAATATTGTGTATAAATTATATGCTCTGTAATATTAATGGTATACAATAAAAGTAGTATATAAAATAGTAATTGGTATATAAGTGTATAAAAAGTTCAAATTTTTATTTAATTTTAATTTATTTACAATACATGTGTATGTATATATATATATATATATAGTTTTTCAGTATATTTATTTTTAAAATAAGTCAATTTATTTTTATTTTTAAAAATTAATTAAAATACTCTTTTTAGTCTGTTATTCAAGACAATGGGCAAGATAGTGTTGAAAGTGTACTGAAAGAAATAAAAAAACGAGTAAAAGCAAGATTGGATTTATGTGCAGAAATACGTCAACTGGAATCAGGCAATTTATCTATCTTTACAGAATCAACCGATCCTATTCCACAAAAGATAGCCACAGTTCTTCATAAATTTATTATTTCATCATGGAAGAATTGTTGTGGTACATTTAACTATTCAGAATCATTCAAAGAAGACTTTCTAACTCCTTCCGACATATTTTATGAAGCTATTTTACGACGAGGAAGTAGTGAGTTGCTTACATTTACTTCTGCTATTTTTTAAAAATTAATTTTTAAACTTTCTGTTTTCAAAACAATTTAAATAATCACCTTAGCTGATTTAATTGTATTAAATTGCTATTTAACAAAATATTTTACAAATAGAAATTTCAATTTGTAGAATAACAATGATAATAAAAGTAGTGTTTTATTTTTTATTTTATAGATATTAAAGTCATAATTACATTATTTTATATCTTAAAATAAAAATATTTATGAATTAGAACTAAATATAACTTTATAGTTTTATAATTTTTGAAAAATTACTAATAGTACACAAAAATTAAAGAAAAATATATATTTTATAAATTTTTATTTATAACATAATTAAAAATATTTTGTGTATAATAATTTACAGGTGAACTAATGGCGTATATTGCAATAAAACCTGATTATCCTAAAGTTACATCAGTTTTTCGAATAAGTTTCAATTCAAATATTCCTGCTGGAGTGGATATTCTTCGTGATATAGAACGTGAAATCAACGTGATGTGGGACAAACCTCCAACATTATCTGCTCAACTTCAACGACTTAGATCTTGTTTCGACATATATTTAGAAACAGAAAGTATGGCACCACGAGAAAAAATTTTCTTTCATTCTGTACGTGGCAGAACTCGTTCTCGGCCTTACAAGTATGTGGAATTAGGCGGTGGTATATTTACTCATCGCTAGAATTTTATAATAAATTCAATATTTTATCAAAAATATATTTTGAAATAATTTAAAAAATAAATTATAATCATTATAAATGAAATTTTAAGTTTTTTTCTTATTTTTCTTTAATTAAATTTATCAATTTGTTCTAATATAATTTAACTTAAAAAAACATATCTATATGCTATTATTATCTTATTTTTTCATTACTTATTCATCAAACAAATTTCCACGTAATCGTCACATGTAGATGTATTTTTATTCATTTACAATTTTGGGCGATGTCAATGTAATTTTTATTCTATTATTTTCGTACACATATTTTGCTTGATAAATATTTACTATTTAATATTATTTTTTTTAAATAAAATGAAATTATGTACTGTTAATTTCAAATTAATTTATTTTTATAAAATTAAAAAATTATTTAAATTTGTTTTATTTACATCTGTCGTATTGATATATAAGAGAAAGTTTGCATTTTTTTAAAATAATAAACCAGTAAAATAAAATATTCTTTTTTAATAATTGTAAATACAGTAATTTTATTTAAATACATATAAAACAGAAATATTGTGAGTAATAAATTTAAATAAATTATTTGATTAACGATAATAATTTCTGCTTTAACTTTTTTTTATAATTACTACTTATTCCTACAAATATATTTAATAGTTTTAATCTCAATTTTATAAAAAATTAATCATATTTATTACTTGCGAATAATTATCGAATTATAAAAATCTAAAATATAGAAATATAACGTAAATTAAATAAAATAAATTTTAATTTCTTAATTTTGGTTCCGTAAATTACTATTCTATAAATTAAATTCATATTTACACAGTAATAAAGTATATTATTAAATTTATATACGGTAATTAAAAACACATTAATGAAAATATATTATTAAATTTATATATGGTAATTAAAAATACATTAATGAAAATATATTATTAAATTTATATAAGGTAATTAAATAAAGTGAATATAAAATTATATTATTTAGAAAAATATATACAATACAATAAAATTTTGTTTGCTTGTATATTTGTTACCGTCTTATTTTTTTGTTTTCTTTTACGGATATAAAACAATAATATTTTTTACTCAATTTAAGTAAAAAATCTTTATTTTTCATCCACAATAATTTTAATAATTTATATTCAATTTTTAGAAATTTAAAATAATTAAATTTATATATAAAGTTCTTAATTATTTATTTAAATAATACAATTTCTAAATAGAAATAAATTATTATTTATTTATAAAAGTAAAAACTATTATAATTCAAAAGTAGTTTCCATTAACGCTTATTTCAATATATGTATGTGCTCTCACAAATATGTTATTGAATTTATTGTCGGTATTCTGGAGGCAGTCTCTAAATAAGAACGCAAACAATGCTTTAATCTATTATTTTCTTCAATAAGATTGTTACGTTTTTGTTTCATTAGGTTATTCTCTTGTTTAACGTTGTATAAATGGACACGAAAACCTTCAATTTTTCTTAAAATATCAAAAGATATATCGTTGAGTTTTATCAATTGTCCAGTATCATTAAAATTTTTGGATGAATATTTTTTTAAACTGAATGAATCTAGTTTCATATCTAAACATAATTTTTCTAATGTTTGAAGTTCTCTACTTTTACCTAGAATTCTCTGTAAATTCTAAAATTTAAACAATGTTTATTAAAAATAATTATTATTATTTTAAACTATAATTCAAATTTAAATAGATATTTTAATATATTCAGAGAGTTATAAAAATTATTATCCGGATAATATTAATTTATTCTTTTTTTAAATAGGAACTGTTCTTGTATTTAAACCATTCTTAATACTTAAATGTTATTTATATTTTAATTCCAATATGTTTTTTTTATTCCCAAGTATAGAGTTAAAAATTTATCATGAATTAATTTAATTTACCTTTATAGTTTTGTTAGTTATAACACTTAAGCGTTTTAATTGTACTGTATCTATGGTTTGAGTCATTTTTATTTCTTGTCTCACTTTAAAAGCTCCCTTAGTAAGCAATTCAAATTGCATCCTCATATCTTCATTAGATTCTTCTCTTTCTTGAATTGCAGTGATAAAGTTTTTATTTAAAATTTCAACATTTTGTTTTAATTTTGAGTGAAACTTGGGAAAATGTGTAATTTCTATTTGATGAATTTCATCTTGTTTCTTTAAATATTCGTATTGGTTTCGAATATTTTCAGTTAAATTTTCGTAATTGGTTATTATATCATTTAATTGTTTCCATAAACTTTCTATAATAGGGTGTATTTTCTGTTTTAATTTTAATATCGATTCACTTTTCTAAAAAGAAATATTAATTTCTTAAGTTTATGATTCACTTTTATGGATTTAAAAATATTTCAATTACAACTTACATCGTATAAAATAGAATGAATGTTAATTGAGTGTTTTAATTTTATTTTCGATATTTCTTTTTCCTGAAATTTATTTTTAGCAAAAATTATGGTTTCTAAATATTTTAAGAATTCCTTAATATTAACTTTATAATTCCATAGGTCTTCTATATCTACAGTTTCAATTATTTTTATACATTTATTATAGTTATTGCGTAAATTATTTTTTCTTTCTTGTCCTTTTTCTACAAAAGTCAATAATTATGAATATTGGTAATTTTATTAGAATATAATATTATTATTATTCATTTTTTGAAAAGAATACATTTTAATACATTAGGGTATATTTAATTAAAATTTTATAAAATTTTAATGAAAATAAATAATTAAATATTGTTTAATTCATGCATAAATTTACAAAAAATATAAAAATTAACATAAATATCTTTGTATTATTGATACCTATAATATTATCTATGGCCATTATATGAGCTTCTTGAAATCGTTTATGATCATAATTTACTTCAAGTAATCCATCTAATAATTTTCTTATAAAATTATCTTTCATTTTCAATATTTCTTCAAAATTTTGCCATAAATATTCAATATTATCTTTCAGTTTGGTGCATTTTACTTTACGTAATATTAGTCGCCATTGTTCATTAAGCTTTGCAGTGTTTATACGTGCAAAAGCTTCCTCGCGTTTTAATTTGTTCTAAAATTAAAATTTAATAATTTAAAAAATTAATTACAATTATATAATATATTAAATATACAAATTATAAAATTTTACAACTATTAATGTATTCTTACTTTTGTGAAGATTACTATTAATTGTTGCTTTCTGCGTTTTGTTTCTAATTCTACCTCGGCTCGATGTTGTAAATATCTAGATCGCTCCTCATCACTCATTCGAGCAAGCTTAGATGCTTTACCTTTTTTATTTTTTGGTTGCATTTTTAAATTAAATGTTAGAATGCAAAATTAATTTACAAAGTCACGAAACACTTTATTGTGTTATGTACATGTTTGATCAATATTTTTATTACCATGACTTTATATTCATATTAACGTAGCGATAAATATATACTTACAAATTTGTGCGTATTACAAATAGTTGTAGAATCTATAAATAATTAACATAATTTTAATATACATATTATTACTTAACAGTGAATTACCACAAAATAAAATTATTCTATTTTTTAGTCAAATTAATTCAGTAGTCATTAGTTACAAAATATTTAGCAATAATTGTTTTTCTTTAAATTACATAGTTTATATTTAATAAAAATTCATATAATTATAAAATAATATAATTTTCATAAATTTGAAATAGTATTTCACAATATAATATTTGTGTATCGGTATTATTATTGAAGGATTGCGGGGAAGAGGGAAAGGGGAAATAATTATCCACTAGTCGTTATCTTTTATTTTTTATTTTTTTTTATTTCTTCAGCACTCTTATACTTAGTAACCTGCGCTAGGAAGGTGCAGTTGTTCACTCGATGTCGAAGGTGACAACGATAACTGGTCCTTTTTTCGTCCTCTTGTCCCTTATATAAAGTCAGTAGTTTTTGACCGCGCGGTGACCTTGCTTGGTTGTTTTCGGATCGGTCGAGAATTAACTGATCCGGCGGATAATTAAGGAACATTTTCCCTGACGCTATTCGAGTTTGTCATTTACAACTCATGCTGGCCCGGACCTGTCGGTCCCCGCAGATTCCCTCGAGGAATCCCGTCGGCAACAGGTATATTAATAATAAAAATACATTTTTTATTTATAAAAACTAATATATTTTTATTTAATATTTATAGAAAGTTTAGAACATTAAATTAAACTTAAAATATTGCCAATAATAACACTTAGCGATTTTTAAAAAATCTAACAATAGGGCAAGATATCTTCTAGGAACTTACTTTATAAAATTTTACCTTGAATTATATTTCCCCTAATTATTTAACTTATTTATAACTGGCATTCAGTTAACCTTAAAAATTTTCTTTTCATAAAATTTTTACAAATACTTTGGAAGTACAAGTACTAACTTCAGACTTTTTATATTAATAATACAAAATTTTGTCATTGTATATAAAATGACTTAGATGATGAACATACGTAACTTTAAAAATCTTTTTGTAACGATACTCTGTCATCGATTACTAATGGTCTTTCTTTTGTTGTAGGTATAAAACTTTGTGTTCGTCTTATTCTTTCTCCGCTTCGTGGTCTAGTCGTAACTAACTGTGTTTCCAAGAGAATTTGTGCTTCTTCGGTGCGTTTCACTTTCTCTCTCGCTGATTGCAATTCAGCATCTAAGTTTTGTTTTTCTGCTTCTAATTGTTGAAGACGTAATTCAGCATCTAAAACCAAAACAAATATTAATTAATTATTATTCTATTATATTAATAATGTAAAAAAACACTTATGTGAACATACACACTTATACACATGGCAACCAAAAAAATTTATAATACCATTAAAAGAAAGACTAAAAATTTGAATAAAAATATTTCATCTAATTTATTAATTACAACTTTTTCTGAATGTGAGTTATTAAAGTAAATTTAAAATAGTCCAACTTAATAAAATTTTAATAAACGTATACTTTGTTTCAAATTAGAGATATTTACCAATATATTTATTTTTTTAAATTATAATTTAAAAATAGTATTATATATTTTAAATTAAATTTCTATAATTTATCAAGTAGTGATATTTCATATATTATTTTTATACATTCTGTATATTTATACCTTGTAATTGCCTTTCATTTTTTTGCTGTTTTAATTCAAATTCTATTCGTTTTAGTTTTTCTAATTCTAAAAGTTCCTGTTGTTCTTGTTGTAACCTTTCCATGTGCTCTCTCCTTTCCCATTCTTCTCGTAAAACACGAGCTTGAAGACTTCTTACTATATAATGAATAATAAATATATTTTTTATTAAAACATATTCTTTACACAGTAAGTTTTTTGCTGTTTATAAAATATATAAAATATATTTTACAAACAACTTTTATGTAAATTAATACATTTAATATTAAATTTAGTATAATATGTCCATGTCAAAATTTTTAAGTAATTTAATTAATATTTTTATATTATAAACATGATTTATAAATTCTCAAAATTACTTTTTATTTATTTTTGGGTGATTTTTTAAAATGATTTTTTAATAGTTTCTGGTTTTTAATTAAAAATAAATAAAATTTAGTTATTACAAAATAACATGTCTCGTTATAATTTATCGATTTCTCTAGGAAAAATCTAAAAAATAAACATAAATTTTTAAAACTCAATTCAAAATTTCAAATAAAAATAAAATACAATTCTTTAAATTATTAAAAAATTATTTTTCTGTTCTAATTAGTTCATCATTTTTTACATCATTAAAACGTAAATCTTTGTATCAATAATCACATAGCTTAATGTATAAGAAACTAATTAATAAAATAAATTAATAACATTTTTATTTCCAAAATTATATATATGGAGATATAATATAAGATATATATCTATATCATTAGATTTATATAATTACCTATTTCTTCATCTCTAAGGGCTTGTTTTTCTTCTTGCAATAATATTTCTAGCTTTTGTTTAACATCTTCAAGCTCTTGAACTTTAGCGCATTCTTCTTTTGAAATTGCTTCCAATTTTCTTGCTTGAATTTCAGCAGCTATTCTTGCCTGTCGTTCAAGTTGTAATTCTAATCTCGTTTCTTCTTTTTCTTGTTTACTAGCCTAAAATATATAAAAAGTTAATAGGATTATTTGATTTTAAAAATTAACTTTTGTATTTAAATTTAAACCTGACGCGTTGATCTTCTTTGATTAGCCAGATTTCTTTGATAACTAAGTTTTTCTCCAGAATGCTGAACAGCAATTTGCAATGCTGATAACCATTGTAATCTACCTCTATGATCTTCAGCAACTAGTTCAATGCATCTATGTTCTGGTGTACTTATAATAAAACGTCTATCTGGTTTTCCTCCATTACTTACAGCATCTGCCCAACAATTAGTATCCAAGACTATTATACCTGATGCTTCTTTTTGCTGTGAATCTTTATAATAAGTTAATTCTCCAGGTCTTAAGACAAACCAAAAGTATCGAAGAGTTGGCAAAAGATAACCTTTTTTCATCAAATAACCCTAGTATAATTGATAAATTAAGGAATAAATTAAAGAATGTATTTATATATTTAACAAATAGAATTGCATCGAAATATTTTTACTTTTTTAATAACATCTTCAACATATATTTGATACAAATCATCAATTGCTTCTGTTACACCATCAATATCTAAAGTCCCTCCTCCACTATATTTTGATTCAAGAACTGCTAAAAATGTTGGAAATCTAGACAAACAAGTTGTATAAATATTTGGTCAAAAGTTTATTTATAAATTAAATTTTTATACTAAACTATATATAACTAAATTATTTTTCAATAAATATTTTTTTATTTTATAAAGACATAAATTAAAAAATATTTTATAATTTTCAGTGTTTATATATAGGAGAATACTATTTATATTTTCATCTTTATATATATAAGAATACTATTTATGATTTTTGTTTTTTAAATAAACAAAAAACTTATTTATTTTATCGAGATTTTTCTATAAATACCTGAAAGTTCCTATTGCTGATGACAAAGCAGAAAAAATCTGTGGCATCCCAATAAGACCTAGAGAGGTCACTAATTGTGAAGCAACTTGAGGCTACTTCATCACTATGCATTGTTCACCTAAAAATATTAAAGAAAAGATATTTTTAATAAATAGTTATTTATATGTAAATATAAAATATATTATTAATAATATATACAAGATAAGATGCATCCATAATATCAGATTCCATTTCAGCAAGGAGACAAAATATTCTAAATAATTGATAGATGCTGTTGTCCTTAAAAATTGGATGTGGCCTATCTAAATATATTTTTTGACAAACAAGCCAACAAATTTCATCTATACCTTCTTCTAAGGTTCGACATGTTTGAATTGGAGTTGCATCTGTTAATGATGAAAAAACCTAAAATAAAAAATTTTATTTAAAAACTCTCTAAGATTAAAATAAAATTCTTTACCTCTTTTTGCAAATAATATATATACTGCTCAAAGGTAAGTGTTTGTGTACTTCGATAATGTTCTAAACCTTTTTCAACACTGTAAAGATCCATTAATGTTCCAATGTTTGCAGTTAAAACCTAAAATGTATATAAACTAAAATATATTAAAACCTCAATATTTATTATTGTAATAACTAAGTAATAATCAAAAACAATTATTACTGTATTAAATTTGCTGTAATAGAAAATCTTATAACTATATAATTATCATATACTTTAAATAGAATATATATATATTAATGTAAAACATAAACATTTTCGTTACTCGTTGACATAATAATTATGAATCATCTAACAAGAAAAATCATTTATAAAAGTCCAAGTATACGCGAACAAGTATAAAAAGATGAGTCACGCGGTCGAAAATCCGAAGGACAATCGACTTTTTTGGCGATTCTAAAATTTTATATAAAAAAGTTTTTACTGCTTACTTTTAGCTTAGATTTAGCAACAATTCCGGGCACATCGTGCTGTAATGCGTGAAATGCATGCCAAATGCTATTTGTTAAATTCTTTAAAAGATAAGCCATGGCCTTTTGCAGAGAAAATTTGCAGTAAAGCAACAGGTGTTCGTTCGTTTTATACTTCTCGCAGTAGTTGACACTTTTCACATCGCTCGTCAGGTAATTTCAGTCAGCTCGACACAACACTCAGAATTTGCGAATTGAGTCGAGAGATCGCACCATATAAATAAACGTAAAGTTGGGCAACTTAGGAAGCCCGCGGTTTTTTAAAATTTCGCAATTTTTCAATTCTGAACATACTGTTTTACCACAGTTGCTTAAGCATTTTACTGATTTCCACATTAAAATTTCTTTCTGTTTTGTAACAGAATCCGAAGGAACAAGGGTCAAAAAAGTAGTATTCACAATTACGCATGCGCATAGTTATAATCTTGTAATTAATTCCACAAATCATCGCATTTATTGTAATTATAAAGTGAATATTTAGTTTTTGTATTTAGTAGAATTACATACAATGTGAAAATAAATAATAAAAGAATCATGTTTAAAAAGTATGCAGTGTGTAATAATTCGCCAAGTATTATTGTATTATAAATATCGTATTGAAGATTTATAAAAATTTTAAAAATACCTTAGTTAGGTGAAAAAGAATAAAATTGTTGATATATGATTGTGTAAAGAATAAATATTTTTAATTTATGAAGTGAAAAACAAAAAACATAAATTTTAGGTTATAAACAATTATTTTCAGTTATTTTGAAAATAAGTCATTATTTTTTTTTTACTTAGAAATAATGTCATTAAGAAAATTTATGCATAAAAGAAATAAATATAAAGAAGAACCAAATTTCAAACAACTTGCTATTCTATATCCAGAATTTCGTAAAGTTACAATTACTGTAAGTTAATACTTTGTTTGAATTATATATTTATTATCAAATTCAATTTAAAATTAACATACAATAAAATTTTTATTGTAGGATATTTCAGGAAAAGTTAGACTAAGTTTTAAGGATGAAGAAAGTCTAAGAGTTTTAACAACAACTTTATTAAAACATGATTTTAATTTAGAAGTTGAAATTCCCCCAAACAAATTGGTGCCAGCACTTCCTTTACGATTAAATTATATTCTTTGGATCGAAGATCTTTTAAGACACACTGGTATTGATGATTTTACATCTATCCATGGAATAGATATCGGTATATATTTATCAATTATTTAGTTATATACATTAAACATAATTATATAAATATATAAATATTTTAGGAACAGGTGCAATTTGCATTTATCCATTACTAATTTCAAGAATTTTTAAAAGTAAAATGACTTGTACAGATATAGATCCGGAAACTGTAAGCTCAGCACAAAAAATTATTCATAGTAATAATTTACAAAATTTGATAGAAGGTAAGGTTTTGTTAAAAATAATTGATTTATAGTTTTTTATATACATATAATTTAGAATTGTATTCTAAATTATAATAAAATATTCATATAATTTTTTTAAAATTTTATCAAACTTTTATACCTAGTAATTTTAATAGAAAGAATTAACTTTTATAATATCATATATCATTATAAATATTTTACATGACATATTATTTTCAATTATAAAATAATAATATTAATATTTTAAAATTATATTTTAGTTATTTTAGTAAAAAAGGAATCCATTTTAAAAGAAATTTTACAAAAGAATAATATTTCGTTTGTGATGTGTAATCCACCATTTTTTGAAACAGATAAGGTAAAAAAAAAAATTTTGAAATCAAAGCCCCCTAGAAATGCTTCAACAGGTAATGAAAGTGAATTAGAAGTGAAAGGTGGAGAAAAAGAATTTATTTTGCGTTTAATTGAAGAAAGTATTGAGTACAAAAATAGAGTAAAAATTTATACAACAATGTTTGGACAAAAAGATAGCTTAAGTTTTGTAAGAAATGAATTAGCAAAAAATGAAATCTATAATACAACATGGACGGAATTTTGCCAAGGTTATACTAAAAGGTATTTGAATATTACTAAATAATATTTTTTTTAAACTTAATTAGATTCATTATGAAAATAACTGAAATGATGAACAGTATTAGCTAAAGTAGTCAAATAGAGACATTTAAACTTTACTTACTGTATGATAACTTACAAAGAATTACACTAAAAATTTATGATTATAATTAAGTTGAAATTATTTATATGGTTGTATAAATTAATTTATTCTATAAAATTATCTAACTTTCATCATAAATAAATTTAAAATATATATATATATATATATATATATTAATCAAATTATAATGTTAATAAAATAATTTAAAAATATTTTTAGGAAGTGAAATTGAAATGTGTATTTTTTATTCTTATATTTTATATTATTATTATTATTTGTATGTATTTAAGAACAATTCATATATTATTACTCACTACATTATATTTAATATGTATTATTAAAAGTCTTATTGAAATTATATTTTATTACAGATGGGGAATAGCTTGGACCTTTTCATCAAAAACTGACATAGATTTAACGACTGCACCCGTTACAAGAACAAGAAAAGAAATATTACAAAAAAAAAAAAAAAAATCTATGAAATTATTTTTCCATCCAAAAAAAACTTAAGCTGTTTGAATGAAATTGTGTTAATATTAAAAAACTGGATTACTGAATTAAAAGTTTGTATTTTAATTCTATATGTGTATTATAATTTAAATCATTTTTTATTTCAATTTAAAATTTCATTTTTCTCAAAAATTTTACAATATAGACAAGAAATTGAAAGTAAATTAATTCATATTTTTATTATTTATAAAATCTGAGAACATGAAGGCATTAAATATTTTTTATTTGCAATTATACATTTAAGCATAAAATATTAAGATATATAATCTGATATGTTTTAACTTATAATCTATTTGATATTTTAAATAACAAATTTTAATACAATGTAACTTCTAATGTTTACTTATACATAATTATGTATACAATAATCAATAAAATTAATGATATTCAATATTTATCTAAACAAAGAATTATTCAACTAAAATATATATGAATAAAAAGTTATTTTATTACAGATTGAAATAAAAGAAATAGAGTTTAATAGTGATTATCCTTGTTGGGCCTGTCAGTTGATAGGATATTATGATACATGGACTCATGCTAGAAGAAAACGACGCATAGCTATGCGTCAAGAAGCCTTAGAAAAACAGTGTACAGAAAATTCAGAATCAAATGATCCAATTGAAGATTCCAAGGTGCAAGTTAAACAATCTGAATCAATACAAAATAAGAATGTAAAGGCTACTGAACCTTTATTAATTTGTACACTACTTGTAGCAGAAAACAGTGAGAATAATGAAGGGAATTATAAAAATGATTCTAATGATAAAAGAATGTTTAAAATCTGTATGCTTTTTGAAAATGGTTATGGTGGTAAATTAAGTTTGGAGACTCTTCGTCAATATTTAATAAATAAGTTAGATATTCGAGAATTATTTCATAAGCAAAATCTAAATAAATCAAACAAAAAGAGAAAAAGAAAATGATTAACAAAATCTAAGATTGTATAAATTTGTCAGTATGGAAAGTTGTAAGCTTAGGAAAATGTTGTTTCATATACAAAATGTTTTATTAATGTGGTGTCTTTTGCCAAATTACATAACAGATGATATATGTAAATTAGGTATTTAACTTTATTTATAATTAATCCTTATTGACTAATATCTTTGTATGGTACAATTTCACTAACAAGTGCAATACAATGTTTGGTATAGCAAACATAGAAAGAAAAAGCTATGACTGATGATATACCTTTTAATGTAACTTTGACACTTCTTATTGATTAACATTGTCACAGTTACCAACTATCATTTTAATAATTTTAAAAATGAATAATGAGCAATAAAACGCAACGTATATATGACATAATCTAAATTGTATATATATATATATGTGTGTATATATATGTATATATATACATATAAGAAGAGAGTAATTTCAATGTAGCTTTAACAAATAATAAGCTACGTTCTACTTAAATTCAATATTTTCTAATCTAAAATTTTCAATAATATTTGCATTAAAAATTCTAATTCATAACCTTTATATTTTTAAGTTTTAATAAAAGTGCAAAAAAGAAATTTAACGCAATAATAATTATAATCTTATCAACTTTATATTTTCTACAATACATTTCTTACTTCTAAGTTTAACATTACTGTAACATAAATTTGAAATCACGTTTCGGGACTTTATTCGATTTTAATATAAATTGTTTCAACAAACTAACTATATTATCTATTAGTATATTATTTTATTTAAAATTTAATATTTAGCGCGAAAAAAGGAAAACATTTATATAAAAATTAATATTTCAAAAATTATTGTTTTAAGTATAATATCAAAAAAATTTTAAATTTACATTGTTAAATATCAAATAAATTAAATTACAAGATGAAAGCAGCACTTCTGGTATGTACATTTTATAGCAACATCATATAAAGTATTGTGATGAAATCGTAGATTTTTTTAATTAAAAATTTTTTCAATTATTTAATTTAATCGATAATATTTTATAACTGTTCTTATTTAAATATAAATGAATTATCAAATGAAAAGTTATGAAGAGTGCTATTATTTTCATAATAATAAATGATAAATAGATAATAAAGAAAAATTATAGAATAGATAATATAGAAAATTATAGAATAGCATAATATAGAAAATTATAGAATAGATAATATGACGGTTATAAATGTGTAAATGTACAAATTTAACTTCTGTAACATGCCTTCTCTACTTATACATTTTTCATTATTTTTTGTAAAAAGGAATTTTATTTTACATTATTATATAAATGAAGCTTTTCTTACTCATTTATGCAGTCTTACTTTTATAATATTTTATAATATTACTAAAAATATCCGTTTAATAAATTATTTTGAAAATTTCTTTGTAGCTTGAATTAAATAAGATTCGTAATTATCAAACACTAAAAAATTAATGAAAAATGAATAAAACTTTAATAACAACCCTTTTGCCTAACATTTACACTGAATATAATAAGTAAAAATCACGTGAGTTTTGTTTGCCTAAAAAAAGAAAATTTACTTATATCAAATCATATATCCATAAGTAAAAATGCAATTTTACGAAGATTTAACACAAATTTTTTATAACATTTTTTCATAAAAACATTGCTTATCTAAGATTGTTTAAATATTTTTTAGTATATATTGATTAAATAAATCAATTAGTTTTCTAACAGTCTTCGTATTTTTTCTTTTTATAATACACTGGCTAGAATATTATAAATTACCTAACAAACAATTAAAACTATATTTTAATAATTAATTTTCTGCTTTACTAAATAAATACGTATATATTTAAAAAACATAATTTTATTATAGTAATTGTTTTTTGATAATTTTTAATGAATTGATAATTATCGATTTTAGAGTTTTATGATAATAAATTATTAGCAAAATTCATATTCTAATAAAATTTGAATAAATCAATATGTTAATTACAAAATAATTCGGTAATAAAATACAATTAAACGTCTAACAAATCAAAATGTTATTTATAATAAAAAAGATAATTTTACTACTGATTATTTAATGTTAATTATATTTAAGAAATAATTTTCTAGCCAGAATAAGCAGTTTATCTTTGTTCGAACTTTTTCAAAATTTATACCTATGCATTTGTAACATTCGCAACGTGGCACTTAAATTTATCAATGTTTCTTGATAACAAAATGTTGTATTATGTACTGCATCCACAGTAGTGTATATAAAATTATCAATTAATTTATTGCTTCCAAAGTTAGTTTATTATTTTATTCTGATTCAGCATCTCATTACTGTTTTCTCTTTTCTTATTAAATATTAAATAACAATGTTTATTAAAATTTAACATTTCTGTTATATAATATTTTTAATTACAAATTGAATTAAGTTATCCAGTAGAATGATCATTTTTTCAATTTTTGCTATCCATAGATTAAAAAATATTATAATAAAAATAAAGAAAAACTAATAATAATATGCTAATAGCTATACAGCGATTAAGAAGTGTAAAATTAAAAAAAAGACATAAAGCCATATGAGTACCCTACGTTAGAAAGACTAGGATTGTACGTTATTTATCGAGGAGTGCAATGAGAATGAGGTCGCATGAATGCAGTGGTAAATAGCTCAGCTTTCAGCGGCAACAACCGACTCCTTTGTCAATTCCTTAATTGGATCTTTGGTGAATTCCTTGATTGAATCTTTTAATTCTATGATTTGTTCATTAGTTATCTCCACGACTACTTCCTTAATCTGTTCTTTGATCGACTCATCAGTTGGATTTTCGATTAACTTTTCATTTGATTCTTTAATTTGTTTATTAGTTGATTCATTGTTGCCATTGACAAGACTAAGAGAGTTGGCCGGTGATAAAGGTTGGCGTTTTGCAATTTCTGCTTTAAAATTCTCAATATCTTGTTGACTGATCTGCACGAACAGTATTCCGTTAATAACGTTAAGCATATCAAGGACGGAACCCATACTTGGAGGCTGAATCTGTATTGGGGGCAAACTAACACCTGTTTTACCCGTATAAATTTCGTTCATTTTCTTTTGAAGGACAACAGCCTGCTGGGTAAGATGTCGCAAGCAGTCGCTACTTTCGCGTGTTTTTTCGTGGTCTTCACCTAGTTGCTGTTTATAAATGGCGTAAGTCTCTTTTTCGTTGTTGAGGGCTGCACGAAAGTCACCCATACATGACTGGGTGCGTGCTACTAGATGATACGATACGGCTACCTTAAGAGAGCGTGGACCATGATAGTGCAGATTCAAGGTTAACGCGTGCTCTAAGAAACGCAAAGAGAGTTCGTACTCACCAACTGCATGTAGAATCAATGAGATGTTACTCTGCAAGTTTAATTATTTTTAGTAATTAATAAAAAATTTAAATTTACAAAAAAAAATCATTATTTATAAAGTCTAAATAATTTTAATGTAACACGATCAATAGTGGTTAAGATACAGAATAATCAATGTTGTAAATTATCTACAAATAAACCGTAACTTATTCACATTTACTTAGATATTTTTTAACATTAAATTGTAAAGTTATAAATTTAAGTATAAAAAAAATTATTATAAAATAATTTATAAATTTGTTGTAGTGAATAATTTAACTAATATGAATTAATATAACGTTGAATTTCCATAAGTACAATAAAAAATAAAATAAATTTTTAAGATTATAATTTGTATTAAATGTGAAAAGATTATTGTTTTTAACGTAAATAAAGTTACAATTATAATTACATAAAAATTCTTAAATATGTACCTATTAAAATTTTTTTTAATATAAAAATAATATAAAATAATACAAATACTTACATCAAGTAATGCTACTTCAGGATGGTCTTCCCCACATACAAGTAATGCTAGATATCTTGCTCTGTATAAAAGTCTTAAAGATACTGAAACTTGACCATTTGCAAATGAATATAAGCCAAATGAATCTAAAAAAATTTTCTTATTATCAGCAACAGTTAAAACTATTATTACAATAAAAATATTTATTAAATTTAAATATATCAAATTTTGTAATAGATTTAATGTTAACTTAAATATTTTAAGAAATTTTGGTATAAGTTTTAAAAGAAATATTAATAAATATATTTACTAAATAATATTTACATATTCAGTAATTGTATATGGATGATCAATTCCATTAACTCGCTCTGACATAAGAACTGCTTTTTGTTGAGTTGCAAGAGCTTCCACGTGATCGCCCATAATATAATTTAATCTTGCAAGCATTCGAAGACATTGGGCTATTTCGGGATGCATAGCACCATAAACATTGTTTAACAATTAAGAGCTTCATTAATTACTTCATAACCATCCTTTAGATATCCCTGCTGTATTTTGGTTTGACCCGTGGTATAAAAATTATATGCATCGCTAGCCTGTTAATAAATGATTATCTTTTATTTAACCAAATTTCAGTTACTCCGAAACGTAAATAAATTTTTAATAATTTTATATTTTAAAATGAATTTAATTAATTTTTTATAATAATGTTATTATTATATATAATAAAATAGAGAACTGAGCAAAGATGTTAAAAAATGTAAATATTGATATAAATTAAATATTATTAATTTAAAAAATCATATAAATTCAAACTCACCCTAGGATTAATATGTTTGACAACTGGGAAAATATTTAAGATATCCTCTTCGAAAAACGTAGCACGATTTTTATTCTCAAAATTATACTCTCGCAATAGTATCTGAATACCAGTCTTAATACAAAATGTCCTTAGCAATGAGATTTTCTGCAAATGAAAATGTTCGATCGTCACATCAAGAGACTCAGGCGTAGGGACTTCCCAATCATAGTAGCTCTTCAAATCCGCTTTGATTTGCTGCCAAAGTGACTTTGACGTCAGTGATGCCCACTCAACTTCGGTTTGTTGAGGTCCATTATTTCTACCTTTTCTCTTATTGCGTCGTTTCGCCGTTTTACTTTGCAATTCTTCAAGATTTTGTTGTGGGTGCATAAGTTGAGTCGATGACAGAAAACAGTTTAAAAAATGGCTAATTGCAGCGGATAAGCTCATCAATTCAGCACCCTAAAATTTTTTGGAAATCATATATATTTACAGATAATTATATTTATTCTGTAAAACATTAAAAAAAATTATTTGTATTAAATTTTAATTAATAATAGTGTATTTTCTGTCAATTTTAAATGTTCAATTTAATGTTATAAAGTAAAATTAACAAAATTAACGTAATTTTTTTTTTTATTTTTAACTGGATTAATCGTTTAATAAATTAAGCTTTTTAATTATTTCACCCTCATTATTATTGAATGAAATTTATTCTTTATAAAATTATTTACTAATCTAATATTTTTGATAAAATTAATTTCGAAAATATTATTGACAAATATATATTCTCAGGTATGTATTATTATTTTCAACGAACACCTACAATGCACGAAGTAAAAAATATATCAATACCTGCATGTATGAAGTAAAAATATGTTTAGCAGATCTTCAAAATGAGCTCAGAAACAGCTATTCGATGTAGATATTGTAACTGAGAGACTGTTGATTAGCATGGATGCTAGTTTACCACAGATATCGAACATTAATTCCTCTTCCATGCAATGCTTCTATGAGAGGTATTTCCATCCATAGCAGCTGGTGTGTGATCCAAACATTCGCGAATCTAAAATCAAATTTTTTCAGTAAAATGTAATACACACACACACACTATATATATAATTATATATAAAATTAATAACACTAGTAAAAAGTATTATAATTATAAGTAATTAAGTTTTTAATAAAATAAAAATTATTTTACTAAAAGTGTCAAAAACTTTTAATGTAAATAGCAATTTTTCATCATTGCCAACAAAAATATTTTCGAATATTTATAATTTTTAATTGACTTGTTCTACTTACATTATTTTATTCTATTTTATATTTATGAAAATCTAATACTTACAAAAAGTAGGAAGTTGAGCAGTTATAAAAGTCCTGCAGCATCCTTAACAAGCTGTCTCTGTTTCTTTAAAGCTGGTCCATTGGGATCTGGATGGTTTACTCCAGGCGAAAAAACGTCTGGATTAAATTTCACATCAAATTCTGCTTCCCTTAAGCTTCCAACTGCTGCTGCAGCTCGACGTACGATTTCTTTTGTACTTTCTTCTACTGTGAAAGTTAGTAAATCGAAAATATAATTATTCATATTTGAAACAAAATATATTAATAGAAATAAGCTATTAACATAAATTTTTACGTTCTTGTTTTTCTCCACCGGTAATTGAATCGGTAATAGTTTCAACAATTTTTTTTGCTTCATCAGCTTCGATTGAAGATGGAGAAGAATCTTCTTTATTACTATCAATAGTTACAGAATTTTGATCTTTTTTTTCTTCCTATTAAAAAATAAAAAAAAATTTTAATTTATAACATATTATCCAATTTTAAAAAATTTAAATTCTTACTTTTACACAAATTTCTTTTTCTTTTTGAGTTCGTTTGGCTGATGTGTGTTGTTGTAAATGTACTGCAGCATATTTAATAAATTGAACATATCTTGTTTCCACAAAAGAATCTATTAACTCTTGACGAAGACAAGCTAATTTATGTTTATGTTCTACTGGAAAACCTAATGCTCGAGCTTCTTTACTCAATTCAACACCTTCTACTGAAATGAAATACAATATACAATTCATTGCTTTGCACATGCCAAACATTGATGTTTAGTATTATTTGAAACATTCAAAGTTTCATTGTGTAAGTTCTAGTTTAGCACTGAAAGACTTTATTACCTAAATCATATTATGTATATATATATATATTTACTTTTTAATTTAAAAAAGAATTATAATTTAAATAAAATTCAAATTTATTACCCAATAATATATAATACGAAATTTTAATTAAATATGTAAATCTTTTTTGGAAACTATTTTTGCAATACAGAAATAAATTCAATAACATTACAAAAAAGATTTTTAATATTTACTGGAATGATTTATAACGTTTTATTAATACAATATAAAAAATAAAAAAGTTAAAATATTTTTTAATCAAGGAATTCTTAATTCTCTATTAGTGATTTAATTGAAAAGCTAAGTCAGGACTTAAATAATTCCTTGTACGAATCTTTTTTAACCTTTTTTTTATTTTCCTTTAGAAGTTTCCGTATTTGCCTAGAATTATATCCCTGATGTAAAAAAACTTTTTCAGGAGAACATATGCCAAAAACAGCCGGCACAGAAATAAAGTTTCAATATTTTATTAATGACGTATTCAGCTTAAAAAATTTTCATTAATTTTTAACCATTTTAAATCCTATCTCTAGATTCTATAACATATTAATTTATAAATACTTATGTTTACTTTTTTATTTTTAAATTACTATTTGAAAATTTCCAAGATTTATATATTATAAAGTTGTTACTTTATAAATTCTAAGTACTATTAATATGGTAAATATGATTTAATTGAATTATTATTTAATTATGCATCTTATGATGTCAATACTTTTTTCTCATTAACATACTTAAATATGTCTCATTATTTTATTATAATACAAAATAATAAGAAAAAAGAGAATAAAAGATCATACAATTTGTTAAATAATAGAAGATACTATACTTACATTTCAAAAATTAACATCTGGTGGAAATGTTCTCAACAAATCCAAAACGTAGTAACGAGAATAATTACCAATAAGTCCTTTACATTCGACGCTACTACAAAAGCTCAACCTCCTCACCTGCAGCATTAATAACTTAATGTGGAAGAATTTTCAGTTGCTGACCAGCTTTATTGCAACTAATTAAAAAAATAATTACTTAATAAAATTTCTTTTATATATTTTTATGTATAATTATAAGTAAATATCAATTTACCAAATTCGAGATATTTTGGATTGAGATAGAACTGTTTTTCCAAAATCAATGGAACCATAAACTACAGATTGTTCTTGTTCACGTTTCCAAAATTCCTGGAATAATAGATTGTGCTGTAACTCGATATCCTCTAAAATAGTAGAAAAATTTAAATATTAATTTTTTTCTTCAAAATAAACATTCTTTATTTTATAGTATTTGACTTTAAGATTTGTTTCTAACGATAATCAAAGATGTAAATTTATTGAAACCTAATAATATATCTATTCATAATAATTATAAAACTTATAAATTGATAAATTTTTATCAATAATAATCATATCATCTGGGCCGTGAACAAAAAAAAATTAGTCGGCATAATATCTAAATTCATAATTTGTGGTATTATGTGATTCTAATAAATACATAATTCATTATTAATCCTTATTCTGCAATAGTAATATTTATTACAATTAATAATTTAATATAACAAAGTTCCTTTTTATTTTGAGTTCACCAAATAAAAATTATATTAGACTACTTTTGTAAATAGTCGTTTGATTATTTCAAAAGTAAGAAATATAAAAACAATACAATTGAATCATAAATTCTTAATTTTTATTTAACTTTTTATAAGATTTAAGTTTATGCATATATAATGCTAAATTGATTGAATTAAAATATAAATAATAAACATTTTGTAAAATATTTTTAGTTACCAAAATCAATTTTATTATAAATTTACAAAATTTAAAATGTATATAGCTGTATAATTTAAGATAAAAGTTTACCTGTAATCTATAACAACAGTTCCCAGTGTATAAAGACCAGGAAGATCCACAGCTGCATATACTCTAACCCCTTGAAGATCATTCCGAGGCGCAACAAAAGCGGCAGCATCTCCACCTAGTTCCTTATAGTGCTCGCGTACATCAAAACCAAGAGAAAAAAATATGTTGTTCCAAATAAACATTTGCATTTTTGGTTCCTCTCCTGGATTAATAGCCATGACATTTCCATCAATGACGGCAACTGCACCTCGTGTTGCAGCTGCTACAAAGTCACTGTGAACCTAGGCACAGAGGAATAAATTCGGTTTGGAAAATTCGATTAATGAATTTTTTTATAATTTATTACCGTAGTTTAATAACATGAGTTTTAAAATCATAAATTTTAATTTGAAATATTCACCTTAAAAATAGCTCGTTCTCTCAATAATCTTTCAGGAAGATGTTTACGTGGTAATTCTCTTGTAGTTTGTAACTCTTCATTCCAATCTCTAGTTTGACCAGGAATGTGTTCTTCATAACCAAGTTTTGAAGTGAACGCTAAATGTAATTATGTCTCATTACATCTATCATTACAATAATTACAATTAAATGTGTACTGTAATAACTTTTTAATATAATAATAATTAATTTTTATATTCTTTCTTAAAAATAGCAAGTATCGATTTAACGGTAAAATATACATTTTATAATAAATCAATTAGTAAATAAAATATGACTATTAATTTTGAATTGATTGAACCAACATCAGGTAACTATTTTTTATAAAATGAATTATTAAAGATCTTAAACGATTATGATCATATAACACTAATATCGATGAAATTATTAAAAATTGATTAAAACACAGCTATAAATTAAAAAGTAAATGAATAATTTTTTAATAATAAGATTCCCAGAATTTTTTTTATATTTAATACTGAGGGTGTTGATAATTTTGAAAAAAATTAAGAATAAGACTTTAAAAAAAAGCTAGCACTTACTATCTTCGGCACGTATAGTGTCAATAGTGTGCTCAATCTGAGGCGCGCACCAAGCGTAAAGCTGATAAGGTGTAGCCACTCTCTCAAAGGGATGTCGCTGAGTACGACGTCGTTGCATCGCCGCAAAACCGCGTTTAAATGATGGGCTTAGCTGATTTAGTAATTCTATAAGACTATGGCACAGATGACTTGGTGACGCTGGCTTTGGATTGAAAATTTCTTTACTTGATTGATTAACAAAAAAGCCGCGCGCACAGGCCGTAAGATAGTATTGCTTTTCTTCTAATGTCACGACGTGCAGATACATTAGGTCACCGTGAAGTTTGCGGTAGCCTGGTGGTGGATTCCAGCCTGATGTCGTTAAAACCTTGATAAAATGTGTCCAATATAAGAGATGCTCACAAATATTTATTCATTAAAGCTATTTATTTACCAATTTTTCTTTTCTAATCTATAATTGTATACTTAATTACCTTCAAATCAGTGAAATAAAAAATTTTATTTTTGAAATCTTTTTTAATTTAGTATTAACTACGATACGTTCGTTGAAATTATATTTTTTATTTAATAATAAAATTATTATAATCGTTTATTAACATTTTTTGTTAAAATATAACTTCAAATATTTTATTTAATACGTGGAAAATCGGTGGCTAAAAAAATTTTAAATTATGCACAATCATTTACTTTTTGTAGTTGACTAATCTTAACTATTAAAGAAAAATACCTCTACTATAATAATTATTAGAATCAATATAAATTTTTATCAGTGAATAAAAAATATAATAAATTTTTATTAAGATATTGATTTTAAAGTATACTAATATATTTATCATAAATAAAAGAAAATATTTTCAAAAAATAATTACAATGTTGAAGCGTATAAATTATAAACTGTTTATCATTCATATGAAGTATAAAGAAAATTTTTTTGTCAACAAATATTAAGTTAACAAAAATGTATCAACGAAATGCATACCTTCAAACATGGAGGATACCTCTGTTCTTTAGCTTGCGGTTGCAAAGGCAGCAACGGTCTGTCTTTACATCCTGGTATGATATAATCTGGTGGTGTACAATCGACCGAGTCAGTTCTAGATTTCTTTTTCTCGAGAATATTACCGTGGGTAACTACATTTAAAAAGGATAAACTGCTGCACTCGAAGCCGTTATATGCATCTGCTGGATCGACTGACTTCAAAAGATCACGCACGTGTCTGACGTGAATACGTGCCTCCCGCATAGTGTACGGCTCTTCGACAACCTTAATGATTGAGCCCTCCTTCAAACCTTCAATATTCTTTAACTCAGCAAAATTATCTAGAGTATTTCCTTCGAGCTGCAGCGAGAAGCAAGTGCGATGGCATGTATCCTCCCCGTCCATTAACAGTTGGTGGATTTCCTGAAGAATAATATATATCTATATGTTTACTTTATTTTATTCATTTATCACTGATTACTTAACCAATCTTGTATTGTGATGGAAACCTTTCATTAGTATCAATAAATGAAAAACTAAAATTTTTAATAATCGTTCTAGCCGATTAAAAGTAAATTATTAAAATACAAATTTTATTATACGTTAAATTGTTCAAAAACTAATTTTTATAGTAATTTTTTAGAAATACAGAATAAATTTAAGAAGTTATTTATAAAAAATGTTAACTATTAAAATTAACTTATTAAAGAATCATTATAAGTTAATTAATTTTGTAAACCAAAATATTTACCTAAATAAATCTATTTAAATAATTATTAATTAATAATAATTATCGATCTATATATAATAATTATTGTTAAAATTATTATATATTTAATTAATTTGAGATTGCATCATTTATAAATTTATGAAATCATCTTAGTTTTTTATTAAAGACACAAATATACAAATAAATAAGATATCAACCTGCACAAGTTCCATGCTTGAAACTTGAATGTCGAAAGGTTCCGCGCCAGGACTAACAATTTTAACATTGAATCCCATATCTTGAATAAAAACAACTTCTTGCTCATTAACAACTTCCTTATCCTTAGCGGGCTTTATCATCGCCCCAGGTGTCTTCCCACGCATCTTTGTCCAGCCCGGGGGTTCGAATCAACACCCGGGTCGCGCGTGGCGCCTGCGGGGGCGAGCGTCGACGTACCGTTGCAAGAATAGTGGCCAGTGGGGTGAGTAGGGGAGGTCCAACGGCCGGCTGCCAGTTGCGATGGAGCAAGAGGAAGAACACCCAAGTAAAGATGATGTGAGAGATCGTTGGACAAGTCAAAGAAAGAAGGTGAAAGATTTTTGCAATACTTATTTTGAAGTTTGTATAAAAACATTTTTGTGTTAACTCGCTTTTTATTTAGGTAATAGTGGGTAGTTTGATAAGACAGGGAATAAAAATACGCTTTAGCTTAATCGGTACGAGATAATCATTAATAGAAGAGCAAGGAAATGAGGGAAGGAAAGTTAAAATCAAATCACACTGGTACAATGCAGGGTGCGAGAGGGAAAACAGGACAGCGCCGCAAAACATAACAGTGTGTTCAAACAAGTAATCAAATGAATGATGACTTCTAGGCAACAAAAGTAGGATTACAATACGATCAGAATATTATGAAAATTTTCTTACTTGATTGCTTGTAAATGATTATTTTAGCACATTTTCTCCCAATGACTTTTGTCTGCTTAAAGAATGTATAATAACTTAATGAACGTAGGTAAACTGGATATAAATGTAAAGTAATTAAGGTTTACAGCGTAGTGGGTAGTTTACACATCTTTTTAGAAACCGATTTTTTAATCCAGCCAGGTTCTTTTTATTATATCCATTAATTTTAGTCTAATAAATCAATAAGAAAATAGGATCATACTAACGAACACATTCTGATTAACTAAAACTATTAAGTAAATTATTTTTATAAAAAGTATAATAATAAAATAGTTAAAGTAAATATTTTAAAAAGAAACTTAATGTGCATTATATTTAAAGAAAGTTAAAATAGTTTTTCACAGAAATTAAAAATATAATAATAAGATCATAATATATGAAAGAGTTAAAAAAAAATCCTTATAAATTAGATTTAATAAATAATTATCTTTTAGTTGAAAATGAATTTAACTTTCAAATTTTTTTTTTCTATTGTTCAATTTCAATTCTCTTTAAATACACTTTCAATTCAATATGTACTACAATAAAATAAAATTAAACCATATTTTTATTGTATTGAAATAATATGGACTTTCAATTTATCGATTGAAACATTAATATGTATATTTTTCTATTATATAAATCATTTTTATTATTAGTTATTCGACAAATTAAACAAATCATATAACTGTATATTATTATTATATGTCGTATAATTATATATTATACTTAAAAATACAATATTTTTAACAAGGTTTTTATTCTTTTCAAAATTATAATAAAATAGTATTTATTCTTTAAAATATATTAATA